>OY728134.1:68869268-70119268 GCA_963277665.1 Viscum album
GTCTCAAGAATTTATTAATGATATTACATCCTTTAGAAAAAATATAATTGAAATTAGGCACACATTACAAAGTTTTGTGATATGATAGATTGAATTCAAAAATATGTTTCAACCCTATATGACTTCCATCTCTAAAATGTTAGTTGTACCATATTTTTTGAATATAGTTGATCAGTTTCTCCCTAAATTGAATGTTATGTGTTCAAATGTTAAATTCGTTTAGTGGGATATGTTCACATTAGTTATAATGTAGTAGATCAGGAAATATAATATGGGCGAGTTCTCTAACACTAGAGAAGTAGTTAAGAAAACATGGTGTATGGATAGACGTGTCTTAGAATGAAACAAAATGTTATTTGAACAAATCGGTTGGTGGAAAGCTAAATGTAATCCATGCTGTTTCTAAATATATTCAAGGTATTTTTATAATATATGTTGATCTAGTTTTTTGGAGTTATCAATGTATTTTTACCATGTTGTACAAGGTTTATGAAGGGGTTGTTGTGTTATACACTTTAGAATAAGAATCATGACCAAAATCTATAGAATGTCTAGATGTACCAGTCTCTCTAATAGGTAAGGAGTTCATTTTCTATACACCTGCATGGATTATTTTTACCATGTCACCAGTTTCACCTTCCTTAGTTATACCTCTCCAAACTACAACCTAAAGTACTGATATTTTTTCATAGTGCTCTAGTGTCTCAACCTTCTATCAGTCTTGTTGAGGAAGTTGTTCAAATTTTAATAGAGAAAGTGACTAGTATATAAAGTAAAATTCAATCTATGAGTCCATAATGGGTTGTTTTATTGGTTATGTGGATCAATGTATAAATAATCTATTACTAGAACTTTAATATGGACCATATACTACTGACTATACTCAACTGCTAATTATTTCTCCCTGTTTCTCTTCTGGTCAACATTCATCATTCAAGATGATTATAATAAATATCCTTTACACTATAACATACATTCATAAAAAATAATTGAATATCATTATTGAGTTTGTTAATTCACACATCATCAAAATGATAAAATTGTGCACAAATTATTTATTCTAACTAAGTTGTTGAATAATGCCAGGTCCTTATACTATAGATACCATATGAGGCTCTTGAACAAGAATAAATTCTTTTGTTAATCCCTTTATATCTATTAGAAAGATAAGGGAAAGTTGAATCCATCCTTATATCCTGACTATTCTAAGTAAGGAACCTCATCCTATGTCCCTCCAAAAAAAGGGTCCTTTAAAGCTGATGGTTTTAATGATTTCATTATGGCTAAAGGTCATCTTGAAAAAATTCTGCATCAACTTGACCATCATCTAAAAGTCAAATATGTTCTAATATTAGAGTACTAAAATACAAAAATTATAGGTATGCAAGTCATTCCTTAAATAATGGACCCTCCAACTTCCTCTAGAACCAAACCTACCATCAAGTTAACTCAACAAAAACCATTTTCATGGATTGACCATATTCATAAACATGAGAATTATTAATAGTCAATTTTATATCTTTTTTTGTGGGTGTTCAGTGGATGTACTTTGTTATAATATTTTCAATTAATGAAATTTCTTTTTATTAATTTCATAGGTATTTCTTAGAGACCATTTTCATTTAATGTGATTGATTTCATATATTTTTATTAGATATTTCATTCATAATTTTTTTAATTTTATTGATTGATGAATTCCCCTATTTCTATAATTGAAAATAAAATTTTAGTATAATTATATACAGTACATTACTCCAAGTGTTTCATTAAATGTTTTTATTTTATCCTTACCCTTTCTTTTTAATGAAAAAAGGGCGAGAATTCAAAAATGTATACCGTATGTTTAATAACAGGGGAGATGTTTTTGTATGTAGTAAAATAGTAGAACTATCTAGATAAGGTGGATATGTAAAGAATACACACAACAATTTAAAATTGATATATATTAATTAGGAATCTATGAAAATACTGTTAATCTATTTAAAATATTATGTTTAA
Source organism: Viscum album (assembly GCA_963277665.1). Lineage (NCBI taxonomy): Eukaryota > Viridiplantae > Streptophyta > Magnoliopsida > Santalales > Viscaceae > Viscum > Viscum album. The sequence continues at coordinate 68,871,267 of OY728134.1, forward strand.
TTTCCTATGGTTTTTATGATCATAAGATTAGGGGATATTATTAGACTAATAATTCCATTTTAATATATCCCATGTATTTTAAGGACTTGATGAACATAAATTAACTTAATTTATTACTAATTATTTTTTTTCAATTGTGTTTAGTAGGTTTCATCAAACGATTAGGTGTATAAGCTATTAAAACTATCAAGTCTTTAACTTCGAATTTTTTTTCAAACATTCCTAAGTATGGAAAAATAAATTACTTAAGGAATTTGGATCCATGAATAATCAACTATGTGAGCATTGAACTATGTAAATATAGCATGTGAAGGATTCACCTATGGGAAATAGCTATGTCGTAGAATCAACTTTTTGTAAATTTTATATGTTGAGGAATTGACTATGTATGAAATTGACTATGTAGATATTTTGGATATGTAAAGAAGTTATATAGAGTAATCAACTATTTGATTTGGGAATGTGGGGAAATAGGTCATATGGTTCCAATAAACTATATAATTCAATTCATTTATGTCAAATTTTGATACGTGATTCAATTTAGTTACATGAAGAAATGCAGATATGTGAAAAAATTAACTACATAAATTAAATAATCCATATGAAGAAGGCCTAATTTTTTTTGTCTTTGTGGATGATTCCATCTACATGAATTTAAATATTTATAATCCGACTATGTTATTATCTTACATCATCTATGTAATTTTGTACCTCAATATTTTTTAACATTTGAGTATTTAAGTGATATTTTAATTCTTTACTTTATTAATTAACTATTGATTTTCTTCTTTATGGAAAAAACATATAATTCGTACAAATTATCACTAATGGAAACATGTACAAGGAGAATTTAATTTAAAGTACTATTTCCAAGGAATATCTATGTAGTGGTATTATGTGTTTAAGGACAGATCGGAAAATTATAATAATCTATTGATATGATCTTAAAATTTATGTTTTGAATTCTATTTCAATTGAAGTGTAGATGTGAATAACACATAGATAAGAACTGATGTATTGATACTAAATATTCTCTAAAAGTTATTTTTCACACTGCTCTATTTTACAAGAGGAGAAGGAGATGCTTCATGATCAATAGTTGTACTATATCGATCATCCTTACTATTTTTATAATACTCCTATTAAGTTACTATTTATTATTATCATCTCTCTTAGATATTTCATCCTTTTATCAATTGTATCACAAAACTGTGAGCTCAACATGTAAGTACTCTATTTTATCTCCTTCATTATAAAGGTCCCTTATAAAAGAACATTGAAGGATATTGTCTGTAAAGCATTTATTAAGCTCAATTGAAAGCTACCATACTATTTTACGAGGAGTATAATGCTTTCACTTAGTCATGCAGTCCTTGAAAAAAGTAGTGAATGTACCCAAAAGAAGTGTTGGTCTAGAGAAATTCAACAAATTCTAGGAGAAGAGTATTTGTGGAGTGGACTAGGGAATTTCTATTCATGAGCAACTATATACCTATATATCTGATCTATATTTTTTTTAATTTCATTTTCCACCACTTATTATGTTTATAAAAAGAGAAGAAGTTTTCATATCATAAATATGGTGGTTTTATAATCTTGAAAAATTTAATGAATAGAATTTACCCATATCTTGATTCTTAGTGGAGTAAATATAAAACAACATGAGGTTCCAAGAAGTTCCATATCACCTTGAATCCAAACTACGCTCCCCAAGACAATGTGGTAGATCCTTTGTTTTCTAAATGAATTTTCTCACCCCACATTGTAGCTTATAATCATGGTGTTAGAGAATATAATATGAAACCCCATGGGGTCTCTCACCCCCAAGTTTTTTATGGCTACACAGTTTCTGAGAATATTTTTAAGATTCTTTGTGAGGATGACTAGACCCACCACATGGATTGAAAAAGAGATATAATGGATAAATTTTCAATTACCCTAGGAATTAATTCACCATTGCCGACATTCCACACAACAAATCCTTGTGCGCCAATACTTTAAGAATGCACTAAACCAAGGATGCTGATAAATTCCTAATACTTTATAAAAAATATACACATAGAGAGAAAAAGAAAAGGGGGATATAGAGTGGGAGTAATAACTTATACTTATGGATATTCATTTCAAAATACCTATGTAATAAAAGGGATTTATTTCTAAAAAATGAGAAGCCATTGAGGCTTGGTTGAACTCATTGAAGAAAAACCAACTTCATGAGGGGCTAAGAGGACCACATGAATGGAAATCTATGAGGTTAACCGCATGAGGCACACTCAATGAGATCTAAATTTTTTAAATGGTGTATCCCATTCGGGAAACCATTCATCCCCGGTGCTTTTATATTATCTTGAGATAGCTTAAAATACCTTCTGTGATTTACCTATTTAGTCATACTTATTCGGTCTTAGTTTTCCATTCTCTAAGTTTTGATAATATCAAACACTCCCTTCAAACATTAATTAATAAATTTTTATGTCCCAAGTTTTTTAGTCTTTTTCGTATAAAGAATTACTTTTTAAAAGACATATAAAAGTTCTAATGTAAAGAAATAATGGTTCTAATGTATTATTAAAATAAACTTATCATTATTCAATACAATCCATGATATGGAGTACACATCCTGTTAATCAGGCATATCTGTAACTAGAGTAGTAGTTATAATTTTGTACCATCTATTTTACTAACAAAATTCATAACCTTCAGACTGAACCACATAAGCAATACCATATAGAAAAATGAAAAGGAAGTCCATCAAACTATCCTATTTTTATAATAAGAATAAATAAGAATTGTTTAATCATAAGTAATACTTTTAGCTTTTTGAAAGTGCTAAAATAAAATTACATCAGACATTCAGTTATTCTAGAACATTATGAGATATCCAAGAGAAAACTGTCCAAGGTCATTGTAACTAACTCATATATTTGTCCATTAGTGATTCACCTATAAATAACCAGTAATTCGATGAGTTGTGAGTTTGTCACATTCACAACTCAATATGTCTAAATTTATGTCAACACGGACATCTCATTCAATTGTTTTTGTAATACTTCATAGAGTTTTAGTTCTACAGAATACTTATAAGGATCATTTACTTTAGAAAATTTTTTCTTTTTTAATAACACATCCAATCATTATTACAATCGAGGGTTTCCAAGGATTGGAAGACAGAGAATCAGATCCAACAGATTGAGGGATTTTGGGGCTACGAAGAAATACACCAATCAATGCTACAATAAATGGAAACTGAGGACAGAAAGATACATCTTATTCAGATCATTATATCAAGAGAATTCTTGATAATGAAAAAAATACATTACAGTATGTATAAAACTATGGATACCTTTATCAAGGTAATTGACTACATTTACTCTTAAGTTTATAATAAAGTAATCTTCTAATATAGATTATTATTTGGTATTAATTTTACTAGCTATTTTATTACTTATTTTTAAAATACTAATACTATGAGCGTGTAATAAAAATTTCATCTTCATACATATCTTTTAATACAACTTGTTTCATTGTTATAACTATGATTATGATAAAAATATTCATTGATATAATCCTATCAACTGTGATTCCATTTCATTCACTCTGATCATTGGATGATCCATGATTCCAATAATATTACATTAATAGGAAAAGTGTTTTGATTAGTTTAAAATTTTTTAAACTAAAATTCACCCCCTATTGTATATATATCCATCTAAGCTCTCTTATGACCCATCATTCCCCTATAAAAGATAAATACACAAAAATTATAACTTAAATCCTCCTATAATTACACTTAATACGTGTGATGAGGGAATACAGACCATCATTCCCCACTTCAGTATTGAATTCCCTTGATAGAAGGTGATTATAGGATACTTTCAATAATTGATAGGCCCCTATGGGATTTTTAATTGTGAATTCTCTTGGTAATTAGGGACACAATGACAAAGTCAATGAGGAGGTGTCTCTAGGATGAATGATGGATTTATTTTATATTAAATGTTCCATTGTAGGTAGGGAATCCATCATTGAGTTTTCCCATAACATATATTATAGGAGGAAACATCCCCCTACACCTATATTTATCTTATATTACTAATAAAAATGTGATGAGAGATTGGGTTTCCCATTTTGGAATAAGACCCAAGATGGTTCTTATTAATGATGCCACTAGTGAGCTAGGGATACACACACCAGGAAACCATATTTAATAAGACACATTACAAATCACATTATACACTCCCATGTGACATGAAAAATCATTATTAATATCTAGTTTGTCATACTGAGTACGACTATTGCTTGTTTAGTGATATATGTTTATTTTTCTGTTGAAATGGTTGAAATGATTCCAATTTGGGCCTCTACCTCGTAATAATACATGATTCACCATTACAGGGTATCCTCATATGCATATTCCTTACATAATTCTTGGTTCCACATATTATATGATATAAATGTCATTATCACATTATATTAAACTAAATGGTATTATCCTTCTACATGACCTCAAACTACGCTACTCATACAAAGCATGTTTTGATTCTTATCAAACAGAATACATAAGACACCTCCAAAGTTTCAAACCCAATATCATCCACCTTAAAAGCCCACCTCATGGGAAAATATTGATTCTGATTCCACCTACATCTTTCTTTTCTAGAATACATTCCTCATAAGATACAACATCTTCTCATTAGATCATACTCCGAATGAAATTATTCCCCCTTTCATAGAGATACTTATTTTCTCCTCGATTTTTCATAACTCTCTCATTGGTCTATATTACTTTTGAGCCCATCATACACCACGAAATATATATTCATATTGGGTGATAACCGAATCAAACATCATAAAGATATATTCCCTTAAAGGTTAGTACGATGGAGATTCAGATACATAATCCCTACATTGTCCACCAATAGATATATTTCACCTATTCAACCTTACCGAATGACATTGAAATTCATGGTTATGTACTTTCACCAGACCATAAATTTTATGACATTCCCATTAAGGGGAAATAAATTATGGTGACTTTTATTCCTTTCACTAGGATATGTTGGAATCTTCTCATGGGCCAAATCTCAACTCCACACTATCCAAATTCATCCTAATATGGTGATTAACTCCTTAGAACCAAATAATGAAACATAAAATTCAAGAATACATAGATAATAATAAAATTTAGAACTTAGAATTTATACACATTCTCACATCCATGTATGTAGATGATGAATCGTTAATATGGGGATAACATTCCACATCAAAGGACCATGGGAAAGATTCAATAACATGTCTTAAATCTGTAATAGAGTCATAGAGTAGGAAATAATTACCCCTAAATGGTGTTATGAGCCAAACATCTTATATTATCAACAAATGAATATTCAAATGCATCTCTGGTAAGTGACACCATTAACCGTATACCTTTTTAAAATTGTTCAATAATGACATTTCATTTCTTGGATACTTGATCCATTGGGTGTTTCTTATTCCAAAATTTAATCCCAATGGAATTAACTCAAATCAACAATATTAGTTTTTACATGAATATAGTTATTAAAAGTTATTTGGCATGTTTCTTAAATATCAAATATATAACTCTTCATATCATCATTTGAATGAGTATAAAAATAATTATATTTTTATGAATAAAACCAATTTGAGTTCAATCCTAAATCTAGGAAAATAGAAGGAGAAATATTTCAAAAAAAACCATAATTTTTTCTTAGGAATGTTAATAAAAAAAAGTTATCTTCAAACTATCAACATCAGTACTTTTCAATGAACTATTAGAAGCAAAATCATCCTCAATATCACTCCTTGTATTCATCACCATTAAATCATGCATTAATTTATATTTTAATTATCTCTTAGATATTCTATCTTTGTTTTTACTATTTAGAAATTTCAACATAATATAACTAGGTATTTTTCATTCACATTATATAGTACAATATTAATATTCCATTCTTCTTGATTTACCATTCTCGTTTTTATTTCCTTATGTTTTTTTTTCAAATTCCATACTTAAGAAAAACCATTATTTCTATATAAGTGAATTATCCATCAAAATGTTTTGGTTAAATATCATCAAAAAAGTGATTATAATTTATCTTTTAAGTACTTGACTTATTATTAAAATCACTACAAGTAGTAGTTGTAAATATAATTCCACCACTAATATATTTCTTCTTTTTTGTATCTATTTTAATCCTATTTTTTTACTCTATTGGAGTTTCTTAAGGCCATTCAGTCTTAGATTCATGAAATGATTTGTATCATCTATAAATTTCCACATTAAATCCCATTACTTCATAAGTATAGTGATTTTAGTTTTAAGTAGTTATTAATACATGATATATCTTTCAACCATAGATTGTAAACTATTAAACATAGTCTTTAAATGGTGATTTATTTGGGTCCTTAATTAATATTTTCTAAAATCAATGGCTTTATAATCTTCCCTAAGCATTGATTTTGTAGTTTGAAGAATTATTGATTTTATAAAATTCATAACAAGAAGTTTATTGTAAAATTTTAATTCTATTATATATGAAAATACATGGATATATATTTTTTTTTTAAAATGTACATAAATGATTATTCAAAAATTTAAATTCTAACTAAACCAAATTTATGAACATGGATCTTTTTTGTAGGTATAGATCCTTACTTGGGTTGTTTTTGAGGAAAAGGGAAAAGGGGGAAATTTTCTAAGTACACACCATGTACTATTTACTACACATTTTTTACCTGGTTTCTATGTGAAGTCATGTACTATCCATGTTGTGGATGAGTACATGGCCGTGTAGGTGTCCAAGAGGACCACCTAATGTGGGAACCGATAGAGTCTAGAACACGTCGTGTAAATTAAATGAACATGCCGTGTAAATTTCTTTTTCATTGATTAATCAGACCATGATTGAATATTATCTTCAAAATTAACTTATAATTCCCATGCCACATACATGACAGCGACTTAAGATTGATGATCTTCAAGCTCCTCTCATTCCTTCATCTAAGCTTTGATTGAGACACTTCCAGGTGCACTTGATTCCCACCGATAAGTTCTCTCTTACCCTAGAACCTTTCTTCCTGATTTACCCTCTCTCATGAGTTATCTAGGGTTGATCATTTTTACCCTTTTCATAGATCTATGTCTTTCTAGGCAAATTTAAGGTCTGAAGTTTAGGTGTGTTCATCATAAAACATCAAGGTAGGTGGTTGGTGCCTTTATTTGGTCGTATATTGATTAAATATGCTAAAAGTGCCGAATTCTGATGTTTAGGGTATTGAGTGGTTTTGAATTTAACCCTTTTATGTACTTGTTATGTATTTTTTGATTGAGAAAAGCGTTATTGCTTAGGTATAAGGTTTAATACCTTGATTTTGAGATTGTTTCCAAGGTTTGATTGTTTGTTTTCACTTGGTCTAGAATTACCTCTTATGATTGATTTGTTTCCATCCCTCACATTGTTAGGATGGAATTTATATTTAATTAAGATGCATGTGATTGACATCATGAAATTATGAAAAAGGGGGTTTTACTATGAGAGATTCTAGATGATGGGTAATTTATATATAGTTTTTTTTTTGTTGTCTAGAGGTATTGATTGTGAAAGCTGCCGAGGGGTCATACACTAGAGGGGTTATACCATGATAGATACCCATAGGGTCATTGTTAAATGAATGTTGGACCATAGGTCATTGACTGAGAGAGATTATATGGGGTCATTATATTATATTGGTGCTATGAAGACAAAGGTGGTACTAACTGCAAGAGCTACCCGGGAGGTCATTTGTAAATGATTATTTCCATGTGGGACTAAAGGTGTTAGACTATGTGAGCCTTCCTGGAGTGTTATTATTTTATTTAATTGATGATATGTTGAACCAGAGGGGTTATACTATGAGAAATTTCCCAAAGGGTTTCTTTTGATTGATTGAATGATTTTGACGAGTCTACCAAGACAAAGAACAATCTTGGACTTAGCCTTAATTGGATATTTAGATGGTCTTCTGAGACATCTGTTATTATTATTATATATGGTGATATAAATCTTAATCTAGATCCTAATGTTACATTATTCAAAGGATTTAATAATTAATAAATGTAAATGAATGTAATTGGAAATTGTAGGATTGTTTAATTTTGAGTACTTCCTAGTTTATTGCTTCATTTTTCATATTGTCTGCTATATATATTCACTGATAGTTAGATATAGATATTTTGGTAGTTGCTTACTAGGATTTGTCTCACAACCTATTTGGGACATTCTTTTAGATGAAATAGATTATATGGTTGTTGGTATAGATAAGGTCAAGAACCTTTCATTGTCAGGTACATGATTGTTGTTGGAGCTCGAGAGCATATAACCAAGCTAAGGCTTGCGATGCTGTTGGAGTATACTATTTTTTGTACTTTGGTTTCAGTATTGTATTTCCATAATTGTGACGTGTTTGAATAATTTCCTAGATACATGTGACATGCATCATTTATTTATATATGATGCAGTTTTTTATACTATCAATCTTCTACTGTTTACTTATGTTATATGGTATTACTACTTCTGCTACTGTTTACTACTTTTTTTCATTGTGTTACTCTTCCTATGAGGAAATAGTTTCCCCACTATCAAACCCTTTGCTCTCTTTTCTAGTTGACAACCTATGGAATTTGGGGAAATGCACTTGAGGCCATGTGACCAATTGGGTATGGGGCACGTTTGGGTGGAACCCGGATCCAGGACGTCACAAAGTTGTATCAAAAACATTTTTTTCGACATTGTCTTACTATTTTGAGCCTATAGACTGGGATATAAAGTAATGTGTATTTGTTAATAATTTTTTATTTGTATTATTTATCCATGTATAGGGAAATTCCAAGTTACTTTGTATATATCTATTTTTTTGGTTTTGAAATTGTTACATTTGATTTGATTTCACTGTTGGGTGACACACTTGTTTTGAGATGTTATTATTGATATCATTGTTGTTCTATTTCTGTTTAAACCCAATGAGATGGGGGTATTCCATCTCATGCATCATATATTCAATTTTTAGAGATCACATTCTATACATTCTTATCATTCCATTTAGGATGCATTGCTGATTGCATGTTGTTGTGATAGGTGTTGTGCTAGATATTCATGTTGTTGTGATAGATTCCCTGATAGAATAACTACTATTTTGATAGGGTATTGGAATATTTAATGTTTCATTTAGATGGATTCCAAACCTTGGTCACTGAGGTGTTATGGTCCCTCTTAGATTGGAATTATGTGTATCATGTTTGATCTTTAAATGAGTTTTGTCAAGTCGTGAAATAAATAAGGATGACAAACTTTGACTCACAAAGGGTATGGGCTTCCATGGTTCATAATTTTTCATGCGTTAGAAACCCAGATAACACGATGTGTGCGTTTATGAGCACACTCCGTGTATTCTCTTGTTCTGGAAGATAAAAATTTTCGTATGTACACACTATGTATTGTATTAACACAATGTGTAGTAATTAACCGTGTGACTGACTATGTTATCAGAGACATGGGGTTGATAAATGTTCGGTAGAACACTGCATGTACTGGGAGTACACACTATGATGAAGAGACAATGTATCCAACCGTGTGACTATTGACATGGGTGGATGAAATTGAGATGGTACATGTCGTGTCTAGATCGTACACATTGTTTAGAAATAGACCATGCATCTTACCATGTGACAAATGACACGGGTCAATGGGACATAATTGGTAATGGTTGTGATTAGGGAGAACACGCTGTGTAGTATTCTATCAGCAGACCCCATGTGGTTTAGCTATGTAGAAGTACATAGGGAAGGAAGGAAAAAATATTGTACATGCCATGTTATAGGAGGAACACATCATGTGTATGGGTCTTACACAACCAGGTTTTGAAGAGGTATACACCATGTTAAAATCTTAAAAGAAAATTTCGTGTAGGGATTATACATGCCGTGTAAACCTGTTTTGTCAAACTTGAATGCTTTCCTTATCCTATTCATTTCTTTCACTTCTAAGTTTATGTCCTTGATATTCTTTTACTGAGGTGTGAACTTGACCTTATAGATTCATTCCCTTAGGACATCCTCTAGTTGTACACCATATATAGGGAAATGAACATAAACCAGAAATGGTTGATTTGAGACTAACAACAGATACTCCCATTGTGCTCGTCTTGGCGCCAGCTGTTATACTAGATGTAGGAGCTGATGCACAGTTCGGTGAGGGATTTATGAGGATGATGTAGACCTTCTAGGGAGAACCACATCCTACCCTGACTATGGGGGAGTTGACGTGGGTGTTCTAGTAGCAACATCCTCCCATTGTTTTAGGGGATGGAGGACTACAATCTACAGAGTAATGGTTGGAGGCCATACTTGCTATCTTTGAACAGTTGGAGACGCCTACAGAGAGGTGGGTGAAGCTCGTGACATACATGCTATGTGATTCCTCTAAGAGATGGTGGGATGTTTTCTCATTGGCAGGACATCATAGGGATATGTCTTAATAATTGTTTCATGGGTATTTCTAGGAATACTTCTACGGCGTTGAGGGATGATCGAGCCCGAGAGTTCAAGCGTTTAGATCATGGTTCTCTTTTAGTGATGGATTACTCTTCTGGTTTTATAGAGCTTCAACGCTTCACACCAATTTTAGGGGGTGGTGTGTTATCTTTGGAGAGGTGATTTATGGATGGTCTCAAGTATGCCATCTAATTATAGGTAAATGCCTTCAGGCAGACTTTAGGGACTACTATATGGAACTATGTATTTATTATCGAGTCAAATTTTAGGGATTTGGGAGCTATGAGATAGGGAAGTTCAACATCTACTACTATTACTCATTTTTCAGATAGTAGGAACCGCTGCATGGATATTTTAAATGATGTATATTCTGGTAGACATGTGGTATGCTACCTAGGTAGAAAAAGTGGGAATATGAGACCACATTTTTTGAAGGAACCAGTCAAGTTCCGATCTTGTGGAAAGATGGGTCATCATTAGCTTTTTTTCTGGATGTCCTCGCTAACATAAAGTGATAGGGGTTGTGCAATGACTCCACAATTAAGAGAAGGACCAACAATTTCTCATCAGTCAAAGAACTTGAGTTCATCAGTCTGTTTAGGATGAGGAGGTGGTTGTGGTCGTGGTAGTCATTCTATGTGTTTTTAGCGACAACAAGGTGGATCAGATCAGGGTAGTAAGACAGGTTCACACGGCCATGGTGCAGGTCAAACATTTTCAGTAGATCGTGCCTAGCATGAGTAGGATCCTAGACCCTCCATAGTTAGAGGTATGATTCTAGTTGAATCTATTTTAGATTATGCTAATTTTGATACTGGGGATTACCATAGTTTCATATCTATTACTATTACGGGGAGACTTTGGCTTTGTATCTTCACCGATGAGGATGTTAAGAAATTAGACACTCCATTAAGGATTAGGATGGCTAGTGTACGTCAGTGCAAGGAGTTCCCTCATGAGGTGGTTGGTGTCACTTATTATGGGACCTCTATGAATTTGAGGTGACATGCCTCTATGTCATTCTTTGAATGGACTATAAGTCTATTTCCTTGACTTTTTTTGAATGCTATCGCCATAGTTTGAGTTTCACATCATCAGATGGTGGGTCTTTTATACACAAGGGTGAATGGAATATCTAGGAATGTAGAGCTGGACTCGAGCAGCATGGGTTGGGAGGAATTACATCCCATATATCTAGTTTATATATAGATGATAAGGGAACATCCTTGATGGACTTTCCTCCAGTGGTGGATCATTTTAGAGATTTCTTTCCAGAAGAATTTTCAAGTTTACCTCCATAGCATGAGGTAGTATTATCTAATGATCTTGTGCTAGGAGTGGCACCGGTATCCATTCCTCTTTATAGGATGGATACACTAGAGATACCGTTGATCAAGAAATAGTTATAGGTGTTATAGGAAAAGGGTTTTATCCAACCTAGTACTTCTCCTTGGGGTTCTCTTATCTTTTTTGCAAAGAAGAAGGATGATAACCTCATACATTGTGTGGATTATCTGAAGATGAACTAGTTTATGATCAAGAACTGATACCCCTTACCAAGTATTGATGTTCTATTTGATAATCATCGAGGATACCTGGTGTTCTTGAAGATTTACTTGAGATCTGGTTATCAGTAGTTGTGAATTAGACGATAAGATATACCACTTACAACCTTTCGGAGAAGGCATGGACAATATGAGTATTTGGTTATACTATTTGGGATCCCGAACGCGCCAAATGTTTTCATGGAACTAATGAACCGAGTATTCCATCCTTGGACACATTTGCAGTTGTTTTTGTGGGACATAACTGGGAGTAATCTCACACTCGACATGCCCATTCCACAAATCTTGAGATATTATTGAGTACATTGAGGGAGAATCCATTATATGATAATCTCTAAAAATTCTACTTATGAATGGACCAAATTAACTTCTTGGGGAATGTTATCTTAGGGATAGAAGTATAAACAGATCCCAAAAAATTGAGGGTGGTAATTTCTTATTAGTAGCTGAATAATGTCTATCTGGTTGAGAGTTTTTTGGGGATGGATGGTTAGTAGAGATAATTTATACATTACTTTTCACACATAAAAGCACCACTCATAGGCCTGACTAAGAATGGTTTTAAGTACTTCTGGATAGAATATAAGGCCCCAGCTTTAACCTTACTTAATATTGAGTTATTACAAGATTACACATTGAGGATCTTTTTGGGTTTAGAGTTTTAGAAAATTAGATCATAAAACTTTCATTACATTCCAAATATAAACAAAGTGGTTACATAAAGATAGTATTCTTCTTTCCCATCAATGGAAACATATTTAAAATAAAACATGGATTCTTTCTTGACACTTCCTTGACACTATCATCATATCATGTACCTTTCCCTTGACCTGTGAAAAACATTTCAAAAAACATGGGATGAGCATAAAAAGCTCGGTAAGGGATATAAAAATATGGAAAGGAAACATGGGTACATATATACATAAGAATGAAATCATAAATTACCCATAAAACATAAGAACTTTAACATACCTCATCAAATCATGAATAAATCATAGAAATCATAAGACATAAAGGTAACTTGAGGCATTCATAACATTCTTACGTAGGGAGTAACCCTCTTGGTTACGTTTGGAATACCCATCATAGTATATTCCCTAAATCACTTCAGAGAAACCTTAACGTTTCACTCCTTCGAGTTACCCAATGCATTGGAGAGCTATATCGGGCTCACCCACCCTTAGTTTATCACGGAACCACCCTTCTTCATAATAATGCCCAAGAACCTCAACATAATCTTATCACATAAAACATGCATAAAGGAAACATAACATTTCCACCTTTCAATCACAAGTAATCAATACAACACATTGATATAAAAACATTATGAAAACCATTTTCAATACCAAAATAAATGAAAAGTAAAACATGGTATTTATTTTTCTCTTAAAAAGGTATGGCTTGTAGAGGAAGCCGAAACTCAAATAATGGTCACGGCGGCGGAGAAGTCGTTGTCGCCGCATACGTACGACAAAAACATTCCCTTTTGTCGTTTAGTAAACTCTTCATATAAAAAATATTCCTTTTAAATAAACATAAATGTCAAAGGGGTTTATACACCATATAAAAGAAGGTTGTGTATAAAACAAAATATGCCTCAATGAATGAAGATTGAGACGAAGTCCCATACCTCGGGTCCAAATTGACTCGATCATTCTTTAATGTCCTGAATAATAAACTTGAGTTAATTTCTACTTGCTTAAGAACATTTTTCAAGTTCATTATTACTTTTATATCACTTATTTCCATGTCATGAACACTATGTAATTATTTAAGTTAGTAACGGCCGTTTTAGCGATCATTGGTACTTGAGTAAAAATTAAACCCTTTATAATTACAAGTTGTTCATGTATCCATTATATCCAGAATTATAATAATGATGTATATATCATATCTATCCAGTATATACATGAATTTATAATATTACATAATCATTTAGAGGTAAGAAATGAAATGCACCTTTCATGGAGACTGTAAGCCGTACGTACGCATTAACGCTACTTTCATTAAAGTATTTTATAGAATGGAATCATAATGATATAATGGTATATTATAATTCCAGTATAATATCATATATAATATCATAGTTCCATCCTTTATACGTCCCACATATGGTATTTAACGAATCAATTCACATTGAGGGGGCGGTAGTCCGCACTTCCTTAAATGAAGATATCGCGTTTACCCATAATGGAAACCATAAAGGTAGGCCCAAAATGAAAAATACAGAAGCTTAAGGAAACAATAAACATATTATATATCATATATAAATATAGTGACATCTTAATGGCCACATTTTATGGTGTTAAAATAATGTTGAACAATCATCGTTTCGAGAGGCAAAAATTCACCATCCACGGAAACAGTATGTCCTTTAACCATTAGATGTAGGTGTGTGTAAGTGTAGCTCGAATACTTATTATAACAACATCCTAGTATATTGAAGATACTGTAGTTGTTACAAAATAAATGAATAAAAATTGTTTAGGGGGTTGGAGAAGAAAAATAAAACAAAAGGACTCATGTGAAGACATTACCTTAAAATCGGGTAACTCCCTTTGGTTTGAGCTCAAAGGATTCCTTGGGATGAATTCTGCCCAAAGTGAGGCTTCAAGGAGTAAGAGAGGGAAGTGGAGAGACACAATGGGTAGGGTATGGCCGAGCCAAAGGCTTTGGGAGTGTGGGTAAGGAGGTAGAGGTGGGGGCCTTTTATAAGAGGAGAGGAGGGGCACTCTTGGAATGTAAAGAAATGTTACTTTATTTGAAAATGATTTTTGGATTCAAAAGGTCCCACATTGATATAATTTGAGGGTATGGTGATAATGGTTCGGAATCCACCCATCCAATAGAATTTGGACATGTGTAGGTCATAGATTTTACATTATCATTTCATTTTATTTAAATCCTTTATTAATGAGGTAATCACTACATCATCATGATTTCATAATAAATTTAATTTATTTAAAGTCTAAAAATTATGAAAAAAAATACTATGATGTAGGAAATATTTTTATCTTTCCAATGAATATTTATAATCTAAAATATCATCTATGTAGACAAAATTAAAAATGTTTTAATCAGGTGATACATTCTTGTTATATTTACATTCTTTAAAAAAAAGATAACAAGTCACTTTCCACAAAAGTGATTCCATGGGATCCCCATGTTTGGCATAAGACATCCCATGGCCGGACATGAGACAACCAATAGAATTAGGACACATGTTGGTGTAATTTTTTTATTATTATGATAATATTTTATTATCCTTAACTACCCGATTACTCATTAATCAAGATAATTAAAGATAATTACCGTCGCTACTATTCATAATGTCCAAAAACAAAAGAGTCTTGATTACATAATTTAGACCTTATGATTCCAAATATGTAATCCATTTTACCAAATTCCAAACACAGAAATTTCAATAATTGATTTAAAAATAATTCCCATTGTCAAAACAAATAGCGGGTTTTTTTAAACAATATCTATGAAAAGTTTGGCATTAGTTTATGCCCAATTCAAAAGTAAAATTAATCCTAATGACCACCATTGGATTAAATGGTAAAAATATATTCTAATTTAACTTTAAAACCAATTCATAAGACAATATAATCATATAAATAAATTAGATTAAAAAGCAGTTCTGATGTAAAATGCAGTATTTTTCACTATTCATTAGAAAATGAACATTGTCAGAAAAATATCAAAAATTCACACAAAGTAAATTTTGATGTCCCAATAATAAAGAATAAGTTTATTTTGACAAACATAGCTTATAAAATTGTCAAAATATAGATTTAAAAATGGTTTTCCATCAAACGGAAGTAAAACAATCTTTTAAAAATATTAGTGTATTCCATGCTTAAGATTAGATTTATTTTCATTTTAAGCCTCTAAAACACTATCTAATTCATTAATAGTCATAGATAAAAACATCTATTATTCATTAATTACTTGGAATGTTACATCCTTCCCCCCTTTAGGAAATTGTGTCCCCACAATTTATTTACTTAACGAATAAATGGGTGTACTTATCCCTCATCGCATTTTCAGATTCCCATGTTGCCTCTTCCATTATGTAGTTTTTCCACAAAACCTTTACCTGATTAATCACCTTATTTCGTAACACTTGCTCCCTGTAGTCAAGAATTTGGACCAGTTGTTCTTCATAATATAGGTTCTCTTCCAGCTGAACTACCTCTGGAATCAAAACATGAGATGGATCTGGCATATACTTTCTCAACATCGAAACATGAAAAACATTGTGTACCTGAGATAAACTCGGAGGTAAAGCCACCCGGTATGCAACTGATCCAACTATCTCAAGAATTTCATATGGTCCAATGAACCTTGGACTCAGCTTTCCTTTCTTACCAAATCGCATCACACTTTTCCATGGTGAGACTTTGAGAAAAACATGATCACCTACCTCAAAAGTTAGATCCTTCCTCCTATTTTCTGCATAACTCTTCTGCCTACTCTGAGCTGTTCTCATGTGTTTCTGAATCAGCTAAACATTTTCTGCCATCTCTTCTACCAATTTTGGTCCCATCAACTTCCTTTCACCCACTTCATCCCAGGAAGCTGGAGTTTGACACCGCTTCCCATATAAAACCTCAAATGGTTCCATCTGTATACTGGAATGAAAACTGTTATTATATGAAAATTCAACCAAAGAAAGATGTTGGTCCCAACTTCCCTAATAATCCATCGAACAAGCTCGTAGCATATCCTCTAATGTCTGAATTGTTCATTCTGACTTCCCATATGATTGAGGATGAAATGCTGTACTAAAATTTAATTCAGTACCCAACAACTTATAAAGGCCTTTCCAAAAGTTAGAAGTGAACCTGGGATCACGATCAGATACAATGGAGAGATGAACTCCATGTAACCTCACTATCTCTTTAAGATACAAATGGGAAAGTTGATCTAGGGGAAAAGTATCTCGTATAGAAAGGAAATGAGCAGATTTAGTCAAGCAATCAACAATAACCTAGATTGCATTATTACCTTGAGATGTCTTCGGTAATCCCACAACAAAATCCATGGATATATTCTCCCATTTCCACTCTGGCACTAGTAAAGGCTGAAGCATCCCTTTCGGTAACTTCTGCTCTGCTTTAACCTATTGACATGTCAAACACTTCATAGTAAAATAAAAAAATATCTCTTTTCATTCCATCCCACCAGTAATACTCCCACAGATCTCTGTACATCTTAGTACTGCCCGGATGAACTGGAAACGGAGAACTATGAGCTTCACATAACAACTCTCTCTTCAACTGTGAATGACAAGGCACACACAATCTCTTCCCAAATCTCAAAACGCAATCATTATCAATGTTGAATTCAGGCAACTTACCTTTCTGAACCAGCTCTACCTTTTTCTGCAACTCACTGTATTGCTTCTGTGCTTGCTTCATTCTATCTGATAGAGATGATCTCACTGATACCTGAAACAAAACAGAAGAACTTCCTGCACCAACAACTTGTATGAAAAAGTTCATCAAATCCTTAACCAAAGGATCACATTCCAAACGTAACAATGCTAATGAAGCATTACTTTTTCGACTTAAAGCATCAACCACTTTATTTGCTTTTCCGGATGGTAATGAATTGTACAATCATAATCCTTGATTAATTCCAGCCATCTCCTCTGTCTTATGTTTAACTCTTTCTGAGTGAATATATACTTTAAACTTTTGTGATCAGTATATATTTCACACTTTACTCCATACAAATGATGCCTTCAAATTTTAAATCGAAAACAATAGTAGCTAATTCCAAATCATGTATAGGGTAATTTACCTCATGATTTTTCAACTGTCGTGAAGCATAAGAAATTACCTGATCATTCTGCATTAGGACGCAACCAAGTCCTTTCAATGAAGCATCATTGTATATAACAAAGTCACCATTCCTGGAAGGTAGTGCTAAAACTGGAGCATTCACCAATCTTATTTTCAATTACTGAAAACAATCATCACATTCTATTGTCCAGATAAACTTAACACCCTTCCGAGTTAGCTTAGTCATTGGACTAGATAACCGTGAAAAATTTCTAACAAACCTTAGGTAATAGCCTGCCAAACCAAGGAAGCTACGAATCTCAGTTACATTTGTGGGTCTTGTCCAGTCTTCCACAACTTTTATTTTTGCAGGATCAACAGTTATCCCATCTTTAGAAACAATGTGACCAAGGAAAGAAATTTGTTGCAACCAAAACTCACACTTTCTGAATTTTCCATATAGTTTATTTTATTTTAAGGTTTGCAAGATAACCCTTAAATGTCTTTCATGCTCCTCTTACTTTTAGAAAACACCAAAATATCATCAATGAAAACCACCACAAACTTATCCAAGAACTAATTGAAAATTCTATTCATTAAGTCCGTGAATACAACAGGTGCATTGGTTAGCCCAAAAGGCATTACTACAAATTCATAATGGCCATATCTTTTATGGAACGCGGTCTTCGAAACATCTGCTTCCTTTACCTTCAGCTGATGGTACCCCGATTTGAAGTCAAGGTTTGAAAAATACTGAGCTCCCTGGAGCTGATCAAACAAATCATCGATATGAGGAAAAGGATATTTGTTCTTAACATTGATGTTATTCAGGGCTCTATAATCAATGAAAAGTCTCATTGAACCATATTTATTTTTAACAAATAAAACAGGAGCACCCCATGGTGATGTTCTAGGTCGAATGAAACGTTTCTCTAATAAATCTGGCAATTGTTCCTTCAACTCTAAAAGTTCAATTTGAGCCATTCGATAAGGGGGTTTTGAAATTGGCTTAGCATCTGGAACTAAGTCAACAGTAAACTCAATATACTGATCTGTTATTATTCCAGGCAACTCATCAGGAAAAACATCAGGATACACATTTACCACTAGCATATCATTAATATGAACAATTACTTTATTTTTAATGATGTGTTCAAGGTAACATTCATTTCCATATTTTACAAGTTTCTTGGCCTCTTGATAAGTTATCAATAGTAAGGGTTCATTCTTGTACACAAACTGAAAGTCTTTCTGAAAAGAAACTTTTTTAGCTCTACAGTCAATATTAGCATGGTAAATAGAGAGCCAATCCATTCCCAAGATAACATCAAACTCTACTAGAGGTAGAACAATAAGGTTTGCAAGTAGGTTCTTTCCACATATAAGGATAGGAAGATTCTTATAAATTCATTTTGCCTCAACATTTCCCCCAGGTGTTTTTAACAAAAGTTCAGGAGTCATTTCTTGAGATGGTATTCCCATTTTACTAGAAAAGTTTTCAGAGATAAAAGAATGTGTAGACCCCAAATCTAACAACACACTGGAATAATCTGAAAAAACAAACAAAGTACCTGATACAACTTCATTTGATGGACCGACATCTACTGAAGTAGTTGCAAAAGATTTCACCACCCCTTTCTGCCTGTAGTCTAACTGCTTCCCATCACTCAAGATCTTTGTTGGACACTCGTTTGCATAGTGACCCATCTCATTGCAGTAAAAACATTTCACTAACTTTAAATCAAATTTGGTCTTACTTTCACCTTGATCTTTTTCAGTGAAATCACGAGCCTTATGTCCCATCTTACCACATCGGCAGCACTTTCCAGAATTAAGAAGAAATTCCCCAGCATGCGTTTTGCCACATTTATCACAAACTAGAAACATAGATTTCTTACCATCATACTTTTTTGAAGAATTCTTCCCTTTCTCCTGGCACCTTTGTCTCTTCTTCTGCTGGTTGTTATAGAACACTTGATCATCAGAAAACTCCATTTCCACCTTCTCAGCACATTGAACAAGCTTTTCATAACTTTTCAACTCATGAGAAGCTAATGCCCATCGATATTTTGTCTTTAATCCTGAGTAAAAACGATTGATTTTACTATCAATGTCTCGGATAAAATTTGGAGCATACCTTGCCAATCAAGTAAAACTTTCTTCATAGGTAGCCACGGAGTCTTCCTCTTGCCTGAATTCCAAGAATTTTTTTTCCATCCTATGTAGAACAGCCTTAGGAAAATACTTTTCAAGATACATACCTTTGAATTAATCCCAGTCGAGAGCATCAATCTCATCAGCGTCCCTGATATTTTTAACCATCGACCACCACTGATCTGCTTCACCCTCCAAACGGTAAATAATAAGACTAACCTTCTGATTGTTTGAACACCCCATGACATCTAAAATCATCTCCAGTGCTTTAATCCACCCTTCAGCTAGCACAGGGTCAGATGATCCTCAGAATGATGGGGGATGTTGCCTCATGAAATGTTCCACCACTAACATGTTCCTTTGTGGTTGATCTGGTTGATCTCGTGTATGGATACCACCACCATTTATCGCTTGAGTCAAATGTGCCATTACTGCAAAAAACTATTCAGTTCCAATTCCGACCATCTCAGGATGCTGATTTGGAAGGTTATTTCCTTCGGCATGCCTTCCTATCACTGCTTCCCTGTTTCCTCTACGGAAAACCATTCTAAGAAAACTTGTCTTAGATGAAGAAACATGGTAATCTCCAAATACTATATCACTTCAATTTGACCATAAAAAAATATTTTTGGATAATAATTTAATAGAATTCTAACTCCTAAAGTTATCTAAACTGACCTTTGATACCAACTATAAGGCCCCACCCTTAAACCTTACTTAATCTTGAGTTGTTACAAGATTACACATTGAGGATCTTTTCGCGTTTAGAGTTTAGAGAATTAGATCATAAAACTTTCATTACATTCCACATATAAACAAAGCAGTTACATAAAGATAGTATTCTTCTTTCCCATCAATGGAAACATATTTAAAATAAAACATGGATTCTTTCTTGGCACTTCCTTGACACTATCATCATATCATGTACCTTTCCCTTGACCTGTGAAAAATATTTCAAAAAACTTGGGATGGGAATAAAAAGCTCAGTAAGGGATATAAAAATATGGAATGGAAACATGGGTACATATATACATAAGAATGAAATCATACTTTACCCATAAAACATAAACACTTTAACATACCTCATCTAATCATGAATAAATCATAGAAATCATAAGACATAAAGGTAACTTGAGTCATTCATAACATTCTTATGTAGGGAGTAACCCTCTTGGTTACGTTTGGAATACCCATCCTAGTATATTCCCTAAATCTCTTCGGAGAAACCTTAATGTTTCACTCCTTCGCGTTACCCAATGCATTGGATAGCTATTTCGGGCTCACCCTTCCTTAGTTTATCATGGAACCACCCTTCTTCATAATAATGCCCAAGAACCTCAACATAATCGTATCACATAAAACATGCATAAAGGAAACATAACATTTCCATCTTTCAATTACAAGATATCAATACAACACATTGATATAAAAACATTATGAAAACCATTTTCAATACCAAAATAAATTAAATATAAAACATGGTATTTATTTTTCTTTTAAAAAAAGGAATGGCTTGTAGAGGAAGCAGAAACTCAAATAATGGTCACGGTGGCCGAGAAGTCATTATCGCCGCATACGTACGACAAAAACATTCCCTTTTGTCATTTAGTAAACACTAAGTATAAAAAAGATTCCTTTTGAATAAACATAAAAGTCAAATGGGTTTATACACCATATAAAATAAGGTTGTGTATAAAACAAAATATGCCTCAATGAAAGGAGATTGAGACGAAGTCCCATACCTCGGGTCCGACTTGACTCGATCATTCTTTAATGTCTTGAATAATAAACTTGAGTTAATTTATACTTGCTTAAGAACCTTTTTCAAGTTCATTATTCCTTTTATATCACTTATTTCCATGTCATGAACACTGTAATTATTTAAGTTAATAATGGTCATTTTAACGATCATTGGTACTTGAGTCAAAAATAAACCCTTTATAATTATATGTTGTTCATGTATCCATTATATCCAGAATTATAATCATGTAGTATATATCATATATATCCAGTATATAAATTCATTTATAATATTACATAATCATTTAGAGGTATGAAATGAAATTCACCGTTCATGGAGAAGGTAAGCCGTACGTACGCATGAACACTACTTTCATTTCTATTTCGTATTTTATAGAATGGAATCATAATTATATAAAGGTATATTATAATTCCAGTATAATATCATATATAATATCATAATTAGATCCTTTATACGTCTCACATATGGTATTTAACGAATCAAATCACTTTGAGGGGGAGGTAGTCCGCACTTCCTGAAATGAAGATATCGCGTTTACCCATAATGGAAACCATAAAGGTATGCCCAAAATGAAAAATACAGAAGCATAATGAAAACATAAACATATTATATATCATATATAAATATAGTGACATCATAATGGCCACCTTTGAAGGTGTTAAAAGAATGTTGAACAATCATCGTTTCGGGAGGCATAAATTCACCATCCATGGAAACAGTATGTCCTTTAACCATTTGATGTAGGTGTGTGTAAGTGTAGCTCGAATCCTTCTTATAAAAAAATCCTTGTATATTGAAGATACGAGAGTTTTTACAAAATAAATTAATAAAAAGAGTTTTGGGGATTGGAGAAGAAAAATAAAACAAAAGGACTCAAGTGAAGACATTACCTTAAAATCGGGTAACTCCCTTTGGATTGAGCTCAAAGGCTTCCTTGGAAGACTTCTGCCCAAAGTGAGGATTCAAGGAGTAAGAGAGGGAAGTGGAAAGACAAAATGTGTAGGTTTTGTCCGAGCCAAAGGCTTTTGGAGTGTGGGTAAGGAGGTAGAGTTGGGGGCCTTTTATAAGAGGAGAGGAGGGGCACTCTTGGAAAGTAAAGAAATGTTACTTTATTTGAAAATGATTTTTGGATTCAAAATGTCCCACATTGATATAATTAGAGGTTAAGGTGATAACGGTTCGAAATCCACCCATCCAATAGGTTTTGGACATTTTTAGTTCATAGATTTTACATTATAATTTCATTTTATTTAAATCCTTTAGTAATGAGGTAATCAATGCATCATCATGATGTCATAAATAATTTAATTTATTTAAAGTGTAAAAATTATGAAAAAAATACTATGATGTAGGAAATATTTTTATCTTTCCAATGAATATTTATAGTCTAAAATATCATCTATTTAGACAAAATTAAAAAAAATTAATCAATTGATACATTCTTGTTATATTTACTTTCTTAAAAAAAGATAAAAAGATAACAAGTCACTTTCCAAAAAAGTGATTCCATGGGGTCCCCATGTTTAGCACAAGACATACCATGGTCGGTCATGAGACAACCAGTAGAATTAGGACACATGTTGGTATCATTTTTTTTTTATTATGATATTATTTTATTATCCTTAACTACCCGATTACTCATTAATCAAGATAATTAAAGATAATTACGGTTGTTACTATTCATAATGTCAAAAAACAAAAGAATCTTGATTACATAATTTATACCTTATGATTCCAAATATTTAATCCATTTTACCAAATTCCAAACATAGAAATTGCAATAATTGATTTAAAAATAATTCCCGTTGTCAAAACAAATAGCGGGTTTTTTGAAACAATATCTACGAAAAGTTTGGCATTAGTTTATGCCCAATTCCAAAGTGAAATTAATCATAATGACCACCATTGGATTAAATGGTAAAAATATATTCCATTTTAACTTTAAAACCAATTCAAAAGATAATCTAATCATATAAATAAATTAGATTAAAAATTAGTTTTGATGTAAAATGCAGTATTTTTCACTATTCATTAAAAAATGAACATTGTCAGAAAAATACAAAAAATTCACACAAAGTAAATTTTTATGTCCCAATAATAAAGAATAAGTATATTTTGACAAACATAGCTTATAAATTTGTGAAAATATAGATTTAAAAATGGTTTGCCATCAAAAGGCAGTAAAACAATCTTTTAAAAATATTAGTGTATTCCATGCTTAAGATTGGATTTATTTTAATTTTAAGCCTCTAAAACACTATCTAATTCATTACTAGACATAGATAAAAATATATATTATTCATTACTTACATGGGATGTTACATAGAATCCTATGATTCAGCATTTTAAGAGCTAAAAGGGAGTTTGACTTTTGCACCGATATTGATTTTTCTAGATCTGGGCAAGAGTTACAAAATTTACAGTGATTAATTAGGTATCATGCTGGGAGCAATGATTATGTAAGGGGAAGAAGTAATTGTGTTCGGGTCTTCGCAATTGAGGCCACATGAGAAGAATTACCCGACGTACGATCTTGAGTCAGCTGCAGTTGTGCATGCCTTATACTGTTGGAGACATTATCTTTTGGGAGATAATTTTGTTGTATACATTGAATAAAAAATCCTCAAGTATATATTTACCCAGCGTGATATGTATTTTTGACATTGAAGGTTGGTTGAGTACCTTCAGCCTTCTAACATTGATCATTCCTAGACACTTGGGAAAGGAAACATTGTGGATGATGCATTGTGTAGGAGGACTCAAATATAGATATTTTAGGAGGATAGTAGTGAGTGGATGATTATGGATCTGTTCTCTGAGATGAATTTTGAGGTGCACTAAAGACAGGGGATACATTTATTTCTTATGTAGTTGTTAGCTCTACTCTACTGGATCGAGTGCGAATAAGGAAACTATCATATTCTGAAGGCCTTGTCCTATGGTAGAGTGTGTCAGGAGATGACCCTACTCCATGGTGGATCGTAGGCGATGATGATATCTTGCATTTTTATGGGTACATATGGGTGTCATCAGATATACGTGAGGAGTTGATGCATGTTTTTCATTCCTCAGTTTGGGAAGTTCATCCTATAATCACCAAGATGTATGAAGATATGCACTATCAATAATGGTTACCAGGTATGAAGATGGATGTTGTTGGTTTTGTTATGAGAGGATCCACCTGTCAACATGTGAATGAGGAGAATCTGAAACCAGCATGGTTTTACAACATTTTCCCATTCCCGAGTGGAAGTGGATAACGTCGTGATCTATTTCATGATGGGGTAACCAAGGTCACCTCGAGGGAATGATGCAGTTTAGGTTATTGTTGAAAGACTCATGAAGGTTTCACATTTATTGACAATAAAGGATACCTTCACTGTTGATGAGCTTAAAAGGTTGTAAATCTATAAGATTTTATGTTTTCATGGGGTTTTACACTCTATCATTTCAGACATAGATTCCTGATTCACTTATCATGTTTGGAAGAGATTACAAAGGGATCTGTGTTCATAGGTACTTCTGAGTATAGCTTACCATCCCAGGGAATATGGAAAATATGAGTGTACGATTATGTTTTTAGAAGTCATGCATTGAGCAAGCATCCTAGATTTTAGGGGTTCTTGGGAGAGAAACATAACCCTACTGGAGTTTTCCTTCACTAACAGTTTTTAGGCAACGATTTAGATGGTAACTTCTGAGGATTTGTATGGTAGGCTATACCGATCACCCCTATGTTGGCTGTAGGTAGGAGAGGAAGCTATGATGGGACATCATCTTGTCCGGGGGACCACTGAGCAGGTAGAGTTGATTTAGAAGAGGATGGATACTTTACAGTCTTAGAGGAAATCTTATGCTGATTGATAGAGATGACCTATGGAGTTCAAGGTCAGAGATTAGGTTTTCTTACATGTCACACCGAGGTTAGGACACATGAGGATTAGTAGATAGAGTAATCTGTCACCAAGATACTTTGGGCAATTTGAGGTATTAGAGAGCGTCAACAGTATTTCCTATCATTTTCATTTACCTAAGAGGTATTGGGCTATGCACAATGTATTTCATGTTTCTCAGCTATGACACCACTTTTCTAACCCATCTCATGTTTTTCAACCCATGGAGTTTGAGTTAGAGGTGGATGAATCCTTCTAGAAGAACCCTATTTTGATTGTATATCACATCATGATGGTTCTTCATGGAAATTATGTTCCTCTACTATGAGTGTTATGAATTACGGGTGAGTACAGAATGTGACAAAGGAGAGGAAGTCCGACGTACGATCCTAGTGGCCAGAGATGTTTGAAGTTTCTTATTTTCCACACATGGAAGGAAAATTTGGGGAAAAATTTATTTACAGGGGGAAGTTTGCAGGAACCCTTATCTTCTTTTCAAGTATAGATCTTTAATTCGGGTTGTTTTTTAGGAAAAAGGAAAAAAGGAAAATTTTATGTGTACATGTCGTGTACTCTTGAGTACATGCCAAGTACTTGGTTGCTGTGTGTAGACATGTAATTTCTATGTGATGGCTAAGTATATGGCCGTGTAGGTGTCCTAGTGGACTTCCTAAAGTAGGGGCCGATTGAGGCTAATACACAACATGTACATTAAATGAAAACACTGTGTACTTTTCCTTTTAATTGATTAATCTGACCTGGGTAACATCCCATATTTAGAACAAACTTCTTCTTCCCATGTCTCATATAGGAGAGTGATGTACAACCGAATATCTTGGAGCTCCTCCCATTCCTTCGTCTGAGATTCATTATGATGCCGCCAGGTGCATTGGATTCCCACTGGTGATTTATGTCTTCCCATAGAACCTCTCTTCTATATTTCTCCACTCTCTTGTGTTATAGAGGGTTGATCATTTTATCCTTTCTATATATCTACATCATTATAGGCTGATTCTAGGGTTGACGTTCATGATTGTTCATCATAAAACAACATGGTAAGCGATTTGTGCCTTTATTTTATTATCTTTGAATTATATATGCTAAAAGTACTGAATTCATTTGTCTAGAGTATTGCGTGGTTTGGAATTTAACCATATTTAATACATGTTATGGGTTTTTTGATTTTTAAGAGGTTTATTTCTTAGGAGTAAGGTTTAATACCTTGATTATGGGTGTGTTTCACATGTTTGATTGTTTATGACCATTTGGTCTAGAATTTCTTATTTGGAATTTCCATGCCTCACATTATTAGGATGGAGTTTCTATTTAGTTGAGATATGTGTTATTCAAATTGTGAAATTATTGCCAAAGAGAATTGACTATGAGAGCTTCTAGAGGTAGGGTCATTTCTGTATAATTGTTATTATCGTTGACCAGAGGTATTGACTATGAGAGCTGTCGTGGGGTCAAAGACTAGAGGGGCTATACCATGAGAGCTACCCAAAGGTTTTTTATTAAAATAATGTTGGACCATAGGTCGTTGACTGCGAGAGCCACCAGGGGGTAATTATATTATATTGTTGCTCCGCAGACCAAGGGGGTATTGACCATGAGATCTACTCAAGAGGTAATTTATAAATTTTTGTTTCTATGTGGGTTCAAAGGGGTTAGATTTGGTGAGATTTCATAGATGGTCATTATTTTATTGAATTGATCATATGTTTAACTATAGAAGTTATACTATGATAACATTATCTGAGGGTTTCTTTTGATCGATTGAATGATTGTGAAAAGTCTTCCAAACCAAAGCACAATCTTGTGCTCGGTCTTATATGGTTGTTTAGATGGTCTTCTGTGGTATATGTTATTATTATTATATTGGGGATATATAGCATAGTCTAGATTCCAAGGTTACACGATTCAATAGATTGAATAAATAATAAATCTAAATGAATTTAACTGTAAACTATATGATTGTTTACTTTTTAGTACTTCAATTTTATTGGTTCATTTTCCATATTGCATGCTATATATATTGAATGACAGTTAGGGAAAATTATTTTGGTGGTTTTCTATTGGGATTCGTCACACACCCTGTTTGGGTCATGTTTTTGGACCCAAACAGGTTATATGGTCCTAGGTATATATAAGGGCAATCATCTTATTCCTTAGGTACTTGATTTCTATTGGAGCTGGAGAACATAAGACCATGTTGAGGCTTACGATGCTATTGAAGTATACTATTTTATAAAATTTGGTTTCAGCATTGAATTTGTAGCATTATGACTTGTTTGGATACTTTCCAAGTTAAATGTGACATGTATCATTTATTTATATATTATTTAGTTGTTTATATTTTCATTATTCTTTTGTTTACTTCAATTATATAGTATTAATACTTCCACTACTATTTACTACTTGTTTCTGCTGTGTTACATTGCATAAGTGGGAAATGTCCCCCCACTATTACACCCAAGGCCCTCGCAACTAGTCTCTATCCTATGACATTAGGGTAAATGCGCTTGGGGCCATGTGACCAACTGAGTATAGTGTAACTTTGGGAAACACCTAGGTCCTGGATGTTACAACCCATATCCTCCTCATGAAAAAAATAATGAGTTAGTTTATCTAAAATCATATAATCCTTGATCAACATGAAAAATTTCTCAACAACAGATTTAATGAAAAATGTTTCTATAAGATCTCCCTAGTTTTCATAGACTACTCCATCAAATATTTGTAGATGAATTTGATTTATATTTTTAAAATATTACACTGTTAATGTAACGATCATAACAAAAGATATTTTCTCCACTTCATGTTATTGTAAAAAAATAACATCCTCAAAAAATAAATGAAATTGAGTCAACTGTTTTTTCAAATATACTAGAATAACCTAAACACCTTTCCTAATGCCAAATATTATCTTAGATATTATAGCATCATGAATTTGGATGGATTGAAGATGAATGTAGACTTACAATATTCTCACAGTAAAGGATGTAGCATTTTTAAAAGATATAAATTTCAAATATATTAGATTAAAATAATAACAAAATATAAATTCCATAAAAAATCATGTTGATGTTATAAACATAAACGAGGAAAAAAATCCAATTAGAAATAAGTAAAATGCATCTAGAAATAAAACACTATGTTTAGGATAACAATCCATAAAATCCTCAAAAGGATTTCTAAATGATATAAATGAGTTCCAATTCCTAGAAAATATTTAATTTTAATAAAAATCTGGAAGATGAATAGAACATAGAACCAAGGGATATGATTTCCAACCATGGAACATCACCGACATACCAAATTGTAATGTAATAGTTTCATACACTATAAATTACAATATTGAACATCGATTGTAATGACCGAACCCCAAAATTTTGGGGCTAGTTCATTGTTTTATTACATTATCATAGATAAAATTGTTGAATCCAAGAGTACCGATCATTTTAATAGTATTTGAAAATAGATTACATATATGAAAATTAAATAACAATTCAAACATAAAATTTAAAAAATAAAATCATTTGAGTATGCCATTATTTTCGTAGCTCAACCCTACATATCAAAAATAATACACATTTGAATCCTGGGAAAATAAAACTTAAGAAAGGGGTGATATCATATGTTCATTAGGTTAAATGATACAGAAAAATCCATCATAGATAAACATAAGATTTTAAGGAATGATATATAACTGAAAACAAAATTACTTTAAACAAAAAATTGAGCATAATATAGAAAGAATAAATAAAACAATTCTGTATAGAAACTCTCATAGATATTCTACTTGTTGAATAATCAAATGGTATATCAATAATTTATATCATAATGAGGGAATTCATAATGGAGGACATCATAAACATAATGTCAAGGATTTGACCACGACCCCATACATAAATGGTTCAAAGCCTAAATTTTTTTTTCTCAGGAGACTTACATATGCATGGATGGGATATAGTGGGAAATCTCTGATACATACTATGTCTAATTCATTCATCATATGAAAATGGTGAAACATAACTAATATAAACATTTTAATAGAATAGTGTCTATAAAAGGTTAATACATTAGCCTTAAACAATGAATGATATAAAAATAACAAATTCAAAATCAAACATATCATAAACCCTTTAATAAAATAATGCAGATTGTATCATAAGAGATCAACCTCAATTATGCACAAAATCTATCAAAATATATTGACATAGGTGAAAATAATCTAAGAAAATCATAGAATGTTTCATAAAAGAAATACCCCTTTTTTATTTTTGAATATTTTAAAATATGTGCATTTATAAAATAAAATATTTCTTTTGAAAATAACCTTGTAAATATGTAAGGTAATCTTAAAAAAATTAAGGTTTAATGACGATGGAGGAAGACACTCATGCCATAAAACATGACAAAAATATTCTTACCATTTAAATAAATAATAAAGTACATCATTTGGAAAAAGACCAAGGATTAATTTCAAAACATTTTATAACAAAATAAAACGTGGGTTAAATGAATATATAAAATTGTAGAAGAATATTATCTATATTTTGAAATTATGACATATATATGGATGATAAATATGTCCAAGTAAGTACTTATATATATATAATCCGGAATAAAAATGAGATTGTGAAATTAACCCATAACTTGTACTTTCATTTACTTGAGGGTGCTTTAAACTCCTATATAATTTTTTATGTATGTTATTAAAATATAAAAAAACTATATTGATATTATTGATATCTAAAATGATCCTATTATATATTTATGTTATTAATATTTCATTATTACCTTTGTTTTGGGTTTAAACTGCTTGATTTTATTATGTTTGATTTATTGTGTAAGGATTTTTTCTTATGAATCCGTTATATTTTATTCATGTCCATAATGATATTATGTTAAGAAATATTATATTAACTCACCATTTACATTTTTGTAATCATTCATGAATGGTTTACGTGGACAATGAATCTTATCACATCATTGAGATGATAGGCAATACGTACACGTGAGCGATGATAAACATTCCATTAATGGTAAAGTAGTATGGAATTTGAGGGTATATTGATTATATATATTCAATATCATTTCATATTTATTATTTATATCCACTATATTCATCAATATACCAATCCTAATAATGTCATTATGAAAAACAAATTACACCACAACGTGTAGACGGTAAGCCGTACCTACGACATGTTGATATTGTTTTTATTAAGATCTAAAAAAGGATAAATATACATAATAAAATATCATAATATATATGATACATTAGTTATACTTTCATAATGGAGACAACATTCTAAGAGAAATTAAAATAATAAATAATCATGAAGATGTCGATAAAGATGATTACCCCTTATTTAGCGAACCTCCTTAAGATCTATTATTACATACACTAGGGTTGTTATTTTTTAGAGACCAAAACCTATAGGATATGGATAGGGAAGTTAGGAAAAGAAATTTTCAGGTTTTGGTTGAGCAAGAAGTCCCAATGTGGTATGAGGAAATGAGGGAGGATTTCCCTTTTATAAGAGAGGGGAAGTGTACTGTTGGTATGCCTTAAAATAAAAAAGTAATATAAATTAATTTTAATTTCAAAATGAATCCAATGTGAGTTATTTATAAGAAAATATTATTATGTGTTGAAATAATCTAAACCAATAATTTTTCTACTAGTTTAGGATATATTTTTACCCATATATTTTGGCTTCAACAAAAAATTAATTCCTTTAACTATTATCATGGAAACATGTGTTTTTATTTATTACTGGTTAATATATAACCTTATTCTAGTTATTTGGACACATATTTTATTTTTAATAATTTTATATCATTTAATTAAATATTATTAATATTAATGAATCATTTCATTCAATTTTTATAGTATTAATTATTTAACTTTTTAAAAAATGTCATAAAAATATAATAACTTTGAAAAAACGTTTATAATATACCAGTAACTTGATTACAAGATTTATAAATTTTTTATGTCATTATCTATTTCAAATTATTTTTATTTTAATATTTTTCATATCATTTTTGTATATTTCCATTTATTAAACAATTACATACTCATTATTATGAAATCCTTTAATTAAATTACATTTTATCTAAAAATTAAAATTAAAATATCATGATTAAGAATAATTTATTAGTTTTAAAATGAATATTTATAGTCAAATTTATCTTCTATATAACTCTATATTAAAAATTATTTTTTTTATTAAAAATATGATTATTACATTTTTACCTATATTTAAATAAAATAAAATAAATGTCATATACATAACCAAGTGACTTAAAAATCTTATAATTTTGGCCTATGATAGATTTTGTTATAAACCCACTAACCTAATGAAATTATTACATGTGTTTAGGTATGTTATTAATATTATAGTATTATTTTTACCTTTAATTACACGATTTACCCTTAACCACGGTAAATAAAATACTAAAATTATTACTTGCCAAAAAATGAGTTGATCCTATTAGATTATAAATATCATACTAATTAAAATAATGTACACCTATTTTCCCAAATTCAATTCATAGAAGTGGAAAAAATAATTTTAACACTAATCCCACATATGCTGTAAGAAGGGGGGGGGTTGAAGAAAACCTTGAAACATTCAATAGGATTTTAT
The DNA here is from genome assembly GCA_963277665.1 of Viscum album. Classification (NCBI taxonomy): domain Eukaryota; kingdom Viridiplantae; phylum Streptophyta; class Magnoliopsida; order Santalales; family Viscaceae; genus Viscum; species Viscum album. The sequence goes on from OY728134.1 coordinate 68,903,644, forward strand.
ATCTAATTTAAATATAAATATTATTCAAATAAACAACATTTAATTAATTCATATATAAATGATATTTTGTGACTTTAAAAATAAATTTCAATTTAAATAATTAGTTAAAAGAAAATTTAGTTTGTAACTACAACAAAATATTTTGACTATTCATCAGAAAATGAAACTTCTTAGAAAAAGACAAAAAAGTCACCCTAAGCTAGTTTTGACATTCCAAATTGAAGGAAAGATATTATTTCATCATAAAAAAAATAATGTATAAAAAATTAGATTTAATATGGGGTTTCCCTTAAAAGGAAGTAAAATCACCATATAAGAGAAATACTTATTTTATGAGAAAAATTGGATTTGTTCTTAAATCATGTATAGAAAACATTTAAGTTGACTACTAAAATTGTATTGAATTTATATAAATTATTATTCATTTCTTATATTTTAATAGCTAGGATATATTATATTAAAAAGTTATATTTTAATAATATACTATTTGTTTAGTAAAAATCGATCTTGCATATACTGTAGGCTATTAAGGAATGTCGATGTTGCATGAAAGACAAGAAAACTTAGTTTACATGTATTACAAGCTATAAAATATATCAAATTTATTTAAAAATAAAAAAATTGTAAATTATTGAGGTGATTCATTCACCCCACCTTAATTAAATTATGTCTTCACAGTTTCAACATGATATCACTAAAATAGAAATTCAAATTTGAAATTTTTTTATTAAATAACCCACACCATAGATCAGTTTAATAACACATATTTTTAATAAGTAGTAAAGGAAAATGTGCAGATCACCACAAAACCAGGAATTCGAATAGGATAAAATTAGTAGAAAGTAGAGATACATATATGGAGTAAAATAATAAATAATTGTAGGGAATGATTGAGGTCATCAATCACCAACATGTGAATGATCAATGGAAAATGATGGCCTCAAAGCGATAAATCAATGATGATTTAAAATATCAACAATTCAATAAAAATTAACAATTTTCTAGATCCTTTTCTGATATTTGATGATTTTTTTTCACTCTATAAGAATGTATCGAAAATATAATTACATTATTCATTTATATAAACAAAATATTATTCTTTGGTTATGCCTAAACCTACATTCCCCACCTTTTATTAAAATAAAAATGGATCTTCAAGATGAATTTTTATGCGTGAAACACTTTTGGTGTATCATTAGGTCTTCAAGTATTTCCTTCACCCTTTAAATATTCAATAAAACCAAACGGGTTTGCAAAAAGAATACATTATATCATAGTTTAATCTCAAACAATAATATACATCATATAACTTAATCCATTCCAACATTAAGACATATCCAAAAAAAATATATGTCCAAAATTACAAGGTTGTTTACTAAATTTCCAAAATAAAATTAACACTATATTTTACCCAAAAAACATAAATCAAATATTTTTGTAACATAAGAAATATATGAATGCCATTATCACCATTAAAACCATAATGATTACATAAATTCTTCCAAATCCTTAAATAAGAAGCATTGTATTACAATTATAATATGATTCTTATAACCATTATATCATAACAGAGTTCATCAATCCAAAAATGTAGATAAAAGAATTATTCCACTTGGAATGTAGTAACAACATAATATTGACCTTTATCCCTTTTTTTGAGATTAATTTATGTGACACTTAGTACATTGATATGCATAGTGTCCCAACTTCTTACTACTATAACATTGTACATTATTGGATTCTTTCTTTCCCTTACATTTTTGAGCCTGGTGACCTTTCCCTCTACACTTGTAACAAACTTCCATTCCCTTTAGGGAAGTATCATTGTGTTTCTTACCACAATTGTCACATGTGGGAATATCTTCCTTTCCATTTATCCCTTTATCTATCTCTGGGTCTATACATCCATTCTTCTCTTTATTTCCCTTAAATTCATAAGTCCTTGATAATTTTCTCTTTGTATTGATAGAACATGAGACTATATATTCTTTGGATGATAATTTCTGGGAAACAAATGTCTTTCAATGGAATTACTTTTACCCATCATAGAAATGATCAATCTTACTCATTGGGCTACATTTGTAGTCTATAAAATTCTTATCTAGACTGTTAAAGTTGGAATCATATTAAGAAATATTCTTATCCTCATTTTACCTCAGCCTCAAAAAGTTCCTCTCCATATCCTCCCTCTATTCAGGAGGGAAAAAAATTTCGTCGAAAAGTTCCTTAAAATCCTCCAATTCCATGTTTTATATTTCATCATCCAAATTAATGTTTTGAATTAATTACCAAAATTGAACCAAATCTCATGAGAGATGATAAAGTACTATGAAAACCTTATCCTTTTCATTACATACCACATAAATAAATTTCCACTATGAAGAACTAATCCAGTGTTCATCCATAAATGGATTTTTAGACCCATTGAATTTTGTTTGATGTTGTCTCATGAAGTGATCTAACATTATTCCCCCAAATTGGGGATGAGGGTACTCCATATAGGTAAGTTTACTATTCATAACCTGATTTAGCTGTTCCAGTATAGTTATATGTTATTCTATAGATATTTGAGCTCCGATTAAAACATCATTATTTTGTATAGGAGGGAAATTCCTACACAGATTATGTGTGTCTGTATAGTTCATATCCCTTCCACTAGGCACCATTTCATAACAATAGAAAACACTAGAATAAGTTATGTATCATTATTAATAATTTAAAAATAGTAAAATGCTTGACATAAATGAAAAAAACTATGCATATATTATATCATAATCATTAATATGGTTCCTTTTGGGACATATTTACTCTTTAATCCTTCATAACATATAGTAAATAAAATTTGAATTATATTAAGCATATCTCGTAAGAGTGTCAATCTAGGTGTGTATTAAGGCCCGCTATCATATACCAGGTTACCTAGAGTCAGGCCCAAGACACTGTGTTAGAGTTTTTACCTTTAGGGACATATATTCTAGAACCACATCCACATGTAGTATCCAAAAAGTGATGTATTTCTTGAAATAAACACATAATCACTACCTTACCAAAATTACAGGATGTTCTTCTATACTTATCCTCAATGTATACCTTCGGGGTGTGTTCACAAATATAAGTTTTTTAAATATAATTTCCATGGTTGCTACCAAACTTTAATTGATACCAACTGTAACGGACCAACACCAGAAGCCCAGATCTGAAGCATTATTTTATAACATTATCCCATATACAAGTTCCCAAAAGACTAATCAGTTTAAGTATCTTGGAAAATAGATTACATACATGAGAATTACACTATAAATTGAAACATAAAATATAATATATATATAATCATTTGATTATTCCATTATTATCCTAACTTAACCATGCATATTAGTCATAATACACATCTTATCATACTAGGAAAATAAAAAATAATAATGGAGTGACCTCATATTCTCATAAATGGTGAATAATATAGGTGAATCCATCATAGATAAAGATAAAATTTTAAGGAAAGGTATATAAATTAAAACAAAATCCCTGTGAATATAATCATGAGCATAATATGGCCAAAATAAATCAAACAATTTGATATAAACATTCACATGGATATTATACTAGTAAAATAATCATATGTAATATCAATAAATAATCTCATAACCGGGGAATTCATAATGCGTGAAATCATAAAAATACCTTTGAGGATTCATCCTTGAATCCATATATAATTGGGTAAAAACCCAAACTATTTTGTCTCATGAGACCCAACGATGAATCAAGGGTCTATAAAAGGCCCCTCCCAACACTTACTATGTAAAATGAATTCCTTATATGAAATGGGTGAAACATAATGAACCTAAACATTCATATTAAATCTATCATATGAAATGTTAATACATTAACCACAATCAATGAATGGTATCAAAATACCACATCCATTGTCAAACATCTCATAAAACCATTAATTAAACAACGCATATTGTATCATAAGATATCAATCATAATAAATCATAAAATACTATAATGGTTGTTGACAAAGAAAAAAATAAACTAATAAAATCATTAGTAATTTCTTGATAGAAATACCTATTTTTTAGTTTAAAATCATTTAAATGTAAGGAAATTAGAAAAGATAATATTTATTTTGGAAATAACCTGGTAATCTTATAATGGAACCTTCAAAACGTTAAGTCACTTGAACAATGGAAAAATCCCCTCTCATTATAAATATTAAAAGAAGCATTTTTACCACTAAAAAAAGTTATAAAGTTCCTCATGTAGAAAATGAAAAATACACATTCCAAAACATTTTGTAAAATAGTAAAACATGGGTAAAAATGGATTTAAATAATTTTATATGAATATTCATAAAATATTTAAACACATTTTTATGAAACATGGACATGGATGATAAATATGTCCATGTAAATACTTACTTACGAACAATACTAAATTAAAATGTGATTGCAAAATTAACCCTTAACATGTACTTTCATTTAGTTAAGGGTGAGTTAACATCCTGTATAATGGTTAATGTATGTTATTAAATTATAGTAGAACTATAAGAGTTTTAAATTCCATAATGGGTTATGAGTTTATATTTTATTATAATATCAATGTCTTTGAAACCCTTTTTATGTTTTATTAGAGGGGATTTTGTAATTAATAATTTTATTTTTAGGAAAAAATTATAAGAATACTACCTATGGGTTTCAAATATAAAATATTTCTTTGAGGAAAATTCCTATACATTTTTTTGAGAAAATATTTAATGTATTGGTAACTGAGAAGAATTATCATATATTTTATGTTTTAGAAATTACGAGTCACCATAATTTTGGAATTTTTTAAGAATTTAATTAATATATATTTAGAAAAATGGACAACCCAGATGGCAGGTGACAACCCATCGTATCTGGTATGGTCATGGGTAATGAACCCATAACCAAATGATGATAAATGGTATGATCATACCAGTAGCCTATATGATTTTTTAGTTGATATATCATTTTTTATTTAAATAATTTGATAAAAAAATATTAGTGATCAACTAGAACAGTTATTATTGAGGACTACAAATTAATGTATTATATTAGATAACTTATTCTAACAATTTTTGTTGGGGAAAATAGTTAAAGATAGATGGAAAGGCCTTCCACACAATCATATACTCTATGATCTACTAAAAACACCTTATTTAATAAATCATAAAAATATAAATTTTGGATATTCATTTCCAAGAGTAATCAATTAAATTGAAATTGATGGAAGAACAATCGAATTATGAAATTTTGTTTTTGAATTAGAAATCTGTCAATAACGTATATTTCATTATATTATTAGAAAGTAAAATAATTCATCAAAATTATTAAAATGATCTAAAAAATTTACCCTCTTACATTTGTATCTGATGAATCAAATGGTATTTTAAATCACTAAATATTTATCTATTTAGGTCCTTATAGTTCCATTGATCATTTACTTTGTTTTTATCAATGATCTATATTATTATCTACAATTCTTTATTTTTTTCACCCATTTCCTTATATTAGAATCCCAATTACATTGTACTACTTAGAAACTGAGTTATGTTTTATTCCATTTTTCATTTTTTACATACATTTTCTCTTTTTAAGGGTATGTTTTATATCCCATTTTTTAAATTTGGGTTTTCAGTAAAGGATTTTACAAATATAAATCCCATGATTTTTGAGTGTGATATAAAATTTTAAGGATGTAATAATTTTTATGGTTGGAAGAATATAAAACCTCAATATAAAAAAATAATAACACTATATTTGAGATCCCATGAAAGAGTAAAAACCAAGCCTAAAAAACCCGTGAAATATATTTCATTTTATTAATTCTATTCAAAAGTATGCAGAATGCACAACCCGAAGACAAAATGAACCAAGTCGTTAAATTGGAAGGAATGAATTGTAATATCTAAATAATATAAATGAAGTGGTTTATAAATTGATAAAATAAATTAAATGAATTTTTTTATTATAAATAAAATAATAATCACTTCATTGAAGAATAAAAGTTATCTAAATAACAATTTTTTATGAAAAAGGTATTTTCATGCTGTATAATCATAATTCAAATTAATATTTTTATCAGTTTTAGTTATGTTATGTGATAAAATAAAATTTTTTTCTGAAATATGAATATGAAAAAAATAATACAGTGATATTTTTATTTTTATGAAAATTTTCAATTTTTGATGAGTAGTAAAAATAATTATTTTTTTGAACACTAAATTTTCATTTAGATTATTTTAAAATATAAATTTTATTTTAATTATTTTATAATGTAAATTTAGTCCAGTTATATAATAATAAATACATATGAGTTTATTGGAATAATTTTAGTAAATAATTTTTATATTAAAACATTTCATACTTTTGGGAATTTTTTACTTTAATCCGTCTATTTCATCACTTATACAAGATTTTTTTAAAATTTAATTTTTTCAAATATAAAAATTTTCTTTCATAAAATTGGTTCAACATTTGGAATCAAAGTATACTTTAATTAATATTAATAGAAGCATAATGTTTCCCTATAATTAGTAGTGAAAACAGTTAAAAATAACCACCACGGTTAAGATATATATTGGCTTACTAGTGGTAAATTAATAATATAATGGTTAAAATAACCAAAATACTTGTATAAAATATAACATATAGAAATATGACTAATATTGAATTTATAAGTATCTAGGGTACTTTATTTTTGTGTCCTTTTCTTGTGAAAAATCTTTTATAACTTTTTCTTTTAAAAAATTACATGTGTGCCACTCACCTCACTTAAAAAAGGCCACCCCACTCCTCTCTTATTAAAAAATTCACACACTTCTGGTTCAACTAATACAAACCCAAATCACAAATCCAATTACATCCCCTCATCCGATATTCTATTTTTTGGTCAATATTTCATTATAAGAAGACATAATGTATAATCCTACTGAGGTGGTCCGAGAAGAGGTATAATTTTAAACTATAAATTTTATATTTATTTAAACATCCACCTCATTAAAATTTTATTTATTAAATTTCATATAATAATAGTATCTAACATATAATGAGATTTTATTATTTTTTTTAAATGGCCAATATATATCTCTTATTCCCTAAAATGGGAAAAGAAAATAACCATCATGTATACGGGGTACTACCGCCTCACGAACCGAATTGACAAATTTTCCATCAACAAATTACAAGGTTAGGTATGATTATAGATCTAAATAATATATGTTATATTATTTACAAAATTACATGTATGGATTCATTATATAATATATAGAATTTTACATCCCCTTCTGTAGGATATACGATAACGTTTCTCGTGTATATGGAAGACTACCAACTCGCAAAGTGATGTGATTCATTTTTTACTGAAGCATTAAATCGAAGGTAACAAGGATAATGATAATGCATATTTGTGATATTCATGACATAATTATGATTTTGAGGATTTTTTTCATTTTAAAATTTTAATATATCATTTTATTTCATCCCATTTCTTTATCCGAAATATGATAACGCCATTTGTGCAAGTGTGGACTATTGCCTTCACAATGTAATGTGGCTCTATTTTCATCACCATGACACATGGATGATATATATAAATATATTTATATTTAATGAACTAATATTCTATATATTATAAAACTATTACTATGAAAAGGAAAAATATCACTTATATCCATCCTATATTGATCATTGAAAAAATAGAAAAATTACTCATATGTATGGATGCCCTACCATATCGATGATTATAATGTACCTCATTTATCTGAATAAATAATTAATAATTGGTCATAAAATTATAATTGATTTATAAATAATTTAATTATTTCATGATTATTGTTCTTTAGTTGTTGAAATAATGGTCTATTTTAATAATAGTTAACCCACCAAGTCATTTTTCACACAATTGTAAAAAATCATCGAAACACCTAGCGTAAACATAATATACTAATTAATTGTATATAAAATTAAAATAAGTGAAATAAAATGATAAATTTTATAAATGATCATATGAATATAAATAATTAACATTATTTTATTATTCTTGAATATAAATATCACATGTGATGAGTTAGACTCAATATAAGAGACTTCATGTAAATTTATCTTCAATCTATTATATTATAATATTATGAATCTACTTTTTTTATATGGTGTATATAATTACTTTCTAATATAGAATGTCATGGTTATATATTAATTCAGGGTCTTTTTAGTTTCAATTTGAACTCTTTCATCTGTGGCGATTCGACTTAAAACTTACCAAGTGATAAAGAATTTTATAACTCAATTTATTTTGATTATGTTATATTAATTATTCATCATATTTGATATTATATGATTATCTGTGTAATGAGTTTTTATTATATTATTTTTTATTTAAAATTTATTTTGTGTATTTAATTTTGATAGACATAAATAATTAATTTATTAATTCTAACTTCAATGTTATGATCTTTGTAAGGGTTAATTTTATTATCACAATCTAAAGAAGATTATTTATTCATGAATTGTAGTTGAAGGAAATTTGTGGATCATTTCACAATAAAACAATTTATTTTTATTATCATTTGGTTATTCATGGTATTATAAAGTAATAGTAAGAAATTAAAACAATTTTTTACTTAAAATAACTGATAAATTATTTTATTGAAAATCTTATTTCATTTATCCCTTCAGTCCAAAATTTTTTTTCTTCTAAAAACATGTTCTAATAAAAAAGTTTTTAAACATTTCCAATTGATTTATTAAAGAAAAGTTTAGGAATTATTACATTTTACAAAAAAAATGTGGAATGGAATCATCATGTAGTTTTCTTATCAACACGTGTTTGTATTTTACCGAAAAAGAGAATGGATTAATTGTTTTAATGTGAATGGAAAAAATGGAATTTCTAGATGTCACAAATAATCAAAATTTTTAATTTTTTTTCAAATTTTCAAGGGTTATTTTAAAATAAATTTATTTTCAAAATGTATTTTGATTTTTTAGTATTAAAATTTGTTTTTCTATGTGAAAATGTTATTTTCCTCATGAATATTTTAAATTATATTTTCATGGAATTTATCTTCATCAATGATATCAACCCTTATTCCAGATATACTACACTGGAAATATTTTTTTTGATACTATAATTATTAATTCAATTTATGGGTTATAATTATTTAGACCAAGGAAATTATTCATATTCACTTTTATGATTCATTTTTTTACTCATCAACTTTACCTTAAAACATTTACTTTTATATAATGTTTTCTATTTTGAATGTAATTTTATAATATTGAAAAATATTTCTAAATACCAATTCATTTATCAATATATAAATTTTATGATAAGTCACATTTTTATGGATTAAATAAATTATTAAATATATGAGAACTTCTTTGGGGATGTAGGTACCTATGGATTCTAGTTATAGAATTCCCACTGATTCATCTATACTATCATAGGGTAAATTACTAATCAATAATTAAATAGTTTATAAAATATATTTTAAAATTTCCTATGAAAGGATATAATATTAGAGGCATTATGTGGCTTATAACATGATGTCAAATAATTAATAATTTTCTTTAATGATATTTTAGTTAATATTATTATCCATGATATTTGTGCAAAGAAAATATCTAAGAATTCATTTCATTCTCAGTTTATTGATTAAATGAAATGTGTTTTCAGTAATTTTCCTTTCCATATTGATTATTATTTATCTTATTATCTATGGGAATTCCTCAATGATATTTTCAATGAGTGAATTTGATTATTTTTTTATTATTTATATTAAATGTGTTTTTAGTTACATACATTTCTATATTGATTATTCTTTTTAATATTTTCCACAAGATTTTTGTTGTGATATTATCCATGGAATAAAGAAAATGTTAATTTTTTGATTAAATGGTATTTTTTTCAATTAATTACCTTCCCATATTTATCCTAACATATGTTATCATGATAATAATTTTATTTAAATAGAATTTTATATTTAGTTATTTACCTTACCTTGTTCATTAAGCTAATTGATTCATGATATCTTCAATTTTATTTAAGACTTACAGAGCATTTAGGATCTCATATATTTTATTTAATTTCCCAATACTAAAGTAAGTGTAATATAAATTCTATGAAATTATATTCCCTATAGAAAAATATTCATGAAAAAAATAATGTTGTAATTTATGTTTTCAAATTTAATATGGTAATCGTGTATGTATATAGTTTACAAGAACAACTAAACTACTTGGTCCTTAAGAGTATAATTCCATATATATTATCTAAATATATTATAATATACACTAGATCTGGGATACAGAATTTGGTATTGATACAAATATTAACTAATAAAATTATCCCAACCTTTGAAAAGAATCATAATTTCATAAAATAATATTTATTACTATATCTGTTAAAATTCATGTTTCATTTGATTTGTGTTGAAATTTAGTATTAGTTGAGTCAACGAAAATTAAGATGACAAAGATGTTTTTTCTAAAGATGTTTTATGTTATATTAATCTTTAATCTAGGAACGTTAATCTCTTATGAGACAAATTATTTTGACCAAAGTGTTCTCTATTGAGGATTTAATCAATTTCAAATAACTGAAGAGAATTTTTTTCTGGAATTTATTTTAATATCTATATTAATTCCATTATTATATTGTTTTCTCCCATATTGTACTATATATTTATGTGAGACTCGTGATTATTAATGTGTGTGAGATTATAGTAAATGATCTTCTAACAACATATTCTAGGTATTAGCTTTCTGCACTCACTATTGAGATCCCTAGGAAAATGTTTTGAATATAAATATCCTAACCTATATTTAGAGTTGGAAAAATATATTATTGGAAGCTCATTAATTACCCAAAATTTTTTAAAAAATATATATTTTTCATGTATACTTTATTTTCTATGAAAATAATTTAATATACTATATGACATGAATTGTTATTCTAAATTATTTTAATAAGGGTTTTTTTTAAATGAAAAAATGTGTGATGGTAAAATATAATTAAATGAATTAACCCCAAACATTGTATTTTATCAACAAATATAAAAAAATATCAGTAATTAATGTTCCTTATTTTCATATTGTCAATCTATAATGGGATCAAATGAGTCCAGAATGATGATATTGGTTTTTATTAAGACATTGAATAGTGAATCTAGTGTGTCAAACATGGTTTGGAGATTCATGTTTTTTTCTGTGTCTAAAATCCATGTGGTGTGATTTTTGTAAAATTTTAAGTGTACCTAATGTGGTATTTGTTTTGGGAATTAATTTGGGATGGGTTTATATATTCTCTATTGAGTTGAATGAGGGGTATAAATTTTATGGACATTAGATGATGGTTTTAGTTAATGTTTGATGGTGGAAGAATGGGGTAAATGACAAGGGGATCACCATAGTTATATGAGACTCATAAGTGAGATTATTTAGTTATAAAAATGGGTTTAGTGATCCTGGAAGGCCATACGGATTGGTCCATCTCACTATCTGGGGGAACTAGCTCGGGCTCGAGTCTTGCCAGACTCAGACACTGTGCATATTATGCACATGGCAATTCAAAGCTATTTCTTAGTTGGGGAATGTGCAGTGCATGATACCTTGGAAAATCCCCCAATGGGCCCAGGTGTTTCCCCCTTATACATGTTTTTTCAATGATCTTGTACGCAAGTGGTACAAGCTTCGGATTGGAAAGAAAAAGGCCCAAGATCAAATCTGGGTTGGGAAAAATTTCTGAGGCAATGTAGCAGCACTATAGTAGGGGTACTATAGTAGTACTATAGCATCAGTGACACTGTAGTGGTAGAGACACTATAAAAGGAACAATAGAAGTGGTGGTACTGTAACATGTACTATAGCAGGACAAGTATTGTAGTAGTACTATTCACCAAAGGGTCCTTTGGGCCAAAAAAAGGGATTTCAAGCCTAGTATTCATGAAAATTGGCCTTGGGCCTTCTGGATATGTAATGGGTCTCCCTATACCCAGTAAAAAAGAGTTTTTATCTTTAATAATAAAATGAGTATTCAGACCCAACATTTAAAAAAATATACAATGGTGATCCAAGTGATTCATGATTGAAATCAATCATATTAATGATCTCTCATAAGTTTTTTATATGTCAGATAAGTATAGATATATTTCTTAAATCCTTATAAGGATTATCTACTATTGAATAAGATGAAATATGATATGTATATTGGTGGTAAATTTCAACAATCTTCATTTTGGAATAGTAATGGGAATTATTGGGAAGGGGGTTGTGTATTTAATGAGATAACCTTATGTTTTTCATGGTAGATTTCATATTATAGTGATTAATTAATCATTTTATTTTCTTTTAACCATATAATGAGGTGCATGACTTGGGTGATACGTATTGTCTATGTTTTTACAGTTCTTTACTAATTGTAAGAAATGGGTGTTTGATAAGACTTATAGGATTGAGATCACCATGACTTTCATGTAGTTCGTATTTTAGTTAATTAATGTGGTTGATCATGCTTTTCAGGGTGGGTTATGTAGAGATGGAAACTATGTTATCTATATGTGTGATGGTTTGGATATATCTCTAGATTAAATTAAAATAATGGGTTGTATTGTTCAATTAATATTATTATACAAATTTCATATTTTGAAATTATATAAAATTAAAAAATTGTGTGGATACCTGGATATACGGGTATAGTGTTACACCCTAGGAAAACTCTTTTTCTATCTTTCAAATACATGATAAGACAAGGGACCACAATCTAAGGATGGTGTCGGTTTCTCTTGCAAGAGAGATTAAAAATTGAGTCACCCTTCTCAAACTACATCCAATGTTATCAATTCATTATATGATCAACCATACGACCTCACCATTGAGTTGTGTTTTGGTTTGGGTTTGTAGGGGTGACTAAACATTATATTATATTATAATATTACATAAACTTATTACTAGATGATATAAAATATATTCATGGTACTATACCTAATGGAATAATTTATAATGGGAAATATTATCATTATTTGTATTCCCTCCTCAGAACAAATCCATAATGAAAACTATGTGATTATCAGAAGACATGATCTAACTATTGAGGTTCTATTTTCTAATAGGTTTATATATTCATAGGGCTATCTAATTTGACACATTTTTTCATAAGGTTTCCATTTACATGTGTACATTTTGTATTTATTATTGGTAATAGTTAATATTGGTTCTGTTATGTGTCATGGTACCTTTATTAGTATATGATTACATGACATGACTTCATTTATGATAAATAATATTTCCTTAGTTTTTCTTGTGCATGCATACTCTATATATGATGGAGACAATATGGGGTCATTATTGATACCCTACTAATAATTATGATCACACATTAGATGGGAATATTTTTGAGAATATCAAACTTGTTTTGGATTTTTGGTAATATAATGTATGAGGTATTTTACTTGAAATAATGGATTGATTTTGGGATACTAATAGTATATGGGATTTATTTTTTATTATTATATCCCCCTTGTATTTTTTTCTGTATATCTTGATCAACCATGTTGTATGTTCTTTTTCTCTTATTATTTATATAATTTTTTATTAATTATTATCATATAATTTTCTTATTTATATGATATTGATGGATGAAAAATAGAGATATATATATATATATTATTAATGTAGTTTCATATATTGATTATGTTATTTTATTTTTATTTTATCTTTTAGTACTGTGTTAAAGTTTCCATTAGATTGATATATACCCTAACCACTAGTTGTTATCTTATGTCATATTCGGTGGAAAACATGATGTCTTTTTATAATATTATATTGGTTTCTTTTGGGTGATACTAGAATGAATGTTACACATTAATTATTGAAATAAATTTTACATCTAATGATTTTTAAAAACTCTATTGGATTAAAATAATTATATTTATCAATATTTATATTCATTCCCAACAACTATATGATTATAAACTACCTTTGTATATTACATTCCAAACAACACCATCAATTCTGTTGAACAATCCTCTTGAGTATATAATATATGATCCTTCGATTGATAATTTTATTTCTCCCATAATATGATCATTTATCATAAAATTGATTTCAAAAATATATTATTCCTTTGAGAGAAATGATCATTGTATGCATCCCCTTAATTTTTATAAAATATTATTTTATAAAAAAACAAGTAAAATTAGATAAAAATAAGTATTTTTATATTTCGATATTCTTTTAAACTCTTAATCTTCTAAAATTAGCATTTTAGGTTCAAAATTTACAGATTCCAAGCAATCCAATCCCTATAAAATATTATTAAAATGACTTGGGTGTGATGAAAAATTAATATTCTAATTCATAGGTCATTATATGAATATCATTCCCTCAAGGCTAGTATTAAATAATAATGTCCCTTTTTAAACATGAAATAACTTTATTTATTATCTCTAAGAATGAATCCATCATGTCTCTACATATATTTTGCATATTAATGTTCACCAATCAAATTGGTTTACAAAGCCATATTCTAAAATATTGTCTATCATCTATAAAAATAAACAACATGGAAATCCATTTTGGTCTCTATCCTTAAATCTAGATCAAAGGTTTTGTTAATTTAATTTATTTCATCCTTGAAATTTAATTTCTTAAAGAGCCTTAATTTTATTCTACATAACCCTATCCATATAATTCCCCTTGTGAAAAGATTTATCTATTTATAATAATATACATGTTTCGTGCCGTAGGTGCCATCTCCCGTAGTTTTTTCAATAAATTTTAGTTCAATTACATCATCCCAATATTTATTATTTAAATCCTATTAAAAAATAATAAATTTACTTTAGATAATACTAAGGTATGTATTATTTTCATAAAATTTATCTTTTTATAAATATATATTTAATGAATGAAAAATATAATTTAATCATAAATGTTTCTTTATAACCTTTATAGAACTCTATTAAAATATTATTTATCATTTAATAAGGTTGAATAATCATCATCCCTATAAGCATTACATGAATTGAAAATATTTATTAAAAATGATGTCTTTTGTCCAATAAAATTTTATTTTTATTAGTAACTTCTTGAACTTGTTCACTTGTATGCACCCTCATTTGATGAGTGTTCTACCACTATCACAATATCATTATCAACAAGAATCCCTATTTCCATTTGAATGATGTGATATCATATTTAATTTTGAGGATAAATATAAAATACTTCATCAACACCTATATCTATAAAATATTATATGATCTACCTTTTTATATAGATATTATAATGATGAAAAAATTTGATTATGTACGTTATCTAATGAGTCTTCTAATGATATTTTTCAAAAAGGTTAACATTGGAGTTTGGATGATAAAAACAATGGTATTGAATATTCACTATTATCATAATCACATTCCTATAAAAAATCAATTTTTACTATACTATAACCATCTCATTCATGTGTTCTTTTATAAGAATATATATTTCTCATCATTAATACATTTTTTTTGAATTTATGGTACACTATACACTTTTTTGAAAATTTAAGTTTCTCTAGTTGATTTAAATTTCTATACATTATTCCCAACACACTTCTCTATTTCATATATTTCAACGAGGAACCATAATATTTTAATATATATCTTTTTGAACACTTGAACACATTCATGTCATATAATGCATACATAATGAAAATTATTCATTAAATAAATGAAAATTTATCTATAAAAGTGATTCTAAATATAAATTACTTTATTTATTTCATAATTATATTATTTTAAATATAAAAAAGATAAAATTATAACTATTATGTGTTTGAATATCCACATTATTGTTTCATGAGTTTTAAGTAATTCACATTTTTCTTGTTAAAAAAATATAGTATCATTCCACCATAAATAAAGGATCATATTGATTTTTTTCTATATGGGAAATCTTTTCCATGATTATTTATCTAAGATGGAAATTTCTATGATAAAAACATTCATTATCCTATTTTAAACACAAATAAAGTGTATTTTCCTTCATCTCCAATATAAAAAAAGATACCCATTATTTAATATCCTATATCTAGAACACATAAATATTTTAACCACTTCCCCATTAATATGTTGTTTTGAGAAATTACTTCCCCTACATGATCATTTTGTTAAGAAATTAGAAACATTTGTTCCATAACCCATTAACTAAAAGATTAATAATTCAATTAATAATTATATCTCTAATCTCCACATATAAACAACCATTATTTTAGAATACCAATTATTTGTGAAACAAACTAATCCTTATTTATAAATTTCAAAAATATTATAGAATCATCATATCATTTATAATTTGTAATGATCATCCACCATCTAGAATCCACATATACTCTTCTTAAAATGATTTTAATGAAATAACCACCCTAAATAGATATTTAATTTTTTTATCCCTTTTATAATTAATTTTTTTAGTATAAAAATTGATTATCACGTTTTATAGAAATATAGTAATATTTTTTTTATTTTACAACCTGTTTACTAACGCAGTCAACCACATTACATCAATAGTAGAAAATTATTTTCAAGAATAATTTTAGAAATGCTCGATTTTCATTGAACTCTCCTTTTTAAATTGGGATAACACCCTATTTATATCATCCATAAAGATATTATATTTTCAAAGAATTTTCTTTTTTGAACCAAAATATCCTTTCAACTTATATAAATCCACCACAACACCAATTATATCTCTAAATGAAAACTCTCTTCAATCAGTGGTGTGTTTTCATAAATAGGTATGGTTTTATACATAGACCATTTTAATAATGATTTCAAAAACATTTTAGTTACAAAAAACATTTATATACACTATATTCATTCCAACACTCCATAAAAATCAACATATATTTTTTAAAATTTTATTTTTATTATATTTTTATTATATTTAATTTTTTAGAATAATTATATTTATTAAATTTGTTTTTATTTTTAAGAATATTTAAATTTATTCACTTAACCATCATATGAAAAAATTATTCTATGTTTACAAAACATTATTAACCCAGTATTTTCGGGTTTTTGATCAAAAAAACTGGCACATTTTTTCGATTCTCTATAACCATTTATGATTTAATTCAATTATTCTCACACATCTAGCATGAATTTATTGATTTTAACAATGAAATTGTATAGATGGAAATTTTTAATCCAATGGATTTTTTATAACACTTTCTTGTTTCTTTCATTTATCTTTTACCATCCCATGCATTTCATATTTTTTAATTTTCTAATTAATATATAATAACTCCAAATATCCAATATCCTCCAAGAACATTTTTTTATTTAATACATAGATAGATTTAATATAATTTTATATTTGAAAATATTTTACCAATTATTTATTATCTTTATCACGACTTCAAAATTATAAAAGATAGTACCTCAACCATTAATTTCTTAAAAGTATATTTTTATTCTATTATATGATAAAATATTTTTTAGGTTTGAGTGTGAACCTAAAAAAGCACTTAATTAGAATTGTTATTAAAATGTATAATTTTTCAATGAAATGTTAAATTATTATAACATTGTATCTCCAAAATAATCTAGGTGATACGAAATTTATTCCACTCTGTATCCTCTTAAATATGACTGTTACAAAATGACGATATCCTATCCCAATTATTATGGAGATCGTCCAAATTTATCTTCCCACAAAAAAACTCGATGTAATATTCGATTATAACAGTCAATAAATTTATTTTATATATAACTAATTTTAAAACATTGATATGTTTCACAAATAAAGTCACAATATTCCAATGATTTCAAATTCAGGATTTATTCATATTCTTTCATTTACTCCTTGTAATGCATAAGGTGGTCGAAAGTGTCCCTTCCTCTTCCTCTACTACCTTTACTCTGGGAGATGATCATATTACCATATTCAGAAACATATGTCACTTTATCATGTAATAAAGTAGTTATACTATAATTATTTTTCACATTAGAAATTTTATGTTCATTAACTTTTTATTTTGATTCCAATTATATTTTTTACTTCCACTATATTTTTTGTGATATATTTTCTAGTCTGTTAAGATATATGCATTATATTATTTGGAGGATCTTCCACCCAATTTTTCATAAATTATTTATCAAAGTAGTTATCAAATAATACCTCACATACCTGCGGTCCATATCCCTTACACTATAATTTATTCATCATGTTTTTGGGAAAAATAAACTAATCCTTCGAAATTTTATACTTCTAATTGTTGTTAATAAAATAATTTACAACCTCAATACCATGTTGTAACAATTTTTTATCAAATCAATTAAATATATTTTCTTTTATTTGTGTCATCCATGAAGTATTAATCGTCATATTTTATTGAAACAGATTCTTCAGATTACCGAAAATATTTATTCATTCCCATTTCATTTAAATCAATCTATCACAAAACTGCATTAATAACTCTATTTATTCCCTTAATCTATTTTGTAACCATATCATTATATCATTTATTATATATAATTTTCAAAATTAATATATATAAAAGCATGAATATATTATAAATATTATTTATATAGGTTATTAATTAAAAGAAAGACCTAGTGTTAGCATGCATCTAGCACATCCATGTTTAAGAAATGAACTATATATACCACAATCCATCCATTCTTATTGTTTATGAATAGATATAAAACATAATTATATTCAAATGTCTTATTTAGGTGATACATACTTATGGTATTTTTATTTAAATATTAATATTGTGATTTATATAGTAGGATGAGACTCAAATCCCATAAGAGGATCTTCAATGCATGGTTTTATTCAATTTTCTTTTGTATGGGCCAGAATAGATGAATCCAGACTCAAGGGGAAGGATCCTCCATGTCCATTATATGATGATAAGTATCAACATAAATAATTTGAAAAATAACTAACATAGATTTACTCAATGTCCTATGGTTAGAATCTTGTTGATGGTGCCCAAGTTCAAAACCGGAGAATTAAATAATCCCATGACTCATAATTTCCCCTCTAGAATCACAAAAACTAATCTTATACCTGAATCTAATGTGATTGAACCAGGGGATTATAATATAATTCTAACTGTAACGCCCCGACCCTAGCTACCGAGAGTCGGTGCATTACTTCGTAACATTGGCATGATCACAAGAAAGATCAAATCCCGAAAGACCGATTGGTTTAGTAGTCTTGGAAACACTAGATATAATCATAAAGTTTTACATTACATTCCAAAGTGAAAAACTACTACTACAAAAAATTCTTCATATCCACACTATTAACCCCTCATAATATCCCTGCAAGTCATTCATAATTTACCTCTTCACTACCTGGGAAAAATAAAACATAGAAAAGGGGTGAGCTCAAATGCCCAGTAAGGATAACAATATAGCGGAATATTCAAAATAAGCATAAAAATTTAAGGCAATGCATTACTAAAACAAAAGCCTTTCAAAATTGAACTTCAACATAGTATGGAAAAAGTAAAATGAAATAATGCCATTTACTTGTTCACATGGATATTCTACTAATCGAATAATCACATGCAATATCAATAACCACTTTCATAATGTTGGAATGCATAATGATAAACGTTAATTTCTTTGTCTAGGCCTCATCCCAAGACCTAGGGGTTACTTCTAACCGGAACCCAACCCGGAGTGCCTCTAATAACCGGACACCAACCCGGAGTGCCTCTAATAACCGGACACCAACCCGGAGTGCCTCTAATAACCGGACACCAACCCGGAGGGCATACTTTTACCAGTCCCTAACCTGGAGGGCTTACATTAACCAGTCCCCAACCTGGAGGGCTTACTTTTACCAGTCCCCAACCTGGAGGGCTTACTTTTACCGGTCCCCAACCCGGAACATACTTGTTTAGCACATTCATTTGAAGAAAAGTTTGAAATATAACATAAACATTCGGATTAAAACTAGCATACGAAATGTCAATAGTTTCACCATAAACTATGAATGGTATAAAAATAGCACATCCACAGTCAAACATATCACAAAACCTTCAATTCAATATAGAATTTTTGTATCATAATAAATCAACTTCAAATAATCTTAAAATCCATCAAAGGATGTTGACATAGATGAAATCAAAATTCTTTTTAAAGAAGTATCTCCTTTTATTTTGAAATCATTTAAGATCCATATAAAATAAAACATTTTCTTTGAAAATATTCTTATAAGCTTGTATGGAAAGCTTCGACAATTTTATAACGGCGGAAAATAACCGCACCCGCCGTATAAGTTAAAAAAACATTCTTACCTCAATTCTGTCGAAAAGGTTAAAAAGGACCTTGTTTTGAAAACGACGGAAAGATTCCTTTATAAACCTCTTATAAAAAGTCAAAAAAGGTATAAATGACTTTAACCCATATTCTTGTAAATAGTAAAAATGTTTTGAAATACATTTTTAAGAAACATGGATATGGATGATAAAGAGATCCCAGTAGATTATTACATATAAACAACCTCGGATAATGAAGAGATTGTGAAATAACCCTTACCTTGTACTTTTCCTTGGTTGGGGTAGGTTAACCTCCTGTATAATGGTGAAATAGTTGTTATTAAATTATACAAGAATCATATATATTAATATGATATCATATATGATCTTTTAACATTGATTTGTTAATAATATCTTAGAATTATTGTCGTTTCGGGTGTTAACTTTCTTGTTTTCTTTTGTATGTTTTGTTACGTAAGACATGTATGTAAAGGATAGGTTGTATATTATTCATATCCAGAATGATATCAAGTCCTTAAACATCATTTTTTAAATCATCAAATTATACTTGAATGGATACGATGGAGAATGAATCTCATCGCGTTCGTGGAGACGGTAGTCTGTACGTACGCACGAGCGACAATATCATTCTTTTGATATTAAAATAATATATAAAAGGATGGTATATCATATATAAAGAATCATTAACATGTTAGATTTATTATTTACATGAGTTACACATCATTATTATACCCATCCAAATAATATTATATTGAATAACAATTACACCACGACGTGGAGACGGTAAGCCGTACGTACGCACGTATGGTGACATGTTATTCAAAGGGTGGATAGGATAATGAATATGGTTGTACCATATTTATAATAACATCACAGTATATGTGAGATACTGGAGTTATTATTTCAGAATGGTAAGAACAAAGGAAGAAGAAGTGGAAGAAGAAATGAACTTAGAAAAGGGTGGTGAAATCATTACCTCTTCTTCGGGTTCTTCCTTTTGATTTGATCAAAAGGGCTCCTTAGGTTGGCTTTCTGATCAAACTAAGGCCTCTAGGTTGTAGTGAGGGATGTTGGGAGAGTATTTGGGCAGAGTTTGGCCGAACCAAAAGGCTTTGAAGGTGTGAAGAAATGAGAAGGAGGAGTGCCCTTTTATAAGAGGGGTGAGGGGCACCTTTGGAAAAGCTAGAAATATGAATTTATAATAAATTCATATTCGGTTTCTAATGGCTCCAAAATTGACTATTCAAAGGTTAAGGTGGGGATAGGTCGAAAACAACTCAACCAATAGAATTTAGACAGGTTTGGGTACTTATATTAACCTTATCATTAAGTATTAACTCTAAGTTAATTAGTTTCACTTTTACAATGTCTCTTTGTATTTTTATATTATATGGTTAATAGACTTACCATATATATACAAGCGACCCCCAAGTGGTCCATTAATGATTAACCTATCATAATATAAGTCTCTTGGCCGAACCTTAGATTTTTAGGAATTTAATATCAATTAATAATATAATATTTGTTTTAAGAACTCTTTTATGTCAATTTTGACACTATTCAATAATTGATTTTTGTGAAACTCATAACAGATTGATTACTTCTAACAAAGTCAATTACATCAATCCCAATATATCATATTATCCTAGAAAATTATTTTAATTCATTAAAAGTTTCATATTATATTTATTTGGGTATTTATAATATCAATTATTTTAATTTTTCACTATTATAGTAATTACTGCATCATCATTATGTCATAAATTAAATAAATTATTTAATGTCTAAAAATTATAAATAAAATATAATTATGTAGGAAATCTTTTTATCTTTCTAATGAATATTTATAATCGAAAATCAAACATGTATAACCCTATGTAAAAATTGTTCTTCTAAAAGATGTAAGCTTATGCCATTTTTATTTTTATTTTAACTTTATTAATATAATGTGTCCCTACCACATACAAGTGGCTCCAAGGGGTACCCAAATTGACCCAAGGATGCTCATGGTCGGGTATGTGTCCACCAATAAGGTTAGGACACGTTTTAGGGTAACTTTGTATTATTATAATATTATTTTTTTAACCCTTATTTACCGGATTTACCCTTTAACCATGGTAAATAAAATATTTACCGCAGTAATTATTCAAAATGTGTAAAAATAAAAGTTACCTATTTACATAATTTGGACATCCTGATTCCAAATATGGAATCCATTTTCCTAAATTCAAAACACAGAAGTGGCAGAAATTAATTTAAAATTAATTCCCGCTGTCAAAACAAAAAGCGTGTTTTTAAGAGGTAATAACTATCAAAAGATTGACACTTGTTTATGTTCGGTTTAATTGTAAAATTATGTCCAATGAACAACATTATATTAAATGGTAAAAATATATTCTAAATATACTTTAAAACCACTCAAAATCAGAATTTATCACTATTAATTATTTTGATTTAAAAAGTTGTTTTTAATTAAAATTTAGTAATTTTCACTATTCATCAAAATATGAAAGTTATCCGAAAAGTACCAAAATTTCACCTTAGGATAAATTCGATATTACGAATCCAAAAATGAAGTCCATTTTGAAATATAAAATATATATAATTTCAAAAATTAGGTATTACTATTCATAACGGCTAGTTTGATTGGTTGTGGTGTGTGTTAAAACTCAAGGTTGCGTACAACACACGCTACTGTATTATTTAAAGAAAACATACCGTGGAAGCTTGGGATGTTTCATTTTAAATTTTTGATGTCCCAATTTAGTCAAAAAGATTAAAATATTGTATTTAAAAATGGTTCACTATTAAAAGTTGATAAAAGTGCAATACTGAAAATGAATTTGTGCTTGCATTATATTTAAGAAACTCATAATATGGATTCTAAAATTATAAGGATTACATAAACATTAAAATTTATCTAATACTATTCATAACCGCTTTTGAATGGATTATTTTTGTAAGTCATGGTGTGATTGAACTCGGTGTTGCGTGTAGTGCAAGTTATTGAATTATTTTGAAGAAATAACATACTATGAAATCTTGGGGTGTTACATTCTCCCCTCCTTCAATAAATTGCGTCCTCGCAATTTGAAATTGTTCTTCGAAAATAAAAGGTTGAAAGTAGAAAATATATTTGTGGGAAAACCCACATCGGAAATTGGGTTACTAAAATTTAGTCTTAATATGAGGAAAAGAGAAATCAAAGGGTCACCACCAAATTATGATCTCGATTAGGAGAACATTTGTGGAAATTAGAGACATATAATCGGAGGAAAAACGTAAATATTTATAGGTAGTGATTGAGGTCATCAATCACAAACAAGTATAAAATTGAGTTCCTTAAATTCATTAATCTATGATGAATTGAAATACCATCGGTTCAACAAAACATAGGGTATTAGGATAACACATTTTTGACGTTTCAAAATATCCTAGTTGAAATCCCACATAGAAAAATGAATTAATGAGGCCTCTATTTAAACTAAAGAGTGGAAAGTATGAAGATTACCGAAAATAACACATACTAGGGATCCATGTAGGAAAATATGGATATGGAGGAGAAATCTAACCATCAATTATCTGATGGAGAGTGGTAGAGAACATGGCTATGAAAAGGCCAACAATCCCAAAGCCATAAATTAGTGATGATTTAAGGTACCATCTAGGACAACATTTTTGTTCTAAGTTCCTTTTCTTAATGTTGTGGAATTTATTTATGAGATTGGCTAAGAACATAAGGAGGTATACATACTTTAGAGTTTTATCCATTAATAAATTTATACCACAAACTCATCTTTCACTCTAAAACATAATAGAACGTTAAAAAAATTCTATTTACACTATTCGTATAGGGTTCCAAAATAAACGAATTTATAATTCATCTACATGATCTTTTAATAAAAACTACATTATTTAATCCAGGACATCTCATGGTCCAGTGGTAGGTGATACACCCTTGTCGCCCTTCGGTTGCGGGTTCAAGTCTCGCAGCCTTGCCGGACGCGACGGGTTGCCGCCCGACCTCCGGGTTGTCCTTTTATGGCAATCCAAAATAATCCAAACTAGAACTATCCAAAATACTTCTGTCCAAACTCACAGTCTAACATTTATAAGGAAGGTAAACATAATATAGATCCTTTTTACCCCGTAATAGAATATGAATACCTTCATCATGTATTCTTTTAATATACTGAAACATCCTGAATTACCATATTCCATATTGATTACATTCATGCTCCCTTATTCCATATAGAATGATGGATATACTTCATTAATCCAAAAATGTTTTAAACCCCAACAATGATGGAATATACAAATCATTAATCAGCTTCAAGGTAGTCAAGAATATCCAATATAATTTATCCAAATCAATCATGTATTATTCTAAAATGACTACTTCGGTATCAGAACCATATTATGGTTTATCTTTCTCTAAACCATATATTTTCCAAAAATTTAACCTTCTATTGAGTCACTTTTCTTTGTTCCACACAATCTCAAGTCCTTAATGAAATAGTACTGCAGTACAATCCTTATATACTCCATAATTATTATAACAAGTACATTGTTGATACAACACTCAATTGACATAATCAACATAAGAACTCTAATCATTCCTCTTCATCTGTGGTAGTATCATAACTTGATTACTATCCAATAGCATCATTTGCGGCATAGTCTGATGACTGGGGCATAGGTTCGCGTAGTGTCCAAACTCCTTGCAAATGAAGCATTGTACATTTGAAACCATTTTCTCACCCTTGCAGTCACGTACTTTGTGCCCTTTTCCTCCATACTTATAACAAACTCCCATTCCTTTCAGGAAAGCTCCAGGGTGTTTCTTTCCACAGTTACCACATATGGGAAAATTCCTCTTTTCCCCCTTCCCTTTATCCATCTTTCACTCTTCCATCTTGTTCTTCTCTTGCTTCACTTCAAGGCCATAGGACTCAGCAAACTCTTTACTTATCTTATCAACACATGATATTATATCTTCATATGATGACAATACATGGGAGACTATTTCTCTTATAAATTATAGCTTAAGACCATGAAAGATATGATCCTTCCTTCTCTTTGGATCATGTGAATTTCTGGAGTTCTCATTCCTTCTACTGGGCGCCATTTCTAAACAATGGCATACACTAGATCAGTTTATGAATCAAAATACATAATCCCATACTTATAAAACACTTAACATAAATTGAACTATTTATGGATATAATCCATAATCAAAAAAATGTTTTCTTTTAGGAAGTATATACTCATAAACCCTTCATAATGATTTGTAAAGAAAATGAGAGTTATCCTAAGCATATCCCCCGGGAGTGTCGTAACCAAGAGTGCAGCAAGGCCCGTTGTCGTGCACCAGTTCCCGTTCGAGTCTAGCTCAAAGCGGTGTTTTCGGGTTTTACCCCTAGGTACATCTGTGTCAGAGCCGCCTCTACCTGCTCGTATCCAGACAGGGATGTATTGCTCGGAAAACTCACAAAATCTCTACAATACCAAAATTCTAGGAAGTTCTTCTATACTAATCCTCAAAGTTCATCTTAGGTCTACGTGCTCTAATCAGAGTTTATCTAAATCTAGTTTCCAAGGTTTGTACTAAACTTCCTCTGATACCAACTGTAACGCCCCGACCCTAGCTACCGAGAGTCGGTGCATTACTTCGTAACATTGGCATGATCACAAGAAAGATCAAATCCCGAAAGACCGATTGGTTTAGTAGTCTTGGAAACACTAGATATAATCATAAAGTTTTACATTACATTCCAAAGTGAAAAACTACTACTACAACAAAGTCTTCATATCCACACTATTAACCCCTCATAATATCCCTGCAAGTCATTCATAATTTACCTCTTCACTACCTGGGAAAAATAAAACATAGAAAAGGGGTGAGCTCAAATGCCCAGTAAGGATAACAATATAGCGGAATATTCAAAATAAGCATAAAAATTTAAGGCAATGCATTACTAAAACAAAAGCCTTTCAAAATTGAACTTCAACATAGTATGGCAAAAGTAAAATGAAATAATGCCATTTACTTGTTCACATGGATATTCTACTAATCGAATAATCACATGCAATATCAATAACCACTTTCATAATGTTGGAATGCATAATGCTAAACGTTAATTTCTTTGTCTAGGCCTCATCCCAAGACCTAGGGGTTACTTCTAACCGGAACCCAACCCGGAGTGCCTCTAATAACCGGACACCAACCCGGAGTGCCTCTAATAACCGGACACCAACCCGGAGTGCCTCTAATAACCGGACACCAACCCGGAGTGCCTCTAATAACCGGACACCAACCCGGAGTGCCTCTAATAACCGGACCCCAACCTGGAGGGCTTACTTTTACCAGTCCCCAACCTGGAGGGCTTACTTTTACCGGTCCCCAACCCGGAACATACTTGTTTAGCACATTCATTTGAAGAAAAGTTTGAAATATAACATAAACATTCGGATTAAAACTAGCATACGAAATGTCAATAGTTTCACCATAAACTATGAATGGTATAAAAATAGCACATCCACAGTCAAACATATCACAAAACCTTCAATTCAATATAGAATTTTTGTATCATAATAAATCAACTTCAAATAATCTTAAAATCCATCAAAGGATGTTGACATAGATGAAATCAAAATTCTTTTTAAATAAGTATCTCCTTTTATTTTGAAATCATTTAAGATCCATATAAAATAAAACATTTTCTTTGAAAATATTCTTATAAGCTTGTATGGAAAGCTTCGATAATTTTATAACGGCGGAAAATAACCGCACCCGCCGTATAAGTTAAAAAAAAACATTCTTACCTCAATTCTGTCGAAAAGGTTAAAAAGGACCTTGTTTTGAAAACGACGGAAAGATTCCTTTATAAACCTCTTATAAAAAGTCAAAAAAGGTATAAATGACTTTAACCCATATTCTTGTAAATAGTAAAAATGTTTTGAAATACATTTTTAAGAAACATGGATGTGGATGATAAAGAGATCCCAGTAGATTATTACATATAAACAACCTCGGATAATGAAGAGATTGTGAAATAACCCTTACCTTGTACTTTTCCTTGGTTGGGGTAGGTTAACCTCCTGTATAATGGTGAAATAGTTGTTATTAAATTATACAAGAATCATATATATTAATATGATATCATATATGATCTTTTAACATTGATTTGTTAATAATATCTTAGAATTACCGTCGTTTCGGGTGTTAACTTTCTTGTTTTCTTTTGTATGTTTTGTTACGTAAGACATGTATGTAAAGGATAGGTTGTATATTATTCATATCCAGAACGATATCAAGTCCTTAAACATCATTTTTTAAATCATCAAATTATACTTGAATGGATACGATGGAGAATGAATCTCATCGCGTTCGTGGAGACGGTAGTCCGTACGTACGCACGAGCGACAATATCATTCTTTTGATATTAAAATAATATATAAAAGGATGGTATATCATATATAAAGAATCATTAACATGTTAGATTTATTATTTACATGAGTTACACATCATTATTATACCCATCCAAATAATATTATATTGAATAACAATTACACCACGACGTGGAGACGGTAAGCCGTACGTACGCACGTATGGTGACATGTTATTCAAAGGGTGGATAGGATAATGAATATGGTTGTACCATATTTATAATAACATCATAGTATATGTGAGATACTGGAGTTATTATTTCAGAATGGTAAGAACAAAGGAAGAAGAAGTGGAAGAAGAAATGAACTTAGAAAAGGGTGGTGAAATCATTACCTCTTCTTCGGGTTCTTCCTTTTGATTTGATCAAAAGGGCTCCTTAGGTTGGCTTTCTGATCAAACTAAGGCCTCTAGGTTGTAGTGAGGGATGTTGGGAGAGTATTTGGGCAGAGTTTGGCCGAACCAAAAGGCTTTGAAGGTGTGAAGAAATGAGAAGGAGGAGTGCCCTTTTATAAGAGGGGTGAGGGGCACCTTTGGAAAAGCTAGAAATATTAATTTATAATAAATTCATATTCGGTTTCTAATGGCTCCAAAATTGACTATTCAAAGGTTAAGGTGGGGATAGGTCGAAAACAACTCAACCAATAGAATTTAGACAGGTTTGGGTACTTATATTAACCTTATCTTTAAGTATTAACTCTAAGTTAATTAATTTCACTTTTACAATGTCTCTTTGTATTTTTATATTATATGGTTAATAGACTTACCATATACATACAAGCGACCCCCAAGTGGTCCATTAATGATTAACCTATCATAATATAAGTCTCTTGGCCGAACCTTAGATTTTTAGGAATTTAATATCAATTAATAATATAATATTTGTTTTAAGAACTCTTTTATGTCAATTTTGACACTATTCAATAGTTGATTTTTGTGAAACTCATAACAGATTGATTACTTCGAACAAAGTCAATTAAATCAATCCCAATATATCATATTATCCTAGAAAATTAGTTTAATTCATTAAAAGTTTCATATTATATTTATTTGGGTATTTATAATATCAATTATTTTAATTTTTCACTATTATAGTAATTACTGCATCATCATTATGTCATAAATTAAATAAATTATTTAATGTCTAAAAATTATAAATAAAATATAATTATGTAGGAAATCTTTTTATCTTTCTAATGAATATTTATAATCGAAAATCAAACATGTATAACCCTATGTAAAAATTGTTCTTCTAAAAGATGTAAGCTTATGCCATTTTTATTTTTATTTTAACTTTATTAATATAATGTGTCCCTACCACATACAAGTGGCTCCAAGGGGTCCCCAAATTGACCCAAGGATGCTCATGGTCGGGTATGGGTCCACAAATAAGGTTAGGACACGTTTTAGGGTAACTTTGTATTATTATAATATTATTTTTTTAACCCTTATTTACCGGATTTACCCTTTAACCATGGTAAATAAAATATTTACCGCAGTAATTATTCAAAATGTGTAAAAATAAAAGTTACCTATTTACATAATTTGGACATCCTGATTCCAAATATGGAATCCATTTTCCTAAATTCAAAACACAGAAGTGGCAGAAATTAATTTAAAATTAATTCCCGCTGTCAAAACAAAAAGCGTGTTTTTAAGAGGTAATAACTATCAAAAGATTGACACTTGTTTATGTTCGGTTTAATTGTAAAATTATGTCCAATGACCAACATTATATTAAATGGTAAAAATATATTCTAAATATACTTTAAAACCACTCAAAATCACAATTTATCACTATTAATTATTTTGATTAAAAAAGTTGTTTTTAATTAAAATTTAGTAATTTTCACTATTCATCAAAATATGAAAGTTATCCGAAAAGTACCAAAATTTCACCTTAGGATAAATTCGATATTACGAATCCAAAAATGAAGTCCATTTTGAAATATAAAATATATATAATTTCAAAAATTAGGTATTACTATTCATAACGGCTAGTTTGATTGGTTGTGGTGTGTGTTAAAACTCAAGGTTGCGTACAACACACGCTACTGTATTATTTAAAGAAAACATACCGTGGAAGCTTGGGATGTTTCATTTTAAATTTTTTATTTCCCAATTTAGTCAAAAAGATTAAAATATTGTATTTAAAAATGGTTCACTATTAAAAGTTGATAAAAGTGCAATACTGAAAATGAATTTGTGCTTGCATTATATTTAAGAAACTCATAATATGGATTCTAAAATTATAAGGATTACATAAACTTTAAAATTTATCTAATACTATTCATAACCGCTTTTTAATGGATTATTTTTGTAAGTCATGGTGTGATTGAACTCGGTGTTGCGTGTAGTGCAAGTTATTGAATTATTTTGAAGAAATAACATACTATGAAATCTTGGGGTGTTACACTAACCTACCCATTTACTATGAAATAGGACGAATCATGTCCTCATGCCTACTATGATAACATTGAAACCTACTGACTAGGTTTTAAATAAATTAATGAGTTTTATTTTTTTAAATAGAATAGAAATGACAGATAAGCTTACCCAAATCACTAATGATAGTGGATTGAAATTCAATTCAATGTTTTATGATTATATGGATATGAATAAGTGACATGAATCAATTAGAAGCTATTTACTAGACCAAGCCGAGGAGAAATCCTTTTTTCATTTTATTTATATCATCAATATCACTAGTATACTAATCATCCTTCGCATTGGTTAATATAATTTTATATCTTATCCAATTAATTATTCAACTAATGATTCATCATATTTACTATCATTAAAATCCATTATAGATGAGAAATTTATATTAATAAATATTTTTAAATTCTTACCTTTCCCATTGGAGGAATACTTCTTCTGGTTTATTCTTCTTATCTTTTTATTTGTATAACATATTGACAACAAACCATCATCATCTTTTTCATCCTCCATTTGTTTTGGGGAATTTAATGAAATATTATTTTATCCCCCAAAATTAAATTATTTTATTGGAATCATTTGGTCACACATGATTACACCATTTTGAAAACATTTCATGATTCATAACATGATATTTTAAAACAATAGATTGTGTTCATAATAATAATTAAAACTCCCATTTTTTCAATTTTTTATTTCTTTAGGATTATTCTTTATTATAAAAAATAATTTATCTTTCAAATTCAATTTATATTTTAATATTAAGAGTAGTTATTTTAATAATTTCTTATAGAATAAATATACTACGAAAATCAACATGAGTAGTTATCTTAAAATCAGAATTTTCTTATTCTGATTCATTTTCATTAAAATTTTATAAAGCAATGAATTTTTTAATTTTCAAACCATATGGTTTTTACGAGTCACATAAAAATATATAATTATTCTCACTACTATATTTAATCATTATAATAAGTCACAAAAATTTCTACTACTTTCACTAATATATCATCATAATTAAACTTCCAAATCTATAATTTATTTTTTACCCATTCATGTCCCCATTGTAGTTATTTTCCATATTATACTATATTCTATATACTATTCTATTCCCAGTGTATTTAATTATTTCCTTATCTATTTATGATGAGTGAATTGAATTATAAACAAGTCCCCCATTATCTGTGTCAATATTTATATCATTTTAATCATGAAACCATTTTCATTAAAAATATACTCATTTTTTAGAACCTAATGTGAATTAATGCATATAAATATACAATAGGTATGTTTCCATCCAATAATTTCAAATAAAAAATAGTTTATATAAAAAAATAGAATAAATTTTCTATTATCAAAATTAATATAGATTATTGTGGTCTTTAAATTGATAAAATATTCTAATTCAAATTCATTGAACACTCATTGCCCTCAATAATTATCAAAATTTTCAAATTTTATTTTAAACGTTTAAAAAATAAGATACTAATTCATGGATTCATAAATAGCTATTGGTATTAGGATTAACACAAATCATATACAGGGTTTGAATTTTTTTAATTCATTATTTTATATTCCACCCCAAGAAAATTATTTTACTTGTTAAAGTGATTAAAATGATTTATATTTTTCAATTTCCTACAATTTCAAGAAAATCCAACACATTCAGTGATATGGATTAAAATGATTCACCACAAAATATGAATGGAAACAAACACATAATAGTCCACATAATCTAAGATCAGACAAACCAATAATAATTATGGATATAAATTGAAATGGATTACAATTGAAATTATGTTATATAAAAATGAATCTCTATGGTTATATCATTCTCTAAATTTCCTATATATTAACTCCATATATTTAAAGAACCTGACCCCAGTTACCCAGATCAAGTGCCTTACATTATTAAATTAGAATATATATGAGTCTCTAATCCCAAAAAACCGATAAATTTAGTAGTTTTAAAAGATATATTACATAAATAAACCCTATATTACCATATGAAAAAAAAACCTAACAAGTCTATTGGAAGCACCCATAAACTCCAAGATTATCCCAGTAAGTCACTGAATATATATATCTTTACATCCAAGGGGAAAATAAAAATAATAAAGGGGTGAACTCAGATTCATAGTAAGGATATAAAATGTAGATGAAGCTATCAAAAATAAACATAAAAAATAATAAATACTGAATAAAAAACACATTATATTAAGCATAACCATGAACATAATATGATAGGAATAAATATTATTAAATAAATCCATATAAATAATCATTTCAAAATAAAACATAACAATAGATATTCAACTAGAAAAAAATTAAATGGATTATAAATTAATAATACCACTATTAGGTAATGAGTAATGTTATACACCATAAATATACGATCAATTATTTGGGAAATTCACCATAAATAATGGGAAAAACACCATCTAGTTTGTCTCATAAGACCTATCAATTCATCTATGGGTTAGAGAAGGCCCCACTCATCACTTAATAAGTCTAATGCATTAATAATATGAAATGGGTGAATCATAATCTATATATACATTCATATTGAAAATATAAAATGAAATTTAAATAAATTTTCCCAATTAATAATCACAATGAATAACCATTCTGAGTAATATAGTGAACGGTATTAAGATAACACATCCATAGTTGAACTGATCATAAAACATTTAATAAAATATGGTTGAAATATTAATAATAATATATAAGTATCGATAAATCATAATATTCAGTTTAGGTGTTGAAATAGGGGGAAATAATCTAATGAAATCACTGAGGAATTCCCGAGAGAAATACCCCTTTTTTACTTTTAAAAAAAGTTAAATTTTAAAAACAATTTTATTTTTTCATAATTTTTGGTATAATACTATAAATGAAAGAATATATTCCTCATTAAAAAATTTGTTACTTTATAAAAATAATGGTATATTAAAATATATTATGGATGGTACATGGAAAATGGTGTGAAAAGGGAAAGTTCCATTTAACCTAGTTTTCTTATCAAGATGAATTGGGATTTGAAACTTGTAAGAAATGTATTTAGCCACAAAATAAAAATTAAATGATCTAGATATATTATCTTTTAACATAAAAATAATAATTTATTAGAAATATATAAAAAAATAAGAAAATAAATTGGGTTAAAGAGAAATAATGTGTCACCTGAATATAAAATGGAACTACGTGAAGAAACGCTTACCTTATGTTCGAAAGTGTTCTACACATACAAATAACATCATGGATAATGAAATTCTATTCATTAATAACTTAATGATGAAAATATTAAACATTTATATGAATTTTTATAATTCTATTAAGTTCATTTGTCACCTTTTAAGGAGTTATAAGATTCAATTTCATCAATACAGAGTGTTCATTTCCTTCATTTGAATGATTGATTCACTTGTATACATGTTTGATAGATCATGTAAAATTGAAATATTTCTTCAAAATTGAAATTATATTTTATTAATGAACATATTGATTATTAAATTCCTTATACACTACTTTATTTGATATGATGATGATTCATTAGATAAAACAATAATCATAATCGTTTATATTATTTTGGATATTTTTCAATTATCATAAACTAGTTTTGTATTAATGATTAATATCATGTATATATACTGGTTCAAAAACATGAAATAAATTATAATATGTATAATAAAATATTTTTTCACCATAATTATGGTTTTTTAACCATATTTGAAGGATGTAATATAAAATTAAGTTGCATCATCCATGATGGTGGTAAATCCGAAAATCATGGATGATGTTTTCATTTTTCAAATAAATGGGGGGGAGAGTATTGATGCCAGCTATTAAAGTAACATGATAAAATTAAACTTTATATAATATAGTAGAGTTATTATTAATGTTTTTATAGAATAGGTAATCATATAATAATAATAAAATAAATGAAATCAAATTGAAAGAGGATGAAAAAAAATTTACCTCTTGAATTCTTCTCCTTGAGAGCCGCATTAAGGGGATTTTAAATTGAAATTAGGTGAGACAAGAAATACAATAAAGTGGTTGATAGATTTGGGGTAGTAAATAGACATAATATAATAAAGTTTTAAGGGTTTGTAATTATGTAGTGAATAGGTGGTGATGGGTGATATTTATAGTGGAGAAGAGGGGTGTTTTTTGAATTTTTTGTTTTTTTGTTTTTTATTTGGCTTCTAAAAATTAATAGTCTAACCATTATCGTTAATTATATTAAAATAATGTAGGAACGTTCATTATTTTGTTCTTACATCATCCATACATAATATATTACTCAATAATTCATGTATTTATTGTTTATCATAGATTATCGTATTTTAATATTCACAAAAAATTCATGTATTTTAGAAAAATCCAAAAAAATCATCCGGCCCATTTTTTGATGTGTGTAATTCCTAAATGGACTCCATTTTATGAAAATAATTATTTTAATATCATATTATAAATTTCTAATAAAAAAACAATTTGTTTTGGAAAATACTAATTTCAAAATTATAACTCATTTCAAAAAACTTTGAAAAAATAAATAAGGTGTCCTAAAATTATATTATAATCATAAGACAAGAAAATATTAGTCTATGTGTCTATTTAACAAAAATAAATTTTCTTTTAAATTATTATAATAATTATAAATTTTTAAATAATGTTTTATTTTCACAAAAATACCAATACATTAATTTCACGTTTTTGAAAAATTTATTTACTTATTTCATGCAATAAATATACAATATTTTTATTTATAAGATTCCAATATTTTATTCATAGTTTCATAGGTGAGGTTACTATTCTATTAGCCGGTTTACTATTTCTAAATTTCAAATTACTATTCCAATGTTCAAGTTACTATTCCAAAAGTATATGTTCTTTAACGTAAAGAAATTCCACTTATTTCATTCATTATTCATTTATAATATTTTTATTGTATTATCTACATGATTGTTTGTGATTTATACTATATGAAATAACTATAATAAGGGAAATTTCATTGATAGAATTCTGGTTATTTACATTATTCCCCCCTGAAAAAATATCAAAATTGAAATTTTAGGTATGTTACATCATAAAAATATTTGGGTAGTTCTTCATCATAAATTATTCTAGTTCCCAAATGGCCTCTTCAATTTTATGATTTTTAAAAAGTACCTTTACAAGATGAGTCATCTAATTCCTTAAAACCTGTTCTTTAGTGTCTATAATCCACATATGGTCATCACTGTAAGATAAATCTGGTTCCAATTTTATTCCTTCATATGTGAGGGCATGCATTGGGTCGAGAAAGTACTTCCTAAACAAAGAAATGTGAAAAACATCATGAAATTTCGAAAGGCCAGGTGGAAATTTCTAAATATATGCCACATATCCAAATCTCTCTATAATTTTAAAAGGACCAATGCACCTAGGGATTATATTACCTTATTTACAAATCTTATAACTCCATTCCAATGGGGTAATTTTAAAAAAACATGATCCCCTATTGAAATTAAAAATCCTTATCTAATTATCAATATACATCATTTTTCTACTTTGAAATACATTGATATGTTTTTGAATTATATTTACCTTCACTATTTCCTCCTCTACAATATTTGGTCCTGCAAACATCCTTTCACCAACACCATCCCAACATGTTTGTGTAAGACATCCCATTTCATACAATGCATCATATTATTCCATTTGAATAATTTAATGGAAGATATTATTGTAATAAGACTATACCAAAAGAAAATAATGATACCACATACCATTAAAGTCCAGGGATCATGATATAAAAATATCTTATTTTATTTTAATGGTCCTTTCAAACCACCCATTAGTTTAATTTTGATAAGAAATACTCAAATGAAGCATATTATCCATAGGTTTATGAATACTTTTCCATAATTTAAATGTAAATTTTGGTTTATGGTCAAATACAATTGAAGGAGTTTCTCCTTAAAGTCCTAAAACTTCATTCATATAATGTATTGTAAGGATACCTAGTGGTAAAACTTCCCTTATAACAAATAAATGGAATGATTTTGTAGGTCAATCCATAATTACACAAATTTCATCACTCTTTCTTGGTGTTTTTTGTAATCTAGAGAAATAACACACAGTGTTGTCATACCATTTCCATATAAGAATTGGCATAGGTTTCATGAGTCATCTATTATGTTGTCTTCCATCCTTTACTTGTTGATAGAGTAAAGATCTTGATACATAATTAGCAATTTCTAACTACATATAATCCCACCAGAAATGATCTTTCAAATCTCTATACATCATAGTGGTTCCATGGTGCATAAAGGAATTCTAGGTATGGTAGTCATCCAATAAATACCAATTTAGCTCAGGTATAGAGGGAAAAGATAGCCTCAACACATATTTTATAATTACATATTCCTGCTTAAGGTCCAATAACTTCCCATCATTCTCAAAATTAATTATTTTGTAATGTTTTCATCACCAGACTGATAACTTTTAATTCTTTCCCATAAATATGGTTGGGAAACCAATTTACAAAGTAATTATATTTCACCTTCCTTGATAATTCCCATATCCATTTTTTATATATCCATATACATAGGATCATTTTAAATTCTCATTTTATTTAGATCTCCATGATCCATCCTGATTAATTCAAATGCTACCTTATCTTCCTTCCTTGGGTGAAGTGTATTTAACAACCATAATCATTGAGTAGATCGATCCATCACATTTACTTTATTTTGAGTTCTTTCAATGATAAGTTATATCTCAATATCTTTTTATATGTTTATATCTCATATCTTTTACCATATAGATATTTTCTCCATATATTTGAAGAAAATATTATGGTTCCATACTCAAGATCATGATTTGAATAGTTATTATCATGAATTCTTAATTGCCTTGATACATAGGCAACAAAACTACCACTCTTTATAAGGGAACAAAAAATTCCTTTCTTTTATGCATCACTATAAATCACAAATCCACTATTTACCAATGGTAGAGTTTCGAATCTAGCATTTAATAATCTCTTAATCAATCCTTAAAAGCCTTTTTCAAATTTTTTCCATGCGAACTTAACCCTTTTAAGAGCAGGCATGGTTAAATGGTTAGATAATAAGGAAAAATTCAAAACAAAATGTCTATAGTAACCTACTAGAAAAATAAAACTATATAACTCGGTTATGTTCATTGGTGTAGAACATTCCATTTCATCCTTTGTATTTATTGAGTAATATGAAATTCCATCCTTAGAGAAATATGGAAACAAAAATAAACTATTTAAAAATAAAGCTCACACTTTGTAAACATCCCATATAACTATTTTCTTATAAGAGTCTCAAGAAAAACTAAAAATTAGTTCTCATGGTACACAAATATTTTTTAATATGTTGAGATATCATCAATAAATACCACAAAAAAATTCATCAATATATTCCTTCAATATTGTGTTCATTAGATCCATAAAAATAGAGGGTGCATTATCTAGTACAAAAAGAATTACAGTAAACTCTAAATTTCTATTCCTAATTCTAAATATTGTCTTTGGAATATCTTCATTCCTCATATAAAACTAATAATATCTAGATTGAAGGAAATATTTGAAAAATATTGAGCTCCATAAAGTTGAGAATTTTAATCATAAATATAAGGAATGGGTTACTTTTTCTTTATTGTAATATCATTTATTTCTCATTAGTAAATGCATAGCCTCATTGATCTATCACTATTAATGACATGGAGAATAGGGGATCCCATGGTGAATCAATAGGTAGAATAAACCTCTTATCACTCAATTACATTAGTTTTTTCTTCAACTCCACTAATTCCAATGTGGTTGTTTTATAGCGATTATTTCCTATAGGTCTTTCATAATGAATTAAATCAACAGAGAACTGAACATCCCTCTCTAGATGATGTCAAGGTATATCCTCTAGAAATAAATCAATATTTACTTGAACAATAGGTACATCTTAAATATTTATATTTATTTAATTACCCATATATTATGTTTTATCTTCCTCCTAAATAATATCACATAGAAGAGATACTAGACGTGAAACCAGATATAACGCAGACGATGACGTTTTTTCTCTTGAGGTAAGGGATTCTACATCTTCCTCACCAATCATAATTTTCTTATTCTTTAAATTTATTTTCTCATAAAATTTGAAAATATAGTCATTATGGGTGATTATATCAAATACATTCATAGCTATGTTGACAAGGTTAGTAACTAAAGAATGTTTATGTGTCATAAAGGTGACTGACCGACACATATTTGATGCGATGAGGCTTCCCTAATGTTTTTTGACTGAAAATTTGTTTATTAGGTAAAAATGGAAATGCATAATTTTGTTGGAAAAACAATAGGATATAAAAGAATTAAATGATCCAGAATCAAATAAAACATTTTCTATGTCTGATTAAATGAGTAATGTTCCTGGAAAAATATCATTAGGAACTTCAACCTCAGTAGTTTTTATTTCATAAGATTGTCCTTTCTAACTTAGCCTATTGTGGGGAATGTTTCCTTGACTCTTATGAGAAAAATTTGAATATTATACCATATATTTTCTATTGTACCATTGAACATTGGTAGCTACTTTCATTCCCATACAATTGGGGTCTTGGTGGTATTTTTCTACATGCATTAAACAAACACTCGTTCCCTTTAGGAAAGTAAAGGTGTATTTCTTCCCACAATTATCTCATGATAGAAATTGAACACTTTTAATTTTCCCTTTTACTTATTTAATTTTATAGTTTTTCCATCAACCCTCTTCCCCTCTTTCATTTATTTAAATTCAAAATACATTGAAAATTTTTTTTCTATATTTAATAAAAATAAGACTATATCTTCATATAATGAGAGATTTTGGGATAACAGTTCCCTTTATAGGAAAGTCTTTAACCCATCAAAGAGCCAACAAATATTTATATTTATATTTTTTTTGTAATCCACAACATTCTTTGATAACCTTGTAATCATGGATTCATACATAGAAACATTATCATCTTTTTTTTCCTTAGATTCAATAATTTTCCCATCCATATCATCTCACTATTCATGAGGGAAATATTTTTCTATTAAAATTTCCTTAAAATAATTCAATTAAATGTTTCATATTTATTCCTCCTCCTTAGTGTTTTTAATCAATGACCGTTATTTATCAACATGTCCTGAGAGATGATAAATTTTCATAACATTCTTTTCCCTTTCATTGATTCCCTGTGTGATAAATGTCTTATCTACCAAAATTGCCTATTTCTCAGCTAAAATGAGTTTGTAGTCCTAATGAATGAATAAGGTTGGTGTCTTATGAATCATTACAACATTTTTCCTCCACATTATTGATCATGATGATTCATACATGTATGTTTTTTCTTCATAACGTTATCCTTCATACATAGTATAGTTATATGTTGCTCAACTCCAGTTGCATGTCCTTATTCAACATCATTATGTTCCAAATGTGGAAATCCCTATATGGAATAATTGCATTGATATGGGTTCCATTACTTTTACTAGGTTCTATTTATAAAATATTTCATACACTAAATTATATTACTTCTCATA
Source organism: Viscum album (assembly GCA_963277665.1). Taxonomy (NCBI): domain Eukaryota; kingdom Viridiplantae; phylum Streptophyta; class Magnoliopsida; order Santalales; family Viscaceae; genus Viscum; species Viscum album. Next base: position 68,943,408 of record OY728134.1, read on the forward strand.
ATACATAATTTATAACTAGTAAAAAGTAACATCAATTTAAAATTCTATGCATAGCTAATTTTATAATTATAAAAATGGTTTCATTGGGGATATATTTAGTTTTATATCCTTCATAATAATTTTAAAAAATTGAAAATAAACCTAATAATATTCCCTCGGACTATCAGACCAAGTGTATAGTAATTTCATTGTCATATACTAGGTTACCCCATGTCAGGCCTATGACTCCTGATCAGAGATATTTCCCCTAGGTACATCTATTCAAGTACTATATCCACTTGTAGTATCTGGAGATGTATGAATGTCTAGTAAGAGCCACATAATCTATACCTTACCAAAATTATATTATGTTCTTCTTTTATTATCTTCAAATTCTATCTTAGTGTTGTTTTACCAGATCTAAGTGTTCTAAATACAATATTATAGTTTTATACTTTAGCTCAATCTAATATAAATTATAATGGACTCTATCCTTGTATCCTAGAGAAGGTGCTTTACATTAATACATTGAAATAGATACATGACTCAAATCCCAAAGGGCCGATCCATTTATTAATTTTTTAAGCTAGAATATAAACCTGGACTTTACACTACAAAATGAAATAAAAAACAACATATCAAATCTATTTGAAACACCCATAAACACTTATATTATCCCTATAATTCATTCGTAATATACATATATGTATATCCATGAGAAAATGAAATATATGAAATGGGTGGGCTCATATGATTCGTGAGTGTAATAATTGCAATGGAATATATCATAAATAAACATAAATAATAAGGTGGGGTAAATAACTAAAAACACATGACTTTAAATATAAACATAAGCATAATATCACAGGAAATAATATGATTAAATAAAGACATATAATAATCCTATAAGAATTAAACATAACCATAGATATTATACCAGTAAAATAATCACATTTTATTATCAATTACTAATATCATAATGAAGGAATGCGTAATTTCAGTCATCATAAACATACCATCATGTATTCATCCAAGACATCATATATAATGGGTAAAAACATGGTCTAGTTTGCTTCCTAAGTCCAATTGATGCATCAAGGGGATATAGTGGGCCCCTACATTCACTTAAAAAGTCCAATACATTCCTCATTAGAAAATGGTGAAACATAATCAATAAAACATTCATATTGAAGTTACAGTATGAAACATAAATAAAATTTCCCAAACATTAAACATAATCACTGACCATTCTGAGCAATTTATTGAATGGTAATAAAATAAAACATCCACAGTCTAGATGATCATAAACCATTCAATATAATATAGTAGCTAATAATCATAGTATATAAATCTAAATAAATCATAATCTTTAATATAGGTTTTGAAATAGATGAAAATACTCTACTAAAATCATCGAGGAATTGTAGAGAGAAATACCCCCTTTTACATCACAAAGAGGAGTTCTTTTTTGGAAAACCATTTTTATTTCCCATAATTTTTTTATAAAACCATAATTATAATAATATTTTCATTCATGAAAAATTAGTTATTTTATAAAAATTAAGGTTACTTAAAATATATTATGAATGGTAAATTATTATGGGTATGAAATCGGGAAGTTCCCTTTAATCTGGTTCTCTAATCAGGAAAAATTTGGAAGAGAAAATTAGAAAACAAGTATTTCCCCATTAAATAAATATAAATTGATATATATATATATATATATGATTTTTTAACATAGAAAAACTTAGAATATTTATATATAAAATGAATAGTTAAATTTGTGATAGAGAAAGTGTAACTTGAATGGAAAATGTAGGTTTGGGAAGAAACTCATACCTTTTGAATGAAATCGTTCTTCCATTTTAACTTCCATCATATATAATGAAATTAAATTCATTAATAATTTAATTAATAATATAATAAACATTTATTTTCTTATTCTAGTTTTATGAAGTTCATTTACGGTCTTTTTGATGAGTTATAAGATTCACTTTTGTCATTCGTGAGTGTTTGTTTCCAGGATTTTCTTGATTAAAACACAAGAATACATGTCTGAATGTTCCTATAAAATGTAAATAATTACACATAAATAAAATTATTAATGATAATATTTAATATTTAATGGTCTTATATATTATTTTATTTCTATATATGATGATGATTCATTAAATGGAACATTAATTATAATCATTTATATTATTTTGGTGGTTTTTCGATAATCACGAATTAGTTTTGTATTATTAATTAATATCATGAATATATACTGGATCTAGAAAACTTAATAAAATATAATATTTATAATAACATATTATTTAACCATATTTATAGTTTTATAACCATCCTTTTTGGTAGTAATGGAAAATAATGTTGCATCATCCATGATAGCGTTAAATCGGCACATCAGCAACAATGTTTTCATTTTTAGAATAAAAGGGGGGAGGGGAAGGAGTTTGTTGAGGAATATTTATTTAACATAATAAAATTATATTATATATATGATATAACAGTTATCATGCATGTTTGGATATTTGAGATAGGGATATTATAATAAGAAATGAAATTAAAATAAATTGAAGGTGAATGAAAAAAGATTTACTTATTGAATTATTCACCATTAGATCCTCCTTAGGGGGTTTTGAAATGGTATATTGGTGAGAAAAATAAGAAAATATCATGGGGTAGAGGTTTTGGGAGAGGTAATGGGCAGAATATAAGAATCGTTAATGGTAATATAAGAGGGATGAGAAAAGGTGGCGAGGGGTGGTATTTATTGTGGAGGAGAGGGGTGTTTGTGAATATTTTATTCAATTGTTTATTATTTTTGATGAAGATAAAAAATATTTTGATAATTATTACTAAATATATTAAAATAAATAAGAATAGTTAGAAATGTTGGGATTTAATTATCCATAACAATTTATTAAAGAATAAATCTTGTATAAAACATTTATCGTAAATATTTATATTTCACTATACAATAAAAACATAAGTATTTTAGAAAAATCAAAAAAAATCAACATACACATTTCACAAAGAGAAGAAATATAAAATGGAATTTTTTAATGATTTTTTTTTTCAAAATATGAGAAATTAAATTTCTAATTAAAATCATAATTTTGTTTAATAAAAATACTAAATTTAAAATTATAACTGATTTTGTAATACATTGGTAATTCAGTTAAGGTTTCATAAAATTATATTATAATCATAAAATATAAAAATATTATTTTAGGATTCTATTTTATGGAAATACATTTTCTTTTAAATTATTTTATATATTATATATTTGTAAATACAAATTTTTCTTTCACAAAAATACACATACTTAAGTTCTCAATTTTGAAACATTTATTTACTTATTTGAGGAAATAAATAAAACATATTTTTACTTATAAGTTACCCAAATTATATTCATAGTTTTATAGGTCAGGATACTATTGTATTACCTAGTTTACTATTCCTAACAATCAGATTAATAATTCAAAGTTCAAGTTACTATTCCATTTGTATAGGTTCCTTAACTTCTAGAAATACCTCTTCCATCATTAATTATTAATTTATAATGTCGGTATTATATTATATAAGTTATTTAATGGGATCTTTACTATATGATATAACCATAATGAGGAAAATTCTATTGATATAATTTGGGTTCCTTAAAATATTCACAAATTTTATTCACAAATATTTTGTTTATTAAACAGTGCATTAAAGAATTCATCCATGGTTGAAACGTTTCATCCCATCTATGATATTAATTCAAAATAAATAACCAAAAACTAATTCTAAATAAATAATGTGAAACATGGAACTCAACTATATTTATTAAGGTATTCTTTTCCATCTTCATCATTTTCCTTATTCATCACATCTACATATTCTAAAATCAACATAAAATTTTTAAAATGGCCCTCTACACTTCATCTCATCGATGCATGTATCCTCATTCCACATGAATTATTACACTCTATAAAATTAATATATTAAATTATAATTATATATATTCTACCATGAATAATAATATATCATCATATTTATTCTGAATTTTATTTTCGCATTCAATTACCAAAAATTCCATTATTTTTCACATTTTCTAACATCAAATCAGATAATTAGATCAATAAAAACCTCTAAGTCACCCTTGATATGTATTTGTTAAAATAAGGATCATTTTTTATTACTTGAGGTGTCATAAAAATTTCAACGTCAATAAGAAAGAGTAAATAAAAAATTTATACTAAACATTATATATATGATTCATTACAATGACATAGATAAGTTCAAAATTATTGGAACTATTTTATTTACCTGTGTTATCCATGTCATTTTAATGTGATAACATGATAAATTGATTCCATTATTCTTTAGAATAATGAAATATGACATTGATTTAAGTTTTTTTCAATCAAAATATATTCCCTTGATGTGTCCATCATTAATCCCATGTTTGAATTACTTCTTTCCAGAAATCATTCGATCCATTTTTTGGTTTCAAATTTGAAAAATGAACATCTCATAATTTTACTCCCCATTAAGATTAATATAATTAAATCATTGAACATTTTGTTCTTTATACTGTGATTATATCAAATTATCTATGAAATATTAATAAACCTATTTTGGAACACATATTAATAACCATAATTAACTCACCATATCCTAAAAACCTTACACATTATTTAAATGAATTTTAAAGAGACCATGACTTTCAAAATTACCATTTCATAATATATATACTCGATTTTACATTATAACATAATCAATTAAGGGTTTAACACAACTCTATGTAATAGACATGTCTTCTATCACTAAAGAATTATTCATTTGTAGAAAAGGTGATAAAAATATTATTAATAAATTATTTCACCATTATTACCCTTTTCTTCTGCTAAATATTCCCCATAAATCAACAATATACCACTATTAAAAAATATACATCAAGAACATTCATCCTCTAACAACAAGATAATATCAACAATCTCCGCTTGGGGTTTCTATCAGTTTTAAACATAAAATCCTTATCAGATTAATAGTAAATCATAATTAAATCATTCTAATGCTATATGAGTGAAATAAGTAGGTGAAACATGCTATATGAATAACATTATTGAATATGTCTATTTTAGTAACATAGGAAACAAATTATTATAAATCTATTCTTGTACATGTTCTAATCGACTTTCTATAATACACACTTAACGTAAATGTTTGAAAATTTTGGATATTCCTTAATAAATTCAAAAATAACACAAACTAAATTAATATATTCAACTTTTCCAAGAATTTATAAATATAACCTCTAGTATAAAAAACCATTTCTTTTATACTATAATATTCACATTGACAACCAAAATTCAGAGATAAGAGGAGTGGTTATGAATGAACAAACTGTAGCCTTGAGAAGAATAAGGTTGAAATCTGACCTTTAACCTAAACAATTTAAAATGATCATTTGAGAATGGTTTGGTTAATTCAAATTCAAAGTGATTACATGTTGGATAAAAGACCAATTTTCATATGACTTTACCATTAAATTAATTTAGGTGGGTCTATTTGAAATCATCATGATTTGAAAAAGAGTAATAAACTAGGTTTCTATATAAATATATTCCACTATAACTATCACATCAAGTAAGAAATGGAAACTTCATTTCAATATTGAGATCCGCATAACAACTTATCATCCTCATCCATTGAGATATTTTTATGGTTATAGAAATTTATTCCACTTCCAAAAAACACTATGTAAATTTAATTTTTCATCATTTTTTATGGCCATACATATTTCGTCCATGTAGAATACATTATCACAAGTAGACTTAAAATCATAAATAAAAAATCACAATCCAAATGATGAAAATAATATTAATCTAAAAATACTTTTTGTCAATATATCATCATCAATAAATGAGCTCCTTTCATGTATCATATAATGAAATTCATAAAAATTAAGTGAGATTTATTCATTTCACTAAGATACCTTAAATATAATGTAACAACATTTATGATATAACATCATGAGGAACTAAAATTGTACAATAACATAATGTTTTTTCTAAGATCATTTTGGTTAACTTATTTACCTTTATATATAGTTTAATGTTTTATTCCTCATACTATACAAGTATAAACTATTATTTTCATCCCCATTCAAAATTACATCAATATATCATGCACATAGATCTCTTGAAAATCGAATATATTATTATTCTATTAAAAAATATTAATTTCCAATAAATAATTCTTTTTCTAGTGAATGGAATCTAATAAATATACATAATATTAATGGTAAAATCATTTCAAATATCTCAAAATTTAAAAAAATTATTTTCATAAAATGATAACTATAATGAGATGTATGGATTTATTTTAATTTATGTACTGGTTTTAATACTCTTTGTTTTATGAAATTAAATTTTTTACACAAGATTTATTATTTTAATGCATTTCCATTGGATCATTTTAAAATGAAGAAAATTATTTTTTATAACTACAAATTCTTGTTAAATTGAGTAAAAACATGAATCTTTTATGTTTCTCAATTTACACTTCATCATTAAGGGTTACATTAAAGAAGGATGATTGTATAACTATATTGATGTTTCTCTATTATATTTGAGGTATGTTATTAAGAAAAATACATATATTCACAATATTTGAAACAAAAAAATTCTTTTTAAAATTAATTCTATCATTATGAGTAATACCTTTTAAAAAATATATTAAATTATTCATCCCCACTTAATCAATTTATTTACCTTCTTATAAAAGAACTATTTTTTCTATATAACTCTATTTTATAAAAAAATATACTAACTCCAATGCATTTTATTGAAATATGATCAAATTATACATTCACAAAATTCCCTCATTCTTAGAGATTAAATATTACATTAACACGTCATGGATCTATATTATAAAAAATATTTTATGTGTTTTATTAATTTACTTGTTTTTCATTGAACTACATGATTATTATGGGAAATTAAATATTGAATATAAACATGACTCATTATACTTTGGTGAAAATAGTTAAGCATAATTCATCACATAATAATATTGATTAATCATTTTCCACATGAATAAAACTAAATATACAATACTACACAAATTATTCATTTGTATTCTATAATATTATATATCATGTCTATCAGTTCTAGATCTTGTTACTAACTATTCTTAATCTTTTCTTTGGGTTTTATACAATCTTTACATTAGCATATTAAATAATATTACTTATTTTATTGTAATAGAATTGATATCCTCCTATATTTATGATATAAATGTAAAAAATTATATCAATGCTTATTTTTTCAAATATTATCATTATCACCTATTTTACATTTATTATACATAGGTATTTAAATTAAAATGAAATGATGGCATGGCCTTAAACATTATATAATCACGACTTTTAGTCAAAATGTCAATTTCATTAATTTTTAGGATATTTATAGGATTATAGTTTTAGTGAATTATATCATTAAAAATATATTACAAAACCATTTATTCAAAAGTCGACACTATTAATATATATACATTTCTTCCACAGTTTAAAAAATTTAAAAAGAAACATGTTTTCATTTCATGACAATTTTGATCCGAAATCAACTTTACATCATATTTATTCACAAATGTCCTTAAATCCAATGATTGTTTTTAATTTGGAAAGGGAACAATAATATAAGTAAGAAACATAAAAATTATTGATGAATGAAATGATTTATTACATGGAAACAGATTGATATTTAAAATTTCAAAGTAAGATTTTGGCTAAAAATAAACCTTTTATTACCAAAAAATTACTATATCTGCCAAAATATTTGTATAAATAATTTACATAGTGAAAATAAATAAATAATATAAATCATAAATATTTCTTCAAAAACATAAAAAACAATTGAAAACTTTTTCACAAAGTTATACTTTTCAACATTATGATATAGAAGATAATTTCTTCTACAATTAAGGTCATTACAAAGCATTTTAGAAATCATAGGATTACCATTACAACATATTTAATTAATAGATAAATCATATAGGTATATATGGAAATAATTTTCTATATCACTCTTACTAATGGAATAACCAAACGATCTCCATTCATACCGAATGCATTGGAGTTATATCATGCACACACCCTCCATTAGGCTATACCATTACCACCCATCCTTAGTTCAAAATGTAACCTCCAATAACTGGTTTCTAAAAAAACCACCAATACATAATTTATGATATAGAAAAAATTTATTATATATAATAGAAAAAAATATCATTTAATCATAACATATAAATTCATGATTCATAAATACATTCTTTTTCAGAAAATATATTTTATTCAAATAGTAATATATCAAATCCATTTAAACACCCATTTTTAATACAACAATTCCTAGAAAAAGGGATGGACGATTTTCATGAAAAAAATTACGAATTCATAAAAAGTAATATATATTAAAGTAATGATTATGGTTGAAGGAAAATTTGTTGTATACAAATATGTTAATATAAAATAAAATTGGTTTTGTCAAAAAATTCAATATAAAACATAAGAAAATATTTATTTTTAGAACTATTGAAATAAATTTAAAAGTGATATGAAATTTTTATTATAATTATTGTCCATCAATATAAATTATTAATAGAATAATTTTAAAAAAATGTAAAACGAATAAAAATTGTTAAAAAATAAATCATTAAATGCATATAATTTTTAAATAATGTCCCTTAGCTTGAGTCTGATTCATCATATATGATATTTTTCTTCCAAGAAAGTAAATATATATAAATTATTTAAATTATTTCGACCATTTTTCCTTATTATTATTTCATTTAATTTATCTCTTATAATGATATAAACAAATAGTTAATTTATTTAAGTTCGCTTTATATGTTTTGAAGGTATTTGTTGTATATATAAAAAATGATGTGGGTAGGTCCACTATAGTCAAATATTTAATTGTTCCATTATCTAAAAAATTGTAATAACGAAATAATTATCATTTATATACCTAATTTATTTTTTTTTAAATTAATTAAATATGTTTTTGAAAAATGTACTATGTTACAATCATGGAGACTATAGATTGTACGTACACATTAGTAACGTTTCCAAATTTTAATGACCATTAGAGAAATAATGTATATTTTTTAATCATTATATAATAATAAAAATATCATAAATACTATATTATTTCATTAAATATACTTTATATATCATCCCTGTGATTTCACATGTAAAAATGGCATCGCTTCGTTGAGGCGGTAGTTGACACATATGCACATATAATGTTATCATTTTTCAGTGAATAAATATATTAATATATTATATTTTAAAAATTATATCGTATTAATGAATATCATACATATTTCACAAATATAACATATATTAAAAAACTATATCCTTGTCACATTTCTTGTAATCATTAGGGAAAAATAAATCCCATTGCTTCGTGAGATAGTAGTGGTCGTACACACGAGCGAATCAATCATATGTAACATAGATTATAAAGTAATAAGTTAAATGTGATATCATAATTAAATAAGTATATATAAGTTTAAAAAATCAGATATATACTTTAAATCTAGCATTATGACCAACTTTATGAGGAGGTCACGGAATACGAATTACATCTGTTCGTTAGATAGTGGCTCATCGTGCTCATGAATGAATGTTTCATTTCCCTTTATAAGGAATTGGGTATGGATTTAGGTTATTCCATTATAATATTAACGAATCAGAATACGAGATATTTTCGTGTTATTATATCAGAATTATTGACGAATATTTGAATGGTTTGGAAGAATAAAAAAATGCTCAGTGAAGCCCAATGTTTTTTCTCTATAGAATATACTTAGGTTAGAATAAAAAGAATACATAGGATAGATTTAAGGTATTAAAAGGATTATAATATTTGATTATAAATTTAATTAAGGAATTCTGGTTGGTATTTTCTGAAACAAAACGCTATTTAGGTAAGATGTGAGGAAGAGGGGGTTTTGTTCTATAAGTAAGGTGCGTGGCACACTTGAAATTTTTCAAAATAAAATGATGTGAAGAATTTTTTTACATGTATAATGGATCCAAAATGCATAATTTTCAATACTCATATGAGTTTTTGTAAAAATATGGCAATAAAACATAATTTAAAAACTTTTTAAATCATTTTAATGTATATTTTTTGACTTTAACTCACCATGGTATACGAGTTTTCACCTTATGAAAGATGAAAGATTTTTATGGTTTTTAATATATATTATGTTAAAATACTATCTTATCCTTATTAGATAACATAAATTATTCTGATTCCAAATATGGAATACGTTTTACCAAATTTAATTCAGAAAATGTAGAGATCCCAACCTTAGTAGCCCTATTTAGGTTATTCGATTATTACATTGGAAAAATATATAAGGTAATGCATCCTAAAGAATAAAATGGTTTAGAATTTTTGGTAAACTAGTTAAATACTTGATCCTTTATTAAATTTTAATATAATAGTAACAAAATATTTTTTTATATCATTATTCCCTCTAAAATATCATCATATATCTTTCATACTAAACTTCATGGTTTCCATGGAAATGAATCAAAAAATTGAGAGATCAAATACCCAGTTAGGGATATATAAATTGAAATCTATAATGAATAATTAATAATAAACAATATCTCAAGGTAAATAACTAAACACATATGAAATATAATCAATGGATAATGAATTAATTTCATCTAAAGATAATATCAATGAAAAAATATAATAGATACCAATCAATATAAAATTTTAAATAACAGAACACACACTCCATGTAAGAAATTTAAATCCATAATCACTAGAAATTTAAATAAATAAAAAAACATTCCATCTAAATAACTTTATATAATGAATATATAATACATAATCATTATGGAAAGGTAAATAGTCAGAGACACATGTTATATAATTAATAATCAGACAATAAAATTCATCCACAGATAATATCATTATGAAAATCTTGTGTATATTAATAATAACTAAAATCAAGGAAATTATTAATTTTCAGACTTCATGTTTCCCAAGAACATGATATAATTACCATTAATAACTCTTATATGATGGTTTAGAATATACTAGGTAAAATAACATTTAACTAAATAGAACAATCTTATTCAACACATATGAATACTGTTTCATCAAGGATATTACATTAACCAGCCCCAACCCATGTATTTCATTTTCAAATACATCCTCAAGTATTGAATAATTTATTTTCTTCAAGAAAAATTTTTCTTATCCGCAAATCATTGTATTAAGTAAAGGATATAGTCTTATCAAAATTTCACTAGTTTATCAAATTACTATCAATTTAAGAACCATATGTAAAAATGCTATATATTTTAGAAAAAAATATACATTATCAATAATATTTAAATTTAGGTTAAATTTAATGTATATATAAATGTCAATAAATAATGGAAATGTTACTGACTATATAAATGAATCAATGTGGTGTATATCAATACATTCGTTGGTCAAAATAATCAAAAAAATACTTTGGAATATTAAGGATGGTATATATAAAATATATACCCATTAGAGAAATAAAATAGGTTTTTTGTCCTTGATTAATTTAAATAAAATTAAAATACATTAAAACAATCTTGAGGAACCCATCCTTTTAATTTTGAATGTCATATTGAAAATAAATTTCCTTTGTAATCACCCATAAAAAAATTCTTTATAAATATTATCATAAAATTACAAAGTAAGATTCAAAAAATGTAAATAATTATATTGGGTAATTAAATAAATTCATTAAAACATAAAAGTAACATTACTTTTGAATTGGACAAAAGTTGGGAATATTCTTTGTTCTGAAAAGGATAAGAAGATTCCATTCTCAATTTCTTTAAAATATAAACAGAATTATATTAAAAAAATATAGTATTACTTAAAAAAAAAATTTAATGAGTAAATATGGGTAAAAATGTATTTCATAAATCATATTTAAAAGGTTAAAATCTTTTTTGAAACACTTTTAGAAAACATGATTTTAGAAGAAAAATATTTTCGACTAAAGAGAAAGTGATGTCATATTTTTATAAAAACATTTTATAAAAAAAATATAAGTACAAAAGGGAGTAAAATAGTACTATTAAAAGAAAAATATCATGGATATAAAAAGGAGAATAAAATTAAAGTTTTTAATAAATAATGATCAATTAATTTCTATTGCTGAAAATTCACGGATAAAAAATCTCGATTAAGATGTGATTTTGAAACAAACTAAAGGCAAAGTGATAATTAACCAATAAATAGATTATTTGTAAAAACATTTACTACATATAAAAATATTTTAATTATACAATAATATAATAAAATGTATTTATACATATAACCATAGAGTATCAAAGAAAATATAGTGATATAACATTATGAAATGAAAGTGTGTCATAAAATTTTTAACTTCATATATTTTAAATAAAACCCCCCAATAAATAAAATATTTATAATTAGAAACTAAAATAACAATAATAATGAATTATTTATGATATTACTTGACAAATGGGTAGAATATACACTGTCTAAATAAAACTAGGTTCATAACTTTACAATATTTCTCAATGAAATGAAATAGAGAAGAAATCAATTACCTTACACTTCCTTTTAGTTAAATGTGATTTAAACTCATGTATATTGGTTTTAAACATTTAATAAACATATTATAGAGACATATTAATATTTATAATATCATATATGATCATTTTAAAACATATTATTATCCGATCATTAATAATCATTAATCATTTTCATTGTTTTGTGTTTTGATTGTCTTGTTTTCTAATGTGTCTTTCATCACAAAAAATCATGCAATTTTATATATTATTTATTTATTTATTATAAATTATAATTATAATTACTTAATTATTATATTATTCATCAATTTTTATTTTTAACCCAATATTTATTGATGGTTATAAAAAAATAAGGTTATTTTTCATTATTAAGAATTTATATTTTACCTAGAGATGAGAAATGTTTCCATTTTTCAATGATCATTATGAAAAAATGTAAGTAATATTTTACATTTATATAATTTTAATAAAATAATATATACCTTATTCTATAATTATATATATCATCAATGTGTTGAGGTGATTAAAATATAGTCATATCGCTTCGTGAAGGCGGTAGTCTACACGTACACGAACGATGTTATCATATTTACGTGACTAAAAAGGAATGAAATAAAATTATATAAATTATCATTACAGAATGAAATATTTTTAATGAATATAATATTTATATCATATAAATCTCATGTTATCATTAAATAAATCATTATCACCTTTCAGGTGAATCGTTATTGAATTATGAATCCCATCGCATACGTAGGTCGTAAGATGTCATACACATGAGTGACATTATCATATCTCCTACAGAATTGATTGTAATATATATATACATGTATTAGTGAATCCATTGGTATAAAAATTATATAAATATAATATATATATATATACTTTATATTTATCATCACACACAACCTTGAGTCATGGAAATTCGAAAATAATTACTTCTTCTCATGATGTGGTAATTCTCCAAACACAAGAATGACGATTTCAAAACCCATTTGAGAAAATTTGTGTTTGGTTTTCCTCATTCCCTTATTATCAAAACATTATAGTATATAAAATATTATATGTATATTATATCATCATGGTTTAATAAAAATTTAAGGAGGTTGGGAAAGAAGTAATATAAAGAGGGAAATTGAAGAACATTACCTCATCGTCGGGTATCCTCGATAGGTTTTCACGAAAGCCATCAAAGGTTATAAATATGCCCAAAATAGGGATTAATAATTTGATGAGATTTATTTAGTAATATGATTTAGTTGTATCAGGGCCAAACTAATGTGGTGTGAAGGCGTCAAGATGAGAGGATAGCAGGTGGCATTTAGTAAGTGGGGGAGAGCACACATTTGGTATTTTTGAAATGAGTTTAGTGCTACAACATTTTTCTTATGTAAAAAAGGACCAAATTCAATCATAATTGAAATTTATTGGTGTAATGATTTAAATATCTTCATAATATTGTTTTTATAAAATATTATATGTAATTTTATCCTTTTAGTATAACCACCAAGTAAACCCATTTTACTTTAATTGTGGTAATTAATATTTTCAACAATCATTATTAATTTTGGTGAAAAAGTTTAATTTTTCTGAAATTATATATTATTATAATTAAAAATATAGAATTAATTTTTTCAAATTAAATTACCAGATGTGGAAATTTTTTAATTTAATATTTTTCTCACAAACATAATGATAAAGCTAGTTTTTAAATAGAAAGTGTTCAAAAGCTTACAAAGATTTATTCACCTAAATTGAATATTAAATTGACCTTAATGAAATAAATTTGATTAATTTATATAAAATTTAAATAATATTAATTTAATATCAATCCATAATATAATATAACCTTATACATTTTTTTAACAACACAATAATTTTCAATTAAAATTTTGTAATTTTACTATTCTTAAAAAAATGAAACTTATGAAAAAATCCAAATAAATCACCCTAAGATAATTTAGATATTCAATTTTAAAAAATATATTTTAATATTTTAAATAATTTTTCTGAAAATTTTAAAAATTAATTTTAATGTTTTTAAAAAAATTGTGATTAAACCGTCTCTCTGAAAAAAATTTAAGAAAAAAATTATTTTTATTTCAAATGATTATTATTTTATTTCTATTAAATATATATCAAGTAACTATATTTAAACTATATATATTGATATGTTATGTAATAGAATTTATATCTTATATTAATACATCAATGAGATATTTTTCATATTAAATTATAATATTAATATTATACGATTGTTTGTTAGAACTGAGTCTTGCTTTTAACGCAAACTATTAACGAAACTCATAAGTGCATGTAATAAAGGATAAACCCAATGTTTCATATAATGTAATATATATAATATAATTTTATTATTCTATAATATTGGAAGTTACATAAAATTTATATAATTTAATATCAAATAAAACACATAAACACATAAAAAAATTGATTTTTCTACAAATGTATTTTTTATGCATAAGATGATTTTATAAAACCTATCGATTTTGTAATAATCATTACATAAATCGAAATTAATATTTATTGAAATATAATATGAAAATCTCAATTAAAGCATTCCTCTTTATGTTTTGGTAGTTAATTTAAATGGATAAACTTTATTCACTTTAAAAAAATTTTAAACACATTTTTATTCCCAAAAATAATCTTACACTATAATCCAATATAATGACTAGAAAAAAATAATTAATTTGATTGAATATAACTAAATAATGTTATTTCACATTAAATTATATTGAAATCATAATGGTAAATCAAAATTACTTAATTTATTGAAAATAAATGATTTGTCAAAAAAATAGGTATTTTGACTATTAGTTGAAAGAATAATTCTAAAAAATACAAAAACATCACCATAAGATAATATTTGTAATATAGCATCAAAATTAAAATTAATAGCATAAAAAAATATTCATAATATAAAATCCTTGGAATGATGTAAAGAAAAATTTTCAGAAAATTGTATTTAAAAATGAAGAGCAAAATAAATGTTTATTGTAATGTGATTAAAAAAAAGTATAATAATTTGGATGTAACTCGCAAATATAATTGGAATATATTATTTTCATTATAATACATGTTAATAGAAATTTTAATGTTAAATAATAGATCACATATTTATATTTTTGGTACCTCTGGGTAAACTACCTAGTGAGGGGAGAAAATAATGGTATATATGACTGAAACACTTCTCCATTTAGATACTGTTTCATAAAAAAAATTTCTTGTATCCTTCCAATATCAATTTATAAATTTAAATGAAAAAAACTCAAGAGACAAAACTATTATACATAGTTAATGTATAGTAAAGGTACTTCTAGAAGTATAAAATCAGTGATGCATCAATGTACATATTAGGTTAGAAGCCTAATGGGAGATGATCTAGAGGGAAGTGAATAAACCATAGTTGTAAAGACCCGTAAAATTCAAGGGAATTTTTTTCTTAATTTTCTTTTGAATTTTACAAGAACGCGGTTTCTGACGGCACCTGATTCCGAGGCCAAGTGTGCCCGGAATCAATTTCCAAAGTTTGGCTCGGGTATGTTCAGCGAACGAACGAGCGTGAATTTCTAACTTTTGAACCGGTGCCCGAAATCGAATTCCGAGGGCACCCATGGAACCACAATGCCAGTAATTACTTAGGAACTCCTGTTTCGAAGTTGCGTTTTCATCAGGGAGGTTATTAATTTTTGTGGTAGTTAAAAAGAAAAATTTAACAATTTTTATTTTTCCCGCTTGGTAGTTTTATCCTAAGTAAGGATGTTGGGGGTGGGAACCACTTGAGATAACCAACCATGAGAGGATAAGGTTGGGTGGGACCCACACGAGCCCAACCCCTCACATTCCTAAACCCTCTAAACCCCCCCATTTAAGTTTTGATAACTTATTACCTCATTAATATTATAACATCTTATGTTAATAACTCAAGTGAGTTAAATATGGGTTTTGAGTTTTCAAACTCTTGAAATTCAAAACCTATGTTGGGTTAATAAAATAATGGGAGGATTATTTTATTTTGGGGTTGGTTGTTCTTGTGGTGGAAACTTGGGAGAGAAAAAGGCTAAGTTTGAGAAAGCCTTCTACTTCTTCAACCTCGACGAAGAACGTGAAGAACACCATTCATCAAGGAGGAACATCTCCACCGAAGAACGCGACGTCTTCTTCCATCGATGTTTCCCCTATAAACGCACCTAGACGACAACAGAATTGACGTATGTTTTCCGCGACGCCCGACTTCTGCGACGCTCATCTTCCATGGATCGATTGACGTGCACCGTTTCTGAATCGAGGTAGGGAATTTAAATTGTGATTGTTGGTGAACCCTCTTTTACTCCCTTCTAAATTTAAGAACGCGGATCAACTAAATAATATGTTGATCAGCGATGATTAATTTTCCGGGTTGGGATTATTTTTATTTAAGAGGTTGAAGGGGAATTTTATTTGTTTCCTCTTAACCTTGAGAAATGAACAACGAGCGCGGACCAACCATTACCCGGTTGATCCGCGGACCATTCGTCCATGCGGGGTTACTTTTGTTGGGTGTCGTCTAATTTCATGGTTTATTATGTGCTCAATAATTTGTTGGGAACAAATGTTTGATTTCCCAATTGATATCACTTAACGCAGAGGGCGCGGGCCGAACGAACACAGCCCGACAACCCTCCGCAGTTTGTTTTTGACGTGCGGATTGACGGGCAATGACGAAGCAGGCCGCTATGGCGTTTTAATTCCTTCGCAGTGAAGGTCGGGTCCTGGGGGGACCATAGGTGAAGACGGAAGAAGAAACGTACCACTGGAGCGTGTCCGGTTGTCCGCAAAAGGCGGCGGCGGCGCGCCCCGCCGGCACGGCGACGCCGGTGACTGGAGGGTTGGCGGCCGACGGATCCACCGCCGGCCTCAATTAGAGGCGGGCGGGGGAGTCGCGCACCCCACTCTGCATTTCGGCTCGGCCACGCTGGCCGAGCCACGACCGGCCGGCCGGTCGGGCTGGACCGAGCCGGACTGAGCCGGGCCGGGCGGCCCGGGCCCAGACCCCCGATTTCGGACCAAATTTGGTCAAATTCCCATATGTTGGGCTACGGACCTCCGATTGACGAGACGTTAGCGGCAACACGATCCTTGGATTGGGACGGTCGTTTTGGTATATTTAACTCATGGTTTCGGAATACTTTGAGTTCGGCCGGGTTGGTTCGTACACGAAACCAACCGGGCCCTCGGAGCGGAAACACTCATATCATGAACTCCGGGCGTCCGATTGACGTGTCGTCGACTTGGTTGAGTTCCTCTTAGTGAGACGGATCTTTTAGAATACTCCACCCGAGGTTTGTACGTAGGTGGAGTACGATCGGGTTGGTTTTGCCTTAAAAACCAACCGGGCCCCTGGAACGAAAAGGCCAATAACACTCAGACCGGGCGTCTGATTGACGCGCCGTCTGTTGCGTTGAGTTGCTGTTGACGATACAGAACTTTTGGATACATCAACTTCAGACTATTTGTCAGTTGATATATCAGCCTCTCAGCTCGTGGAGTGGACCCTCCCGAACGAGCTTGCTGTGTGCGGGAACCCTTGTGCTGGCTGCGACTTCGACGAAGACTGTGCAGAGATCCTCAGTTGATTCGACAGCGACGACTACAGCACTCAGCGATCCTACGGGGATCAGTGCTATAGATCCTGTGTGGGTCCAATCCTGTGTGGGCCTTTGCGGGGGTTAGTACCTATCGATCATTTGTGGATCTGATAGCTTAGATGATTCAAGTACTGGTCTTGTATCCTATGTGGGTCCCAATATAGATGAATCAATGAAGACAGCTGGTCTTGTATCCTATGTGGGTCCATGCTGTGCTGGTCTTGTATCCTATGTGGGTCCCAGCTTAGATGATTCATGTATTGGTCTTGTATCCTATGTGGGTCCCAGTATAGATGAATCAATGAAGACAGCTGGTCTTGTATCCTATGTGGGTCCGAGCTGTGCTGGTCTTGTATTATATGTGGGTCCCAGTTGTGCTGGTCTTTTATCCTATGTGGGTCCCAGCCATGCTGGTTTTGTATCCTATGTGGGTTCCAGCTTAGATGATTCAGTGCTGGTCTTGTATCCTATGTGGGTCCCAGCATAGATGAATCAATGAAGACAGCTGGTCTTGTATCCTAAGTGGGTCCCAGCTTAGATGATTCAGTATCTATATCTGATCATCCCTTTCACCTTTTCGACCAAGTATACTTGTGTGAGCTGAGTCCTGTTTTCTTTCCTGTGTGGATTTTGTTGTGCTATCCTGTGTGGATTACATTTTGCTTTCCTGTGTGGAATACGTATACTTTCCTGTGTGGAATGAGTTGTACTTGGGCTCGGAGGTGGAAGCGTATTGGAATTTTTGACTTAGGTATATGTATGGGCATATACCTAAGCAGTGTCGGTTGTTACTTCGTGATTGTATCTTTCCTTTGTAGTTTATCCTTTGTGGATTTTGGGAGACCTTCGGGGGTCTCGGGGTCCCTACTGAGTAGCTTATACTCACCCCTGCACGGGCTATGCCCGCACTACGTTGTGTTGGTTGAAGACGACGGACAGCGCTGATCGTGGTGGGGGCTTGTGAAGCAGGACGGTACCTAGAGGTGGACCACTGGGCGGGATATACTCGGAGCAGACGGCGGGACCCGAGGAGCAGTGGAGCTATCTTTACCCACCCTTCAGGTGGGATTTCCAGTGGACAGCTCGGCGTACCGAATTTTACTTTTCAGTTGCTGTTTTTCCTTCCGAGTTGTACTTTACTTTCAGTTTGGGTATGTATACTGGCCCATTTAATTTTCTGTACTTACTGTTGTACTCAGTTTTTACTTAGTGTTTACTTCTTCTGCTTGTACTCTGTTGTGCTTATTTACTTTACATAGGCAATTCCTTCCCTTTTTACCGGTATTTACACCTTGGTACTAGTCACCATCCCCTGGACTATGGAAGGAGGGCTTGGGGTAGTCACGGCACGGGCCCCGAGGACGGGTCGTGACAAATTGGTATCAGAGGAGTTTGGTTCTACCGTAGACTCTGATCTTTCTTCTATGTGAAGAAATAGTGTTTAGCGTATTGGGTATGGTTATCAGTCCAGGGAGTCCAGTGTTGGTGCGACGACCGACATATCCGTACACCAGGACCCTGACTTCTGATTTATGACTTAATGCACCAAAACATTGATTGCATGTGTGTTCAAGTTTTCTTTGTGATTACTTGTGTCATCTCACCAGGTAAACAGTTCTGACCGTGGCGCACCTGTTTCTTTTCAGGATGGCCCCACGACGACAGCCAACTAGGGTTTCGAGAGTGAAGTGTGATGACAGCCCACCGAGCGACGAGGCCTCGGTGCAGGGCTCCTTTTTAGCAGAGGCACCGGTGATACCTTTACACAAGGAGCCACCGATGCTACCAGCCCCAGCCGCTGACGATGCACGTCGCCTTAGCGTGATGCATGAGTTCCAGCGCCAGCGACCACCCAGTTTCCGTGGGGAGACGGACCCCCAGGTATTCGAGGACTAGCTGGAGGCAGTCGTACGAGTTTTCAGGCTAGTGAGGTCACCAGCAGACCTCATCGTGATCCTCGCAGCGAGCCTACTGCACGCAGCATCGGGCTGATGGTGGAGCTTGATGCTCTAGGTGCACGATGATACATCTCTTATCTGGGCGGACTATGAGATCATCTTCCGCTCCGAGTTCGTCACAGCCACCCTCCGTGCGATGTGCATTCAGGAGCTTCTTCAGCTGCGACAGGGAAGCTTGACAGTGGCCCAGTACTCGGTGAGATTTACTGATCTCTCGCGCTACTCCACAAATATGGTACGAGACCGGTTCTTCCGAGCCCGGACCTTTGAGCAGCGACTGAGGCATGAGATCAAGGCTTCGATGATCTCCCTCAACTTTCCGACACAGGTAGAGGTGTTGGAGAGAGCCCTTCTAGTGGATAGTATTCTCGCCGAGCAGTCTCTAGTGACAGGGCCCTCCGCAGGACGGCTCGTAGTAGGGTCTTCTGCAGTTGGAAGTAGACAGGTGACGTAGAGGTCCAAACGGGCCAGTCCATCAGATGGGCAGTCTCAGGATGAATATTCGGTTGTGTGGGGCACCTGAAGGAGAGCCAGCTACACTAGGGGAAAGCATTGATACGCATGCAGCGGGCGAGGTCACATAGCTCGAGAATGCCCGGCTCGTCTTACAGATGAGCAGCAGGTGGTAGAGGTACCTCCCAGACAGAGGTTCGGCCACGGTGGTCTGCAGGGTGCAGGCGGACGAGGCAGAGGAGCTGGCCTAGTGGAAGATGGTGGGCGACACTTCGAGGTGTTGCCACCACCACCACCAGGAGGTCCTTCCTGACCGCAGGGAGTTGGTGGACATGCGAGAGCTCAGCTTCAGGCTGCTGAGGCCTTCGATCATGGAGCTCTGGGAGAAAATGGATAGGAGCGGAACTAGTGGATACGTATTTTGTACTTCTAGTTCCTTGTTGCTATTGTGTAGTGTCTTTGTATTACGAGCTACAATAATAGAAGATGCATACCTTTGTGATGTTTTCATTCCTGTCCTCTTTTGTGTTGTTACTAAGAGTTTCCAGTTTTGACTGTTGACCTGACCCTTACTTGTGAGACATCTACTGGAGGAGACACAGTTACCACACACTGAAGCCGACAGTGTGAGTCAACCCTTGGAGGTGAGAGTAACGGTTGGATCTCTTGGTAGTAGCGTCGAGGCCTTACGACGTCATCCTTGGTATGGATTAGTATCATCCATGTCGGGATTGACTGTATTAGGAAAAGAATGTGGTTTATCCAAGGGATGATTCCAGATTTCTCTTATCGGCAAAGAAGAAATCATAGCAGCTCTTGTGGGACCAGAGGTAGTCCAGGCCACGATAGAGAAGGTCTAGGTCATCCAGAAGCGTATGAAGACAGCTCAGAGCCGACAGAAGCCTTTCGCTGACAGGAGGCGGAGGCAACTAGAATTTGAGGATGGCGACCACGTCTTCTTGTGTGTCTCACCTCGACGTGGATTACAGAGATTTGGCCGATGCGGCAAGTTATCTCCGCGCTTCATCGGACCCTTCCAGGTCCTCAGCAGAAATGACGAGGTGGCTTATCGTCTTGCTCTACCACCTCAGTTGCACCGGATGCATGACGTCTTCCAAGTATCTCAACTGAGGAGATACGTGCACGACCCGACGCACATCATTGACCATGGGGAGCTAGACGATGATGATGGGATGACATTCGCGGAGGTCCTGGTGGAGACCAAGGATCGATAGGAGCGGGTCCTACGTGGACGGCAGATTCCTCTAGTACGCATCAGATGGCAGTACGGGAACCTCGAGGAGCGCACTTGGGAGCGGAAGGCTAAGATGCGTGCTCAGTACCCTCATTTGTTTTCCTAGTTTTGATGTATCTTTACGGGGACGTAAATCCCTGAGGTGGGAGTAATGTAAATACCTGTAAAATTCAAGGGAATTTTTTTCTTAATTTTCTTTGGAATTTTACAAGAACGCGGTTTCTGACGGCACCTGATTCCGAGGCCCGGTGTGCCCGGAATCAATTTCCGAAGTTTGGCTCGGGTACGTTCAATGAACGAACGAGCGGGAATTAATAACTTTTGAACCGGTGCCCAAAATCGAATTCTGAGGGCACCCATGGAACCGCATCACCGTTAATTGCTTAGGAACTCCTGTTTCAAATATGCGTTTTCACGAGGGAGGTTATTAATTTTTGTGGTAGTTAAAAATAAAAATTTAACAATTTTTATTTTTCCCACTTGGTAGTTTTATCCTATGTAAGGATGTTGGGGGTGGGACCCACTTGAGATAACCAACCTTGAGAGGATAAGGTTGGGTGGGACCCACACGATCCCAACCCCTCACTTTCCTAACCCCTCTAAACCCCCCCCCCCCCCCATTTAAGTTTTGATTACTTATCACCTCATTAATATTATAACATCTTTTGTTAATTACTCAAGTGAGTTAAATGTGGGTTTTGAATTTTCAAACTCTTGAAATTCAAAAACTATGTTGGGTTAATAAAATAATGGGAGGATTATTTTATTTTGGGGTTGGTTGTTCTTGTGGTGGAAACTTGGGAGAGAAAAAGTCTAAGTTTGAGAAAGCCTTCTACTTCTTCAACCTCAACGAAGAA
Source organism: Viscum album (assembly GCA_963277665.1). Classification (NCBI taxonomy): domain Eukaryota; kingdom Viridiplantae; phylum Streptophyta; class Magnoliopsida; order Santalales; family Viscaceae; genus Viscum; species Viscum album. The sequence goes on from OY728134.1 coordinate 68,966,177, forward strand.
CGCGAAGAACACCGTTCATCAACGAGGAACATCTCTGCCGAAGAACGCGACATCTTCTTCCATCAATGTTTCCCCTTCAAACGCACCTCGACGACAACAGAATTGACGTCTGTTTTCCACGACGCCCTACTTCCGCGACGCTCTTCTTCCACGGCTCAATTGACGTGCACCGTTCCTGAACCGAGGTAGGGAATTTAAATTGTGATTGTTGGTGAACCCTCTTTTACTCCCTTCTAAATTTAAGAATGTGGATCAACACAATAATATGTTGATCCACGAAGATTATTTTTGAGGGTTGGGATTATTGTTATGATTCTTTTTATTTAAGAGGTTGTAGGGGAATTTTATTTGTTTCCTCTTAACCATGAGAAAAGAACAACGAGCGCGGACCAACCATTACCCGGTTGATCCGCGGACTATTCATCCATGCGGTGTTACTTTTGTTGGGTGTCTTCTAATTTAATGCTTAAGTATGTGCTCAATAATTTGTTGGGAACAAATGTTTGATTTTCCAATTGAGATCACTTAACGCGGAGGGCGCGGGCTGAACGAACACGGCCCGACAACCCTCCGTAGTTTGTTTTTGATGTGCGGATTGACGGGAGACGACGAAGCAGGCCGCTATGGCGTTTTAATTCCTTCGCAGTGAAGGTCGGGTCCCGGGGGTACCATAGTCGAAGACGATAGGAGAAACGGACCACCGGAGCGCGTCCGGTGGTCTGCGGAAGGCGGCGGTGCCGGCGACCGGAGGGTTTTCTGCCGGCAGATCCACCGCCGGCCTCATTTAGTGGGGGTCGGGCCGGGCTGGGCCCGGCCCAGCCGGGTCAACCCGGTTCGGGTTGACCCGGTTCGGGCCGGGTCGGCCCGGGCCCAGACCCCCCATTTCGGACCAAATTCGGTCAAATGCCCATATCATGGGCTACAGAACTATGATTGATGAGTCGTCAGTGGCAACGCGATCCTTGGATCGAGACATTCGATTCGGTATATCGCACTCAAGGTTTTGGAATAATTTCTGTTCGGTCGGGTTGGTTCGTACACGAAACCAACCGGGCCCTCGGAGTGGAAACACTCATATCTTGAACTCCGGACGTCCGATTGACGTGCCGTCAACTTGGATGAGTTCCTCTTAGTGAGACGGATCATTTGGCATACTCCGCCCGAGGATTGGACGCAGGTGGAGTAGGATCGGGTTGGTTTTGCCTTAAAAACCAACCGGGCCCCTGGAACGAAAAAACCAATAACTCTCAGACCGGGCGTCCGATTGACGCACCGTCTGTTGCGTTGAGTTCCTGTTAACGATATAGAACTTTTGGAGACATCAGCTTCGGACTATTTGTCAGTTGATGTATCAGCCTCTCGGCTCATGGAGCGGACCCTCCCAAACGAGCTTTCTGTGTGCGGGAACCCTAGTGCTGGCTGCGACTACGACCTCGACGACGACTGTGCAGAGATCCTCAGTGGATTCGACGGCGACGACTACAACACTCAGCGATCCTACAGGGATCAGTGCTACAGATCCTGTGTGGGTCTGATCCTGCGTGGGCCTTTGCGGGGGTTAATACCTATCGATCCTTTGTGGAACTGACGGCTTAGATGATTCAAGTACTGGTCTTGTATCTTATGTGGGTCCCAGTATAAATGAATCAATGAAGACAGATGGTCTTGTATCCTATGTCGGTCCTAGCTGTGCTGGTCTTGTATCCTATGTGGGTCCCAACTTATATTATTCAAGTACTGGTCTTGTATCCTATATGGGTCCCAGTATAGATGAATCAATGAAGACAGCTGGTCTTGTATCCTATGTGGGTCCTAGCTGTGCTGGTCTTGTATCCTATGTGGGTCCCATCTGTGCTAGTCTTGTATCCTATGTGGGTCCCATCTTAGATGATTCAGTGCTGGTCTTGTATCCTATGTGGGTCCCAGCATAGATGAATCAATGAAGAGTGCTGGTTTTGTAACCTTTGTGGGTCCCAGCAGTGCTAGTCTTGTATCCTATGTGGGTCCCAGCATAGATTAATCAATGAAGATAGCTGGTCTTGTATCCTAAGTGGGTCCCAGCTTAGATGATTCAGTATCTATATCTGATCATCCCTTTCACCTTTTCGACGAAGTATACGTGTGTGAGTTGAATCCTGTTTGCTTTCCTGTGTGGATTGTGTTTTGCTATCCTATGTGGATTACGTTTTGCTTTCCTGTGTGGAATACGTATACTTTCCGGTGTGGACTGAGTTGTACATAGGCTCAGAGGATGGAGCGTATTGGAATTGTTGCTTAGGTATATGTATGGGCATATACCTAAGCAGTGTCTGTTGTTACTTCTTGATTGTATCTTTCCTTTGTGGATTTTGGGAAACCTTCGGGGGTCTCGGGGTCCCTAATGAATAGCTTATACTCACCCCTGCACGAGCTATGCCCGCACTACATTGTGTTGGTTGTAGATGATGGAGAATGCTGATCGTGGTGGGGGCTTGTGGAGCAGGATGGTACCTGGAGGTGGACCACTGGGCGGGACATACTCGGAGCGGACGGCGGGACCCAAGGAGCAGTGGAGCTATCTGTACCCACCCTTAAGGTGGGATTTCTAGTGGACTGCTCGGCGTAGTGGCTTTTACTTTTCAGTTTCTATTTTTCCTTTCGAGTTGTACTTTACTTTCAGTTTGGGTTTGTATACTGGCCCATTTACTTTTCCGTACTTACTGTTGTACTCAATTTTTACTTAGTGTTTACTTCTTCCGCTTGTACACTGTGGTGCTTATTTACTTTACATAGGCAATCCCTTCCCTTTTTACCGGTATTTACTCCTTGGTGCTAGTCGCCATCCCCTGGCCTATGGAAGGCGGGCTTGGGGTAGTCACGGCACGGGCCCCGAGGACGGGTCGTGACAATAGTATAATTTTTTTAAAAGTGGATAAATTATCTATACTAATTAAAAGATTTAATAACAAGAAGAATAAAATAAGAAACAAACGTATTATTTTTATATTAGTTCTATCTATTATGGAACTAGTATAATCTTATACATGTTTATTCAGTATGAAATACATTTTAATGTAATCTAATTTTTGAAAGGAAATCATAACCGAATTAAAAACATCTTTTTATAGTATAATAATAACCAAGAAAACTTATTTTTTTAAAGGAAATCAAAACCCAATTAAAACACTGAGGTCCAACTGCATGAGTCACAACAAAAATGGTCCTGATATTATAATCCAAAAGTCACAACCTGAGAAAAGAAGAGAAGAATTATTTTGTTCGTAAAATCTTAAAGAAAATCGTAGAGTGGATGTGAGATATGTTAATATGTGTTATAGAATCATGTATCTAGGATGAGATAAAATTTAAAAATAAGAAAAAATAGTTACTAGTTATATATAACTGTATTGAAAAATTTCATCAAGGTATAAGAAGAATTTGTTAATGTTTTTTAGAGTTTAAGATACATTAAAAAAAAGAGATCAAAATAACCAAGGAACACCACATAATATTTCAATGTAAAGGTATTTAGATTCATTAATTTTCATGTTCTTGTAACTATTCTATGTAAATATCCTTTGAAAGCATCTCAATCCATTAAATATGATGTTAAAAAACTAACAATCCAATATCTAACATGGTAAATTAATTACAATTAAAATTTCTTAATTATCCATTGGAGTGAATATTATTATCCAGAATAATAATAAAAATTAATTTTCATTTAAAACATAAATTAAAATTTAAAAAATTGAATTACTTGTTAAATAATTCATATAGTCACTTTATTAATCGGTCAGGGTAATCCCATAAATATTATATAATATTTTTTATTACTATATTTAAATTTGAAATATAAATTCTAAATTAATCCAGTGTCAAATTATTCTATTTTTAAATATATTAATATATATATATAAGAATGTGTTTTAGTATGTTATACATAGCTGAATAATAAATTTTAAAGTAATAAAAATATAATTTAACTCAAAATATAAAAATTTAAATATTGGAAAGATTTGCTGTATTAAAATGTGTTATTAAAGAGTTAAATAAAACATATTTTAAAAATTACAAAATATTTTAAAAACACATCAGAGGAATAAAAATGATATATATGAATTTTAAATTTTAATAAATCACATCAAATAATTAGAATAAGCATGATGTTCAACATGTTATAAAAAATGTATAAACATATAGATTGAAGAAAATCCTATTTTTTTGAAAAATATTAAATGAGGTATTGTATTAACCGTGAATTCTATGTGGTCTAGGGGACAGTATATTAACTATTAGACTATAACATGTGATCACTGGAAATTAATTGTGGCATGTTGTAATATCATTATGTAAGTTGATACAATGTGTGGTCACTATACTGACTATGCAAAAATGGTTGGTAAAATGATCATGAATAACGCATTCTATATATAGTTTCTGTAAGACTAAAATCATCTTAAAACTAGTTGACTTAATATATAAAGTGTCAACCATCTTCTAATATACATTGAATGATCAACATGTTTCCACTTCATGGAGATTCACGTATTGTGAATGAATGAAATAGATTTCATGATGCTAGTGTTTGAAATATATTCATATAGGAATCTATCCATGGATATTATACATGCACTAATGTGGAGGTACTTCTCTTGAGAACACAGAAGATTTAAAAAGTTGATAGTGTGACCATGTATTCCCAACCCCATGTGACATCCTTATATGAGTTCTGAATACCACTTTTTGTTGTTGTATTTAATATTTCTTATAAATATTAATTATTTGGTAAGTGTGAAACTGTGGTTTCAAGGAAAATTTGAAGAAATAGTGTTCATAGTAGGGTAAATTAATGTGTGTTAACTAATAGTTTTCATATGGTTTGTAAAATAGTTCCTCTAGTATTTATATGAATTCATAAAGCTACTTTAAAGGCCTTTGGTAACATAAATATGGGATTGATTGTATGTAATCCAGTCATGAGGTAATTGAAAAAATAAAACTCAAGGATGGTTAAAAACATAAAACGATGAAAATGTGTATATTCAGACATCACATCATTTAGTATTCTTATCCTATATAAATAATTGAATTATAAAATTCAATAGTTATCTAAAATATAGAAATTATAATGGACTATCTAATGGATCAAATGTTGCTTCATTCTGACATCTAAGAAAATATATATAATAAAAAATATGAAAAATTTATCAAAACACTATAGAAAAAATTATATTAAATGTTTCAGAAATTCAACAATTTTTTGAGGTATATAAATGAAATTTTAATCCTATCATAATGTTGAATAAAAGTTTAGAAATATATATTATATTTAATATCCAATAAAATTAACTCAATTCTACAGTATATCATGGGAGTTTTCATCAAGAAATAGAATATTCAATATACTAGAAATTGTAGACTTACAATACTCTTGCAAAGACATTGTGGAATTTTTAAACAATTAAAAATATATATATCATCCTTTCACGTAGTTTAAAATTATGTACATAAATCATTTAGATGGACAAAAAATATATAGCATGATAATTTGATCTATATAACTCATGTTACAATATAATGACTATTAAAAACAATGAAAACCTATAAAATAAAAATTATTGTTCAAACAAATAACACGTAAGAGGTTTGGACCAAAATGATTATATTATTTATATTGATTTAGAATTTTTTATAGTTAAATGAAATTTAGTTATATGTATTATCAATAAAATGAAATATGATTTTTTAAAATTGAGTCACTATAACTCATGATATAAAAAAATACACCGATTTTGACAAAATGGATTTCAATATAAAATATTGAGAAGGTTTGGAATATTTAAAACCATATAATATTAACAGAGAAAAAAACTCCCAATTGTTTTGAAAAATATAAAACTCAAACAATATTTTTTAAATTTATTCCCCCTTTTAATTTTTTTATAAATACAATATTAATAAATTTATAAAATTATTGTATAAAAAACTATTAATAAATGAATATTATGTTAAACATAAAACAAATTTATATAAAAGTTTATAACTAAATTTATGACATACAAAAATGAAATTTTATTTTTTCAAATTTTGAAAAAATCCAATAGTTTGGTAAAACTATTATGGAGTTGATTTTTAGATATAACATATTCATTAATAATTCACCTAATTGATATTTCCATGAGAAAAAAATTAAAGCGCATGTCTATATTTATAGTTATATATAGAATTAATGGCTGTTTTAATAAAATAGGAGTATAATTATCGTAATAAGTTGGTATAATTTAAAATAGAAAACCATAATGAGGCTATTTTTCCCTAGTGCATTAAAATTCATACCAAAAATATGCAGTAGAGATATAATCACATTTATTAGTTAATAAATAAATATAGATTTGTATTCATGAACTCCAAAAAACATTATTTTTATCATGAAAGGTACAAATACATGAAGAGATTTTTCTATCAAGACAAAATAATATAAAATCAGTGTCATCAAACTAAATTAATGAGAAATATTTATTTTATATTAAAATAGACCACAATTAAGAGTTCCTTTAATATATCTAATAATACATTTTACAACCATTATGAGAGATTATAGTGGATCTGATTGATAGCTGGAACATAAAAAACACATAACATTATATTGATTCTAGAAGAAATTAAAAACAACAACCATCCAATAATACATATAAATTTTTAGTTCCAATTTAATATCATGAAACCTAATAATATAATTTACAACTAATATTCATTGGGGTTTTAAATTTTTTATAAGAGTCAATACTGAAATATTTGACTAAATCATTAGCATTTTTTCATTAATTAAAATATATTCCCATATTTCATTGAAAAACATGAATTCCTAAAAGTAATTTCAATTCTCTTATAGGAATCATGTCAAGATCACTTTACATAAACATTGAAATCTCTTTTTATGAAGAAAATAATTCGAATATCCTATGAAAATATCAACTATTTAAATTTTAATAATGAAAAAATAATTTTAAATTGTGTTAATAAATATAATTGGATATTAATTACCATTATATAAATCTATTTTCATTAAATATAATGTAATTTTATCATACCAAGAAAGGTTTGATTTCTTAATACTATATAATGATTTCAATTACTAAAAAATATGATTAAAAAATTATAATTTCCAAAAACCAGTGGGTTAGAATACATAAACCACTTCATAAATAATAAAATTTTAAAGTGAATTTTAAAATTGAGTGGAAGTAACATAAAATCTCAAAAAGTGAAAAATCTATAAAAATTATAAATATATCAATAAGGGAAATATTTGAAAAGTATTCATAAATATTTATATCATATTCTTTAAAATAACCTTCAGAGAGTAGTCTAGCTTTATAATTAACAACATGTCTAAATTTATCAATATTATTTCATAAAAATAATTTAGTTAAAGTGATATGATTATCTAATGGTAGTATAAATAACGAAGAAATATTATTCCTTGAAAATGTATTAATCCTTTCATGAATAGAAATAATCTAGTTATATGTATTTAAATCATCATCATCACTATTAGATAAAAACATGAAATAAAACTAGAATTTTCACAAACATTTTGTATGGAATCAGTAGTTTTAATAATATTACAAGTATTAAAAACAACATTTTCCACAAGTTGATATCACATAATTTTTCATGATCATAGATCATGTCATGAATTAGTATTCTCTCCCTCAATTGGCTCTTCTTTAACATGAGGTTTTTCTTGACCAAAGTTAAAATCAATATATTGTTCATGAAAATCACTAGAATGTGAATTCAAATTCAAATTACATTCATCAAACATGAAATGAATTGAATTTTTAGTATATAGATAATTTATTTTAAATTATATAAGATTTATTATTATAATGATTACTATAAAATACATTCATCTCTTTTTGAATAAAATTATATAAATTTTCTTTTTAATTTAAAATAAAAAAATTGTAAGAAAAATAATTATTTATTGGATTTTTTACATTTAAATAATTCATTATATGTTTTCATTGGTAAATATTTAACAAAAATTCATTTATAAATGTCAAAAGTTGATAAAATAGTATCAAACCAAAAATATATTGGAAAATTATTTTCACGTAACATATTTCTAGCCATTTCAGTAAGAGTTTAATTTTATCATTCTATAAGTCAAATTTTTTTTAGAGTATTTTGAGTAGAAAAATTATGAATAGAAACATTATTTTAAAATAAAAATAAAAAATATAAATTATTATATTCATATTTTTTATAATAATAAAAAGAAAAAATCTTCCCATTTTTTCATTAAATATTAAATTACAATAATGAATAAATCTAAATAATTTATTATTTTGTGTGTAAGAAAATAAAGCCATGAAAATATTAAATAATATTCAATAATAAATAAAGTATATTTATATCATCCAATTCAAGGGTGTTGATTAGAAATAAATAGATCAAGATGTTCTAATTATAATGGTATATAAATATTTATATAATTAATAGCCGCTTCAGTGGTGTCATGGTGGTGAAAGCGAGGGGAATAACCATGTTATTCTTTGGGAGGTACTGGGTTTGAGTCATTGGTGTCCGCTTTTGGGGTGAACCTATCCCATGAGATCCACTCCATATGCCTAGTCACTCAGTTCCTGGCTGGGTGGGAAAATTGATGTGTGATACACCTATACTAGTGAATTGATGAGTCAATCAATCATCGCTTGGTTTGTCATCCTCTAGGATGCTCTGCTATCTCAACTATAAACGTCCCCTTCCCGACTAAGGCTCTCTTCCGAGATGTCCTTTTGTGGGGAGGGGGTTTCCTAGTGTGGAGGGTTCAAATATTAGACTCTTGGGAAATTCCATTTCAAAATAAAATTATTTATGGATGATAGTTCTTAAAAATGATATATGTTGATTCCTAGTCATAGAAGCATCATAGAAATGAAAATTTTATTTCCTTATCATTGGTGATTGTATCAGGTTATTAGGTTTATTAATATTATGTTACATTTTAAAATTAGCATGACATAATCATCGATGAAAATTTATTTTATCACTCTGAACAACATTCAAACACTCATCTTCATTATCATTTAGTTCAATAAATTCAATAGTATAAATATTTTCTATTTGATTGGCATAAAATAAAAAACGTTCATCCTTAGAAATTAAACAATTAAAATTATGATATTTAACATACATTCGCATATTACATAGTTGATATATACTAATTATAATATTTTTTAAAAAATCTATATAAATAAATTTATAAATATATATATAATTAGGAATATCCACTTTACCATAACTTTTTACATTCCATTTGAAATAATATCTAAAATTAATAGTGCCTTAATCCAAATTTCTAGGATTGGTAAACATAGATGGTTTTACATTCATATTTCTATATCATAAACTTTCTATGTACCATATATATCTCTTGAGACATCCAACGAATTTTTCCAATGAAAATCAATAACCTGATATTTTAGTTCCCCAAGATACTTTGGGCCCAATTAAATTATTAAAACAATTTTACGTACCAACAAAATTTTAAAAGGTATAATATTGGAATCTATATACAAATTGTTTATTAATATGAATAGAATAAAATACCAATGTCTTTTTTTATATAATAGAAAAATTATTTTTATAGTTTCATTTCCTAACACATTGAAAACATGCAACATTAAAAGTATAACCATTGTTTACGTTTAGAAAAATTATTTTGATGCATATTAGGTAATTTACTACTATAACGAGTAACATTTTTATTTTTATTTATTTTATCCAAATAGATAATTTTATGTTACTTTTCATGACCATGAATACAAATAAGATAAAAATTTCTTAATAATTTAAACATCCTTTTTCTAATTTTCATCGAAACCCTGGGTAGATTTCAAATAATCATAAAAATTAAAATGATTAGAAGAATTAGAATTCATTAATTTTATAGTCTCTTGTAAATGAAGATAATTTTTTACAACCTGTTTTTAATTACTTTATTTATTAATACTATTATATAAAATGGCATATTTGTTGTCATTTTTTCTCAATATTTTAGTTTCTTCATCACAATCAAAAAATTTATATTTTTATAATCATATTAGAATCAGTGTATCTATACTAAAAACAATAATAACTATCTAATTTTAGATAATCCTCGAATCAAGAGTTAGTAGCACACGAGCCCCAGCCCGGTTGGTGAAGACTACTTATGTGCATCCAGGTGACCTGAGATCAAATCCAGGTGGAGGTATATTTCCAAGGTGCTAAAGTAGTACTGTAGCAGGTACTACTTGGCACTATAGCAGCTGGGACTATTCCCTCATTTGGGCCTTCGGGGTAACGATTTGGTCCCTGAGTCCATTAAGGCCTTCGATCCACCCAGGCCTTCTGGTCAATAAGGCCTTATGTCTAACTCAAGGCCTTTGGGCCACCTTAAGTAGAGATGAAAACTAGAAAACCTTCATGGAACAAGCTCTAGAATGAGGATGAGTAATGATCTCTCAACATAGCAGAAGATAAATGAATTGCATGAATGAGAGGGTATGAAACCTGCCTTCGAGACAAGAATGTGCATACATGGGAAAGCCTATCAAAACAACCATGCAAAGATGAAGAGCTTATTTCACGACAAAGATCCTGGGGAGGAGTAGTTCCATGTAGTTAGTCGGGGTTGTATGTAATTTTTGAAGCCTACGGGCAATGGATTCCTCCAAGGTCTATGGTCCATGTTATATTTACACCTACAGGCCTTGCAAGGGTTCCACTTCACCCGTTGAAAGGTAGATTATCAAAATCAATAAAAAACTGAAGGCCTTCAGGCCATTGAAGGTGGATGAATCAAGAGTTAGTAAATTCTTTCTCATTTCCAAATTGTTCGCTAGAATCTGAATCATTGATAAAACACAATCTAATTTTCATGTAATTTTCCCTTCTTATTGTATTTGTTTTATTACATTTGGATATTTAGGCATGAAATTCCTTTTCATTCTATAAATAAACCAAGTGAAATATAAATAATTATAATTTGTAGTATCTTTATTATCTCCATCATGTTTATCATTTTGAGGGTTTCTTCTAAATCAGTTAATAAATTCATTAATACTCAATTGTTTGTAGATTCCTGTCATAATATAAGCCATAATTTTTTTTGATTATCCTATAGTTAATAATTAGAATTGTTATTTGAAAAAAAAATTAAACTTTTAAACAATGTATCCTTTTTTCTAATATTAATTTATTTTTTTAAATTATAATTCAATCTGATTTAGTGATCTAACAAATTTTTCCATATTGTACTATTTGAAGTTATTAATTTCATCAATGAGAACCTTATTTGTATCCCATTAATTTTTAATTATATTTATACATTCTAAACATGTATTACATTTCAAAATTTATCTCAATAGAAATCCATTACATTTTTAATTCTTTTGAATTGGTGGAACAGTTGGTTTACCATTTTGGCTTCACTAATATTTAAGAATTGTTATTTATCTCAAATCAATCAAAGCTTGGTTGGAATATATTTCTCTGATCTAGGGTGTTAAAATTCCATAATCAACCCAATATCATGATATTTCTTACATATATACATGTGAAAAAACAATATTATATTATTATAATAATATAACATATTCACAATAATTTAATTTAAAACATATCATGAAGCATCTTTTTCTTTATTAGTATCCAGATCAATTTTTGGTAGCTTCTAAATTTTTTCTGTGATCATGTAAAGTGTAATGCATCACTTCTTAAGGTATGAATCTATTAATGATTTCCAATACCCCTAATATTTTTCACCAATGTGAGGTGGATTCTATAAAATCCATGAATAGATTAAATTTATTCCTTCCATATTAATAATATTTCCCTTAGACTATGTCTTCTAGTTATATGTTATCAACATAAAATAATAAATAGTAAATTATTAAAGTATCCATACATTGATACATATTTTTGGTATTAAAATAAACACAATTGAGTTAACTGAAAATTCCAAAAAGGGTAACCCATTGAAAACAATTTTCTTGTATTACGAATAAGAAAAATTAATGTAAATATCCATTAAACATGTCAATCCCTAGATAAATATTATCCACTCATAAGTATAATGGAAGATGACATAATTTATTTTTTAAGGGGAATTATAACCTAATTACAAACAACTCTTTCTCATAGAAGAATAATCAAGACAATTAACTATTGAATATAGAGTCACAACCTAATTACAACATTGAATTTAGACTATAAGAGCCATGACCCAAATGGTCCATACATTAGAATCTGGGATTCACAACCCGAGAAATTAATAAAAGTATTATTTATTACGTAGAAATGTTAACATAAAATTATATTTTACAATTGAGAGATATTATGAAGTGTTATATACATGAGAATATATAAAAAAGTAGAAGATAAAATGATGGAATCATAGGTGTTTTCTCTTGAGTTAAGTATCAGGACATAACATCAAGGTAGTATAAGAACTCGTAGGATAATTCATTCTTCTATTGAGAAGATATCTAATAAAAAACATGATCACACAAGTACCGGACTTCAATGTTTAGAGTAAAGCTAATTTGATTCTAGAAGGTTTGTGTTCTCGTAACTCATCTGCGTATATATCATTAAAATAATTCTAGGGGATTTTATATTTCATCTAAAAAACTAAAAATTATATATCCAATTTGGTAATTTAAATATCATTAAAATTACATAATTATCCTAGGGATGGAAAATCATCATCTAGAATAATTGTAACAATTATCGTTTGAATTCAAAATATGAACACCAACTCAAGAAAATTTTAATTACCCATTAAATAGTTAAAATATTTTTCATAATAATGGGTCAAGGAAATACCATGAATATCATGTAAAATAATTAATATTTAATTCACATTTTAAATATAATTTATAAATTAATTCACTGTATAATAATTCAAAATTTAAATATAATGCATTAAATGAAACCAATTTTTTTGGAATATGATACTTGTTACTGGCCCTTAATTTAGAAAAGACTAACAAAAATATATCAACTCAAAATATAAAAATTTAAATATTAAAAATATATTAAAATAGAATATGCATGAATAAGGAGAAAATTACGACATACTTTGAAATTGATTAAAATATCTTAAATATATATCTTATAGTATATATATAATATAAAATATTAGAAAAAGGGAACTTAGAGACCAAAAAACGTAGTCACTAAAGCACTATATGGACTACCTAGAAAAAATGATATATGATTTTGGCCCGTTTCTATACCATATTTTGAGTACCAACATGTGGTACTATCCAGATGGGGGAACCCTAAATCCACTACAATTTGGCGGCCTCTATAGGGCGAGACAATAGTGACTGCCAATTAGTTATCACTAAAGGTTTTATCTACATTATCTATAGAGACCACTATAAGGATGAAGCTATAGATCAACCAACATGACCTATAGTAACCCCCATATGGTTTCCAATAAAATGATTAATTATTTTGAAAAAATATAAAAAAATATAAAATGTGACAAAAAACTCTCATAATTCAAAATTCTAATTAATATCCAAAATATATATAAAAATACAAACTCATTAATTTCATTGTCCAATATTATTAAAAGCTATATTCCCGTTATCAAATTAAATTTTCTATAAAATTATTCATAAAATTATTTATGTATTAAAAAAAGTAATATTTTAAATGCAGTATACTATTCCAATTGAAACATAAAAAATCATTCTGATATCAATTAATATTGAATATATTAATAGTTTATTTTCATTTTTTAATTTAAAACATGTCATTTTTTCATTCGGTGAATTAACAATTTATGCTTGGTTATTTCTCTACTTGTACAAATTAGAAATGTTAATAACATAATTCTATGATGATTTAATTACATTTCAGAGTATTTCTTAATGGATCAAACTTGTAAACATGTGTTTTTCATTTTTTAAAAAAATATTCTATTTTTAGTCATCCTAAGGAAATGACACCTTAGATTGATCTTTCATCTACTCGGCCATATCAAAAATTATTCTACGGTTGTTGTTTTAAGATTTCATAGAATTAGTAGCTAGTTAAGTTAGATTTGAACCCTAAAATAAAAGTTTATCAAAGGCATCAACCTTTAAACCACGTATTTGGTCATTACAAGAAGATAAAATAATTAATTTATTTTTCTTCTACCCCTACACATTAAAAATAATATGGAAACATTTCCCCTATGATTACATTGAATTATGATGTCTTTTTATATAGATCTAACTAATAAACCAGTGTTTCGTCATTTTAAAACACCAATAATACATTTTGGGTCATCTCAGCCAAACGAAACCACATTGTGACATTTGGGCCACTCTACCATGTTACAATTCAATGCACTATTTTTTCATCTAATTTCATGGAATTTGGAGGTCATTCATTTGATTTAGTTCATATGATGCGTGTTCTTTAAGGATCTCAAACCTATAAAAATTTATATTTAGTCATTTAGGAAACCCAAACATCTGATTAACGTAATGTCTAATCCAATAAATCAATAACAAAAAATATCTATTTTTCCAATTATTTCTCAACAATATGAGATTATTCTCTATGGATCTGACACCAAAATGTGATTTTTGTGGTTTTGAAATTATAATGATGTTTTTTTGGGTCATTCCAATAAAATCATGAATTATATTGAAGTTCTATATTATATATTATCCCACTATTTAGTGTATTTGTTTTTCTGATTTCATAGAATTCATAGGTTTTTTAATTGGTTTTGACCTCTAGATGGACAATTTTTAAAGGATTCAAACACATAAAACCAAGTATTTAGTCATTTAAGACAAACTTAAAGTAAAATTAATATTATTTATTGTAATACATTTAAAAAATAATAAAAAAAATAGTTTTACTAAGGTTTTAAATCATAATGAGGTTGTTATATAAGGATATAAAAATTAGACACATAATTTTGGTGTTCTAAAACAACAAAATTTTTCCATGGGTCATCCTATAGAAATCACACATAATATTCACAATCCAATTACTCAACATTCTCAAAATTAAATATATTGTTGTTTTATTCTATTTTTAATGCATACAAATCATATTTCATTGGTTTTCACCCAAAATTCATGTCTTTAAAGTGTGTTAATCATTAAAAAAACCTCATATTCAGTTGTTCTCAGTGGAACACACATATTATTGAAATATCATCTAATAATAAACATAAGATAAAATAATATGATGGTTTCATTATGATTTAACATCATGGTCCTTTCATTTACTAAGGATCTAACCATTAAATGCACATTTTGGTGTCATAAAACAATAAGACTATATTCTGGGGAATCTTGATCAAATGGAACTTGGGATTAATGTTCCTTCTACTCAGCCATTTTAAAATTTATTTCGTTGTATTTTTTATCATAATTTATGTAATTTAGTGGTCATTCATCTATACTTGCCCCACTGACGTAGGTTTTTAAAAGATACCAAACCATTAAAAACCAAATGTTAAACATTTTTGGGTATATAATGTCACTTATTGAGTTAATATCTTCATTTAATCATGAAAAATTATAATAATACGGTTTTACTATGATTTCACATCATTATAAGGTATTTTACAATGGATATTTCTATTAAACACGAGTCTTTTCATTTTAAATCTACAAAACTGTGTTTCAGGTCATCCCAACCAAATTGACGCCTCATATTGACATTACATAAGCTCAAACATGTCATAATTTCCTATAAGGATATTTTCCTTTTATTTAATGGAATTCAATATTCATTTTATTCATTTTTACCCCCAGCCAAATGTTTTTAAATGGTTATAATAAATTAAAATCAACACATTCAGTCATTTCAAGAATATTGTGAATTTAATTGATATCCCTTCTACCCATACAAAGAAAAAATAAAAATAAATAGTTTTTCTTATGATATCACATCATTATTAAGAATTTTCTTATTGATTTGACCATTAAAGGAATGTTCTGTATTTTTAAAACAATATAACATTGTTTCATGCCATCACTATCAAATGGTACATTGAATTCATTTTCAATAAAATTAGCCATCATAAAATTTACAATAAGGTTTTTTTCATCACATTTCATATAAACTGATGGTAATTTGGTTGGTTTATACCACCTAAACCAATATTCTATAGGGTTTCATACCGTTAAAAACTCATATATTTTGTTATTATTGGAATGTTGCCCTTCGGAGTGACAAATCGTCTACTCATTCATATTAGAAATAATAATAACATGGGTTTTGAGTCAGTTCACAACATTACGTGGTATTTTACGATAGAAGTGAAGGTTAAATAAATTATTTTATATTTCATAACAATAATAACATATTTTGTGTCATACTGGAAAAATTGGAACTCAGATTGATATTTCGTCTTCTCAGCCATCTCAAAAGTCATTGTCCATTTTTTAATATTTGGCAATTTAGTTGTGTTTTAGTTAGAATTAACCCTTAGAGGCATGTTTTAATTTTCATCATACCACTTAAAAATACTTATTCATTCATTTTGTAAAGACCACATGTATGATTGATGTGATTCCTACTCCTACACAACAAAAATAATAATAACATGACATTATTATAATTTCATATCAATTTGATGCTTTTATCTAAGGATTTGATAGTTAAACACATGTTTTATTTTTTTTAAAACAATAAAATGATGTTTTGGGTCATCCTAGCCTAATTGACACTTACATTGAAATTATATCAACCTTAAAATATAAAAATTAACATTATTTTTGTTTTCATATGATTTAATGGAATTAATATTTCATTTAGTTAATTTTAACCACACAGAACTTGTTTTTAAAGGGAGTAAATCCTTTAAAAATCACATATTTGGTCAACATGCCAGATTGACATGTTAGATACTCGTAAAAATCAAAAATAGAAATATGGTTTTTATATGGTTTAAACTCCATTTAGGGCTGTTTTATAAAGATCTGATGGTTTAAAGTGAATTTTAATGTTTTAAAATAATAAAATAATTTCTTTGGGTTATCTTTTCCAAAAAACACATTGTATTGATGTTTTATCTACTCAACCATCTCACACATAACATTACATTTTTTGTGATTTCACCACAATTGGGGAATTTTCAATATGTTTTTACCCTATAAAGAATTTTTTTAGGGGCATCAAACCTATAAAACCCATATATTTATCATTCAGGATAGACCACACATCTGATTGATGTGTTAACTTCTCACACACATCAAAAATAATAAATTAATATTTATTTACTATTTCACAAAAATCCTGGGATTATTTTCTGAGGATCTAACCATTAAAATCTCATTTACCTTTTAAAACAATAAAATTATGTATTGTGTCATCACTAAAAAAATATAACCTGAATTGGCATTAATTTTTTTTGTCCAACTCAAACATAATTTAATTGTGATTTTCATTTTATTTCATGAATTCATAGGTTATACAGTTACTTTTGAACCCATTTAGAACGTTTCTAAATGTATTCAAACCTTTTGAAATTGCATATTCAGTCATTCCAGGTATACCACGCATCTCATTAACATGATGTATATTACTACACATCATAAATAATAATAATAACATGGTTTGTATATGATTTCAAGCCATTTTTTGGTATTTTTAAATGGAACATATCATTAAGAACGTGTTTCAGGGTTTTGAAAAAAACTATGTTTCAGGTAATCCAAGACAAACAACACTATGGATTGGCATTCAGTCCACTAAACTATCTCAAAATTCACTGTAGGGTTGTTTTCATCTAATTTCGTGGTATTCATGGCTCATTTTTCTCATTATCACCCCCATACACACATTTATAAAGGGTGTAAAACCTGTGAAAAATCCATATTAAGTGTTTCTTGTATGACTGTGTGTCTGAATGACGTGTTTTCCACTCTTACAAGTAAATAATAATAATTATATAATTTTCCTATGATTTGACAGCATTATGTGGTTTTTAAGGATTTAACCAGGAAAAATAATTTAACGTGTTTTAAATCAACAAAACTAATTTTAAGGTTATTATATCCAAATGAATCATTGGATTGAAATTACATCTACTTTAACATCACTAAATTCAACAAATTGTAGTTGTAATGTGATTTCATGTCAATTGAATGATGTTTGGTTGGTTTTGACCCCCTATTACACATTTTTAAAGGGCATCAAACCTTTGAAAACTACATATTCGGTCATTCCGAACATACCAGAACATTGAATGGCATGTTGTCCCAGGAAAATTCCAAAAAATATATTATATTGTTCATATGATTTCACATTATTCTGATATTAGTTTCTATATATCTGACCAATCAATACATGATTTTGGGTTTTAAAAAAATGTGTTTTAGGTCAACCTGGCCCGATCAATCCTCGGATTTATGTTCCACTACTTGATCATCTCATAATTAACTATACAGTTCTTTTCATAATATTTCACAACATTTGAAGGCCTATCTTTTGGTTTTGACTCTTAGAAACAAGTTTAAAGGGCATCAAATGTTTAAAATACATTATTTGGTAATAAAAAAACAGACCACTTTCTCAATTGATGTGTTGTATCCTCTTACACATAATAATTATAATAACTTTGTTTTATTAAATTTTCACATAATTCCTAGGTCATTTTATATTGATTTTTCCTTTAAACTAACATTTTGGAATTTTAAAACAATAAAATTGTGTTTTGGTTAATCCCGAAAAAATAACACCTCAAAATCATGTTCTTCCCGCTCAACCATATCATAATTCAATTTAACATTTTTTTATTTTATTTAATTTTATTAAGAGTTAATTAAGTTAATTTCCCCAATATGTTTTAATTTTTAAACTTTATTAATCATTAAAAACAATATATATCATTTTTCTAAGAAGTCAGTATGTTTGTTTAATGTATCATCCACTTGTATAAATTTTAAATAATGCTAAAAATTTCCCCTATGGTTTCACCTCATTCTATGTTTTTTCTTCTATGCACCAGAGTATTCAATGAACGTTTTTTGTATTTTAAAACAATTAAATTATGTTTTGTATCATCAAATAAAAATGGAACATTACATTAGCATTTTTCTTCTTAACCATCTCGAAATTCATGGTACTTTCTTGTTTCTTGATTTTGATGCTTTTAAAGGGAATTTTATTGGTTTTGATCTTCTGATGCACAAACTTTAAAGGTCATAAAACATTTAGAAACATGATATTAAGTTATTCTATAAAGACCACATGTATTATTGACAATTCATTAATTCCAACATGTCACAAATAATAATAACATAGCTACCCTAGGATTTAACATAATTTTGAAAACTTTTACTATGGATCTGACTGTTAAACATGTGTTTTGGTTTTTTAAAATAACAAAAAAAATTCTAGATCCTCTTATGAAAAAATCACCTTAGAATGATGAT
Organism: Viscum album; assembly: GCA_963277665.1. Classification (NCBI taxonomy): domain Eukaryota; kingdom Viridiplantae; phylum Streptophyta; class Magnoliopsida; order Santalales; family Viscaceae; genus Viscum; species Viscum album. Next base: position 68,985,616 of record OY728134.1, read on the forward strand.
CCTTCATATCAACCATCTCACAATTAACTTTTCATTTGTTTTTGACTGATTTCAAAGAATTTGAAGGTCATTCGGTTGGTTTTGGCCCCCGATGCATGTTTCAAAGAAAATCAAACCTCCAAACCCAAAAAATTCAGTAACTTTTGGAAAATGAAATCAATTTTTTATTATCCATCATTGGATACATGTCAAAATTAATAAAATTTTTAATATCTTTTGGTTTTACCTCATTCAAAGGTTTCTTTCTATGGATTTTTCTATTACATGCATGTTTTGGTGTTATAATATAGTCAAAGATTGCTTTTTGACATCTCAAAAAAAATGACACATCAAATTAAAGTTCATTAAATACACCCACTCCCAAAATAATGAGGTCATTGTTTTTTTATGATTTGATATTATACAAGGGTTATTCGGTATGTCTTGACCCTCTGATGCATGTTTTTAAAAGGCATCAATCATTAAAAACATCTAATATTGTCAAATCAGGCATACCATAAATCTTGTTGATTTTTAGAATACTCATACACATCAAAAATAAAATTAATATGTGTATTATAAGGTGTTAACTCATTATGAGTTCATTTTATGTGGTTGTTACAATTACATGCAAATTTTGGTGTTTTATCACAGTAAATGTTTTTTCTCTTCCTCTAGAGCATATGATACCCCATATTGATGTTTTCTACTTTTTTACATTTCACATATTACTCTAGTGTGTTATTTATATTACCTAAAACTAATTTAGGATCATTTATCTAGAATTTACTAAGGCACTACGATGTGTGATACATTTGTTTTTCTTTTATGTCATCTTTAAAAAAATTAAAATATTTATCTAAAACGAAATATTAAATTTTAAAATTGTAAACTAAATCACTCCATCCATGAGGTGAATGCTCTTTGGGATCACTAATGAACTCATAGAAATTTCTATTTGCTATATCTAGAGCCTACAATTTATAAGAATATTATGTATCAGAATCATTTCAATAATCATCAATATGAGTACAATTTAAATTCCTTTTTTCTAGTGTTACCACTTATATACCATCAACAGGATGTTTTTCAATCACTCTGTCAATACTAGCTATAAATTATGCTAATATTTCATTATACTATGCATATTAATACTAAAACTACTCAAATAGACTTCATTTAATATTCTACATGGTATCATCAATCTCTGTCAGTGTGTACATACGTCCTTACCTTTGTGAACCCAATCCATCTTCTCTAACAATTGAATGTCATGTGACACCAGTTCCATATTTCAATGAATTTTCATTGATGCATATTTTTTAACCAAACATCAAGTTGATCTTATTGACTATACTTAATGAATTAATGAAAATATGTGAACAATTTATATGAAATAAAAATATATTTGTTACAAAAATTAATGAACTTTAAAGAAATAAAATTCATAACTCTTTTATAATTTGTATAAATCCAATATTCATCAAAATAATTATATAGAAAATCAAATGAAAAAATCACAATTTGACCAAAATTAAATAACTTTAAAATAATTTCACCTTTAAATTCTACTCTTCCTCTTCTGATATTTCTAGAAATAAAATCCACGACTCTATAATAATTGGCATCTCTAGCCTTATCCACATCAATAACTAAAATTGGTTTATCATTATTTTCTTTCGTATTCCTAATTTTTATTTCATTGAAATCTATTTCATCATTAGGTTTATTTTTGAACATAGGATAATTTCTAGAAACAACAAGGCTCATTCACTTCCTCTGTTCCACAACATAGGGGATCACTGTCTCCAAAACAATGATCCTTTTCTCAATGATCAAATAATGGTTTGATCATCATTATATTATACAAAAAATGTTGAATAAATGTTTTTGATCATGATGGAACCATTAGAACAATTTAACAATACACTAAAGTGTCCAACTAAGCATTAATCGATGTCACCCACAGAGGTCCTAGTAAATAGGTACTCTCCAGTTTTATCAGGGAATAAGACGACATTGAATGGAGATCAGACTTCTTGAAAAAATAACAACTAAAGGATCACATGGATCTGAATGCAGCAAGATGATCAATCTTATTTGATAAAACGATCGATAAATTGGATGCATATAGTTCTATCCACATTTATAAATAAAATCCCACATCTAAATGCCTTAATGTTCACCTACTCCTTATAATACAATTTGCGACTTCTTTGTCTAAAAACTCCCTTCTCCCACTCTTGTATCCCCCATATCGGTTCCCTATTTTCATTATCTTTCACCCACCTCCTCCATCATTCCAACTTTCATTATGGGGCTATGTCTCTACATTATCATGAACCCCTATGGGTGAGAACCTCCATACATCGTGCCACAGGTTGGCTAGTTGAGAGTTATACTCCTCTGAATGTATTGGTGTGTACAACTTCTCCAAGCTATAAATAAATACAGATAATGTTTTATGTAAATCTCATTTACAAATTTTGATTAATCATTGATATAATATCTAACTCAAAATATTCAAAAATATCAATGCCTAAAAAACATACCAAAATCAACATTTAAACATCATCTCACAAATAAATTATTTTTACAGTGAATAATAAATTTATAACATTTCCCAAATTTATTGATTTATAATCTATTTCAAATTCTCTTCAACAAATTTTATTAATAATTTGAATTCTCTTAATGAAATAAAGTCTTGAATTAGAATTTAAGAACTATTCTGTAATCATCACATTTAGAACTAATTGACCTTTTCGTATCTTAAGAAATTAACATTGATATCAAATTCAACAAACAAATTCAATTATTCATGTTTTTTTAAAGTAAAATGGTGTTCTCTATGAATTTTGGAATGGTATTTTAATATTTTATTTATAGAATAAAATACTTATTTGAAATTGATTGTGAAAATCCATTTGGAAATTATTTTTTAATTTAAGTACATGGGAAGCCTTGTGTACTTATTTTGAAGAAGTATCCTAAGGCCATCGTCCATTTAACTATTGTGGTCTTACTTTTAGGGAGTTCCTATGTTCCAAATGATACTTTTACTAGAGACTATAATTCAAATTTTCAATTGTTTCACTTCTGCGGTGTTCCCCTACTCCATAATCCCGAGTTCTAAGGACATGAGTTTACACTAGTCAATGTTTGTGGTATGAGTATTTTACAAGCATAACCTGATGAGATTGATTGTTTGTTTTACATGGCCTTTGTCTTTTTATTATTCAATATTTGATATGCGTATTATGAATCTAATAATTGTTAATGTGAAATGTGATTTGAAAATATTTTTCCAAACTAATTTTGGAAATATGAAAAAATGGAAACATTTACCATACTTTTTCTATAACTACACTATCATTTACTATTACATGTTTCTATATGAAATGTGTGAATTTTGGTTTTTTATATAGATAATTGATGTGGAAAATCATAGTGCGATCATACTACGACTTTTATCTCATACCCTAAATACCCTTTCAGTGGCATGTAGACCTAGATATTATTTTTGATGTAGGGAAAGGGAATATTACACAATGGCTTAGAGAGGTTTATATCATCTTGGTTTTTTAGATTGTTATGATATGGTTAAATTTTTCATATATTATAACATGAATTAGTCTTTTTTTGTTTATGTATTCCATTTTTTTGGTCTTTTACTATGGGTTTGTTCTGTCTTATTTGCTTTTTATTGCTTTTTTTATTTTCTTTTAGTTATGGAATATATTTCTTCTGGATGGTAATTTTATGTTTCCTTTAACTATGTATTTATATTCCATTTCATCTTATTCAATTTACAATAAATAATTACCTATATTTGTTTTTAATGGTTGGGTTCCACTCTCTAGCCCATTGGGATCAGGTGCCCCTTCTAGTCTTACTATATATCCATTCATAGCATATATGGACATGTTATATTAGTTAATATGTGAAATTTGGGTATCATAAGTTTGGTATTTCATAGTTTTGGGATGTTATTAGAAGTGATATAGTATTTTCAGAACATGATAGGAGGGTTGTGGTGAGTTCCTGGATAACTTATACCATGAGGAGACTGATGTTACCCTTGGAAGTTGGGATGTGTGTCTCTTATGTGGGGTTCTTAATCTTAATCTCAATTTTTTCTTATAGTTTGATATTTTTAATGATTATTATTTCAGTTGTATAATTGATTATTATATTTTCATTGGTTATTGAAATTCTGCTGATGTACATTCGAAGAGTTATATAAGAGGGTGCAGAAGATTCTCCTCATGGGAATCAACCTCTAAATCAAAATTTTATATTGGAAACTAGGTGAGTATTTTATTCTACAGAAAAAGTTGTAATTAAAGTATAGAATACTTTTATTGTGATATTGCTAGGGTCTGGTGGATAATGGGATCGATTTCGATAATCCTTATGTGAGAAAACACCAACATTTGATGTCATGGATAAGACCCAAGAGGCGATGGACTACCTAGAAATGATCTATAAAATCATTAACTTCTAGTATACACCTATAAATATCAATGTTATGTGGAAACAATCCTTACATGAGGGACCGAACATGTTATGGTGTGATTTTTTAGTACATAAAGATAGATATATATGATGGGATTCAAAGGGTTTCAAGCCATATTTCATCCAACGTTGTAGTCCATTTTCTCTAATTATAAAAATGTCGATGGAGTTTATGACCTACAATAGTGAGAGACACTGGTGTTATAGAACACCATTAATCATGTAGTGATAGTTCCTTTTTCTCTAGAATTGGTTATGAATTATTAGTTGAAATATTTGAAGTACTTATATGATTTGAAACCGTATATACTATTATTGGTATATATTTTATTCCTTCTATCTATGAAGAGATGATAAATAATTAAATGATGAAAGATATTGATATAATATGAAATGTGGTCATTCCTACCCCATCTCATCCACCTTTTGAAATCATTAGTGTCACATAATAAAATAATAGTAACTGGAAATGGCATCGTATGAGTGGCGGAGGTGGGCCCTAAAGCTAAGCCTCCTCTGCCCTATCAGTTATTACTAGATGTGTTCCAAAAATATTTTATAAGTATGGAATGGTTCGGTACACCTTAAATTCTTATATTTCCCAAGAAAATATTTTCATTCATTGTGAACACTATTACCATGAACACAAATTCTATTATGCAATGTCTACACCTCATTATGGTCATAGATAATCAGTTTTAGGGGACATTATGGAGTATCCCTAAGCTTCAATATCCATAGGGGTCTTTCCATAAGCCTCATTAATGAATCACCTTCAGGTATTGTATGATTTTATGGAATAGGTTGACATAGGTATAGATATAGTGGGAGGTTCCAATTTTCCCTCCACTATAAAAACTGTTTTATTTGATAGTTTTTCTACTGACATGTTTATATCATCCATTTCTGTTGACGTTTTCAATATTACAATAGATGTCAAATCATATTTCATGAATGTAGATACATATATAGGAAAGATAAAATAGTAGAGTATTTAGTGTCAATTGTGTTCTCATTCAATTGTCGGTGAAAAGTTTTTTGGAGATTTATTTATTCTCAATATAAGCCTTTTTGACATCATCATTAGGATGCATTGTATTTTATCTCATTATATTGAGGTTTTTTGTAATCATTTTAATCTTACATTTATTACTATTGATGAAAGATCTCAATCATTTTTGGGAGATTGGGATCTAATTTCAGGTCATACGGGGCCTTTTAAACTTGATCTCATGAGTTTTTTTTTTCTTATTACACTTTATCTTGATGTGGACTCTTCTCGTGTTAATATTCTTGCGGTTGTTTAGGTTTTTCCTTGTTTTTTCCCAAAAAAACTTTTTGTTATTTCTCAATAGAGGAAGAATATTTTATAATTGACATTATTCCAGGTATAAATATGATCTCAATACTCTCCAATTATATTGATGTGGTATACCTAAAAGATATCAAGACACAATTGGATGATCTAATAGATATAGTTTTTTTCTATAGAATATTGTCACATAAAATCAATGTTTTCATTTTCAATAATACTGATGATTAAATATTATTGGGTGTGGATTTTTTGAAGTGGTGATGAGTAATAGTTATGAATTTTTATCCATTTCCTTGAGTGTAATCTTTCAAAACAGCTAAGGTGGTCTTCAATCTGGTTATAACCAGTTCAGATTTTGAGAATTTGATTTACTAAAGATGGATTTAAGAAGACTTAAAGAAAATTATAGATATATCAAAATTTATTTTTTTTACTAACACATCATCATTTTTTATAGCTATAATGAATTGAATATTCAATCAGTATATCCACACCATTTTAGTTTAGGTCATAAAAGATACATTGGTTTATTTGAGGATTGATTATTATCAAGATAAAAATACCAAATTGATATTTGAGATAAAGAGGTGTCACCAATTGTATTGAAATAATTGAAAATTTAGCTTTTTATCTAATAATGGATCTTCTTAGGAAACATGATTTCAAAATTTTACTTATTAGCCAATCCTGAGAAGGTGGTGGTAATATTTTTATGTGAGGATACATGGATAATATTTATTATTTAGAGATTCCTTTTTCATGCTAGACACTATCTATGTTTTTTAATGGATATCCCAATATTAGCATCACTTTTGACTAATATTACTAGGAAAGGGGTAAATTTAAAATGTGATGTAAAGTGACAGACTAATTTCAATGAGTTAAAATGACTTCTAACTTGATCACATATCTTGATCTTACCAGATTCTGATAATGGGTATGTGTTGTTTTAGGATTCTTTGGGTGCTATTTTGGGGATTTGATTATGAAGGATAGTAATTTTTTGCCTATGGATCTCATCGACTTTAGCATCATGATAATAATTTCCCCTCCCATGATTTAGGTATTCCAGCAATTATGTATTGTCATAAATATAGTTGGAACTATATTTTTCGGGAGTCATTCAACATTTTTTTATGAAAAAAAGATACCATGTTAAATATTTTCTCCAATGAAAATTATTCTCAGATATAGATGGTGGGTGGAATACCTTTATACAACCTATTTTGACATAAACTAAACCTCATGGAAGGGGAATGTCATTATGTATTATCTCAGCAATAATGTATCATTAAAATCTAACCTAGATTCGAAGGTATAGAGCAATATAATGGAAATATTAATTCAATTGAATCTGTAAACTCAATAGGATGGTTCGGGTATAGTTTTAATTTGTATTCTACTATCATAATCTCATCTTAAATCTATTCTATAGTGTCAATGTAATAATGATGATTTTATGGGAACATGGGGAACCATTTTTATTGGTCTCCCCTTCTCATAGTATTCCCCATTTTGTTAATTAAGATGTTATCACATCATCTCTGTGGAGTTTAGTTTTTTACATTCATAGTTATTTAGGGTCCATTCATTAATGCATTAAAAATATGTATGATTACATGATATAATGTTTCTAGTGGTTAGGTATAAATAATGATTTTTTAGATTATGTGTCCCATTATCACACCTACAAGAAGATAGTGTTAGAGAACTTAAAACTATCTAATTTTTTTCAGCCTCTTCGAATTTGAATTTAAAATGGTACTAGGTTTCAATGAACATCATTTTTAGATTACCATTGACATGTTGATAGATGAATTATATCTGGTCAGTGATTTATTGTTTGAAAAAAATTATTATATTATACTCTTATTAGTGACACCACTAAGTATGAAGATCTTGTTAAGATATTTGTGGATGATAGTGAGGTCACATTGGGTTTACACTAATATTGTTATGGATAGGGGTTCTAGGTTTTTTCCATGTTCTAGAAGAGTCTTTAAGAGGAGATGGACACTCAGGTATTTTTTAGTAAAACATGCCATTCATAAAATGGATGAGTAGACAGAGTGGGCCACATAGATCCTTGAGGATATGTTATGTGCCTGGATGTTGGATTTCTAAAGATCATGGGACGGTGATATAAGGTTTTTTCATTTGGAATATAATATAATTAATTAGTCTTAAATTATAATTTCTCCATTTGAGTCTTTTTATGGTCACCTGTATAGATCACCTATTTATTGGTAAGTGGTGTTCGAGCCCTCTCTTGTTGGATCAAGTTTCATTAAATAGACTCTAATGATGATTCGAGATATTTTTCAGTATTTGGTTACAGTATATAGTTGAAAGAATTCATATGTGGTTCATCAATGTCCTCCTTTTTATTTTTCATAATTGGTTGAGTTATCTCAAAATTTCCCCTAACTTGGTTCACTATCATCTTACGAAATAGGGAAAATTGGATCTAAGATATTAAGTACCATTTTAGATTAGTGAGAGTCATGGGAATGATTTATATCATTTATTTTTACAGGATAAATTGATATGTATCCATGATTTTTTGTATGTATATCAACTCATGAATTACCATTTTAGTCCCACTCAGATTTTGAATTGTTAATAGATCAAGTTGGAGATATTCTTTTCAACTGTAGAAAAGAAATCATATATCATTAATTATTAATAGAATTTTTTTCATGGGAATACTATCCAATTGGAAAAACATTTTTGGAAACACATAATATTCTCACAAGACATGGAATCATGAATCTTTGGTGAGGGAGTAGTGGTCTCAAATCATTCTAGAACACCATTCTTTAACATAACATCATGGTGACAGAAATTTTATATGGTGTTGAGATTGGACCATCCAATATTATAATGCATTATATTTCAATGATTAAGAGTGCATTTATATGTTCCATGGAAATGAATGTTTTTTTTCCTTTTATGTTTTTATAGATCCTCGGGTGGAGACTATATACTTGACACATTTAAGTCATATGTTCTGGATTATGGTGTATGTCCTTTATTAAGAAACATCTGTAAGATGGTTTACAGAACATTAAACATATTAATAGTAAAATAAATTTTATAATTTAAATTCATTTTAAACCATAATATTTATCTTTATTCTATATAATCATTGATCAGGGTAAGAGTAACTTTATGAGATATTTTTTTTAGAATATTTGAGAAATATGATGTAGACATTGTAAATAAGGATTTTGCACAGTAAATCCCATATTCGAATACATTTTGACATGATATATTGCTGAATTATTTTTTATTCTTCATATATCAATTCTCTCTTAAACCATATTTTATTGTAGATTTTATTGGGGTGGTATTTGATACTTAAAATTTTATCTATTCATTATTTTATCTATATGTTAGTTGTGTTGCTTCTCCTTGGTAAGGTTCTTTTCCACTTCATCATGTCCATTGGACACAACATTAGTGTTGCACATAATATTTTATTATTCAACCCCATGGTGATTTTTTTTATTCTTTTATATACATTTTTTAATCTTCTCTTGGGGGTTATTCCATTTATTGGTTCGGGTGTGGAAGGTGCTTGTTTTTTATGGAATACTATGATCTACCATCTCTGGCATCCTTTTTTTGGAATATGATTCTATAAAGTGGGATAAATCATAGGGAATATTTTTTTTCTTTTTGTTCCTTCCTACATTGATGGATTTCTTTTTGAGAATGTACGATCTAAGTTTGAGTTGGGGTGTTTCATCTCTCACCTTTGATGAATGAAAAATGATCCATCCTTTTTTATATATTTATTTACAAATTATTTTTTATGATTTTTTTATTAGTGTAAATTGATTTCTGGTAAGGGATAATTGTTACCTTTTTTAGAGTAAAATAATGTTTTCAAATAATTTCACAATGAATTTATAATGGAAGTTTGATAATATAAAATTATTGTTTTAAATTGATTATGATAAGAACTTTTTAAAAATATTTTGTAAATTTTGTACATGGGAATCAATGGGTACGTAAGTGTAAAGTGTAGCTTTGGTCCATCATCCATTTTATTTATAGGGGTTCAATCATACAGTGTTACTCTGATCCCTAGGCACATTGTTCTAGGGACTTATTATGACATTTGTAGTGGTCACTCATGGGTTATGCATATGATCCTTAGGCCTGTGTTATATGGGCATCATTGACCACTAGTCATTTTTTTAGTATGAGTACTCTTCTATCCTAACATTATGTAATCCACGGTGTGATTCTCCTATTCATTGTCTTTGTTGTTTAGTAATTGAAATTCATATTTTGAATTTAATAAATGATATTAAAATTTACATTTTGAAGTGGTTTTTTCTAAATTGTATTCAAAATACGGATAGAAAGAAAAAAATTTCCATGATTTTGATGTAAACTAATTTATCATTTATTATTAAATGTTTTCTTTTAAATGAGCATATTTGGATTGTTTTTATATAGACATGATATAGAACACCTCAGTGGGATCTTACTACGGGTTTTATATCACATCTTGCACATCCCTTATCTACTATGTATATTGGGTTATGGATTTTGATGTAGGTAATGGAAAAAAATTCTATTTGGGATATTAGGTTTTTGTTTACTGGGTTTGGGTAGATGGTATAGAGAATTTGGGAGTTTTCTTTTGTAGTCACATGGAGTATTCATCACAGTTTCAATTTCCTTTCATTATTGTACTTTATTTTGGGTTTGTTCTACCATCTTACTGTTTTATTACTTTTTTAGTATTATTTTAGTTATAGAATATATTTATTCTAGTTTTTTCTCCACTAATTCTTTCTATTAAATATATATACATTCCATGTGTACATTTTTTGGTGGATTGAAACCATTATCCTTAGTTTTTTTGACACACTGTTTATAGTTGACAACCTATGGAGATCGATAATTCCATTTATGGATTTATATATTTCTATTTGGAGCTTCGATGGATAGGTTATCTAGTTCAGGATAGTACAATATATTAATCATAATTACAGGGAAAAATAAGTTACAAAACAATAATGGTATCATAAAATAACATATCAAAAATGTATTTTTGAGTGGGTGATATGAATACTCCCAAATAATAAAAATAATTAATAAAATACAAAATAAAACATCTCTATAAAAATAATGGTTTTATCATGATTATTTATGTAAAAATAGTATAATAAATTAAAATAAATATATTACCCTCCTGAATAATATTAGCATTATCACCTAAGAACCAATCAACCACCAGTGAATTCACCATTTTAATCAATGAATCCAACTATAATATGATACATAAATTATTATAAAACCCATAATCTTCCCACAAATTCTGAAATTAATTCCATGTATATATGTAGGGGTGAGTTTAATGACCCCATAGGTTATCTACATATTCTGCAACCCAATGAGTTATAACGGTCATGGATTTTCATGTTAAGGAATATTAGAAGTGAAATTAAATCCACTCTGAATATATATTACACTTATATGATAAAAATTTAATCATATATATAAACCACTATGGAGTATAATACATAAATATTCACATACCAAAATTTGAATACACTACTTTTAATACTCCGCTATAGTCAAGGTTATTCAATCCGATTACCAAGGTTATACACTAATCCATTTCCTATATGATAAATATAAAAATAAAAAATTGTATATATATTGATCATTACCAAGAGATTCATACAATAAACACAACATACTTACTCAGAATTATATATTATGGAAATAATTAGGGATCCTTTAATTATGATATTTTATCGTGGTCCTCCTTAGTGACCTACATTCTAAAGGTACTTAGTTACTGTAGTTTCATTCCCATGAAACATCAAAAATTACATTGGTAAATTGGATGAGAGGTCAGACACATATTACCATTTTGGGTTTAATTATATCCTACTCAATGATATTGTATAGATTTATAGTGTATATTTAAAGACTTACAAAATCCAAGTATGTGATTAGTTACCCTTTCTCTAATGGACTTATTTAAACCATGAATCTATATTAAAATTTGTGTGTATTTATATTTTCCGAATATTTATTTTATTAATTAGTAATTATATGGTTTATAGATAATGATGTGATATATATAGAATGTTTCAATTTAGGGAGTTGGTAAGTGATCATGATGTTGGGATCATGCATCCAATATATCCCTCTAATGAGAATTAAAACCCATGTAGTTTGGTTCTACATAAAGGGAGACATTATTCCATTTTAAATTGTGTGATATAGCCTTCTTTCATAGTACATTAATGATATGTATAATGGAGGGAAAATAAAAAGTTTTCTAAAAATTTCTCATATGGTACTACTGAATAAGATGTCTTTTATTGTATATCCAATTATAAAGTAACTAAATAGGGGAGGGTATTGATGGGGTTTATACAAGTTATGAGGCACAATTTTTATTTGACATATTAGGATATGAATATGACTTCCCGTATCATAATCAAATGATAGTTTTGAGTTAAATAGTAAGGATTTATTTTTCATACATTAAAAATTTACTTTTTGTTTGTAGTTTTATAGAATTATAAAAAACTCAAACATATAAAACCCATATAATACAATGTGGAAACTTCTACATAGTGTCATTTTTTATAAAAAAAATTATTATTACATTTAAACACATATTTTATTCAAAATATATATTTACATTTCATTTAGAATACCCATAAATGAAATAGATAAATTTATATAGTTCACACTCATCCTTAGACCGTTTGAATGATATTTTAAAGGGATACCAAATTAATGGAAACCTGTTTGTCTAATGAAAAACATAAAAAACCACGAAAATACATAAATTATCAGAAGAAAATTTTCAGAAAATACAAAATAATAACTAAATGAGAAAATAAATATTTTTCTAAAAAAAATTCTACACAATTATGATGCTTATAAAACCCAAAAAATTCAACATGAAAACATTTCATAAAAAACAAACCTTTCAACACTAAATGTTCACTAACATTCCATAGAAAATGAAATAAAATTAATTAATAAATATATATTATAAAAATTAAATAGGTATCTTATAAAATCATAATCATAACATGTTCTCCCTCATGTTTAACCATTATTAGAAAAAGTGAATCTCGACAAATTACATTGAAGTAATCAACCGAACTAAGTTCCTTAATTTTTACCATTGAAGACTAAACCATTACCTAATAAATTAGACTTTGATAGAGAGATCATCAATTATCATGAGTTATATCAAGATTACCTACCAATATCCATAATTATGATGTACCATATCATGAAAAAACATTTTTATGTTTTCAATTATCACGATAAACCCTTGAAAATCTCATTTTTACCCATCAGTAAAACTCTTTTCAAATTCACATAATCATAAGGAGAAATATCATTTTGATTGAAAAATCCAAAAAATATTATAAAAAAATAGGTAAAACGATATAAATTGTAGAACCATGTTAACTTGTAGAGTAATAATGGTTATTAACAATTTATATGATGTCACATACTGTATTTTAGTCCCTATATTTAAATAAATCTTTTTGTACTTTTATAAAAAGTAGAAAATTACCAATATTTATATTATTAAAAACCCTATATTATAAATATTTGTAAATAAATAAATTATTTTAGAAATCAAAATTCAGTAATCTTTATGAATAAGTAATAAAATTATTGAAACACTTAAAATAACCTTGACAATGATTGAATGGTTTTTTAAGGAAAACATTATAATAATGTTTTCTTTATTATTCAATTACCTCAAGTATGATATATTAGAAACATTATTTAACTTTTAGATATATTAATATATTAAAATATATTTTATTTCTTTTATTTAAATTTACTATGAAGTTATCACATCAATTATTTCTATGTTAGATGTTTTCAGGTGTTTTGTTCATAAGTCCAAAACAAATTCTGTTGGTTGGCTGAAGAAAAAAATGAAATTGTACAACCATATATAAAATATCAATCATTAAATTATTATTATTTTTATATATTTAATAGAATTTTATAAATATTTAGAAAAATAAAGGATGAAAACATAATCATATCCCTTCATATACGTAGTACTCCACATGTAATTAGGAGAAATATTATCATTTTTCAATGGATTAAAGGGGAAAAGGTAAGTAATATTTTATCATTTTAGAATCATAATTATTTTATTATTTATTTATCTATATATATAAATTATATTCATAAAAATAACCATAATAGTTTGGTGGATTTTTGAAAATAAACACATAACATCATGGAGGTTGTTGTACACACTTACTCATGAGTGATATTTTCTTTTCCCAAGGGATGAAAAATAAAGTGAAAATGGATAATTTTCATCACTATAATAACCATTTAGTATATTTATGATACATATGTTGTTATAGTAATATGAATTTTTATTATTTAGATAAATCTGAAGAATATATAGACACGATAACACTATGTAAAGAGATATACCTATTCTTTTGAAAACCCCCCATTGGATTACACATTAATCGTTATAGGTCTTTGTTTTTGTGAGATTAGAACCTAAAATATATTAGGTTGATATTTGGTAAGTTAATTGGTTCGATATTCACAAAGATAATTGGCATAATAGGTGTTAGTAATATATGGGAGTTGGTTCCCTAATATAAGTGATGTGGGATGAAATTCTGTAAATAAATGAATGATTAAAATATAATATGTTCCTAACTCATGTAAAATGGATCAAAAGTTATATATATATATATATATTGAATATATTATAGTTTTAAATTCCACAAATAAAATTTATGTAGGTATTTGTGTTATTTTAAAACATATATTTTGGTTTAACCCCCCTTTTAACCCTTTTTAACCATAACTGTTGTAAAAAAATTAAATATTTTTTGACATGAAAGTAGTTATAAAAATTCTAATTAAAAAATCAATGTAACATTTCTAATAAGATAAAAACATTTCCATCAATTTTTTTATTGTTTTTTTAAAATATAAAAATAAATATTAGACATTAAATACTATTTAATGTCATTTTTAGGACTATTCCATAAATTTTAAATTTAAGATATAAATAAAATATGGAAATTCAATAAAAAATATTTAAAACTAAATTATAAATTATAATTATTTAATGAAACCTTGGAACAAACTATTTAATAAAAATATTTTCCATTTAATGTGTTTAAATAATTGAATCATTTTTTTACCTTGTAAAAGTAATGTTTCGACATTTTTTAAGTGTTTAATGTAATTATACCTTCACTAGTAATTAAAAACAATTAAATTAATTATTAAATTTTAACAAGAATCAATTTTATTATCTGTATTCATTCATAGTTTATTTTTATCTATATTATTACCCTAAAAAGAGAGAGAGTCTAGTTTTTAATTACTTATAAGTTAAAATTATATAACTTTTCTAGAAAAAAAATGTACCACAAAAATACAATATTTTTTAATATAGGATGATAATATTTTAAATAATTTAATCCAATTAGAATTAGAATTTTATTTTGTGACATTATTATTTTTTAAACATAATTACAATGTTTTACCCTTTTCAATTGTCAGTACTTTTAGCAAAGATTATAATTCATTATGATAAAAAATTAAATTAACCACATTAATAAATTTGAACCAAATGATTATAAATATAAAATCCATATTTCATTATTTATTTTTCATAATTATAAAAAATAAATTTTTCTATACGTTTTCAAAATCTAATGAAAAATTATTTTTAGAAATATACTCATTTTAAGCATAAATATGATAGTATACCAAAATATTCAATAATGATGAATAAAATATAATTAATAAAATATTTTTTAATTAAATAAATATTATTTTAAATTTATTTGAATAACAAAACAAATTTAGTGGTTAAATTAATTTGATTAATATACAAGAAATTAAATTTTTTTGAATAATATGTATTCTCAATATTCCCTATAAAAAATAACATTTTCAGAAAAAAATGAAAAATAAGTTTATTAAGCCTATTATAACATGATATTTACAAAAATTATTTGAATTTACGTAATAAAATTTAAAAAATATTCATAAATTATTCATAATATTCTCACAAAAATTCAATAAAAACCATTTTTGATGAAATTTTATATTTACATTAAAAAATTAAATTTATACTCATTCATTTTTAATAAGCACAATTAGATGCATATTCTTTTATTTAATATATGATCTATATATTTAACTAAAATAATTTACTTATACTATTTAAATTAATTTACATTTTGAAAAATACATTGTGTACATAAATATATATTTTTTAATATCTCTTTTTATCCAATATGATCTTATTTAAAATTGTATTATTATATCATAGAGATGAAGAAGTACATTTTTATTAATGGAAACATCCCAATCTATTTTTGGAGTTGTGGTTATACCTACTCATTATATCAAAATAAATGGCTAGATTATAATTGTAATATTTAAATAATAATATTTATAATGATAATCACACATCATCTTAAACTCAATATTATGCATAGTGAAAAAAATTTGTCATAGTATTGTTTTTTTGACTAAAATATGTTTGAGTTATATTCGACCCTCATAATGAAATTTAATAAATTAAATTTTAATTTCATTCTATCATAATCAATTTTTCATGACATAGTAATATAATAAGATATATATTTTGTCCTGAAAATTAATTTCCAAGAGAGGACAAAAAAATTTCTATTTTGTCAAATAATATACCACATTGATATTAATACATATAGATGTGTTTTTAAATAAAGTAACTTGATTTTTTACTATTACTTCCCACATTAGACTTAATAGATTTAATAAATTATTTAAACATCAAGATAAATATTTTAATAAAACATACTTACCTTATTTAATTCAACATCATATGTAAAATTTAAATAGTTGTTTAAGATTCAATTAACTTCAAATTATTTCATATCACTTATTTAATGGGTTGAATATTTGTAATGATTATTTCTTTCATAATGTAACAAAATTAACAATAAATTGACCACATGTTACATAAAAGGATGAAAATTTATTCCATATATTTCTATCCATTAACAAAAAACAAAAATGTTTATAAATTTTTAGATAATATCCAATATGATGCAATACTACCCTAATCTCGAAATAGACAATATTAACACCCAGATATAACATTAAATCGTTATATAAATAAATTACCATAAATTTAGTCAAAATATTCCATACCAAAACATAATCCCATTGATTGAGTTATTTGATCACGTATTCTTCAAATATAATCAACAAAACTATCTCTAAATATCATCAACCACTCTAATAGTCCCATACCAAAATGTAAAATTTTATATTATATAATCTCTAAAATATAATAATATTTTCCATAAATAACATAAACCACCATAAAACAATGGAAAAAAATATCATATTTCAAAATATAATTCAACCATTCATTATCAAATAATATACCATTTTAGAAGATAATATTTATATTTAATTTACACATATAATGTTCCAAATATATTCAAATTCATAAAAAAATATTTACTCACTTAATTACCAAATCCTTTTTTCCATCTCATTATTATCTATGTAATAAATCATATATTCCTAAAATGTAGTAACCCTTTCTATTGAATTGAGATATTTAATAGAACAAAAATGTTTATATTAAACATAATGTTTATTAATACGTTTCAACTTATTTCCACAAAATATTAAATCATTCTTTGTCAAATAGTGTTCTAACAATAAAAATTTTTATACTTAATGGTTACATATACCTAAAATAATAATTAAAACTCAAGAAATGTATCCTAAAGTACTACCATCCCTTGGAACATCAAAATAGGTTTTCTTGAATTTAAAATTAGAATAAAAGTTATACTTTTCAACACATGATTTTATCTAAAACTCTGAAAATATCCATAGATAAAAGACCCCAACCTCTAATGTTATCAAAACCCATGAATTGATACTAACTACAACATAAAATATTTTAATCAACCCATAATAATTATGTTAGTAGAAAAGTATTAATTTTATTTCATTTCCATTATATTTTAGGTTTATAGTTATATATAATTAGGAAGAACACTTTCATATCAAACAATTAACATATATTGTGAAAACATCCACTCAATGACCAATTTTTTACATAATGATATTCTTAAATTTAAACACATATCAAATTAAAAACGTTCTTGGTTATTTTTAGTCAAATCCAAATGGTATAAATACATAACTTTCTATAGTTCATATTCATATGTAGATCATGTGATAAGCATTTCAATATTTTGGGAAGAGAAATATTATTCTGAATAATTGATATAAATACACTGGAAACCAAAAAATATATTGAAAAAAGTGAATGTTAAATAAAATTTATATTTTTTCAGAATGAACCATTGAAAATATAAATTTTTTATTGATACATTATAAAATCAATATTCTCTTAAATAAAACCATCTATACCGATTTGTAAGAATAGAAAAACCATGAATGGATCATTAAAACAATTATTTGAAAAAGAATCACTTAACTTATAAATATTCAAAATATTTTCATAACTTTTGATATCAAAATATAAACATAAAAATAATTTTTTAAATTAAATTATATGTCTTGGTGAATCATTATCATAAAATTGGATAACCCATAATTAACTCCATGTCAGAGAAACTGATGACCTAATAATTTTATTGCCGTAACTAACCATGTTATCTCTATCATTTTTCACTTTCAACTACTAAATCATTAAAAAATGAATGAGTAAGATATATCAGGCTCACCTTTTACTGTCTATATTTATTATGTACTATATCATGGAAAAATATTTGTGTTCTTCTTTTTTTTATTTATAAATACCTTGAAAATATCATTTCAATAAATAGTTAAAATACATTTCATTTACTCATAATCAAAAGATGATATATCCATTTTATTTTAATAATCCTAAAAAATCCCTCAACAAGCGATATCAGGATATAGTTATAAAAAAATGTAAAAATCTAGAATAATAATTGAAAATAATTGAAAATTAAATTTTGGAAGAATTTCTTTACCCTTTATATAATAATAAATAATTTTTAACATATGAAATAAGTAAAAAATAACCCATACGAGAAATATTTTAAATATTTCATTTTAAACCACTATATTGAAAGTAAAATATAGTAAATAATTTCATATATAAATAGTTTATCATTAGAAAATAATTTATGAAATAATTAAAACAACCTCGACATGGGAGAAGTAATGTTGTATGAAAAACATTAAGAAATATCTTTATAAATAATTTATCATATGTAGATTCTGACTCACCAAATACATTATATAAATCCTCTATAATAAAATAATATTAATTATACACATTCATAATAACCTACATTTTATTACTTTATTATAATCTTAGTTATTTTATTTTTTTTACTTTGAATTATATAGTTATAAAATTGATTAACCACATCTCTGGCATCATAGAGGACATTCATTTAATAATTAAAAAACAAAATTGTTATAATGATCAAATTCAATAAAGTCATAGTTTCATCTAACACATAATATTAATCAAGAAATACTTATCATTTTTATTAAAAATGTATTTATAACTAGTCATGAATGGTGTACATGAAAAATGATTCACATCACTTCATGAATGTTCCAATTCACATATACATGTCAGAGGAACTACAACATTACAATAGATTAAAGGTTAAGAAGGTATGAAATATAATATCATTAAAGAATCATAATTAATTAATGGATATCATATAAATTCTTTAAATCCATCATTATAACCATCCTTTTTGGTGGTGATGTATAATTAAACACATCACATCGGGGAGGTGGCAGTACACATATACACATGACTGATATTTTCATTAGACATAAAAAGAAAACAATAAAAGAGAAAATGTATTTTTCATAAAAATAATGAAATTTTATTTTATTTATGATATTTAAAAAATTATACCATCCTGAGTATATACATTTTAGTTGAGGTGGAAGAAAAAATAAAAATGAAAGGACTTTGTTAATTGATAGTTATATTCTATTTTAAAGCCGATTTTTCATAAAACTTAAGCATTATTGGATGGTATTTTTTTAAGATTGATTCTTCTATTAAATGGGATGGATTTTTGGTAATGAAATTGGGTATATATTGGAATACATAAACGGATCATGACGTGTGATGAATATAGGATATATGGTGCCCATTTTTAATATAAGTTGGTGAAAATCTAATTAATATATAAAATATTAATATATGATTTTTTATAACTCATTATAACAAGATCCAAAGTAACATATATTCAAAAAAATGATTATATCATTGAAATAAATTAGATCTATAAAATTTAAATAAAATTCATTTTAGACAATAATTTTTGGTTTAACCCCCACGACAGCCTTGTTAAACCATTACCTTCATAACATAATTATTAATCATCTTGGGTCATAAACATAATATTAAAAATTATAAGTGGAACATTTAAAAACCATTCATGATATAATATATATGTTCCCATCCATTGTAGTTAATATACGATTCTTCTAATTTTAGAATGTTACAACAATATTTAGTTGACATTAAATCCCATTTAATTCATTTTTGGGACTAATAAAAAACTATCATGTTAAAGACATCAATAAAAACTGATATTAAAATATAATATCATAAAATATAAAATTTTAATTTTAAAAATTCACTAAAATCATTTCACAAAAAAATCATTTACAACATATCACTTTTAATATTTTTCATAACCATTTTCTTACTCATTCTATTACATCCACATGTGCTGCGTCAATTTTATAAAAGCATTCGAGGTAAATAAATTATAACTAAAATTTATGAAATATCATAAAAATATATCATTATTCATAAATTTCATCATATTAAATCCTTTATATATCATATAAATATATACTAATATCTTGAAATCACAAAAGGTGAGACAAAGTGACATTTTGTAATTTCCATTAACTAAAAAAATTAAAGGCTTCAAATCAATGTAAAGTGGAACAAAAAAGAAATATTTTCCAAGAAAATATGGTATGGTTATATATAAACTAATACTATAATAATTAAAATTAATTAGATTATGTGACCTTACCACAACATTTTACCCTTAATTAATAAGTATTACCCATTAACGTAGTGAAAACTCTTTACAATATTACTATTCATTTTAACAAAAAATGAAATCAAAATTACTAATATATTTTAACCTATTAATTCCAAATAAGAAATAAATTTTTCATGATTCAATTTTTATATTGTATAGTGATTAATTGTATTATATCATTTAAAATGTAATGAAAAATATTTTTTTAAATAGTTATTTTAGTAATTGAATTATTTTTATACCAAAGTCATGTATAATATTGATACTCATATAATTATATGAATTTGATTTAATAAAATTAATAATATTATACTCTATTATAAATCCTATACAAAATGGAATATCTAAATTACATTTATTGATAGATATAAAATGACATTTTCTTTCAAAATATGTCTTTTCACTATTCACCAAAAAATCTTCCTTTTCAGATAAAATATCTAATATTTATATTATAATTATTTTGAAATGATTATTTCAAAACCTATTAACATATTATAACATATAATTTCATAAAGTGTCAAACATTAAACACTATATTCAAGCAGAATATGAAATAATAATCATTTTTATGAAAAATTATTTTTAAATTATAAATTAAATTATAATCATTTCTTATCTTATAACCATCATTATATTAATTTTATTTTATTAATTAAATTATATATAAATTTTATTAATATCATTCATATATAATGGATAATTTAATTTAAATTGATAAAAATACATTATGCGCATAAAGCCGTTTTGTGAAAAATGTCTCTTTTAATCATATATGATTTCATTTAAAATTAAATTATAATTTCGTAGGAATTAATAATTGCATATATTTGAAATAAAAAATCCATATATATATATGTGAATATAATTACATCTTATATAATTTTTAATCCAACTCCTTGGTCATAACATCCACTTCTAAATACAAATATTTTAAAATTATATCGGAGTTTATCTTATGATTTGTATTGGATGTGGTGCATGAAATTGAACATAAAATTCATTTTCATCTAAAATAATTATGTTTTATAATGATATAGTTCCATACAATAACACCCATTTAATTTTAAATGACTAAATTATATTTGATAACATGTACAACACATAACACAAGGATTAAATGACCCATAACTTATTATTATTTAAATATTACATTTATCACTTACCCATTTAATGGAAGTGTATGAATATAATAAAATAGAATTTTAAATTATAAAAATTTCATAATAAAGATAACTATATATGTTAATTATTAAAAAATAAGCACTCAATTTTTATAAAAGGTATTTTATTATTCAAAAAATTGATTGCTTCATAAATGGTATTTAATTCATTTTTTATGAGAAAACATTATAGTTAATTTTTTAAAATATAAAATTTTATTTTTATACATAGAATATAGTTTTTTAAAACATAATTTAAAAATTATCATATGTTGAAATTTTGATGTTTTTATAAAAATATAGAGTTTTTAATGAATAGAGAAATTTTTTAATTGTTTATTAAAATTTTTATTTCATTTTAAGTATTAAAAAAGTAAAATTATATTTTAGATTTCTTTTAAAATTTAAATATTTAATATTTTAGAAATTATACAATTACTGTCTTTTGAATGAATTTTAAACATTAATTTAGTACAAAACTATTTATGAACATAAAATGACATTATTTTGAAAAATTATTTTCACCATAGTTTACATGATAAATATTAAATTAAATTATACCACTTATCTGTTTTTAATAATTAAAAAATGATTCAATATGTATAATAAGGAGGTTAAAATTTGGTAAATATGACCTCTTGGTCAATATGAATACTCTCCATGGTAAAATTTCTCTCCTTGATAAAGGGTAAATCTAGTTAATGTAGATAAAAATTAAGTGATAAGATCGTATTTCTTCATCAAAAATTTTATTTGAGGAATTATAATATAAAATTATCTCATTGGTATATAAGTTAAATTTTTTTATATATACTTTCCAATTAAAAGGACCAATATAATATATAAAGTAATGAAAGTCACAAAATTTGCACTCTTAATTATAAAAATTTATTATATGTTCATAATGATAAAAAATCTAGTTAAGAATAAATATTGATATTAATATTTTTAAAATTTTAATAATCATCATAAGAGAAATTTATTTCCAGTTTCTATTGATTATATGATTACCTTAAATGATTTCGCAAGTGAAATACAATATTTATTCAATTAATTGATAAATAAAAAATTATTTTAATATTATTTATTGTGACATAATGAGAATGATTTATAAAGTGTTATGAATTTATAATATATATAAAATATGAGTGATATTTAAATGGATTATAATTTAATTTCAAATTTTTTTGGTGACTATAAAATCAAATTAAATGAATAGTTCCCATATTAACATTAATTTTATATTATAATAATTAATATTTTATTAAAGGATTTAAAATTAATTGTAAAAATAACATTATCAATGTAAATAGAATTTAGTTGTAAACATTATCCATGGTCCACTTACGAGTTAATTATCTATTTATGGAATGATTCTTTACCCATCATGGTTAAAATTGTTGTTATAGTGGTAAAGGTAAAACATAATTAAAAAGGGATTAATAAAATTGATAACGTTTAAAATGACAAAAAAATAATAAAAAAATTAATTTTATGATGTTATTTCAGATGTAGAATCTTTTTCTTTGAATTAATGTCCATTTAAAATTATTTTATTGTCAATGGATTTATTATATTTTAATCTTATAATAAATTACAAGTGTATCCTCTCCCTCTCATTTAAAAGGGCTCCACTCTATCCTCTTCCAAACAACCCATTCAGATATAATTCATTTAACACAACCATGTGTCTTAGAAGGATATTATATTGGTTTTAATTTTTATATATGATATTTTTTTAATAGTTTTTCATTTAAAATTTAAATATCACATCTACATTTTTATCATCCATTATATTGTAAAATAATAATATCACTCGTGCATACCTGTAGACTATCACATCTACGAAGTGATGTAATTTTTTCCATTTATTTTTTACTTGGATGGTAATAAGGATATATTTAATTAATGTCAATGATATATATGATATAATAATTATTCAGTAAATTGATTTAATATTTACCTCTATTGTTCAGTCAATCAAAAATAAAAATAACGTTCTTACGTACGTATGGCCAACCATCACAATGAATATTGTAATTTATACTTTATGAATAATTATTTGGATGACTGTAAATATAAATATAATGAATACATTTGATATTTATGTCATGAATAAAATTATGTAGATAATGGAATTATTGTCATTGAATATTAACCAAAACTAGAAAATCAAAACATATATGAAAAACAAAGCAGATATCACCCAAAAGTAATATTTTAATAGAGAATTGTTAAAAATGGGTTATAAAAGGTAATAAGTAAATAATATAATGGATTATATTTATTATTTTTTCACTGGTATATTTATAATAAACCAATATTTTTTATATAGTTGGTTATAACACAATCTAATGGTGTTAGACCTAAGGTAATAGATTTTCATCTCCTATTTATTTTTGGGTAACACACACTATATTCACCACATGTTTTTTAAATTTGGTGTATATATTGGCCAGGAATGTATATTATTATTAATAATATTAATTTTATTTGGAATTACATATCCATATAGTTTTATTTCTTTCAGGAATATTATGATTCAAAAGTTACCTAAATTTTAAGGGTTTTATGTTACCATCTCATTGTTTATTGGGATTGACTATGGTAAAGTTCTAAAAGATGAAATATTATGATTTATATATTATTAAAAACATTAATTTTTTTCTAATATTTTTAATTCTTTATTTTATATGTTTTCATGCCATTTTACATTATTTAATTACATAAGATACCGAAATAATGTTTTTATGAAATAATAACTTTTTCCTGCTCTCCAGTTCAATATTTATTTTTCATTTATATCCACATTTTCAAAAAAAAAGTTTTTAAAAATGTTATTAAATTTATAATTTTATATTTAAATACATTTTTACCCATTTTTTATTTTTACAATTTTCTTAAAAGGAATATTCTTTTTATTTATCAAGAAATGTGCCTTTTGATTTTTTACAAAAAAATTGTTCGAAATGATTTATTTTAACTTATACAACTAAAACATAATTTCATGATATAATGACCCCTCAATACTATAATGGTTCTATTATAATTTTACACTTTTATTTTCAATGTAATAGATTTTTTATATATTTTGTGATTTCTTATGTTTTAAAAAATGATATTCAAATTTGAACGTGTATCTTTCAAAAAAAAATTAATGATATTTTATTATTACTTCAATTAATCAACGATAAAAAAAATGATTTCACTTATTATTTAATAAGGATATTATCCATGTATACCATCATTATAGATTTTTTGTGTGGACTATGATTATTATGGAATTATTTCTATATATACCATTCAATTTATATAGGTTATGTAATGCTTAAATAAAGAAATGTGCATGAAACCCATCTATTTTACATGCCTTCTGATATAATGAAATGATTATGAAACCAATATATTTTTTAGGGGTTTTAAAATGTTCTTTTTGGATCATATATAACAAATATGTATTATTTTCATTATTGAATAGTTGGAACCAAAATTTTATATCCCTCTAACAGATTGGGTATAGATTGAAATTTCATGAGATAAACATCATTGGAATTAAAAGTGGACACATTTTATAATGGGACTCTTCAAAATACAATAGTCTTTTGAGTAAGCTTCAAATAATATGGTTTTTTAGGTAATGAACCCAATCAACTAGGATACTATTTGTAGTGATCCTTGACTACACTGGAAATAATTTTTTAATGCTTATGTGTATGCCACAAATTTATATCTGCATACAATATTATTCTTTCATGGATCCTGTACTTGTATTCCTTTATAGTTAATGTCTTATGAAATTTCATAGTATTATCCCTAACAAATAATAATGATGTATGATATAAATTGTTTGTTTCCCCAATTTTATGCTAATTTTTTCATACTAACTGACTAAAATTACTTTTTTTATTATCAAAACACATTTAAGGGAAAAGTGGGAAACCATGATATCCAAATGGAAATTCAATAACAACCCCCACAAAAACCCCTGAATACTGTCGGATCTACCCCACCTTAGCGGCTACCCCTTGACATTAAGCCTTCATATAAGCAAGAACCTTTAGAAATCAATCCCATGAAATAGTGCATGGGCATGGAACCGATGGTGTAGCGATACCCTCTCTATCATCCAAATCCAAAAGAATTGCACTGATGAAGGTTTGATGCTATGATACACTTCCAAAGAAGATCCTAGTGGTGATTGGTAATGATTTATCACATGCAATAATAGAATAAAAAAAGGTGATTCGAAAGAACACATGACACATACAAGAGGTCTTTATAAACCAACCAACCAATACCACCAAATTAAACCAAGTCATTAAAGATAAAAATGAGATTATGAGAGTCTGTTTCCCTATAAAAATTTCTAGGATAAATATAAAACAAGCGTGTTTGGTTCATCCAAAATAAGATCTTCGAATTAGAGTGTCATCTTGTCCCAAGATTGAATATACTCTTCATGACTTATCTTCCAATTATTAAAGCCCCCAACTATGATCAAAACATGAATAACTATCCTAGAATATTAGTCCTCATTGAGATTCATCCTAGTGGTCTCCCTATGATTTTAGTGGTATCTTATTTAGTTGTATTGAGAGATAATACTTGTTCTACAATTTCTTATTTTGTGCTCATGAGCAATTATAGTGGTTGTTTGAGCTCAAAAAATTCTTTTCAATAGTTATCCATCCGTTTTTCTTTTGATTTATTCACTGATTGTTTCTCCATATGAAGAGGCAGGTAAGATTAATCGTTCCTCTTTTTACAAATACCATTCCTCCCTTCTAAGGAGGGACTAATGGAAATTCCTTTAAGAACTTGAATTGTATCCTTAGTATATTCATAATCCTTAGGATATTTGAGTTGAGGCCAGACACATGTGACTTGGAATGGATTGCCTCACGATTAGCATGATCATCATGAGCCTCATTCAACAGAACTGCCTGGAGTTGTGTGTCTGTGGCCTCCAAGGCAGTACCCTCCTGCGTAACTCCCCCTCCAAATCAACACTCACCTCAACAACCTGAAGAAAATAAAAAAGTTTTAAAAAATTAAAATTTTTGTTGGCTCTTTATAATCACACCCCACTTGTTACCTTTACCCAGCCCTTACATCCTTCACAGTGTGCAGCTCCCCTTTCATTTATTCCCAATTCATCCTAGTTATTCTCAATGTTTTCTTCTAAAGTAACCACCTCCATTGTAACCACTTTAAGAGCTTACAAAGATTCATTCCTCATAAGTTTAGAAATATCCAGACCCACTTCTTTAATAGCAGTGGACCAGGGCCTGCCAACCCCCATCCTCATGTGGATCCAAAGGGATAGACTCTAGTTGTACACTTCCCTACACAGGTTCCTTGTGTTGTGCATCCAAACCACTAACTTATCACTTATCATGGCCCTTTCCCTTACCTCCCAGTGCTACATCCATATTTTGTACAGGGTTCTTCCCAAATAGTGGAACCCCATCAGCTGCCTCATCAAACTACACACCCCCTTGCCCCAGGCTAGTAGAACCCTCCTCAACACTAAACCAATAAACATGTTGTATCAACCCACGTCTATAGGCCTCCTATAAATTATATAACCAGTTCAGACAGAGAATAAATCCTCCCATGATTCATAAAACACCTGTTGCCTGTAGTAGAATTCCTATCCAATTGTAATCCAAATGAAATCCAGGGGATTTTGGGAAAAATCTACCTCAAAACATTCTCCTGGATTAACTATATGACACACTGCCTTGGTATGACTATCAGAACACAAAAACCTTCCAATGAGATTACTGAGCATCCAAATAAACGACAGGTTCTGAAAAGGCAGAGGAAGGCTAGGGAAACTCACGCATATTTTCACCGAAGGGGAGTCCCATTTCATGTGGTGATCTTGTGTCCATATATATAGGTAAAATCAAGACCCATTTCAATTTTGAGGCATGCATGACTAGGCCTTGACTTGGTATTCCTCTGATGGGAAGAAGATACTAATGTTCCTTTTTTCAAGAAAACCAACTGTCACCCCGTCCTAAAAATCCCACACACCAAAGATAACCCTATAGAAATTATCCACTGATTTCCACCTCTACAAGAATCGAGATATCAGTGACTAGTTCAGAAACTCAAATGATTCATAGAACTCTGCAACTGACAATGTCAGATTAGGGCTTCTTTCATACAAATCTGGGACCTTTGAATTTAGGGGGAATTTTTGAAAAGGTGGAAGTATCTCAGCATTAGATAAGGGGGAGAAGGAAATCTCTATTTCCATTTAGGATAATGAAGGTACCTCCCCCAATGGTGGGGGAGGGACTAACATGCTTACCACCTTTTTCATGAAGTAGGAGAAGGCGTCGTGAACTCCCTCCATCACGATCTACCCCTATAGTGTTGACAATTTTATTATACACTTATGATCATTTTATTCTCTAGTGATCATTGAAATCTACCTTATTTACCCATATCATGAACCTCAACTCACCCTTTCCTATATTTACTTTTTCTTAGGTTATCAAGAATTCTCTTAAGTATGATATTTTTAAAAAAGGGTTCCCATTATGACGAACATAGTGAGATATGATGTATATATATTATGATCACATTTATTATGTTTCTATGTTTACAAAGTAATTAGACCTATGTGATTATTCCATGTATTATAATGTTATGTGATAAATTTTCATCAATTAGAATGATATAAATATGTATGAAAGGAATGCGTTTTTATAGTTAGTGTCATATCATCATTTAGTTATCCATTATAAATTAGGATAGGAAAATTAAGTAGAACCTTTTGGATAATCCTATTATTTGGAGAACATCTTCTGTTATGGTAAAGAGAGGAGTGTTGTTTTCCTTAAAAAAATAATTTTATGAATAATAAAAGCGGTTATAGTCTTCTAACAGATTCATCATTTTATAACATCCCCAAAAAGAATTTTTTATATATGTTTTCCATCATTGTAGTTTATCATTATTTTTACCTTACCATACACCTAGTTAGACACTCCTTGGGGAAATTCTTAGGTTGATTAAAATTTTAGATATAAACCATCAATAAGGATTTAAATATATAATTATCATAAATGACATATGTTAAACCTTGTATATCTTAAATTTAATAGTATGTCTCTTGACACTAACACCCTAAAAATTATTTTTCATGATTCCTCACTATGACTATTGTTTCTCACACAATATATTTTGGATTTAGTCAATGGATGGAACTAGGGGGATTCATTTAATCATTTGTTGAAAATTGAAATATTGTTTGAATGATTAACCAAATGAAATGATATATGGAATTTGAAACCATAGCATTATGCCTAATAATATATCCTATTATATGATTAATAATATAAAATTGGTAAATTTTTTATCACACATAACAAGAGAAAGAAAGATATTGATTAAGTCTGTAGATGAATAAAGATCTATCTTATTTTATGTTATGAATTTGGGAATAAGAACTCAGTTGGATGTGTCTACAAAACTAGGTGGAATTTTCTATGTGTAAATGAGTTGAACATGGAATGTAATTTCCGATGATAAATAAAGAGTTCTATGGAATAAAATAAATCACATCATAAGAAACCATTTATAGTATAATTTATTATGTATGGGGAATATGGGAATTATCCAAAATAATTCCCAAATACAAGAGTTGACATCAAGGTTATGTAAGGACCTATATTATTCCATATTAGTAAATGAATGTATTCATGTTTTTTTATTGAGAGTTAATAATTATAGAATTGATATAAGAATCATGAATCATATATTAATTGTTTAATAGTAGTTTTCAATAAGGATTCAAAAATATTTTGTGGACTAGTTTGGATAACCATGATAATTGAATTAGGGGTTTAGTGGAAATGTTAATATGGTATTAATATATTATTTACATTAATTGGATAGTATTGGTGACATAGAAATTTGGTGATGATTTTATAACCAAGTTATTTAGGTCATATTTGATGATTTTTATATTATTTATGGATTTAAGGATGATATTCAATGGTCTGTGATTATGTTTGATGGATATAGATCTTTTAAATTTTTGAAGGATTTTTTGTTTTCATGACATGTTATAATAAGATTTCTGGATACCATCATAAGATTGTTATTTCAAGATAGATCATGTGTTTAATGGCTTTGATTCCCCTTTAGAGGATTTGAGTGATGGTATATTGAGGTGATTTGAATATTTTTCATATAATTGAGGATGAATATTAAATAAATAATTAAATAAAACATTGTGTTAGTATATTATTTTATGTTAGGTAAATTATAGTCTATTAGATAGTTTCATATAGATAATCTTGATGGTTGAAAAGTTTTACATTTCACATTGATATTTTTTAAGATATTTATGTTCAAATTAAGAATCACCTTCTATGTTATTATATAAATTTGATTCATGTTATTTTTCTGAAGTTAATGTAACAATACAATTATATATATAATTTTTTTTCATATTTATTAGCATTCATGAATTAAATATTTAAATTCATTATTAATATTTTACGTAAGAAATAGTATTATTAATGTTTTTTGTTAGAAGGTTATATATCAAATATAAATGTCAAAATTAATGAATTTTAATTTGAAAGAAAATTTTTTTTGGGTTCATTATGTCTAAATTACCTTTTTTAGTTTTTTTAGATTTATTTGGAATAATTAATTTTTCAGTGAATATTGAGATATGCATTTTTTGTAAAAATTTTATTTCTTTACAATAAATTATGAAATTAAAATTTTGTAATTGCGTATTTAATATCATTTAATGTAAAATAAAAATTATTTATTTATTTTAAATCTCAGAAATTTAATTGAATAAAATTTATACTATATTTCAGGATAAGTTTGTTTTCTATTTAAAAATGGTATTTTTTCTAAAAAATGTGGAATAATACAAAAATTATCTCCTTTTAGATTAATTAAAATAATTAAAAATGGGGAATTTTTTAAATGAAATATATATACTATATATAATAAAATATAATTTTAGTTTCACACAATGATAATTACTAGTAATTGAGTTAATATAATATATTATTTTCTTGAAAAATACGCTTCATGAAACATTGATTTTTCATCATGTCTACAGGTTTTGTTTTAAATATAATTATTCTAATTCATTTAATTGAATATGGTAAAATGAAATCCTTATTTGGAATCACAAGTTCCAAATTATATATTAAGTTAATTTTTATTTTTATGAACAAAACATTTATTGTGGTAAAAATAATAATTTACCACAGTATAGGTAAAATAATGAAAAACATTAATGTAAGAAAGGTTAATGCATAAAATACATAAAGGGTAAAAATTTAAATTATTGTTTGATTTTATTATCGAAAATATTCCTTACACAAAATTATAATTGTCAGTGTAATTCTTTTTTATTAATGGAACCTGAATGTTGTTTTATTTAATTATAAAATAATACTTATTTAATCAAATAAAACTAACCCTCCTCGAGTATAAATATCACTGATCACCCCAAAACATTCTCCAAAAAATCCATGAACCTCTCTAAATATCTTCTAAATTCTATTCTACCCACTCTCCCTATATCCATGTACTGATGGTATCATTATAATACTAATCCCAACATCTAAAAGGCGTTCTTATGGAGGTGATATTCAAGCGGTAAATTTCTCAAAAAACCTCTCTTAATTTAAATTTTATATAATTTATCCTCACATAATTCATATTTCATGGAATGAGAACTCCATTATAATTTATATTATATAATTTTATATTTTCAATTGAATATATTACGCCCACCCCTTTTATTATCTCCTATTATTCAAAGAAATGAAACCATTATTTAAATTATGATGGTCAATCGCCTCTGTGAACAATGATTATTCATTTTCCATTACTGTATTCATGTATGTCCATAAAACTATTATTATGGTTTAATAAGGTATGGATAAATATATTATGACTTATTTCTTACATTAGAACTAATATATATACAAAACATTATATAAAATTTAATTGGTTTTTGATGAACGTAAATACTGCAATAATAAATTAACCATTTTTATTGACATTTTTATCAAATTAATCATACTTATATAAGAAATGGGAATTATATATGGAATAATTTATACATATGTAATTTTATTATTACCATTTCATTCATTTTTTAAAATATTATTTCCATTTGATAAGAAAACCATAATTATATACAAATGAACTGACCATGAAACCATGAATGGAACACACCAAAATAATGATAACAATGAAATATTATTAACAAATGGGTTGTATTACATTATAGAATGATCATATAAGGTATTATAAATATGAATATTTTTTTAATAAATTAATAACATTCTTTAAACCATTATACAGTATGTTTGAACATGTTTGAATGAATTCGAACCAGAGGTAAGGGAATTCATAAACAAATTTTCATTCATTAGTTTAAACATCAAATTTATTGATAATGTATTACTAATATTATGTATAAAATGATTTTTTATTTTCTGATACTATATTTCCACTGGTTTTATTTTGACATACAGTGGATATATATAATATTTTCATTTAATTATTTCTCAATTTAAGGATATGATATTTGTAAGGGAGACATTATATTTAAAACCAAATTTAAAAAAATTTAATGATTTATTTTATAATAATTTATACATAATAACCATGTTTTTAAAATTGATGGAATGAATTTATTAAAATGGAAATGAATTTTTTGAAATTTAGTTTTTAAGTATCTCTCAAATATTCAAAAAACAAATCTTTTAAAGAATTTGGGTAATAGAATTTCTTTTAGAAAAATATGTTTTTAAAGATTATTTTCAGAAAATTCAAAAGGAATGTTTTTTAAATATATAAAATCATAAGAATATACCAACATCATGTCAGTGAAATATGTTGAATCTTATATTACTAGTTTATATGTTTACATTCAAATAAACTAATTTCTATTGTACATGTGATGTTCTTTAAAATGAATGATTTAAAAATGAATATTTTATTTTATTTTTTAAAGAGAATTTTAATGATGAAATCATTCAGGAATTATGGTTATGTTATCGTTATTGGGAATTTTTTATGATGATTGGTAGATCATTTGTTAATAAATTATGAATTTTCCCATGATAAACCAAGGACTGGTGGTTACGTTATAACCTTCAATGCATTTGGTACTTCAGAGTTGGAGGTCGGACATATTGGTTACTACATTTGTAAGAGTCCTATGGAAAATTATATCCCAAGTTACCTAAATATATCATATATTATTTATTATTATTTTTCATGAAATTATCATGATTTTTAAGTGGTAATATAATTATCTTTTCGAAAATAAGATTCTATTTTTGGGGTAAAATGGAGTGTTTTCTAAAATTTGTTTATATGGGTTTTCATTAGACTAACTGTTTCCTTTCCTTTATGTTTCTTGAAAGTATTTTTTCTCACCCCATGTCGTAATATTTTTCACAAGTTTTAAGAAATATTATGGATAAAAATTATATCTTGGATAAAATTTTTAATATGTTTCATGAAGAGAATCCATGTTTCATTTTACACTTTTTATTTAAAAAAAGAATTTTTTTTATTTGTGTCCACTTGTAATGTATGAGTTTCCATGTCTGAGTTATTCAAAATTATCTATAACACTAAACCTAAGATATCCTCATTATTTTAAAAATGTAACTTCTAGTTAAAAGTCACTAAATATGTAATTTTTAAGACCACGACCATCTCGTTTGTATTGAAGGATAGTTTTGATAACAATAGGGGTTATATAATATTAATAAAATATCAATAAATAAATTTTAAATTTTGGTTAAGTTGAAATGATATATAATTTGAATATTACCATGTTAATACATAAATTATATATATATTCAGAATTTATTTCTCTATATAAAATAGTGAAGCTATGGTATAAATCCATATAGAGAAAAACATCCTTGAAAATCAGTATCATGAGATTGTTAGAGTGAGATAAAAATAGTTTGTTGCAGTGATGTATTTTTGGAAACAAGATATACATATTGGTAGAATCCATCAAAATGAGTATATAAATCATCAATAGTGGAATATTCAGCATTAGAGAATTTTATGAGACAAAATCCTTCATATTTTAGTAGAACTAAAGAACTGGTGGTTGCAAAAGGATTAGACAATACATTAGAAAAGATATCCAATTTTGTGGGATGTTATGAATAAAAAAAGGTAACACAGTTTCTTAATCATTTTTTATTTGGAGATGATTGATGGTTTCCTCTAGATAAAAATAACAAGGAGAAAGATGAATTTAATATTAAGTAATGGAATGATTTACAGATACTTATTCTATAAGAATATTTTACTAAGATTAATTGACACAAACAAGAGAAATAATTTTTGTAAATCATGTGTAAGGATAAATATTGTAAGCTACATATGAATCCAATTTTATAAGATTATCCTGCTACATAATGTATTTTTTGGTAGATTGATATTAATACTAATATATTTTTCTTTGGTTTGAAACCAATTTTACAAAGAACATTTTCATTAAGAGTGATTAAAATATTTGAAAAACATTTTTGTTCTACTAAAAAGATGAGATGGTGTTTGGTGATACATATATTACACAAAATGATAATAATAATAAGTGGTCAAGTTATTAGCAATTGGTAAATATTTCATCAAATAAATTTATAGGTAAGAAAATAAAATTCCCTTCCTGTGAAAAGTGTGGTAGGAGGAACCCTGTGGAATGTTTCTCAAAATCATGGAAATGACTTCCATGTGCAAATATTTGTAACATCTCTCATGAATGTAAGAAAAATCAGTATAAAAATAATGGAATGATGATTTAGATATTATTTAATTGAAATAATTTAGTATATTATGTTATCCTATGTCTAAAGTGAGTAACTCTAAGTGAAATCAGCATGATAAAAAAGGTGTGGGAAAGTATTTTAATACTATTATAGTTGATGAAGACCCCAAATATTAATTAGTTGAATGTATGTTACTCTTATATTAAATTTATTATAATACCCACATTGATTTTGGGTCCTTTCATTGGTTGATTTTAGTTAAATTTGTATGAATACAAGGAATATAACATCAAGAAAGTATGATAGTGTTGAAAACTATAGGTGGAATTATTAAAGAACCCAAGATTTATAAGAATCATCCAATTATTTTCAATGAAATGGAATTTAATATTAAATCATGTTGAGCAACCAATAATTGAGTTTGATGTTATTTTGGGTATGGATCGAGTTTCATTTTATCATGATAAGATAGATTTTAGAGCTAATAAATTCTTCTTTAATGATTTCATACCTTTAAAATCCTACCATGATGAAAAGAAATTGATTACAAATGGATGTAAATGTT
This sequence comes from Viscum album, assembly GCA_963277665.1. Lineage (NCBI taxonomy): Eukaryota > Viridiplantae > Streptophyta > Magnoliopsida > Santalales > Viscaceae > Viscum > Viscum album. Next base: position 69,021,075 of record OY728134.1, read on the forward strand.
ACATTGAACATGTTATTGAAAAAATAGAACTATTCAAATTAGTGTTATTTTAACAGTGAATAAATACATGGATTTTGTTTCAGATTTATTTCATATTGTTATTCCTGATCGAGAGGTTGATTGTTTTATTTAATTTTTCTATGATTCTAATCATATTTAAAAACCTCCTTATCTAATGGCACAAGTATAACTTTTAGAACTAAAAAATTAATAGAAACATTTTCTAGATAAAAATTTTATTCGAAGTGGCATGTCACCATGGGGTGCTCCTATTTTGTTTTTTGAAAATAATGATGGTTCCCTGAGACTTTGTATTGATTATAGTGATTTGAATAAAATAACTATTAATAAAAAGTATCATCTACCTCATATATATGATTTGTTTGATTATCACTAGGTAGATAAGTAATTTTCAATGATTGACCATATGTCAGGTTACCATCAGTTGAATGTGAAGAATAAATATATTCCAATGAGTACATTTAGGATTATATATCAACATCATGAGTTTTTATTTTTTATATTTGTGTTGAAAAAATTTTCTACCTTATTTATGGATCATATGAATAGATTTTTTTGTGAATATTTGGACAAATTTGTGGTTTTTATAATATTTTGGATTATTTAGATAGTTATGAGGATTATGAAAAACAAATATGTATTGTACTATAAAAAATTAATGAAAAAAAGTTATATGAGAAATTTTTAAAATTCCATTTTTGGTGAAAACTTATTACTATTCATTAGAAAAATATATGTAAATATAGAATTACACTTGATCCCCTAAAAAAATAGGTTTATGAATTTAAATGAGCACAAATGTAGCTGAGATTTATTTTTTTCTTGTATTAAAAATCTATTATTAGTGGTTTGTTGAAAAATATTCATGGTTATCTAGCTCACTAACTAAGTTACCATGATAAAGAGTTAAATTTATCTACAAAAATGTATACGATGATTGTTTTTTGAAACTAAAAAAGAGATTGGTAAATGCTCAGGCATATCCCCTTCCCTCTCTTAGGTCATGGTTTCTTCATCAGTAGTGATTCATAGGTGGGTGGTTTGTGCATTTTCGGTGCCACCTCCCAATTTACTCCCTCTTCCCTCCTTACTCCTGCCTTATGATGTATCTCTCTTAGTGGTTCCCTTTTATTTTCTCACTTTTCAGATTCTTCAAGTTTCTTGCGATAAGGTTCACCAGTAGTGATGTGTGTCAAGGGAGTTGTCTCAAGGTGATGTAAATTTATCCTAGAGAGTGGATCGAGGCTACTAGAGGACCCAACGATTGTGGGTCAGAGATTAGGTGTTTAGATGTTCAAGGCATATTTTTATTTGAATATTTAGTTCTATCTTATTTATATATTGATTTGTAGATGACTTGGTGTCTAATCTATGTAAAGAGTTTTAATTTTAAAAATAGTTTTTTGGTGGTCTATGATGCGGTTTTTTATTTTGTCAACATGTTTTGAATTATTTAAGGGTTCATGATAATCTTTTATAAGTGCTTCTAGATAATATAAAAAATATGAATGATGGATTCCATTCATTCAACCAAAGACATTAGTAAATACTCTATTTTCCCTTACCCTGAACTAATGTTTATTTGTTTATCTATAGTGATTCCTCATTGAATGGAATTATTTTAGTTCTAATAATGAATAATCAGATAAATACCTATACATCATAGAAATTAATAAATTGTGAGAAAATTTATCCTACACATGATGTAAAATTAGATGATGTGGTGTTTTATTAAATAATATCGATGCTTAATTTATAGGGATATAAGTGTGAAATATATACCGATCATAAAAGTTTAAGGAATATATTTGCTTAGAATGAGTTGAACATAAGGAAGATAAGATGGGTATAACTTATTATAGATTATTATAGCATGATTAATTACCATCCTAGATAATAAAATAAAATGAATAATGCCTTGAGTTAAAAACATAATGTATGATTAAGAATGTTATACATAGACCATGACCATTTTGATAATGAATTTCCAAATTTTTCCATAGATATTATTGATGAAGGTAATTCTCTTATTTTGTTTTAGTTGTCAATGATAACATCTCTTACAAATAAAATTATGAATTCATGAATGGAATACCATGAGTTATAGAAAAAATAGGTTTGGTTTGAAAAGATAAGTTATCTAAATTTAATATTAAAAAATTAACAGTTTCTAGATTCAGGAAGTTGTTATGTATGCCTTGGGATACTTAATTGAAGAGATAATTATTATGTGAAGCTCATAATTAACCTTTTTATGTCCGTCTAAGAAACATTATGATGTATAAATTCCTTTATAATTATTACTTGTGGGATAGAATGAAAATAGATATTGTTGAATTTACCATAAAATTTTGAATTATCAACATACTAAATTAGAACAGAACATATAAAGGTGATGCTTTAGAATTTACCTCTTCTATAGTGGAAATGGGAAAACATATATATAAATTTGATAGCGGGACTACCAAAGGAATATAAAGGTAACAATATTATTTTTTTATTGTTAAGTGAATGACTGAATTTGTATATTTTGGTCTCATTCCATCTATAATTTTTTAGATAACTTTAACGGTTATATATTTTCGAGATACCAATTTCACAAGTTGTTCCTATCTATATTGTATCTGATCATAATCCCAGGTTCACTTATATTTTTTGTAAAGGCCTTCAGAATTCATTGGGAACTAAATTAAATTTCATCACTACTTTTCATCCTCGATCTAATGGATAGTCAGAATGAAAAATTCATTCCATAGAAAACATGCTTCATGATTTATAAATATATTACTTGGGATATTCTGATAAATATATTTCTTTAGTAAAGTTTTCTTATAATAACACTTTTTATTCCTGTATACTAATGTAAAAAATTGAGTATTTACATGGAAAGTGATGTTTTACTCTATAATTTTTGGATGAATCACGTGAAATAATGTTTATGGGTCTAAAATTTTCAGAGTTTGTAGATATTAAGGTAAAAAAATTCATTAAAATTTATGACAGCTCAGAGCAGTCAGAAAATTTGTTCGAGTAATAGGAGAAATTATATTTCATTTGAGGTAGGGGATAATGTATTTATGAAAATATCATAATAGAAATGTTTTTTGTGTTTTGGTTAGAAGGATAAATTAAAAAAATCATTGAACCATATGAAATCTTGTAAAAAGTTGAATCACATTCCTACCAAGTTAATTTTCTTCCATGTTTATCCCATGTATTCATTGTTTCCTATTTTTCAATGTTAAGAATGCATGTCTTAGATTCCTCTCATTTTTCGATCTCTAAAGTAGTTTAGTTGGAATAAAAAATATATTTTAAGGATTATATTAGTCAGATTCTTAAATTTAGAGAGAAATTTTTATAAAACAAGGCAATCCACCGTATTATGGTTTTGTGGAGAAATCGTATGGTTGAAGAAGCAACATGAGAATCTGAAAATGATAAGGTGGAAAAGTACCCCACTTGTTTAGTAAGTGATTAAAATTGCGAGGAAGTAATTTCCAAAATGGGGGATAATGTAACTACCCAGGTATAGAAAGAATAATTTGTTTTCAAATTTACTAGTACTCTTAAATTATATTGTTAAATTCATTATAAATTTCTTGTATGAAGTAATTTTATTAAAATAATTTCATATAAGGTTATATTTGACATAATAATTTTCAAATTGTAGAATATTAATTTTAGAAAAAAAATTTCAATTTTGTATTTCTCATGTCAAAAATTACTTTAGGATTACTTGTTGAGTATTTTTTTTAAAAAAACTATAGTTCACTGAATAATGAAAAATTGAGATTTTTATAAAAAAAATCATTTATTTTCAAAAAAATAAAGAAATTTCAAAGTACCATTATGTATTTAATAGTGTTATAAGTAACATAAATATTATTTATTAATTATTATTCAACATAAATTCTTTTTAATCAACTTTATATTTTTTTTAGAATATGATTTTTTTGGGGTTTAAAAATGAAATTTCATTAAAAATTAGTTTATAATACATAATGTTTCGCCTTTTTAATTAACTAATATAATTCCTAATTAAGGATGTTTTAATTAACATTATAGCTTATATATCATTAAATGTTAATTTTGTATATACAATGATAATTAGAAGTCATATAGTTAATATAGAATCCATTTTTTGTTAAAAATGCACTTCTTGAAAATATGTTTTTTAGTTGCGTCTATAGGTTTTGTTTTCAATATAATTTTTTAAATTATTTTAATTGAAATAAATAAAATTAGAAATTTTTTAATTATAAGTCCTATATTATTTAGTGTATAATTGTATTTTTATTAATAAAAATTTATCTTTGTAAAAAAATATTTACCACAGTATAGGTAAAATAATGAAACGTGTTAAAGTTAAAAGATAAAATAATAAAATATATACAAACAAAAACATCAAATGGGTGCCTTTTGTGTTTATAAAACCAAAAAATTAATTATGAAATAATTTATCAATCTAATTTCTTTGACTTAGATTCATGCCACTGTGGTTGGGTTTAATTATAAAATTGTAATTATTTTATCACTTATAACCACCCCTCCTCAAGTATAGATACCACTCATCGCAACCTCATTTCTCCTCCTAAGAATTGAATATATAAATATCTCCATCAAACCCTCACATACCCACTCTCCCCACATCCAAGTGAATCAGATATCACTAGAATACACATTCAAATGTCTTAAATGGGTCTTTCAATGAGGTGATATTCATGATATATCATTCTCAAATGACCCCCCCTAATTTCCTTTTTTATTCTAACTTATCATAAACTACTTCATATATCATGGAATGATAAATAAATTATCATATATATGTTTTAATTTTATTCTTATAAAGGAATATATTATACCCATTAATATTTTTATATCCTATTATTCATAGAAATGAAACCACTGTCAAAATTATAACAGTTAACCATCTGCAAGAATAGTGATTGTTCATTTTCTGTTACCGCATGCAAGGATAGTAATAAAACTATTATTATTGTTAAATAATACCTTAAAAAATATTATAACCTCTTAAATATTCTACAACTTATAAATATACAATACATTAAATAAAATTTAACTGGTGTCTGATGGTTGCAGGAACCACAAAAATAACCCTACCATTTTTCATTAACATTTTTATCAAATAAATCCTCATAATAAAAGAAAGAAGAATGATTTATTGAAAAATTTATAATTATTTATGTTAATTATTACCATTTCATTCCACTTCTATAATATTACTCCCATTTGAATATAAAACCCATAATTAAATACAAATTAACTGACCATGAAACCATGAAATGAACACAACCAAAATATTGAAATTAATGAAATGTTATTAATGAATAGGTGGTAATATGTTATAAAATATCCACAGTATGTATTATAAATATTAATATAGGTTAATTATAAATTTATAATATCCATAAAACCATTATATATAATTTTGGAACATGTTTTAATGATGTCAAACATGATGTAAAGGAATTCATAACCAAATTTCCATTCTTTAGGATAAACATCAACATCAATATTAATGTCTTGATAAGGTTATGTTTAAAATGAATTTTTATTTTCATATGTTTCATCTCCAATTTTCTATGTATATTTATAGAATATACACATAATTGATCCATTTGGATAACACTCATTTAAATGATATTGTATTTGTAAGTGAATATTTAACATGACAACCTCATTTTAAATATTTTAAAGATTTATTTTATAAATCATTATATTTCATTTAAATGTTCTAAAAATGAATTTAATGGATGATTTTATATTTAAAATAATATTTTAAATATATAATTTTTTAATTTCTCTTAAATTTTTCCAAAAATGGATTTTTTATTATTTTGTGTAAGGGCCATGCAATTTTTTAAACTATTTTTAACAGTTTCACATTACAAAAGTCAAAAGGATTGTTATTTAAATATAAAGAATCATAATAATTTCAAATCTTTATCTCACCTAAATATTTTAAATATTACATAAACATTTTATATGTTTACATTAAATGAATAAAATTTCCATTAAACATGCGAATTTTTTTTAAATAAATGATTTCAAAATAAAAATTTTATTTTCTTCAAAAACTATTTTTATGATGAAAAATTTCATGATTTATATATATTTTATGGTTGTGAGAAATTTTTAATGATGACCGGTGGTTCATTTATAAACTAATTATGGATTTTTCTATGATACACTAAGGAATGTTGGTCATGTTATTAACCAATGATAGCTGGTTCTGTGAAAAACTTTGGACTTGTGGTAACGTTATAACCAACAATGAATTGGGTACTCAAGAGTTTGAGGTTTTCTATATTGGTTACTTCATTTAAAATAGTGATATATAAAATCCTGTCCCTAGTTACCTAATTATATTATATATTTTTTCTTATGAGTTTTCCTGAAAATTAAATGATTTTCAAAAGGTAATATATTGATCTTTTTGAATGGATGATTTCATTTTTAGGGTAAAAATGTATGTTTATTTTAAAAAATTCAATGGGTTTTTAGTAGAACTAGTATCCTCTATTTTCTTTCCCTTAACAATAATTTTTTCTCATTCCATTTTTATATTTTTTTCATAGGGTTTAAGGGAGTGTATAGATAAGGATGAGATGAATGGGAAATTTTTTATGTTGTTTAATGATGAAAAAACATCGTTTATTTTGAAGTGATTTTTTTGAAAAAATGGATACTATGTTCAAGTATGCAATTTTAATGGATGGTTTTACCATTTTTGAGTTAAACCTAATTATCTAAAACACTAACCAAATGATCCCCATTATTGTAAAAATGTGAATAATATTTTAAAATTATAAGAATACATAATGGTAAAAGTTGGGTACATAAAATATAAATAACTTACCAGATTATATAGTCATTTGTGATGGGGATTAATAATATTTAGGATAATATTCATTGGTTTCAGGTATATATAACCCTTTTTTTACCATGATAATTAACGTGAATCATTATTTTTGATGAATTCAAATAAAATTTTGATGATATATGATAGATGGTATGATAAATCTCTTGGGGTTAAGAAATTATTTACAATTGAGTTTGTAAGGAAACATGGTATTTATAATTAGTTATTGATTCTATCATTGGGTGTTATTATCAATGATTTGGAGATCAATTTTATATTTATTCACATGAATATTTATTCATTATGGGAATTTTAATAACCTGAGATAATTTTTTTTTATTTTTGAATAATGACTAAATATAGTAGGAATATCATGGTATACAATGTTGACCCATTGGAAGTTATGTTTAGTGGTTTAGGAATGAAAAATTATTCTTGAATACTCATCATTTGGAGAAACAATTTATATTATGGTAAAAATGATTAAAGGATAAAATTATTTTTTCATATTATATTTCCTTATGGTCATAGCCTAGATGAAAAATGAATTCCATTAATCTAGAAAAATGATAATAAATGAATATTTTTGTTATTTCCTTAAATTATAATTAATTTATGTTATTTTTTAAACCTCATAAATTTTTAGTATTATGGTCATTAAAATTATTGGGATCATTAGAATTCTAGTGATCAATACTCTCTGTCACTCTCCATCATTATATAGGAATTAAATATTTCTTTTATGTCCAAATTCTCACTTCCCTATAATAATCTACTATCTAAAAAACTATATTTTTTATTCTAAATTACTTTAATATTTACCTTCCCATAAATTTAAGATGATTATTTATTAACCATTTTTATGATGTGGTATTTTAACAACATTGTTTTCTAATGGAAAACCATTTATAACTCCCACTGAATCCCATATATTCTTTAAATTATGATTGGATTTTCATAGATGTTATTATATAGTTATTAATGTAATAGAGGTTGAATGTGATATTTTTTTGGAAAAGGGAATCCATGTGTATGGTTGAAACTCTATCAGTTCTAATAGAGTTATAAACAGAAAATATGTATTTGTGTAGTGCATAGAAGATTTCCATGGTTTGAGATGTGTTAAATAGACTATTTGACTCTATAAGAATATTGTGTGGGTGTGGGTGATTTTAAAAAGATGTAACATGGCTTCATAAAAACTTGACCAATTTGTGTGGCTTTTATTTAAGATAAACAGTATCCATCCACCATTGTTAGATGATTAGAAAAACCATGCAGCCTAACCATGAGATGTTATCTATGCCTTTAAATAATTATATTTGTTTACTTTAGACTATTATATTTGTCACAACCCGTCCCCCAAGGCCCATTCCATGACTACCCCATTCCCGCCTTCCATAGTATAGGGGATGAAAACTAGCACCAAAAGAAGTATTCCCTAAAACCAAAAAGTCATTGCCTTTATATATTGTAAACACACTCAACCAAGCACACAACAAGATACGAACAGAAGTAATCCGTATAGTAAAAAATATTGTGTACAGTATGTAAAAGGGGCCAGAATACAAACCCAACTAGAAAGAACAAGAAAACTGGAAGGTACAAGTAAATTGAACCGCTCTTATTAACACCTACCAAGGATCCTAACTGAATGGTAGGTACAGCTGTCAAAGGGTCATCTGTACGGTACGCCTCATCTATGGTCCACCTCCGAGCTACCTCAAGTCTGGGTACCCACGTCCTCAGTCAGCATTGTCCATCGTCTGCACCAAACAAAACAAGGTGCGGGTGTAGCCTGTGTAATGTTGAGTATAACGATACATAGTAGGGACCTCAAGACCCTCAAAGGTCTCACAAAATTCACAAATGATAAAGCACAAAGCATGAAAATAACTGACAAACCTACTTTGGTATATTCCCATACATATACTTAAGTTATCAAGTATACCCGTCTCATTCATGAGGATACTCAAGGCCCCAATCCTTAGCCAAAGTACAACTATTACATGAAGTAAAGAATACCATGAAGGTAACACCACAAAGGTAAGTACCAAAAAGGTAATGCCACACAGAAGAATACCACAAAGGTATCACCAGGAAGGTAAGTACCACATAGGTAACACCACACAGAACAATGCCACAAAGGTATCACCATAAAGGTAAGTACAACAAAATTATTCCACACAAATTATTACCACAAAGGTAAAGAATCAACTCAAACCAGTTATAACATAGGTATGGCAGTAAAGATGATTAGTTGTAACTGCTAAATCATCTTTCTCTGTTAAGAGACAGATCCACGTTGTATTTTAAATCATCAGACCCACGTAGGATCCTAGATAATCAGGCCCACATAGTATCCTAGTATAGCAGACCCACGTAGGATCCTATAGTAGTCCCACATGGATTCTTATAAAATATCCTAGAGGGATAGTGGAACACAGACCCATGCATGATCCTAAAACACAGACCCACACAGGATTCCTTTCTCATGTTAGAGCCAGCTAGAGGGTTCCCGTATCAAGCTCGCTTGACTTATAGAGGATCCACTCCTTAAGCCACAAGTCGATAATCCAACTTCCACAAATTCCCATGAAAATTTATCTCAAAAGACTTCCACGTAATAGGGGTCTCAACGCAATAGACAGTGCATCAATCGAACGCCTGATCTGTAAGTTATTGGCCTTTTAGTCCCAAGGGCCCGATTGCATTCGTGTTTGATCCAATCTGGAAGTACCCCAAAATTATCCAAAACTCATGTATGGTATATCAAAAGTACTTTCTTGATCCATGTTTTCTGGCACCGGAGACGGTTCATCAAACGAATTCTCATAGCTCAAGATATGGCCGAAAGAGGGAAAAGAGCTGAAAATGGTCCGGGTCTGGTCAGACCCAGTCGGACCGGCCCGACCTTAGCCCCGACCTGACCCGAGTCCAACCGATGGTCTGACCCAGCCCACTAGGTCTGGGCCGGCCCTTTGGGAGGTCCTCTCGGCTCGTGGCTGGTCGGATGACCAGCCCTCCTTCGTGTTGTGCGGTCACACACCGCACCTTCACCGGCGGCCGGTAGCGAGACGACCACCCCTCCATTGCCGACACGGCCTTTCACTGTGGCCCCTTCATGCCAAGTGGCGTAGAAGTGTTCCGCAACCCCCTTCACATGGCCATCCATGCGTCGTCCCTCGCACTCACTCCGCCGTGGCTGACGGGCCGCGACCCTTCTCCAACGGCGCGGTTGCAACACCGCCATCTCTGTGGCCGGCCAGTGTGTCAGCCACCGCTCCCGATGTCTAATAGTGCTGGTCTTTAGCACGGGTCACCAGATACTTTCCATGGGTCACCATGCATGCCCCGGTGGCTCTTTCTTCATTCTGTAGACTTCCACACTCATATCGGATATATCTATTGATTTAAACCCACCACAATCCACAAAGGTTGTAGAGAGGTCATGTCATGTTCGTTTGGCCCAAACCCTCTACGTTATAATGGTAATAAGTGGTTTTTATGTTCTTGAATCATGGAGAATGTCTAGAATGGGTAAGGGGTATTCAAAATAACAAACCCTACCTTGTTGTTAGTTGGATGAGTCAAGAGGTAAAAGATGAAGTCGTTGAAGAACATCAGTGTTTTTTGCTTCCGCAAAGTTCTTCTAATCCAGGCTCGAGGTCGGTTCCTCGTTTTTCATTAGTGAGGAAATGGTCTTCATTGGGGAGAAAGTTCCTCCACAATTCTCCCTAACTCCTTTTCCAAAAAAATCCTCCAACCCAACAAAAATAAAGAGCCAACTTATTAAAAGTAAGTCTAAAAATAATTAAAGTTGAATAATTTAATTAATTTTAGTTGTCACAATTTATTAATTAGAGATTTGAGAGGTTTTCCCCCATTAAGAGTGGTTCGGGTGGTCCCCACCATCAAGAATTTAAATTGGGGGTTTTATAGCTCATGTACTCCCCACCTCAAAAAATTAAAAAGATAGGTTATAAAATTAAAATAGAAGTTGTTCTTTATTTTATTTTTTCTTCCATGAAAAACATGAAAACTAACTGTCACCCTTGACATACTACAGTCAAGGTGAAGGACCTTTTAAGCGAATATTGGCACTGTAAGTTTAATGGTGTCCTCGGATTTCAATTCTGATCACTAGTTAAAAATTTACAAAAAACCACTAACATGCATATTGAACATACTTAAAAGAATGTTCAGAAATTCATTCCGGCACACCATTCATCGAAATCATGCCCTGTAAATTTTCTCGGACTCATAAAATTCCCATATAATTAAAAAATTTACATTGAATTTATGGGTCTTTTCATTCTCCCCACCTCTAGGCTTTGTGTCCCTAAAAGCCACATCATAGAAACTAGGAAAATAAGTGGGTGTACTGAGCACGAACTTGAGCCTCACTCCCCCATGTTCTCTCCTGGAGGTTCTCGTGCTACCAACATACATGCACCAAAGGTACTAATTACCCATGAAGGACTCTCTACTATCAATCCTCAATCTCTACTGGAACCTCCATAAATGTCGCCCCATCATCGATGTACAGTGCGCCCTTGTCAATGATGTGTAAAGGGTCATGCACGTATCTCCTCAACTGGGATATGTGGAAGACATCATTCCCCTTGTGCAGTTGAGGTGGAAGAGCTAAGCGGTAAGCCACCTCGCTAACTCTACTAAGGACCTGAAAGGGTCTTATGAACCTTGGAGATAACTTTCTACCTCATCCAAATCTCCACAAACCTCGTTAGGGTGAGACCTGTAGAAATATATGGTCACCATCCTAAAACACTATAGGTCTCCATCTCCTATCGGAAAAAGACTTTTCCCTACTCTGTGTAGTCTTCATCTTCTCTTGGATGATCTCCACCTACTCTGTGGTAGCCCGTACCATATATGGTCCCATGAGTGCTGACTCCTCGGGGTCAGTCCAACATAAAGGCGATCTTCATGGTCGATCGTACAACCCCTTGAAAGGTGCCATCCCAAGGGTGGAGTGATTTTTTTGTTGTAACCAAACTCCAGCAAGGGAAATTTATCCTCCCAGTTGTGACCGAGGTCGAGGACGTAAGCACACAACATGTCCTCGATGGTCTGATTGGTCTGCTCAGTCTGGTCACCCATCTGAGGATGGAATGTGGTTCTCAGACGAAGTTATGTCCTGAAAGCCTACTGCAAACCCTTCCATATTTTGGAAGTGAAATGTGCATCACGATCGGAGGAAATCATCGAGGTTACTCCATGTAGCCCCAAAATATTATGAAAATAGATGCGTCCTGAGCTCTTTATTGAACACTGGTCTCTGATCGGTAGGAAGTGGGATGACTTGGTGAGTCGGTCGATGATCATCCAGATAGAATCATGACCCCAGGATGTATGTGGAAGTTCCTTCACAATGTCCTTGGATATCTCATCCCACTTCCACTCTAGAAACCACTAAAGGTTGCACTAAGTCTACTGGTACCTGATGCTCTGTCTTCACTTGCTGACAAATGAGGCACCGAGAGACAAACATTGCTATTTCTTGCATCATTCCAATCCACTAGTGCTGTCATCTAAGGTCAAGGTACATATTTGCCACTCCTGGATGAACCGATAGAAGGGATGTGTGGAACTCCCAAAACACTTCCTTATGAAGTGACACAGGTACCATGGTACGTCCTCTAAAAAGGATGACATGCTCCCCACCATCAGAAAAATCTATCATGTTCTTGTGTTGTGGATATCTGAGCACATTGAGCCTCGTAGTTAGTGTCCCCGTGCTTCTCCTCCCTAACTCACTAAAGAAGTGGGGGAATGACTGTAAGAGACTAAAGAAAAGCTACTCCATCTCATTCCACAAATGATATCTACAAAGCATCCAGCTCCTTTGTGGCCTCACCTAGTAGCTTTATACCAAATCTCATACTGAGTGCATATGCTACAACATTCCCCTTTCTAGGAGTATAGACTATCACAAAGTCATAGTAATATAGGAACTCAAGCCAGCATTGTTTTCTCAGGTTCAGGTCTTTATGCGAGATAATATACCTGAGACTCATGTGATCCGAGTAGACTGTAAAATGTTCTCCCATAATGTAATGTCACCACATCTTCAAGGAGAATACCACTACTACTAACTTCAGGTTATGTGTAACATATTTCTGCTCAAGTTGTCTCAACTATCAAGAACCGTAAGCGATAGCGGCTCTCTCCTACATCAAGACAAATCTAAGCCTGGTCTCTGATTTATCACAGTAGACTACGTACACAATGCCCTCCTCTGGAATCCTCAAGTTGGGGGCACTAGCCATTCTATGCCTCAGCTCCTAAAAACTCCACTAGCATCTCCCTGACCACACAAAGTGTTGCCCCTTCTTCATCAACAATGATAAAAGTGCTGAATCTCTAGAGAAACTTGGCAAAAACCTATGGTAGTATCTGACCAAACCCAAGAAATTATGTACCTCTACCACACTCTTGGGTAGCTCCCAATCATGTACCACCTCAATCATTGCTGGATCCACCGCAACTCCAGCCTCCAAGATGACATGTCCCAGAAAGCGAACCTCTCGGATCCAGAACAGGCACTTTGAGAGCTTATCATAAATCTGGTGCTCTCAGAGTGTGTTCAGAACTATCTTAAAGTGATAAGCGATCTCTTCCTCGGTAGCCGAGTAGATCCAAATGTCATCTATGAAGACTACTATAATGAAATCAAGGTATGGCTGAAAGATCCTATTCATGAGTCCCATGAACATAGAAGGAGTTTTGGTCACACCGAATGGCATACCCAAGAACTCGTGGTGACCACATCGACATATGAAATTCGTCTTCTGGACATCCGTATCACGTACTATGAGCTAGTGATAGCCTGATATGATGTATATCTTAGAGAACCACCGTGATCCCTTCAGCTAATCAAATAGTTTGTCAATCCTCGGGAGTGGGTACTTGTTCTTCAAAGTCAGCTAGTTCATGCGATGATAGTCAACACAAAGTCTCCATATCCCATCTACTTTTTTGGCGAACAAAATTGATGCTACCCAAGGAGAAACACTAATATGGATGAACCCCTTCTCCTATAAGTCCTCTAGATATACCCGCAGCGCATGGAGCTTCGTGGGAGACATCTGATACACTGGTGTAGATATTAGTGTCATCCTGAGGTACAAGTCAATGTAAAAGTCTACCTCTCTGCAAAGAGGTAGACCTGGAAAATCATCAGGTAAGACATCTGCATACTGGTCCACCACTACAGGATAGATCAGACTCTCCACATCAACCGCTCTGAGGGTAAGGCTCGCCAATTGATGAGTGATTGGTCGCACCCTCCTCTGGGTAAGTCTGTCTTGTGCTGTAAAGGCTCTCTTCTCGCCAGCGATGAAAAACCTAGTCCCATCTGTGTAGACACACCACACATTGCGCCTAATATAGTAAATATGAGCATGGACTGTCGATAACCAGTCCATACCCTATATGACATCATAAGGCCTCGATTCTACTACTTGGAGATCCCAGTCAAAGCTCTTGCCTCCTAGAGTAAGCTCACATTACTGGAACTAGTGTGTAATTGTCGAATCTGCTCCCATTGGAGTCTCTAGTCATAAGGATCGATCCAAAGGCTCCATCAGAAACTTCGAGCACCAAACGACACCCATGGAAATAAAAGAATGACTGGAACATGTGTCTATAAGTACTGTAGCTAAGGTGGATTAGACACAGATCGTACCTCATATCATCTCTAGAGTTACATGGTTGTAGGACTTAGTTGTCGGTAGTTGAGCTCGCACCAGTCCACCTACTACCTATTGTCAGGGTGGACCACCTAGTGGTGGTGGCGGTAAAATCTTGAATCATTTCCCACCGCCAACTACATGGCCAGCTCCTCTGCCACGTCTTCCTTATCCATGGTGACCTCCTCAGTCGAACCTCTTTATTTTCTTGGGCGGTCCTTCAACCATATGTTGATCATCTGTACTGTGGGTCGAGTAGTCATAAGCCATGTGACCCTGCCCGCCGCATGTGTAACACTACCTTATCCTCACATAATTGGCTCAGTCTCCAGTGCCCCACACAACCGACCCTGAGTCCTATGGTCATCCACCTGTAGGTTAGTTCCTCTTGGACCTTTGTGTCATCTGTATACTACCAGCTGCATAAGACTCTACTATATGACGCACGGTGGTGTGTCTCGCTGATAGAAACTGCTCAACCAGAAAACACTCTACAAAGAGGGCTCTCTCTAACACCCACGAACCTGGGTGGCCTCTGGCGTTGGAACTCGTGAAATGTGCTTAAGTGGCGTGCACCCTCTGCTACTGGGGCTGGTGGAATCGGTCTCCCAACAGGTAATGCTACTGTTGGTGCCTCTGATGGTGCCTCTACTGATAAAGGGCCCTACACCAAGGCCTCGTTGCTCAGTGGGATATCCTCATGTACTATACCCGGAACCCTACCTAGCTATATTAGTGGAGGCATCATGAAAATAAATAGATGCACCATGGTAAATAATTTATACCTTTTGAGCTTACTCAAAGAGTTTACAAAGAAAACTTTTCAAAACACACACGCGATCAATTTTTTCATGCACTGAGTCTAAAATCAGAAGTCAGGGTCCTAGTGTGTGGATACATTGGCCCCCACACAAACATTGGATTCCCTAACCTCATAACTAGACTCATAACACTTAACACTATTTCTGTTAAAAATATCAGATTCCAATATTCAATGGTAGAATTGACTCCTCTGATGCTAATTTGTCACGACCCATCCCCCGGGGCCCGTGCCGTAACAACCCCATGCCCACCATTAATAGGCCAAGGGCTGGAGACTAGTACTGAAAGGCGAATTCCATAAAACCGGGAAGGCATTGCCTTTATATACTGTAAACACACTAAACCAAGCACACTGAAAGATATGAACACAAGTAAACTATATAAAAAAATAGTGTGTACAGTATGTAAAAGGTTCTATAAGACAAGACTAACTAGAAATTACAAGAAAACTAGAAGTTACAATTCAACTAAACAGCTCCTTTGAACACCTGCCAAGGATCCTACCTGAAGGGTCGGTACTAATCTAGAATAGTCATCTCTATGGTGTTCCTCGTCTATGGTTAACCTCTAAGATACCCCCATTCATAGTACCCTCTTCCACAGTCAGTGCAATTTGTCGTCTACACTAAAAACAACAAGGTACGACCATACCCCGTGTAAGGGTGAGTATAACGATACTCAGTAGGGACCCTGAAACCCTCAAAAGTCTCACAAAATCCACAAAGGATAACCTAAAAATCATGTAAACAACTGAAAACTCTACATAGTTATATCCACATACATATACCTAAGTTATCAAGTATACCCATCTCATTCATGAGGAAACTCAAGGCCCAAATCCTTTTCCAATGTAAATCATTTTCACAAAGGACATAATACCATGAAGGTAACACCACAAAGGTAAGTACCACAAAGCAAACACCACAAAGAATAATATCACAAAGGTTTCACCACGAAGGTAAGAACCACATATGTAATGACACACATAAGAATACCACAAAGGTATCACCACAAAGTTAAGTACCACAAAGGTACGCAACATAGAAGATTGCCACAAAGGTAAAGACTCATCTCAAAATAGGTATAACATTGGTACAATAGTAAAGATAATTAGATGTAAATACTAAATCATCTTACTCTGTTAAGAGGCACACTGATGTAGGATTGTAAATCATTAGACCCATGTAGGATCCTAGATCATTTGACCCACATCCGATAATAGTACAATAGACCCACGTAGGATTCTAATGTAGTCCCACGTGGATTATTACAGCAGATCCAATGGGATAATGGAACACCAACCCATGTAGGATCCAAAAACACAGACCCACATAGGATCCCTTTCTCATGTTACCACTAGCTACAGGGTTCTCGTACTAAGCTCACTTGATTTCTAGAATATCCTCTCCTCAAGCCCTAGGTCGATACTCCAACTGCGACGAAGTCCCACGAATAAGATTCCCAAAGTACCTCCATGTAATATGGGTTTCAACTCAATAGATGATGCATCAATCAGACACTCGTTATGTAATTTACTGGCCTTTTAGTCCCGAGGGCCCAGTTGGATTCGTGTTCGATCTAACCTAGCCATACCCCAACATTATACAAACCTTAAGTGCGGTATATCAAAAGTACCGTATTGATCCAAGGTTTCTGATGCCATAGATGGTTCGTCAAACGAATTCCCATAACTCATTATATAGCGAAAAGAGAGAAAAGGGTCGATACTAATCCGAGTCTGGTCCGACCAAGCCTGCTGGGTTTGGCCCCACCTGCCAGCGCGACACAGCCCACGAGGGAGTCCGCTCGGCTCACAGCTGGCCAGATGGCATGCCGTCCTCCGCCCGACACAGTCGTGCACCATGCCATCACCGATGGCTGGCAGTGTGATGGCCGCCCCTCTATTGATGTCGCGGCCTTGCGCTCTGGCTCCTACATGCTGGGCAGCACGGACGTGCGCTGCCACCACCGTCCTGCAGTCGGTCGTGTGTTGGCCGCCTCCTACTATCCACCATGGCAGACATGCCGCGGCCCTTCTCTGGTGGTGCGGCTACGCCGCCACCGTCTTCGACGCCAATCGGTGTGCCAGTCACTACTCTCGAGCCCCACTGGTGCTGGTCACCAGCACGGGTCACTGGCGAAATTCCTCGGGTCACCGGGCGCGCCCCGGTAGCCCATTCTTCATTACATAGACATACACACTTCTATAGGGATGTCTCCATTGATTTAAAACCACCATAATTCACAAAGTTTATGGAGAGGTCGGGCTGTTATCATTTGGCCCGAACCCTCTGCAATAGAATGGTAACAACCGGCTTATTTGTTCATGAATCATGTAGAATTCCAAGAACGGGTAAGGGGTATTCAAAATAACAAACCCTACCTTTTCATTTTTTTAGAGGATTTGAGAGGTTGAAGATGAAGTCGTTGAAGAATATTGGCATTTTTTTCTTCCGCAAAGCGCTTTCGATCTGGGCTTGGGGTTGGTTCCTCGTTCTTCGTTGGAGAGGAAAAGTTATTCATTGGAGAGAATGTTTCTCCACAAATCTTCCGATCTCATTGTCCAAAAAAATCCCCCAACCCAAAAAAAATGAAGATCCAAACATTTAAAAATAAGTCCAACAATTAATTAAAGTTAACAGATTTAATTATTTGTAGTTGTCTCAATTTATTAATTGGTGAGTTCAAAGGTTTTCCCCCATTAAGAGGGGTTCAGGTGGTCCCCACCATCAAGAATTTATATTTGGGCCCTTCTAGATTGGGTGGTCCCCACATCCATAAATTAAAAAGAGACGTTATAAAAATAAAATAAAATTTGTTCTTTATTTTATTTTTATTTCCACAAAATAAACAAAAACTAACTTTCACCCTCGACCTACTGCGGTGGAGGTGAAGTTATCTTTAAGTGAATATTGATACTATGAGTTCAACGGTGTCCTCATATTTCAATTCCAAGCACCGGTTCAAAAGTTAAAAAAACCCACTTACAGACTTACTGAATTCACTTAAAAAATGTTCAAAAATTCATTCCGAGCACACCGGGTCTCGGAATCAAATGCCGTAAATTTTCACGGAATCAGAAAATTCCCATATAATTAAACCAATACATTGAATTTTCGGGTCTTTACAATATTTTTTATGACTAATAAAATTATAAACCTCATTTGGAATGTCATGAACCATCCCCGCTATTTTATATACTTCTACCCATCGATTCATAATGGTTTTCATTCATTCTTGTTAGACCTCGTCGAGGTATGTATTATTTTTATCAGGTTTCCCCTCTTTATTGTATATCCACACTTGATATATTCAACTTTTATATATTTTAAAACTAATTGGTTTTTTTATTTCATATCTAATGGGTTTAACTGATGGTTAATGTTTTTTCTAATAGATCTCTGATCATGTGGACCTGATATACTTTTTCATGATCTCTGTTTTCAATGGTTAATTCTTTTCCCTCAGATTTTGGGACGGGTGTCTCTAAAAAAACGTTCTAACAAATTTATTTGGTTATTTTCATGTAAAATCCTTTGAGTTATTCAATGATATTGACTTTTTTTATTTAAATCATTTTATTTGATGGGATACACATTTTTAATGGGTCTTTTTAAAATAGATTTTCCCACACTATGTGTTCAATGAAATGATTTAATTTTGATTTTATTTCAAAAATGGTTTTTCAAGAATGGATGTAGATTTTATTATCTATGAATTATTTTTATAAACATTGATCATGGATTTTAATTGTATTTTCCCAAACACATAACATAGGATAACATTGGGTGTGTCAACAATATACTTGTACCATTTGTTTTTACAATTCCACTTGGTGTTTTGGTGTCATTGTTGTGTGTGTAATGTTTTGATAAGTTTTATCGATTGAATCCACCATTTTCCTACATTATGTATTTAATATAATTTCTTATATAAATTACTGTATGTTAGATTCCAAATTTGGTTGTTTTTCGTTTGTAATGTTTTTAGAGTATGGTTTATTTCATGTTCATTTGATGACATACTTATCTTTTCGTGTATAAACAGTTATTTTTTATTATGCCTTCAAGATTTATAATATATGCAATTCATATTAATTACATTGTGAATATGAAAGGATCTTTATGGAAAACATTAGATGTTTTACAAAAATGTTTTATCTGATGATATTTTTTTATAAATGTATTTGACTTAAAGATATAACTACCACATTCTAAATAAAAGAATATTTATACATTCATTAGTGAAATATTTATTTATTTATGATCACAGCCTAATTTGGAATTTATGATATGTTATATGTTTTTCCATAACTCGAATAAATAGAAGGGATTTAAAAAGAATTTTGGTTTCTATTATTTTCATTGTCTTTGTAGTGGGTTCTTTTGGAGGTATCAGGTGGACAAATGATGAGTTTTTTTATTGAATGGTTTTACTTCTCTAGTTTAGCCATTTTTTTCTGGGATTTTTTTGTCTTATAGATTTTTATTCTTCTCTTCCATGTTGTAATCTTTTTTATCTTTAGATATATATGATATTATTCATACCTTTTGTCAACCCACTATTTTGTGAACCATCTAAGATGACTTGTCTTGTTGACCTGGGTCGATTCATTATAGAACGATATCAACAGGAACTGCTAGCGAGAAGTGTTGTGGAACTGCCTGTATTTGGATAGATTCTTGTGGTAGATAAGATTTTATACTATCAAAATTCTTGTATTATCTATATAAGGGAGCCTGGATATCCCACTTCTAGTCTAAACATGGGGTTTCATGAGTTTTTATGAATAATGGGACTTGATATTTTGGTTTATTTAAATGAATATGATAAGAGGCTAATTTAAATGGCTCTATACCATTTTAAAGGTTTTCTTGTTCATTTATATAATTCATAATTCATTATATTCAAATTTTGTAAATACATTTTAAAAATTATTTTTTAATAATTCTATTAATATTTCGTAATTTACTCTTCAACAGATTGGTAGTTGTCTTATGTTATTTAGACGATCCCTTATAGATGATCTATTCTATAAAGGCTTGTGCTTTTAAATATAAAATAATTTTTCTAATAGTGTATATGAAATAAAACACTATCTTATAAGATAATATGATAGCCTAGTAATTTAGTATATATTACTTGTTAAATAAATTCAATCTCTTCAATATCTTTTGATGCGCGTAACACCGTGTTTAAATGAAATATAATACTCTATTAAAATATTAAATAAACATGAGCAATATAACATAGCTTTTAAATTGGTGGGTATGAATAGGACAAGATAAATTATGAAAAATATTTTTTTTTCAGATGTTCAATTTTTATCAATTTATTATAAGTAAAAATAATAACCATATAAAATTTAAAGGAAACTTTTTGAAAAAAAAAATTATTTTTTCAAAAATACCCTTCTCGATAGGTTTTGCGTATTTATGATAAAATTAATTTCTTAAACATTAAGATAATTTATCTAATAAAATATTATTAATATTTTAAATAATCATATCATATTTATTATAGGGTTATGTTTTTGTTATTTTTATGAAAAAATTATTTTTTTATGATTAATGATTGATAATGATTTTTATTAAGAACTACCTATTTATTTAAATTATTTATGAAGAAAAATTACATATTAAAAATGTTTTTAATGTAAAATTAGTTAATTTAAATTATAATATATGATATTTAGTTTATTAGAATCAATTTAATGCTGAATTTTTATATTATAACATTTTATTCTTATGCGAATTTTCCCTTTGAAACAGGCTTTTTCATCATGTCTACTGGTATAATTTTAAATTTAATTCTTCCACTTCAGTGATTTTTAATTTCGAAAATGGAATCCACATTTGGAATAATAATAATATTTAATATATAATAATGTTAAATTATCTTTTTACCATATTGAATAAGGAAAATTGTAAAATTTAATTACCAAGATCAAGGTATATTATGGTTTATTGGGGGGTTAAAATATGAATATAATTGTTAAAAATGATCTACAACATGCCTAAGACCAATATTTATGAAATATTATGACTTTATAACCTATAATATTCTATAATTAATCTTTTTTTATCCCTTTGGAATGTGATAAATATGATTACACATTTTTGTTTAAAAATACTGAGTGTGTATTATCCCCCGCTTATAAAATGTCACCCCATCTCATATCCTCTTCATATATAAAAACTCATTTTCATCAAACAAAACCTAAAACAATACCTTCTATAAAACTCTCCCCATATCCAAGATTCATTTACAACATAAATCCAATAAATAAAGGCTTTGGGTTAAACATTAAGAGGATTCTTGAAGAATAGTGTATGTTTTTACTATGTGTTTTCATTTTAATTCATTTCATAACTCCTTCTCAAATTGTAAAAATATGATAAAATAATAACACAAGTATTTAATATATAAATAAATTTAATTATATTAAAGTAATATTATACTTCTATCCCCCCTCCAAAAAATGAAAAACTAGGCAGTGATTCGTGTGTACGACAGACCACCACGTCATGAACTGATTAAATTATTTTTTCATCACCAGCATTAAAGGTATTATATAATGAAAGATTTAACTAATATATATTTTCTTTATGAACAATATATACTTACATAATTATATTATAACATCTTTCTTCTTTCTTTAAAATCTATTGGATCAAAACAGTGTCTCTTATGTGAACAATGGACTACCAACATGCAAACCGGTGTGATCTATTTTTCCCAATTAAACTTCACTTGGATGGTATTAATGATTGATAAAATAAACATATATAAAAGTTTTAACATAATCATAATTTTTTAATGATAATATCACATTTTTCTTCTTACTTTTCTTCCGGTGGTGGATACGAGAATGTCACTTGCATGTAAAGGAGATTACCACCTCACGAAGTGATGTGACTCGTTTATCACTAACTCATTACATAAAAGTAAATAAATATAAATTTAATTAATATATGTGATATATATGAAACTATCATGAATATATTAGGTTGATATGTTATTTACCTTCCATTTTATCAATCCTTCTCAAAAATAGAAACAACATACATGTGTACGTATAGCCTACCATCTCCATGAATGATGTATTCCATTTTCTATCACTAACATTTATATGTTACTATATATATAATGAATATATATTATATTTCGAACATCATTAAAAATATGGATATGATGTCACTATGATCAAAGTAAAATTAAATAAATTATTAAACTAAAAAATTCTTGTCAAACAAAACAATTATCACAAAAAAAAGTGATTTTATGAGATAACTATTTATAAATGGTCATAAAAGACAATAAATAAATCATATATTTTATGAAATATATGATTATGGTTTTGTAATATATGTAAAAATATATATTTAATATATATGATGTAATAACACATATAATGGGAATCAAAATTTTGGTAAGGGTTTCTCATCTCACTTTAACTTCTGTGAGACATCCGCCATATTTCACACTTATTCTATTGTGTGGTGTGTGTAACAACAAAAAAATTCATTAATAAAAATTCATGTTGAACTAATTAAATGTATTTTTATGTTTATATAAAATTTGAACTTCATCGGTTTTTTGTTTTTGGATTTTAAAATACTGTTAAGAATTATGACCGCTGCTAATATAGTCATTGAATAGTGATCACCATATTTGTATAAAAATAGGGCTTTAACAAATCCAACTTACTCAGATAAAGGAAATGATGGACTCATCCAGTAGAATTTTCCTATATGAAGACCATTTTTCAGATCTTATAAAGGAGGTGTCATCATTGGGCTTCGCTCTTGACCAAGCCCTTGCTGAGCTTGAACACGTTAAGTTTAAGCAGAACTGACTACAGGAGAAGTAGATGTTAATAAAGATTTCCACCCGAGCGATGTAATCTGTTCCACCCCAAGTGTCTATCACCATCACACACCTTACCCTTCGGTCTTATGCGGGTGTTATAATGGTTTATTTAACAAGACCCTAGCACTATGACAATGTACATTATTTTTTTGTATAAATAACGTTCATTCATTTTATTATTGTTCCATTGTAAATAGTTTTTTTAAAGCACAAATAATATTTTTAGTTAATATTAAAATAAGAAATCTATTTTGATGAACTAATGGATTTTTGAATTAAATAATATTTTAATAAAATATTATTATAATTAAATTACTTTTTATTAAATATAAATGATCATATAATTTTATGAATGCAGTTTTAATTTTTATTATGGTTTGGAAACTGCTTTTTGTCAAAACCCATGATATTATAGTAAATGTCCGTTTTTATTTTAAAAGTAAAAAATCAATTATTTATAAAATTATTTAGATAAATTGAATATTATTTTTGGAATTAGGATGTCGAAATTATCCAACGATGAATTTTTCATAATTTTCTGAGACATCTGAATTTTTTGGTAAAAATTATATATTGTTTTAATATATAAGGTGTTTTATGACATCATAATGACCTAATGGTGAAGTAATAAAATACTATAAACATTCTATTAGGCTAATATATTTTTCAAACTTAAAATAATGTTTTTTTATATTTGTTTTATTTTCTATTACAAAGCTTTTTCGGACCCTCGAAGACTTATAAAACATTTTTTCTTTTTAAATTGTTTTCCTTGAGAGTGTGACTCACATCAAAATAAGAAACCCAAATATTTTAAGAATTTCGGATAGTGGGCTTATAAAATATTGTTTTCCACTAACCTTTTTCAAAAACCATTGGAAAAAAATGGTATGGTTTGTGGTACTGATTATTTTAATGTGAGGTGTCTGAAACCTAAATAGTAAATAATTCCATCCCCTTTCCTATATAAACCCACCTCAGCTTCCACATACTCTTCACTCAAAGCCTTTAGAGTTCAACGAAACCCTATCCTACTCACTCTATAATCCTATTAAGGTGCTCTAATCTCCCAATAATCCTCTATCAGTCCTCTCACAAGCCTTTGGGTTCACACTTCCATGTAAGGGATTTATTCCTCTCTCATTTTTGTCCAATTTTCTTTAAGTTGTTATGCCCTTTTGTTTTCAATTTAAAATATTAGAGTATGATTTCGAACCTCCCCCATACTTCCCTATATATGTTTTGATGATGGTATTCCACTTTCTCTCTCATTAATTCATCCCATGTACACCCTTTACCATGATGAAATTCAGTGAGGCATTTTTCTCTCCTCTTTTACATCCAAGTAATTCTTTTATATTATGCATCTAAATTCTATTACAATTTTTGGAACATGTATCTATATGACCCACCTTAAATTAAATTTTCATGTACATATTATGAGACACCATTTTCTCTCTCATCAACATTTTTCATGAATCCTTATGTCACGTCGTTATGCTTCCGAAATTGTACTACGTTTTTCCAAGCCAAGATCAATGTGTAGTGAATAACATACCCATGTATCTATCAAGGGTATTCACCTTTATGCACATATAAATATTAAATTTTACTTTCATGTATTTATTCCACATTTCTAAATCATGGAATAACATATGATGTTGATTGATTCCATGTTATATGATCCATGTGGCACACTTATGCATGAAATGAAATGTTTAAGAAGGGTGTGCCCTGAAAGCACTCCAATGCATTGGGTAAAGTATAGTATCATGATACGTCATGTTCAATGGGTGTTGACTCATGATAATTCAAGTGCAATGAGTTTTTACTCATGCTTCATGTGAAATGAGTTTTTACTCATGCTTCATGTGAAATGAGGGTTTACTCGTGCTCTAAGTGCAATGAGCCTTGGCTCATGCTAAGTTCATGTTAAGTGTTGTTACCATATTTCTATGTTATTATTATCATGCTTTATCATGACATTATGATCATGTTTCTATTATGCTCCATTGATATGCATATTCTTTAACATCTATTGTAGTCCTCAAGTTATTCCATGTTTATTCCCTTACTGGGCTTTATAGATCACCTTTTTCTTATGCATGTCCTTAGGTTATCTCATGCAATGCTAAGTGCGAGGGAATGTAGTGGTAATGTAGAGGAATAATTCAATAAATTTGATGTGTATTTATGTTATAAACATGTATGTAATATTCTTATGCCCAAAATACACTATACCTATTGGTCTTTTTTGTTGTATGAAGTGAATATTTTATGTAATAAATCCGGTTTAAGTGTGTAATAAAAATTAGGGTTGTTATAGTGTATATACTGTCCATTTTGATAATTTATATAATGAATATATTTATTTTCATAGTATTTAAATTTTTATTTTATTCATTTCACGGGGATTACTAATAAAAAAGTTATCTATCTGGAAAGATATTTATGTTTCATTATAATTTTAATAGGGATTGATTATACATGAATTTACATTGAATGAAATTATTCATCATTATATAATAATCCCATTTAATTTTTTATAATATATTTTGTAATCCAATTTTTATATAATAGAACCAGTTTTACAATCATTGGAACCTAAAATTATTGAATGAGTGTTTTTATGAAAAAATTACTTTATTTAGCTCTTCAAACATTTTTTTCGAAAATCATTATTTCTAAAATGTTTTTTGAAAATGTTTTTAATATTTTCTAAATGATCTATCAGATACATTTTTATCTTTTTTGAATTTTTTAAAAAAAAATTAAAATAATGATATTATGTTTTTACAAAAATGTCCCTTTTGGATTTTACCAAACATATTAAAGGAATATTTTTGTTTAACAAATATGGCATGAAATCAATTTCATGCCCTCATAACCACAAAATGTTTGAAATATTACTTTATATGATCTAAAGGATATTTAAAAATAAATGTTTTTTTAATTTTTTCTATGAAATTTTAGTTTTAAAATGTTATTTTAAATTTTCAAAGGTTTTTGTCGTCATGAATTTCTTTAGGATCATTATATTGTATTTATATTCATCAAATACATCAAACATTAATTTATATTATGATTCATTAGGGATATATTACATTTTTATAATCCTTAATTTTTCATTAGATGGTTTTTGATAAGTTTGACTGAGGATATTTAGGTTTTTTACTGCCACGAACCAACCCGGGTCGACCTGGAATTGGACACCCAAGCCGGTCCGTGACATTGCCCGAGAGGAATTCCTGATCCTTTTGGGGTGGCGACAAGTGCCAGGTCATCAATAAAGGACAATTAAGAATGATTTTGTCTAGTGAAAAAAATAATGCAGCAGAAAAGTAGAATAACGCGAAGTAAATTAATAGCACAAAAAGAAAGAACAGCCAACAACAACCAACAAACCTGCCCACGACCAAAACTCCTCGCGACTCTGAGAGTCTCTCACTAATACATAACCAAATCTCGCCCACGATGAGCAAGCTCAAGTGAAACCTGTAACAATACTAAGAAAACCAGAAAACACTATAGGCTTGAGCATGAAAACTCGGTAAGAATGCCCAACAATCTATTCCCAACACACTACCATTAAATAAATAATTCATTAATTTCAGGTTTGAACTAAAGTATACAAAATATGGGTATCCACACACACACTTCCATTTCTATGTCAATAAATAGTCCATTACCTTATTTAATTTAAAAACAAGTTTAATGTTTGAAAGAAACAGGTGTATTACATTTGAAATCATTTTCGGGAACAATTTAGAAATCCAAATTTTAGTTGTTAGTCAAATGGAAAAACACACACAACATAGAACACACACTAAGGGAAATGCAAAAGAAGTGGCACACAGGTTCCATCATCCAATCTAGACCTATCAATCATTCAATATGTAAAAATAAACACTAACTAAAACATGGGTCGAACTTTGAAGCTTGTGATCAAACCATAACGTACCATACATGTGACTCATCCTGAAATAATGTCTACTCTCGATGAATTCATAACTCCCTAATGTCCGGTGTTTACTTATATGACCTAATTGAGGGGCCCAATACCCTAGCAGAGTATAATCCATACTAAGGGCCACTAGCCAGTGCGTAATGTAAAATAATGTAGTAACTGTTCTCAGAAGACTCACTTACTATGCCAGGTTCCCATGTCAACATGTGTAATAAAAAGAAAAGGTGTGAGTCAAAAAAGTCAATAATGTATCCCAAACATCACACACAACTCATGAAGTCAACATACACCAATGATCACCCTTGAGTCACCCCAAATAAGGTTTTATAAAATAATTTATTTTATTAAAGTGCCAAATGGGCATTTACCAAATTTAAAGAAAATCCTCATTTCTCAAGATAATTAAAAAATTTGTTCAAGATTCAAAAGAAATAATTTATCAATAAAATAGAACTACATTTACAATTCTATAAATATGTTTAAATTCCAAATGGGAATTATTTCACTACTGGGTGTCCGTTCATTAAGAAAATTTTTCAAGTGTCGTGTAAAAAATAAACAGCTCTTTTTACATCGAGTGATCATTTAGAAATTGATTATCTAATATTATTTATTATTTATTAAATTAATAAAATATCAATCAATTAATAAATTCTAAATTTCAAGTCAAGTGCAGTATGGGACCTACCTCAACTCTCAAACCAATCACGATGATGTGACACGCCTCGCATGGGCGTGAAATCTGAAGATTGCAGGACCGTGGAAAAATCCTTGCCAATGTGTTGTAACTGCAAATATAACTGAAATACATAAACACAGACTTAAAATAATCCAAACAAACAAACAGTACAAAATAACTACCTCAACATACTTTCAAAACAAAACTCGCACCATATCTACTATTTAATAAGCCACTTTAAAGTTTATAAAACAAATACTAAGAGAAACTCACAGCTTTACATACCCAAAATCAATTTCCCTCATTGTTCGCACTATGCAATAATTTTATAAAACCACATAAAAAATTAATAAAATACATTCAAGGGGCATAACAAAAGGGGTATATTTAAAATCCAACCCATCTAAAAAACATTTTACAACACGCACACACATTCGTCCCTTTCAAAAACACATCTCACAACTCATATACAACCCACAACATGTAAACAAGAATCAAGAAATGCAAGCTAAAATTATTAAACAACGTCATGGTTAACTATATAATTGATAATAATTTTTCAAAATGAAATAAAACAAAGTATTCTAAATTTAAAGGGAAACACAATGAAATCCCACCTGAACCCCAAGGAGGATTGAAAACGCACGCCCGAGACCAGTGGACGGTCTCATTCTCACCTCCTCCACATGATTTAAAAGCTTAAACAAACCTTGATCCATCCAAAAAAACCCAAAATTGAGGGATTGAATCAAAAGAACTACCCCTGGAATTTAGGGTTTGGAAAAAACTCAAACTCTTCAAGGAAATCCTATAACAAGGTAGATGAATGGAAAAAAAGGTACCAAAGGAGAGATGAGGGCCGAGGTGGCCTAGTGAGAACCGAAGAGGCAGGAGGTGGCCTTGCCGGTGGTGTGAAGGGTGGAGGCCAGTGTTGGACGTTCGGGGTGCGATGGTCTACTAGAACGCAGAAGGCCAGAGGCCGGATGCGACTAGTTGGTAGGCCGGAGGTACAGAACAAGGGCCTGGGCACTGGATGGGCAGAGAATAGGGGCGGACCGAATGTAGGAGAGAAAGGTGGCTCAGTCATGCGGGTGAGACCGGGTGTCGAGCAAGGCCGGATGCAGGCGGAGGGGCGAGATGGGTTCAATGAGGCCTGAACACAAGGCCCAGGGGGGGTTGGGGCGCTGTTGGGCGGCGCAATCTAGAGGCTGGATGGGGTTCAAGGAGAGGAGCACGGAGGCCGGAGGCCCAGAGTGGTGTGGTGCGTGCAAGGTGAGGGGAAGAGGGGGCATGATAGCCTGGTGTGGTGAGGGGGAAGAGGCCGGGAGGCTGCTTCCATGTGAGGGGATGATTGAGGAACATCTGGGCATGGCATACAAGGGCAGCAAAAAGGGGGGAAGTGGCAGATCTGCACTGGAGGATGAAAACGTACAGGGGAAGCGAGGTAGGTGCAACCGAGGGGGTAAAGAGGCATGAGGCTAGGGCACCGACAGATTCACATGAGTGGGGTCCTAAGGGGTGAGGTACCAGCGATGAAGGGGGCCAGGGGATGTCTGGGAGCAATAGTGTGGAACAGGGAAGGGGAAGGCCCGCTGGGTAGAGTTAGGGTTTCATACAATTTTTTTCCACTTTAGAATAACAATAAAAATTATAATAATAATAATAATAACAATATTATTATTAAAAAAACATATTATTATTATTATTAAACATTTTATAAAATTCTGTTTAATTTAATTTAACATATGTTATTTTATTTATTTATTTATTTTTCCATTTACCATTTAAATCTATTAATTTATTTATTTCGAATACTGTGGAAGTTGCATTGCTCGCCTACAGTCTTATGCACTACTATGAAAACTACGCCTGAACCGTACCACCCGGTACCACCCGCTTGTAGGGTCAAGTCACGCTCTTACCGCACAGTTCTATAAACTGCACGTGAGTTGCATGCCATAAATCTGGCACACCCGGGCATCCGTGTCGGACCGCGCTGTTACTCCTAACCGTGTGGGATGACTGTGAAAAAGTGGAAAAAAATTTCTAAATGCCAAAGTAACAATTACAGTAATTATAAATAATTAATTCTTCAG
Organism: Viscum album; assembly: GCA_963277665.1. Classification (NCBI taxonomy): domain Eukaryota; kingdom Viridiplantae; phylum Streptophyta; class Magnoliopsida; order Santalales; family Viscaceae; genus Viscum; species Viscum album. The sequence goes on from OY728134.1 coordinate 69,051,133, forward strand.
GTCGGGATATGAAAATTCTCACCACCACAGACACTTTATGCCTCTAGAAAGTGATGAATCCATACGTTGATCAAGATTTTAGTCCAGGACTAAACCAAACAGGAAGAACCAAAGAAAACTGAGAATCTTGGGATGACCTTACTCTGCATACGTCACATCTGACCGATTCAATAGAAAACTAAAGCCCGAGGTTGAGGGGAGAACATGAATGGGGTTATACCCACCACAAGAACTCGATTCGGGAAGAAATTTAACACCCAAACATACCATCCTGAGAAGGGGGTGTGGGGAGATGCGGGAACTCCCTATCGATCCAAACTATCTTATATAGCACAAGTGAACAACACCTCAGCTGAAACTTGGAACTCTCGACCCAGACCATAAACCCCCTAAACTAGGAGAAAAACCTCTGAGATGTACATAATCCCAAACAATGTATTTGAGAATAATGACAAGATTTGACTCCTCCACAGGACTGACACCTCTAAATGAACACAAATAAACTGATATCAACCAATACAAGGGCCAAACAAACTTTTATGAAAAAAAACATGATTCATAAAATCATGATCACATGATCAAATCTATTTGGATTATAATATAACAAGTCCATCATAACTTCATGATAAAACAATGAACTCGCAACCACGTCAAAACTTTTATAGTGTAAAATAAGAATGAGAATACTAAAAAATGTCCCACTACCAACACGGCTCAAAAAAACCAAAATCGAGGCTCCACACCCCCGAAAATCCCTGAATGTGTGCGAGCTTCACCCCATGACCTGTGGCTAGGGATCTGGTGGATGAAGAATCCCTTTCATCACATTCAGACACTAGAATTTCACCAGTCACAACATTTTCTTCCTATGACACTTCCAGCAGAACTTCTAAAAGTGACCCAGATAGCCACAACGATGACATGTCTTAGGAGGGATACAACGTGATGGCTTCACGTGCCTGAACTGGACACACTGGTGGCACACCACTGAGTGGTCTGATGAAGTGGAATCCAGAACCATTGTAGAGGAATATTTAAAAATAGGCCCCTCTAGCACACTCTGCTCTCCAGATGGGCAACCATCACAAGCAACTGGATTTGCTGGATTGCTAAGCACCTACGCATTAGAGACCAGCTCATATAGGAATGAATCATCCACCAGCTTCTCGAAACGATGGTCCTTAGAAATGAGTACCCACCCCTTGATCTCTGGACAAAGACCCCTAATTAGGAATGATGTCTTCATCAAATCCTATGACGCTACCTCTGGGAAAAAAGACAGGAGTTCCATGAAATGGTCAACACATGCCTTCACCTTCTGTTGTCCTGGTTGAATATGCATGATCTCTTCCCTTTTATTTTTATTCACCTATTTAGGTATAAACCATTGAACGAAGATGGATTTAATGACATCTCACATCATCCCAACATGTATTGACGGTGGGGCAAGCAACCCCCATTCGTCTAGGGTTGGACCTTAGAACATTCCCAAAACGGAAAACACTCTGACAGCTTCAGGAGTTCCCAACATCCTACAAGCACACTCGACCTCTTCAAACCACATAACTACCTTTAACGGAACCCTATCACCATTATGTATAGACAATGTCTGAGAGGGACAAAAAATTAGGCATGACTTATCTGAAACTCTAAGGACCTTTCTGGGTGGAATTTCCTGAACAACATTTAAAACACAAATCCAAAACCAATATCAAGAAGAAGCAATATCATTTCAAGTGCTTTCATCCAAAAACATCCAACAGAAAAGAAAAATCTCGTTTTCACTTTATATTTCAAATCCTCATTTCTTCAAAGCCACATCCCAAATACCAAACCCACTTTTCAAACCAAATTCAATTTTCCAAAAATAATTTCCTTATTCATTTAAAAAAACACCCTTACATTAATCAGATCCAAAACAAAACCCAACTTACAATAAACCATCGGGATGACGAACTAGAAATTATGCTTAACTAGGAGACATGGTAGTGAGACACACCCCAAGCAAGCATAAATGACTATGATAAGCTCAACTGTGCACTCAGACTCCACATGGGTCACTACTCCATGTGAGTTGACGACATGACACCGGTCCACCTCCATTTTCATTATTCAATCCCAAAACAAAAGTAGAAGTCTTAAATCCCAGACTACCCCTGCTAACTAGAGGCTCTTAATGGGAAAGGGTTCATGTAATCTTTCCCATACATACCTCTAGAGTCTCGGCAATCCTAATATCCATCTATTGAACAACCTAAATAACAAGAACCTCGCTCTGATACCATTTTGTCAGGAACCAACCCAGGTTGGCCCTGAACTGGTCACCCGAGCTAGTCCGCGACATGGCTAGAGAGGCATTCCCAATCCTCCTGGGCTGGCGATAAGCACCAGGCCATCAAAAAAGGAAAATTGGGAATGATTTCACCCAGTGAAAAAAAATAATGCAGCAGAAAAGTATAATAACACAAATAAAATTAACATAATGAAAAGAAATAATGACCAACAATAACCAACTAACCTACCCATGACCAAAACTCCTCCTGAATCTAAGAGTCTCTCAACAATCCACAATCAACTCTTATCCACGGTGAGCATTCTCAGGTCAGACCTACAACAAAATTAAAAAAATAGGAAAACTCTATAGGCGTGAGTATTAAAATTCAGTAGGCATGCCCAACAAACTATTCCTAATGCACTACCTTTAAATAAATAAATTTCTTTATTCCAGGTTTGAACTAATTTATACAAAATATGGGTTTCCACACACACACATCCATTTCTAGGAAAAGTAACAGTCCCTTGCTCTTTTTAATTTAAAAACATGTTTAATTTTTGAAGGGAATAGGGGAATTTCATTTTAAATAATTTTAGAAAACAATTTAGAAATCCAAATTCTATTTTTCAGTAAAATGGAAAACCACACACAACACACAACACACACTAAGGAAAACGGAAGAAAAGTGGCACATATGGTCCACAATAGTACGAGACCACTCAATCGTTTGCCATGTTAAAATAAACACTATATAAAACATGGGTCAAACCTAGGAGCTCGTGAACAATCCAGAACGTACCATACATGTGACTCATCTTTAAGGCATGCCTACTCTTGATGATGTCACAATGCCTTAATGGCTGGTGTTTTCCTACATGGCCTAACCAAGGGACCCAATCCCATAGAAGAGTATTATCCATACTAAGGGCCACTAGCTAGTGCATAATCTAAACTAGTTCAACATTCATTATTAGAAGATTCACTTACTATGAACGGTTCCCATATAAACACATGTAATAAAGAGGAAAGGGGTGAGTCAACAAAGTCAATCAAGTAGCAAAAACATCACATGCAACTCATGCAGTCAACATACACCAAAAATCGCCTCTGAGTCACCCCAAAGTGATTTTTCCAACATAATTTATTTTTTTAAAGTTTCAATTGGGCCTTTACAATATTTTAAAAAAAACCTTCATTTCTCAAGAGAACAAAAAAACTTGTTCACGCATAAAAATAAATCATTTATCAATAAACCAGAACTACATTTGAAATTCTGTGAATTATGTTTAAGGGCCAAATGGGAATTGTTTCTCTATTGGCTGTTTGTTCATCAAGAAAATATTTCATGTGTCATGTATAAAATAAACGGCTATTTTTACATCAAGTGATCATTTAATAATTTATTATCTAACATTATTTTTTATTTAATAAAATATCAAGAAATTAATAAATTCTAAATTTAATGGAATGTGCAGTAGGGGACCTACCTTGAATCACAAACTAATCATGATGACGTGACATGCCTCAAATGGGCGTGCAAGCTGACGATCACAGGACCGTGGAAAAAGCCTTACCAATGCGCTGCAACCGCAAAGATAAATAAAATACAAAAACATGGACTTAAAATAATCCAAACAAAAAACAACACAAAAGAACCACCTCAACCTACTTTCAAAACATAACTTGCACCATTTATACTATTCAATTAGCAACTTTAAAATATATAAAAGAAATCCAAAGAGAAACTCACGGCTTTACACACCCAAAAACAATTTCCCACATTGTTCACACTATGAAATTATTTTATAAAACAAAATAAAAAATTTATAAAATACATTCAAGGGGAATAAAAATAGAGGTATATATAAAATCCAACCCATCTCCAAAAAAAACATTTTCCAACACGCACACACCTTCACCCCTTTCAAAAACACATCTTTCACCTCATATACAACCCAAAACATGTAAACAAGAAGCAATAAAAGCATGCTAAAATTATTAAACAATGTCATGGTAAAATATTTATTAATAATAAATGCACAAAATGAAATAAAACAAAGTATTATAAATTTAAATAGAAATGAAAAGAAATCCAACCTCAACCCCCAGGAGGAATGAAAAAGAATGCCTGAGACCGGTGGGCAATCTGATTCGCACCTCCACCACATGCTTCTAAAGCTTAAACAAATCATGTGCTGTCATGCCCCCTCCCCACAAAGTGTACCCCTCCTAGGTCGGAAATGTGAGAAGGGAGATAATGACCCCCGATTCCCACCTCCAGTAGGCCCCGGGTTAGCGACTGGCACTGAGGGTATAATAACACAAAAATGGGAGGCATTATCCTCTATGAGAACACATGCAGAAGGGAGAGATAAGATAGACACCAATAAACTCCAAATCAAAACTAGAAAATAAAAGAAAATCATGTTCATATATGAAAGTTCATGCAAAAGTACTACAACTGGAAGGAAAAAACTACATCCAAATGAAGGTAAAAACAGTAGCAACCACAATCCCGAACAGCTCCTGAAACTCCAAGCTAGTAGAAACCAGATTGATCTCCAACCTTCTCTAAGTGACCTGAAAAATAGTTTATATATACGTAGGGTGAGTATAACAGTATACTAAGTAGTATACTCCCTGAATCCTCTCGTGAAAAAGTAAAGAGAGCTTACTAAAGTATAGTGAACAACAAGTGAAACCAACTCGTCACCTAAATAGGTATACTAATTTCCCAACTGTACCATGGTTACTCTCACCAAGTAACATATAAAATAATATATCATATAATAAATAATATCAAGGGTACCCCGCTACTACTTCCTCACTGTTTTTCCGCTTTGCCCCAACATCGCACGTCCTAAGCATCTATCTTAAAAAAGTCTTGCTCGTAGACACCTGGGCGAAGCACCACAATCTACACCTTGTGCACCCCAAAGGCTTTCTCTCCGAAACCTGGGTGAAGCACCCCACCATCCTCATAAAAAAAAGTAACAAGGTAGTTTCTGGAGGCCACCACAGCTCGCATAACATGTATCATAAGTCTGGTATTATATCTCATGCCATTAGAGCCCATACACCAATTAAGGATCCTTAAGCCATCATAGTCTATACACATTACACCTATAGTATTCCATAGGATACTATATCCAGAATATATATGTGTGAATAACCACAAGCCATTATAGCCCTCTACACACATATATTGGGAAAACTAACCACTGTTCCTAATGGAACAAGTATCTACCAAGAGAAGAGAGCAGGGTGAAAGGGGGTAGTCATCTATTCATCCTTCCACCGGAATGTAGGGGAAAACACCCCCCATGGCTCAGAATCCCTGGGGTGTCAATTGCCCTTACTGACAGGGTGGAGTAGCGAATAGAGACACAAAAATTACAGAATATATTATAACTCACAACCAAACTATGGGCTTGACCTAGTCTTAGACACAACTGTAGCTAACGTCTCTCAAACTCCTGGATGCCACTTCTAAGACTATGTATCCTATACGCACAACACCATTTAAACATCTTTTATAGATTACTTCATTATTTTTTTATCAATTCCACTAAACTTTAATTAATTCATTAAACATTAATCAACCATGAACAAAATCACATTATGTTTCGTTAGCATCTCACCCAAAGTCCACTGTTCCTTCAAAAATTTTCATTCTCATCAACAAGTACCAGAAAACTCCATCCCCATGAGTTAACACAATTTATTCAAATATTCATTACAGATTTAATTTCCCATATTCTCAGGAATTCTAGAAAATATGTCTATGCTACTAACACAAAGGGGATCAACACGGTGAGTAGATGTACTACCTGTCGAGTCTTTTCCGCCTATTTCAAGAGCGTAGACCCATTCCCCCTTGAGAAGCTAAACATGGAAACCATGTGTCATACCCCTGGTGTCTTCACCTCTTTTAGACGAAGGGTAAGCAAGACCAGATTCCTTAAGTAGTGGTTAAAAGTAACCATATAAACAACAAAAAGAAACAACAAGAATCCAACAACCACATCCATCCCATTCAATCATCCCCGGTGTCCACCCCGACACCCACATGCATAAAACGATGCATCTCTCCACTCTAGGTGTCATCTGCTGCCACAAAAAAAAGGCATCTATGCCCCAAATATCACAACAACCCTCAAGGTTCACATCATAGTACAAGTATCAGGAAAGCAAACATCACATCAATTGGGCTCTTTTCCCTTTTACAATTATGAGTGTAACTCAGAACCCTTCAAGGAATTATCAAACAATCAAATTCTTTAATCTATCTTGAATTAAATGATTTATCATCCATTGGTTCCAAAATTAGGAACCTAACCAGTAATCTATCACAATGATTATACATTCTTAGTAGGCCAATTTGATTAATATCAAATTACAACAAGATCCAGATTCCTTTTGATGCCTCTTTATCTTTATCCAACAATTATCAATTAACCCCGGTTTATATTCTTTACCTATTTGCATCAAGCACAAACCGCTAAGCAAAGAAATCATAGATATCACACTATCTAGAAAAACAAGAGGCAATGACATACGATCGATAAAATTTCTTTATCTAGTTCAAAATATTTATTATGTCAATTCCATTTTCATCCAACATGATTAAACATGCTAAAATTACAGTTTCATGTAAAATAAGGAGAAGCAATGAATCCCCTACATCAAAGGTTTTTGATGAAAACCACAACGGTCGAGGAACGCTCAAGAAACCCGGGTCAATTCTCTAAAACCCACCTTAGATCTCTCCTCCTAGCAAGATAAAAACCAATGCTCATCATATTTTACATCCACATAATTATATCTACCCATAACGGGTGTAGATCTATGAAACCAAGAGAAGAGACGAAGTAGATCTAAGTAGATCAAAGAATCCAAACAAGAAAGATCACATACCTCAAAAAACTGGATTCGATTCACCAAGAGAAGCGTTCAGATCACCTATAAAATGCTTTGGAACGATTCTCCCACCTTCAGGGGGTAATCCCAAGTTATGGATGCATAGGGTCTTAAACGAGTAAGTTAGAGGACAAATTCTTGAGATCCACAATTTTAGGATCTATAATTAAGTGCGTGCATGGTTTGCTCGCATGGTAGACAATCTGGGCGCTAACTGTGTGGTCACTAATGCCTCACCAAACACTCCTCGCACGGCAAGGATGCATGGTTAGAGAAACCTTGCACTAACCATGCGTTAGCCACTGCCTTCAACACTATCCTCGCACAGGTTTGGCCAAACAGTTTAGACAAACCGTGTGCGTCCGGTGCAAAATCTATTTCAATTTAATTTCCCTTAAAAGTCCACTCAAATGCACCCCAATTCACCTTAACCTCCCAGAACACCTCTAACACTACATTTTCACAAATTAATGGTCTTGAGAGGTCAGGGAAATTATGTCAAATACCTCTCAAAAAATTATCATCCTCAAGAATCCAAAACCCACTTAAAGTGAAAACGAAATGGGGCATGAACAACCACCCCTCGGGATACCTCTCAAAATAGAGCAAGCCACAAAAACAAAAAAGGGAGCCATCTCACAAACATGAATGATTCATAACCACATCAGCTACAAAAATACATGAAATGAGTTAAACATCGAACAACTCTGGTTACTGAGCAAGTATTTGTGACTTACGTTCCCAAGTACTCTCCTCGAAACCCCCATGTCACCACAAGACACAAAATAAAGGAATAGAACGCCCGTGAAACACCTTCTCCTTGCGGTATTGCATCTCTTTAGGTTTCTCCTCAAAGGATGAATCATCATCAACATTGATATCTCCCTATTCGATGATGTGAGAGTCGTCATGAAGATAACGGTGGAGCTTTAATACATGGAAAACATCATGTATCTGACTCATCCGAGGGGGAAGTGCTACTCGATACACCACATATCCAACATGAGCTAACACCTAAAAGGCCCAACAAATAGGGGAAGAAATCTTACTTCCACGTCCAAACCTTCACTTCCCACGACAGGGAGTCACCTTCGGAAACACATGATCCCAAATATTAAACTCTAAGGGTCTTTTTCATTGATCGGCATAAGCTTTCTAGTGATCATTCGCTGTCTTCATCCTCTATCGAGTCATCTGAACCATAACTATTGTATTCTTCCCTACATCTGGTCCAAGAATTGCTGACACTCTGACCACAGTCCAGCACAATGGAGAACGAAAAGGCCGGCCATACAAGGCTTCAAATTGGGTCATGCCGATGGTGGAGTGAAAACAATTATTGTTAGGAAACTCCCCCCAAGGGTAAGTGCCTTATCCATGAGCCTCCAAAATCTAGAACATAAGATAATAACATGTCTTCAAGAGTTTTGATGGTTCTCCTTGTTTGACCATATGTTTGAGGAAGAAAAGAAGTGCTAAGGTATAGTTGAGAACCGAAATCATGTCGGAGAACTCTCCACACCCTGAAGGTAAAATGAGGATCTCGATAAGAAATGATCATTCTAGGAAATCCCTAAAGTTTCACCATCTCCTCTAGATACTGCCTCGACAAAACTTCCACTGATATTGACTCCTTGATTTCTATAAAGTGTTCTGATTTTGTTAAAATATCCACTACCACCCAAATAAAATCATGTCCTCCTAGAGCTCGAGCTAAACCAGTAACGAAGTCCACTGAGATGTCCTCCCACTTCCACTGAGGAATCTCTAATGGCTGAAGAAGACCACCTGGAACACGATGTTCGACCTTAACCTTTTGGCAGACTAAACATCGGAACACAAACTCCACAACTACATGCTTCAGCCTAGGCCACAAAAACTAACTCCTCAAGGATTGGTACATCTTTTTCATTCTAGGATGTACCGCTAAAGGTGAATATAGAAATATCTGAGGATTGTCCCACGCATCATCAAGGGAAGAAAAATCCTCCCGTGATGCAACACTCTGTGTTGTTCATCCTCAGACCAACCATCAGGGTCCTCACCACAAACAACTAGGTCTCTCGAGACATCCACATCTCGATCCCCCAACATGGACTCTTCTACCATCTGCATCAGGGATGAATGTACCGTCAATTGAAAAATACATCCTCTACCCCTACGTCTCCCATATTAAGATGTAATGCTAAAATTTCATCTATTACTATCCATGAATCACCGGATTCACACACAGAATCACTATGTGACTTTCAGCTCAACGCATCAGTGAAAACATTCAATTTTCTAGGTGTATGCGATATTTTGAAGTTGTATTCCTATGAAAACTCCATCCACTGACGATGTCACAAGATCAAGTCACACTGGGAGAAAACATACCTCAAACTCATATGATCAGTGAAAACCACAAAGCGCTCACTGATGAGGTAATGTATCCACAACTTCAGAGAAACACCACGGATACCAACTCAACATCATGAGTGGCATAGTTGCATTCATGGGGACGTAACTACTAAGACCCATAAGAAACAACTGACCTCAACTGCATGAGAACACAGCCTAACCCCAGATGTGATGCATCGCAGAAAACATCAAAATGAACTCCCTTAGCTGGAAGGAAAAGGACTAAAGCACTTACTAACTTCCCATTTAGATAATTTAAAGCTGCCTGACACTAATAAATCCATATGAATGCCTGATCTTTCCTGGTCAAAGCTGTCATAGGAGTTGCGACTCGTGAGAAGTTGGCTACGAACCTCCTGTAGTACCCTGCGAGACCAAGGAAACTTCGTACCTCTGAAACTGTCTTGGGGGCTTCCCAACACACAACTGCTTCTATTTTCAATGTATCCACATCAACTCTCTATTGGGACACAACATGCCCCATTAAATGGACTTCTCAAGTCCAAAACACACACATCGACAACTTTCAAAACTACAGATGTCAACAAAGAACTCCCAAAATGGCTTGTAGATGTTGTGCATGATCTTCTTCATTTTTGGAGTACATAAGGATGTCGTCGATGAAAACTACCAAGAACTTTTCTATAAACCCAATGAATACACCATTCATCAATCCCATGAATACAGTAGGAGAATTTTTCACGCCAAATGGCATTACAACGAACACATAATTCCCATGACGACAACAGAAATCAGTCTTCAGGATATCCTCATTCTTTACATAGATTTGATGATATCCTGACCATAAGTTAATCTTTGAGAACCAACTTGCACCCTTTATTTGATCAAATAAGTCATCAATACGTGGAAGAGGAAAGTAATTCTTTACTGTCACTTTCTTTAAGTGATGATAATCCACACACAACTGCACACTGTTGTTGGCCTTCTTCACGAACAAAACTGGTACACCCCACGGTGACACACTTGGCCAAACAAAACCGCACATTAACAGACCATCAAGTTGTATATGTAGTTCTCGCAACTCATAAGGGGCCATCCAATATGGATACAACGAGATAGGAGACGCTTTTAGCTGTAGCTTGATCCAAAACTCGATCTCTCATTGAGGGGTTAATGCTACAACCTCTTCTATAAAGGCCTCAGGGTACTTCTTTATGACCCTAGGAAACTCCAACAGCTGAACCCTTGAAGAACTCAACATCATCTCATCGATCATTGATGATAAGGATGGAACACACCTATGACCCATGTAACACACTGAGATTTTATGAGATATATTATTTTTAATTTCATTCATATATTCTATTGTACGCTACACCAAGATTATCTTTCTTTATACGCAACACCATATTATCTTGTAGTATACGCAACACTATTCTTGGATTGTGTTACACAAAATTTCAAGTTTGTTTGATAGCAGTTATTCTATGCAACATTGAGTGTGTGTATATATATAAATATATATATATATATATATATATTTAATGTATAAATGAAATATGGTTGGTTCTTGTTATACGCAACAACGAAGGAGTCCTTCACTATACATAACCCTAACTTGGCTTGTGTTACACGCAATCACGACCTTCCTCGATAGCATGTGTAGTACGCAATACCAGGTTTCACTAAATAACGATATATTGTTATAATATTATTATGGACTAGCCTCTATGAATAGTATTAACTACATTTTGAATTTTATAACATTATTATTCATCTTACACGTTTTCTAAAACATGTTATGTGAACAAAATAAATTTTTCACGTAAAATAAGTATTTTTCATAAAAATGCAGTTTTGCCGCCTTTTGATGGCGCACCCAATTAAAATCTAGTTTTTGACATGTTTATAATTTAAATTTGACAAAATAAAATTCTTATTTGGAATCATCATATAATAATTTACTTTGGATAAATTTTTCATATTTTTCTGATAACATTCATATTTTAGTGAATAGTAAAAACACGCTATATTTTAATTAAAAACAACTTTTTTCATCGTAACAATTTATATGGTTAAATTATAATATTTAATGATTTTAAAGTATAAATAGAATATATTTTTACCATTTAATATAATTTATGTAATTAGAATTGATTTTACATTGAATTCATAGGTAAAATCATTTCAATCTTTTCTAATGTTTTTACATTTAATACCTGTTTTCTTCACAACGAGATTAATTTTAAATTAATTACTGCAACATCTGTGTGTTGAATTTTGAAAAATGGATTCAAAATTCTAATTCATTGGGTCCAAATTATGTTAATAGGTTACTTTTATTTTTTTGATATTATGAATAGTAACTACGGAAATCTTTATTTACTATAGTTAAAGGTAAATCTGTTAATTATGGGTAAAAATAAGATTATAAAATTATCCTAAAACATGCCAAAATCCAATTGGATGTATAAAAGTTGAACCATATAACCTAAGGGTTAGACTATATTCATTCAATGGACTTTTGACCATGAAATAATATGATTATTATTAAAACCAAAGAAAGTGACTACATGTCACTCTCTTAAATCTTATAAGTGTAATAATTTAAATTTAGTGATAAACATCATATAACATCGATATAAACAGTACCTAGAAATATAATAATATTATCTTCATTTTATTAATTTATTTATAATTTCTTGGGATTAAATAATTTTCATTAATTATGACACAATAGTGATGTTGAAATTATTTTATTGATTGAAATATCAAGTAAATTATTTTAAAAGTATTAAAATAAATATTATATGAACTATTTAATGTTATCCACTAATTTTATAGATAAATATAACATTTTATTAATCTATTTAATCTTTTATTTCTAACATATCTTTTAGATATATTTTATTTAAATTAAAATAAATGAATTGTTTCAAAATTGACACAATTATAATTTTATAAAAATTACATATTATAAAGTTGTTTAAAAATCAAAGAAATATTGAAAAATTATAAATTAAAATTTATATAGTCCAAAATGTCATAAATTATCCAATTATGTAAAATTAACAACACATATGTGATTATTTATAACCATTTAAAATTTAGAATTTTATTACCATAAATAAAATTAAATAGATTAAATAAGGATAAATCAAAATGATATAGTTTAAAATAAGATCCAAACATGTCTAAATTTGATTGGTTGATGCGATTACAACCCTATATCATCTAATCTTCTAATTCGGTCATTTTTGATGTTTTTATGTGGGTTTTGAAATTATATTATACTAATATTGTTGAGGATTCAAAAGGTGCCCCTCTCCTCCCTTATAAAAGGGCACATCCTTCCTCTCCTCTTTACACAATTTAGATCCTTAAATCTCAGCCAAACCCTGCCCATTTATCTTCTCCACTTCCCTAGAAACATCCTAGAGGTCATGGTCATCTTCAAAGACCAATATTAGTGCCCTAAGGGGAGGTTTCAAAGAGGCGTGTCGAAGAAGAGGTCATATCTGTTACCGATTCATTCAAATTTATTTCTTCTTCCACTTCATCTTATTTTGTTGTTTCATTATAAATTAATAAAATCAGTATCACTAATATAATGATAATTTATTATAAATATCATACAACCCTATTTCACCTTCTATCCATCCTAAGGAAAACGAAATCACCACGCGTGCGTACGTACGGAACACCATCTCTACGTCGTGGTGTAATCTGTTTTTCCACCACCACCTTACTTGGATGGGTATAATGGTGTAAATAAAAACTAAATATAAATATTATAACATTATACAGATTCTAATATATTATATCATTCACTCCAATTCCATTCAATAAATATGGGATCTATATCATCGCTCGTGCGTACGTACGGATTACCGTCTCCATGACGCGATGAGATTCATTTTCCATGTTAACAATTCAAGAATGATTATAAATTATATATAATAAGTAAAAATGAATTATATGAAATAATAATTATACTGGATTTATTTATATGTATATGTATGTCATCTACTTAATTCCATTCAATTCAATAAGGAAACGAAAACAATGTTCAAGCGTACGCACGACCTACCGTCTCCATAAACGGTGTATTAATTTCCACCTATAGATCTATTATATCAGTATATTCTGAATATATATTATATATAAATCATGTTTTATATTCTGTAATTAAGTAATAATGATCTATGTAATCATATTAATAATTACAAGTCAAAAAAACAGATGATAAATGAAATGATTTTATCCAAAACGCTACTTAAAAATGAATTTATAAATGAATGGGTAATATAAAGTTATAAGTGAACCATATATGATATCATAACAATGAAGATGATTCTGTAATAATTCAATGACATTATTTAAATCATTATACAGGAGGTTCGGATACGTACGAATCATATCGAATCTAAGGTAAGGGATAAAGTTGCAATCTAGATTGTTTTCTATCCGAGATTGCTTATACATAAGTATTTACTGGGGTTATTTTTATCATCCATGTCCAAGTTTTTAAAAATGTTTTCATATATGTTTAAAGTCATTTTTACCCATTTTTGACTTTTACTACATGGTATGTAAGGAATATTTTTTTTGTTTACCATAAGAGGTACTTTTTGACTTTTCTGGCAAAAGTATGAGAATAATGTTTTTTTAACTTATACGGCATGAACGGATTTTTATGGTTTCATAACGCCTTATTTTCATGAATCTTACTCCAAAATATTTCATGAATATTTTCAAAAAAAAACTTTTTCTTTTAAAATTTCTTGTAATTTCTTTAAAAGAAAATGATTTTGAAGAATAAAGGTTATTTTTGTCAAGAATTCATTTCAGGTGTTTTATCAAAACCATTTTCTATCTAAGATGACATTATTTCATATTTGTATGTTTCAAGTATAATGTATATATGATTTACAAGGATTAAATTCTCTTATGATGAAATGATATCCATTTATTTTATATGGATTATGTTATGATGGGATGATGTTTATGAAACCCATTTTATTCTTTGGGTTATGATGAATTATTTATGTTTAATTTGTGGCACAAGTAAAAATGATTTAATTATGAGATGGGTGGGACCTATATCTTCCTCCAATGCATTGGGTAAATATTTATATCTCATGAGATAGACATGGATGGAATGACAAGTAAATCTGGTTCAGTAATACAGGGCTGGAACGACAAGTAAACCCAGTTCAGTAAGGGACTTTGTCCACTAAGACGGTCTTGGCAGCAATGCCTTGGCTATTATGGAAATCATAACATGTGTTTAATGGTTTCCAAAATTACATGTTTTATTTCCATGACATTTTATCATGATTTATGTTCCATTAAGATATATGCCTTATGTACTGTCATGTTTTATGTCATTGCTCAAGAATTTGATGTTTAAATATTATGTTCATGTTTTGAAGTTCAAATGTATATGGTTTGTTTTATTTTCTCCATGCTTACCCTTACTGAGCATTTGATCTCACCCTTTATATGTCTTATTTTCTCTAGGATATAAAGAACGGTTTTAGGTAAGAAAAAAAGGGAAGATATTTATGGGAGATGTTGAAGATCATTCACCAAGATTAAAATATTATGTTCCAAGTTTCCAAAGACACTAAACTATTATGGTCCTTGTGTGTCTGTTTTTGTTTTGTATTAAGTATTCCGAAAAAGTAATTTAATGTTCATGTACGTCGAGCTTTGGGTCTCTACATTTGGTAATAGAGGAAAGTTTTAGTTAACCATTTTAAAATAGGATGAGAAAACTTTAGTGAGATCCCTAGAGAGATATCTATAGTATGTCTAGGGATGCCCCTAAGGTTAAGTATATGTATTGGTTATAGTCCTAGAATTGTGCTAACGATCTTAGAATTAAACCTAAGATGTTAGATATTGAAGGCACTCCCCCTTTATTATGTTTTTCCCTATAATGATTTTTTCCTCTCAAACTATTTTTTTGGGTTTTAGAAAATGTCTAGAAACTAGAAGATTCATGATAATAGATGATATGATGGACAATGGAATGATATTATTCATGAGCTACTAAATGAAATTGGATCTGGAAGTCCACATATCATTATTATGCCTAATCAGCAATCTCATAATATGATCAATAATCTCAACTTTGGTAAGCTTCCTGACTCAGATAGTAAGAGAAAGATTGAGTTTCATGATGATAATAGATGAAAGAATGTTCAATTTCAATCAAGTAAATCATGTGGGAAGAGGCATCATGGAGAATGGTTTAAAGAAACTGGAAGATGCTTTGGGTGTGGAAAATAAGGACACAAAGCTAGTAATTGTAAAGGAAAAGGTTCAGTTAACACCATGGACAAGGATAATGGTATTGCTAAGACATCAACAACGGTTAAATGTTTTAAATGTGGAATGTACAGAAATTATGAAAACCAATGCTCTAAGGTATAATTTCATGAAGAGAATCTGTATGGTCGTATGGGTAGTATTTAAGTTGATGATGATGGAGAGACTAAAAATGATATGTGAGATGAAATAATTGTTGAAGCTCGGTCAATGGTTTAAGAAGGTAGTGGAATGATTTATGTTTATCAAGAGTTATGTTGTATAGTTAACTGTACTATGGAAAAAAGACACATCTACGGATTGTTACACAATTGATTTTCCTAAAGTATTAGAAAGTATATGATGAATGGTACCGGTAACCATGAAAGGTTATTCAGTTATTTTTGGAAAGTAGATGATATGTTCATAATGAAAGGATAAAGAGATAATGAGATGTTTGATAGTATTAATGAGATCATGACTGGTATATGAAAAATGTGATATCGTGGTTTGAGTATATAGATTTTTGGGATTTTGGTATGTGTAAAGAGTTAACTTTTGACAACATTCATGTTTTCATTAAGGTTCAATGGGTATTAATTTTTCGAGAGAATACATGATTAAGGAATTCACATGTTTGAAATGTGACCAACATGATATATATATCTTATGATATATGGGAGATAAATGATTGTATTCAATGCTTTGTAAATGAACTTTCTAGTAATCGTTTTATTTATACTATAATATTGGACAAAAGTATTTTAAATAAACCTAAAGATTGGAATTGATTAAGTTCGACACCAGATAGTATTGTTTAAGGCTAGAACATTTTGTTATGTTATAATAGTATAGTTTTAAAAAAGGACAACCCATAGGGCGGGCCACAACCCGTCATGTCGGACAAGGTTGTGAGAATCAAACCCACAACCGAAGTGCGATAGGCCTTTATCGCATACCACTGGCCTACAGAAATTCCCTGGTTAGTAGAAGCTAGTTTATTTATATTAAGTGGTATGATATATGAATTATAAGTACATTTTAGGAACCATATATGATTAATCACACTATATATGGACTTATGTATACTTAATAACTTTTACTATCCTTTTGTTTGAGACAGATGGAATGACCTATCATTCTATCGCATGATCTGCTAACACTTCGCAGAAGACAAATTCAACTTCATTTCATTAAGAGATGATGTGGAAATTGTTCAAGGAACAAACAACAATAAGATTGTAGAAAAATCAAGTAAGTATTTCTTCTAATTAAACAATTCTTCAACTTTAGGGAAATGGTCTTGAATACAAAAAATTGTTGTCCTAGTTTCCATATATCTGATGAATCGGAGAGTCCCTTAGATCATCACAAATTTATGGCTTTGTGACTGTTGGCTTTATCATAGCCATTTCCTCTACCACTCTCCATCAGAACATGATGGTTAGATTTCTCTTCCATATCCATTTTTTCACCTATGTTATCCTATGTGGAAACCCAGTGATTAGTTAATTTGGGTAACTGTTATGCTTCATACTTTAGTTTTTAAATAAAAGTATTTGTATTCCTTTTTACGATGTGGGTTTCTATGCAAAAAACTCTCATGTAATAAACCATTTATAACCCCGGTAAATTTCGATGGTGAAATTAATTTTAAGGGGGGTAGAATGTAACACCCCGAGATTTTATGAGATATATTATATTTAATTTCTTTCATATCTTCTGTTGTACGGTACACCAAAGTTATCTTGTGCTATACGCAACACCATATTAGCTTGTAGTATACGCAACACTATTCTTGGATTACATTACACACAATTTCATGTTTGTTTGATAGTAGTTATTCTATGCAACATTGAGTGTGTATATATATATAAATATATATATTCAATGTATAAATGAAATATGTTTGGATTCTATTATACGCAACAACAAAGGAGTCTTTCACTATAAGCCACCTCGACTTGGCTTGCGTTACACGCAATCGCGACCTTCATCAATAGCATGTGTTGTACGCAATACTAGGTTTCACTAAACAATGATATATTGTTATAATATTATTATGTACTATCCGCTATGAATAGTATTAAATACATTTTGAATTTTATAACATTATTATTCATCTTACACATTTTCTAAAACATGGTATGTGAACTAAATAAATTTTTCTGGTAAAATAAGTATTTTTCAAAAAATGTAGTTTTGCCGCCTTTTGATGGCACACCCACATTAAATATAGTTTTTGACAAGTTTATAAGTTCAATTTGACAAAAAAATTCTTCTTTGGAATCAGGATATAAAATTTTACTTTGGATAAATTTTTCATATTATTCTGATAACTTTCATATTTTAATGAATAGTAAAAACACACTATATTTTAAGTGAAAACAACTTTTTTCATCATAATAATTTATAATGATAAATTATAATATTGAATTATTTTAAAGTATAAATAGAATATATTCTTACCATTTAATATAATTTATGTCATTAGTATTGATTTTACATTGAATTCATAGGTAAAATCCATTCAATCTTTTGCAATGTTTTATCTTTTAAAACCCGTTTTCTTAACAACGAGATTAATTTTAAATTAATTACTACAACTAATGTGTTTTGAGATTTTAAAATTGGATTCCATATTTGAATTCAGTGGGTACAAATTATGTTAATAGTTTACTTTTTTTTGATATTATGAATAATAACTACGGTAATTTTTATTTAATATAGTTAAAGGTAAATCTGGTAATTAAGGGTAAAAATAAGATTATAAAATATCTAACACATTCCAAAATCCTATTGGATTAATAGAAGTCGAACCATATCACCTAAGGGTCGGACTAGATTCATTTCATGTACTTTTGACCATGAAATAATATAATTATTATTAAAACCAAAGAAACTGACAACATGTCACTCTCTTAAATCTTATAAGTGTAATAATTTTAATTTAGTGATAAACATCATATAACATCAGATATAAATAGTCTCTAGAAAGATAATAATATTATCGAAATCTTACTAATTTATTTTATAATTTTTTTGGATTAAATAAATATCATTAATTATGACACAATAGTGATGTTGAAATTATTTTATTGATTGAAATATCAAGTAAATGATTTTAAAAGTATTAAAATAAATATTATATGAACTATTTAATTTTATCCACTAATTTTATAGATAAATATGACATGATATTAATCTATTAAATATTGTATTTCGAACAAATATTTTGTATATATTTTATTTAAATTCAAATAAATGAATAGTGTCAAAATTGACACTATTGTTATTTTATAAAAATTACATATTATAAATTTGTTTAAAACTCAACGAAATATTTAAAAATTAAAAATTAAAATTTATATAGTCTAAAATGTCAATAATTATCCAATTATGGGAAATTAACAAAACATAAATGATTATTTATAACCATTTAAAAATTAGAATTTTATTAACACAAATAAAATTAAATAGATTAAATAAGGATAAATCAAAATTATAAGGTTTAAAATAAGATAAAAACATGTATAAATTTGATTTGTTGATCATATTACAACCCTATATCATCTAATCTTCTAATTGAGTCATTTTTGGAGGTTTTATGTGGGTTTTGAATTTATATTAAACTAATATTTTTAAGGATTCCAAAGGTGCCCCTCTCCTCTCTTAAAAAATTGATCCTCCTCCCTCTCCTCATTACAAAATTTAGATCCTTCAAGCTCGGCCAACCCCTTCCCATTTATCTTATCCAGTTCCCTAGAAACATCCTAGAGGTCCTAGTATTCTTCAAAGACCAATCTTAGTGCCCTAAGAGGAGGTTTCAAAGATTCATGTCGAAGAAGAGGTAATATCTGTTACCGATTCTTTCAAATTTAATTATTCTTCCACTTCTTCTTCTTTAGTTGTTTCATTATGAATTATTAACATAAGTATCACTCATATACTGATATTTTTTTATAAATATGGAACAACCCTATTTCACCTTCTATCCATCCTAAGGAAAACGAAATCATCATGCGTGCGTACCTACGGAATACCGTCTCCACGACGTGGTGTAATTTGTTTTTCCACCACCACCTTACTTGGATGGGTATAATGGTGTAATGAATAACTAAATATGATTATTATAACATCATACTTATTATATGATATTATATCATTCACTCCAATTCCATTCAGTAAATATGGGAACAATATCATCGCTCGTGCGTACGTACGGATAACCGTCTCCACGATGTGATGAGATTCATTTTCCATGTTAAAAATTTAAGAATGATTAAAAATTATATATAATAAGTAAAAATGAAATATATGACATAATAATGCTACTGGATTTATGTATATATATATGTATGTCATCTACTTTATTCCATTTAATTCAATAACTAAACGAAAACAGCGTTCATGTGTACGTACGGCCAACCGTCTCCAGGAATGGTGTATTTATTTCCATTTATTGATCTATTATATGTGTATATTCTGAAAAAATATTCTATATAAATCATGTTTTATATTATTTAATTAAGTAATCATGATCTATGTAATCATATTAATAATTACAATTCAAAACACGGACGATAAATGAAACGATTTTACCCAAAACGCTCCTTAAACATGAATTTACAAAAGAAAGGGTAATATAAAGTCATATGTGAACCATATATGACATCATAAAAATGAAGATGATTCTTTAATAATTAAATTACATTATTTAAATCATTATATAGTAGGTTTGGATACGTACAAATCATATTGGACCTAAGTTAAGGGATAATGTTGCAATCTCAATTGTTTTCTATACGAGATTGCTTATACGTAATTATTTACTGGGGTTATATTTATCATCCATGTCAAAGTTTTTAAAAATATTTTCATGTATTTTTAATGTCCTTTTTACCCATTTTTTACTGTTACTACATGGTATGTAAGGAATCATTATTTTTGTTTACCATACGAGGTACTTTTTGAATTTTCTGGCAAAAGTACGAGAAGAATGTTTTTTTAACTTATACGGCATGAAATTTTTTTTACGATTTCATAACGCCTTATTTTCATGAAACTTACTCCAAAATATTTAATGACTATTTTCAACAGAATACTTTTCTTTTAAAATTTCTTGGAATTTTTTGAAAAGAAAATAATTTTGAAGAAGAAAGGATATTTTCATCAATAATTCATTTCAAGTGTTTTATCAAAACCATATTCTATCTAAGATGACATTATTTCATATGTGTATGTTTCAAGTATAATGTCTCTATGATTTACATGGTTTCACTTCTCTTATAATGAAATGATATCCATTTATTTTATATTGATTATTTTATGATGGGATGATGTTTATGAAACCAATTTTATTCTCTGGGTTATAATGAATGATATCTGTTTAATTTGTGGCACAAGTAAGAATGATTTCATTATGATATGGGCGGGACCTATATATCCCTCCAATTAGTTGGGTAAAGATTAATATCTCATGATATAAACATGGCTGGAATGGAATGTAAATACGGTTCAGTAATACAGGGCTGGAACAGCAAGTAAACCCGGTTCAATAAGGGAATTTGTCTACTAAGATGGTCTTGGAAACAATGCCTTGGCTACTATGGAAATAATAACTTGTTCTTAATGGTTTCCACAATTACATGTTTTATTCCCATGCCATTTTATCATGATTTATGTTCCATAATGATCTATGCCTTATGTACTTCCATATTTTTTGTCATTGCTCAAGAATTTGATGTTTAAATATTATGTTCATGTTTTGAAGTTCAAATGTATATGGCTTGTTTTATTTTCTCCATGCCTATCCTTACTGAGAATTCGAGCTCACCCTTTATATGTTTTATTTTCTCTAGGATATAAAGAAAGGTTTTAGGTAAGAAAAAACGGAAGATCTTGATGGGAGATGTAGATTATCTTTCACCAAGATTAAAAGATGATGTTCCATGTTTCTAAAGACACTAAACTATTACGGTCCTCGTGTGTCTATTTTTTTTATGTATTAAGTGTTCTGCAAAAGTAATTTAATGTCCATGTACGTAATGCTTTGGGTCTCAAAAACCCATCTGAGGATCGCGCTCACCATCAAACACCACTTGTTCTCCATCCGCACCAAAGAAAAAGACCTTCTTCCTGAATCAATCCATGATAGCCTGCACAGAATACAACCAATTCATGTCGAGGATGATATCATATGGTTGTATTTGTAAACATAAGAAATCTCCCCAAGAGCGGTGTTTCCCTAACACTAGCTCACAGTCTGTACAAACTTCAAACAAGTCAGCTCGACCTCCAACTGGCATTGTCAACGCCAAGGGAACTGACAGCTTCTCTACCTCAAGTCCTGAAGCATGGAAACAAATAGGTGATATGAAGGAGTGTGTGTATCATGAATCAAACAAGGCATACAATAAGGTATAAAACGAGCAAAGGGTGCCTTGAACGACATCTGGATCATCTGGTGCGGGTAATGCTAGAGCATGAAGCTGACCACGACCTCATCCACGGCCTCTCTAACCCTGATGATGACCACCACCATGGCCACTCTCTGGGGATGGGGAGCGTCATGGGGATGTCCTCTACCTACCCCATCTACCCTCAACTGATCTAAAGCTGCTGCAACTGGCTGCTGCTGCCTCGACTGGAACTGCCTCAAAGGAAGAACCTAGAGCGTAGCGCCCAGTGTAGGATGACCACTCTGAAAGGTTGGGCACTCCCGCTGGTGATGTCCATGACCACCACAAGAAAAACAAGTGCCTGATCCCTTGGAATATACCTAAGAGTTTCTGACTCTGGAGAAACGAGATGTGAAGGGCTGGGACCTCCCCCAGCTGAACGGAAACATTTCTTGCCCAGAAAAACGGGAACCGCAAACCACATCCTTTCTTTGTGAGGGATCATGAAGATCCCCTTCTCGTGATGATGCGGTCCTGGCCAAATTCCACTCAACAACCTATGCCCTCGCCAGCACCTCAAGATATGTCTTCAACATATATGGGGTGACCAGGCACTAGATCTCTAGACATAAAGCCTCCTTGAAATTCCTCACCCTAGAATCCACATCTAGTAACAGGTCCGAAGCATATCGTAAAAGGTTCCTGATACGGATTCCAAATTCTCAAACAGTAGAGCTCCCCTATCGAATGGTAAGAAGTTCTTGGCTACTGAACGCCTTTGCAGTCAAAGAAAGGAACTCGACTCTAAACTTTTCTCGGAACTCCTCCCATGAGATTTCTGAATCTTCACGATCCCCGAGGAACAAGAAGCACCACTGCCTTGCTGCTCCACACAACATCGTCACAGCTATGGACACCCAGTGCTCTTTCCAAGCATGGATCGAACTGAAGCATATCTCGAACTCCTCTAACCAGTCTTCTGTGACTACATCTGAAATAGATCCCTCGTACTTCTGCAGACTCTAGCACTAAAACTCTTGGAGTGTCTTCCTCCAAGTGTCATCATCGTCAACCTCTACCCTACGACAATATGCTGGAAGAGCCTGCTGGACATTTCTGTGAAAACCTAACAAGGACGTCGACCAAGATCCATACCTATAAAATAAACAACTTTTAGATATCCTAATCCAGGAATAAGGAAAACTCAACGTTAATTAATTAATTAATTGTCTTCTTTTATTCATTTTAGGTTAACCTATCTCGAGTTCTAACCATTCAAACACAAGAACAAGGAATAATGATGCATGATCCTTTCCTAGGTCTCTACCCAGCAACTAGTATCACCTTGTTTAGTAGCCATTGTAAACATTAAGGTCTATACATCAGATCATAGGGGGCCTAAATTCCTATGTCTCAGCCGGTCTCCAGTGTTTACATCACTTGCTAAACATGAATGACATCGTCGCCCTACCAACCCATGCAACCTCACCTATGCCTAAATCCAAGCTCCATCCTATCCCTCAACCAGAGCTTTGATACCACTCTATCACGACCCCCTCCACACAAAGTGCACCCCTCCTTGGCCGGAAATGTGAGAAGGGAGAGAATGACGCCCCGAGTCCTGCCTCCATTAGGCCATGGGTTGGCGACTAGAACCAAGGGTATAGTAACACACAAATGGGAGGCATAACCCTCTAAGAGAACACATGCGGAAGAGGGAGATAAGATAGACACCAAGAAACTCCAACTCAGAACTGGAAAATAAAATAATCCCATGTTCATATATGAAATTTCATGAAATAGTACTACAACTGGAAGGGAAAAACTACAATTACCCAAAAGAAGGTAAAAATTGCCACGAACCCCTCCCACCAAAGATTCCACTCCTGAGCTGGAAATGATGAAAGGGAGATAATGACTCCCAAGTCTCACCTCTAGTAGGCCCCGGAGTGGCGACTAGCACCAAGGGTATGAGTTTTCACAAATATGGGAGGCATTGCCCTTTTATTATTTTAGATCGAGAAATAGGATGATTCAAACACCAAAAGAAAAACTAACAAGTAAATGAAAATAACCCAAAACCAAACCTATATGCATGTTTTATTCAATAGTGAAACAAAATTAAAAGTACAAGAAAAGCTCCAAAGTACAATACAAAAAAAAATAACGCAAAAACTGGAAAGAGAAAAACTCCAATGCCCAACTAGAAAGGTCCCACACGGTCCCTGAATTCCTCCTGAAAACCTAAAAGTAAACGTAGGGTGAGCATACAAGTATACTCAGTAGGAAAACCTAAATCTCTTTTCCATGGGTGGGGAGACATCCTAAGGCCCCATGAGAATATCAAAGGAAACAAATCCTATCAGGGAATCTATCCACCCAACCTCACAAGCCGCACTCACCAAATAACGCAAGTCAATAGAGTAGTATAGTAATATTATCAAATTATGGGTACTCCGCCCCACCTTCCCACTCAATACTGCTCAAGCCATTATACCTAACACTCTGATGCTTCCCCCTCTTCCAGATATAGTGCCACAACCTTGCCATATGAAGCTCGAGCTAGTGCCGCAACCTGGACCTACGAAGCTCGTAGTATCCCGTTGGCACTCAATCCTCGGCCATTATAGTATCCCATCAGTACTCAATCCTTAGCCATAACAACATCTCATCCCGAAGTCACCTGGGAACCACATCACATCTCATACAGAAGACACATGGGAACATATCACATGCTCATCCCGAAGACTTTTGGGAAACCTATAACATCTTCATCCCGAAGACTCTTGGTAAATATCTGTCGTAACCTACCTAAAGTATCTTGGGCTATTGAACCTGGAAGAGGGATCATAGGGAAGGGTAGTAACCAGCCATCCTTTAGATGTTTGAGAATCTCACCCTCCCGTCCCACGGGTGTTCAGCACGTAGTTCTCAATATGTGTGGGGTGATTATAGAAACATAGAAAGTACAAATTTATATAACTATATCAACCACTCAGCCCATCCTAAGGCTTCTACACAAAAGATCTGAGCACATGCCTCGACACTGCTACCTCGAAAGTATGCACACAATAAACAACCCCAAAACCCATTAAGATTTTCATGTTTCAATAGTTTTAGTTTATCTATTCCTTAACTACTGATCAACTAACAACTACCAAACAAGATCAATCGTTCATAAAACATATCCCTTCCATCCACAAATAAATTTAGGGAAAACAAAAGAAACACAATACCATTTTCCTTTATCATCCAATCAATTCCATTGATTTTCTGTGTTTAATAAACAACCATGCCCCACAATTTATTAGTTAACTCTTCCACTTTTATTCATATGCACAACCCATCCCTGAAGCCCTGCTACCAACCACCATAACCACAAACACATCGGAAAAATACTCGTACCACATCATCATCCCTTTGATACCTTTTACAGCAGCTCCACTTCCCATCAGAACCATATCATACATGCCAACCCACAACCAAGCCAACCGCAGACCCGCTGCTCACCCATTCCACAAAAACCCATGAAACACCCCTTCACATAATTAAACCCCAACTATCAACCAAAAAATTCATTCTTTCATTTGTTTTAACCGGGGTGATCATACAATGGTTGCAGGTATTCATTTAATTAGCCAACATTGCATGATTAATCAATTTTTACATTCTATGAAAATCCATCCACAAAACAATCCAGAAAAACATGGAAACATTTAACTGTGCAAGAAAAATCCCCCAACGACTGTGATTTTCAATAGGAATAATCCTATTCAATTCACAACATAATCAAAGGATAAGCATCGATGAAAATAAAACAACAACAATATCAAAAAAAAAATTCCCCAAACCCGTTCTTTAACCTGTTACTATCTTTATTTATTGGTTCAACCATATCTCATGAAAACAAGAGGATACCCACCCCACATTATGCACAAAAGAGTGAGAGAGACGAAGTTAAGATCCCTACCTCAATGGTTTTTTACGGAAACCACAACGGTCAAGGAATGCTCAAGGAACCCGGGTCGATTCTCCGAAACCCATCCTTAGATCTCTCCTATTAGCAATATCAAGACCAAGACTCATCATATTCAAAATCCACACACATATATCTACCCATAACAGGTGTATATTTAAGAAACCCAGGGAAGAGATTGAGTAGATCTAAGATGATCTAATAACCCAACAAGAACAATTACATACCTTGAGAAATCTGTTTCAATTTGAGAAGATAAGCCTCCAGATCACCTCCAAATTTCATGGGAGAGGGTGTCTTACCTCCAAGGATGAGTAATCCTAGTTTATTGCCGCTTATGGGATTAAACAAACCATTTAGAGGCAAAAGAGATCAGATCCAAAATTTTAGGATCTGACTTTAAGTGCCTGCACGGTTAGTCCACATGGTTTAACAAACTTTACGCTAACCGTGTGTTAGCTTCTATCTCGACAACAATCCTCACATGGTTAGGCCGCACGGTTTGTCCTATCCTTGTGCCTCTCGTGCGAAGTCTACGACCTCCAACATCAACCTCGCACGGTTTGGCCGCATGGGTTGACAAACTGCATGCCTCCCGTGCAAAGGCCATTACCCATTTAGTTTTCCTTAAAGGTCCACCCAAACACACCCCCAAGTCACCTTGATTTCCCAAAACACCTCTAGCCCCACATTTTCACAATGGAAAGGATCGAAGAGGTCTTGGCCATTACATCAGATACCACTCAAAACATTCTTTTCCTTGAGAATTAAAAACCAACCCATAAAAAGGGGAATGGTCCAAAAAACCACCCCGCAAGATACCTCCTAGGGATCTCGTCATAATAGGAATACAACCACTATCCTAATTATATGAGTAAGTGAATTCCTTCCCCCATGTCGAGATATTATCCGCATTAGGTAGAACCGACTCACATGAATGGGTTTAATTGCATCCACATTAATGCATCTCTATTAGGGATTAAGTCCTCGCACCCCCATATTTTAGGATTTCTCATACACATACTGCCCCCACCACCACACAGAACAAGCAACACACTACCCCAACACATGGATTGGAGAATTCATTCTCCCATGTCAAGATACTATCCACTTTGGGTGGCACTGACTCGCCTGAATGGGTATAATCGCATCCACATTAATGCGTCTTGATTAGGGATCATGTCATCATCTCCCCATATGTTAGGACTCTTTACGCACATTTAAAGGAAAGAGGGAAACAACATAGAATTATAGACTAATGAAAAACAATGTCCAGGCCCAAAGAATGGGAAATAATGAGGTTAAAAAAGGAGTGTGAAGCTCCTGAATTTAAACAATACATAAAAGAGAGCATTCAAGGAAAACCGAAAACATCCCTCTCAATCTCTAGCCTTCCTAGGGTTGCCGCTTATGTTGCATGAAACTGTCCACGTCCCACTCTTCTGGATTTCTGTTTATGTCATGGTGACATAGTTGTTCAGTAAACAAGGAACTCTCAAGACCAAGTAGCAAGGAAGTTTTCTCAAAGGTTTTATTTTATCATTTTATTTCGATTTCTTTCCCGGAACACCCAAATCAAGTAAAACGCAAATCATGATTATGCATATACCTTTCCTAGGGTATCTACCCAGCAATCAATGTAGTATTACTTTGTTGTTCGGTAAGCTCAGATTCCTTGGATCAGATCATGAGGGGCCCTAAAATCCCGTGTCCTAGCCGGTCTTCCCTGGACTATGTTACGCACCAAGATCAGTCCACACCATTGCCCTACCATCTCATGTGATCTTCATTGTGCCTAACTCTAGACTCCATCTTATAACTCAACCATCATCTCTGATACCATTCTATCACGACCCCCTCCCACCAAAGATGCCCCTCCTGAGCTGGAAATGGTGAAAGAGAGATAATGACCCCCGAGTCTCACCTTCAGTAGGCCTTGGAGTGGCGACTAGCACCAAGGGTATGAGTTTTCACAAATATGGGTGGAATTACCCTTTTTATTATTTAAGATCTGGAAATAGGATGAATCAAACACCAAAAGAAAAAGGAACAAGTAAATGAAAATAACCCAAAACCAAACCCATATGCATGTTTTATATAATACTGAAACAAAAGTACAAGTACAAGAAAAGCTCTAAAGTATGATACAAAAAAAGAAGCAAAAACAACAAAGAGAAAAACTCTAACGCCCAACTAGCAAGGTCCCGCACGGTTCCTGAAGTCCTTTTGAAAACCTGAAAGTAAACATAGGGTGAGCATACAAGTATCCTCAGTAGGAAAACCAAAAGATCTCGTGCACAGGAGGGGAGGCATCCTAATGCCCCATGAGAAAATATAAGGAACCAATGCCAAGCAAGGAATCTATCCACCCAACCTCACAAGCCAAACTCACCAAATAATGAAAGTCGATAGAGTAGTATAATAATATTATCAATGTATGGGTACCCTGCACCAACTTCCCACTAAATACTGCTCAAGACCTCATGCATAACGCTCTGATGCTTCCCCCTCTTACTAAGCTAGTGCCGCAACCTCGCCATACGAATGTCGAGCTAGTGTTGCAACCTGGCCATAAGAAGCTCATAGTATCCTACCGACACTCAATCCTCAGCCATCATAGTATCCCGCCAGCACTCATTCCTCGGCCATAACCACATCTCATCCAAAAGTCACCTTGGAACCACATCACATCTCATCCCGAATACACCTGGGAACTTATCACATCCTCATCCCAAATACTCTTGGGAAACCTATCACATCCTCATACAGAAGACTCTTGGGAACCATCTGTTGTAACCTGCCCGAATGATCTTGGGCTATAGAACCTAGAAGAGGGAGCATAGGGAAGAGCAGTAACCAGCCATCCTTTAGATGTTTGAGAATCTCACCCTCCCATCCCACGAGTTTTTAGCATGTATTTCTCAACATGGGTAGGGTGCGTAAAAAACATAAAAAGTACAAATTTATATAAATATATCAACCACTCAGCCCATCCTATGGCTCCTACACAAAATATCTGAGCACATTCCTCGACACTGCTACCTCGAAAGTATGGAGACAATAAACAACCCCAAAACCCATTAAGATTTTCATGTTTCAACAGTTATAGTTTATTAGTCACATCACTACCAAGCAACTAACAACAACTAAACAAGATCAATCGTTCGTAAAACATAACCCTACCAACCACAAATAAAGTTAGGGAAAACACAAGCAACACAATACCATTTTATTTTATCATCCAATAAATTCCATTGATTTTCCGTGTAGAATCAACTACCATGCCCCACAAATCATTAGTTAACTCTTACACTATTATTCATATGTACAAACCATCCCTACATCCCTGCTGCCAACCACCATAACCACAAACACATCGGAAACAATACCTGTACCACATCATCATCCCTTTGATACCTTTTACCGTATCTCTGCTACCTATCACAACCATATCATACACGCCAACCCACAATCAAGCCAACCTGAGCCCTGCTGCTCACTCGTTCAACAACAACCCACAAAACACCCCTTCAAATAATTAAACCCCAACCAAGACCCACAAAATTTATTCATTCATTTGGTTTAACCAGGGTTATCATACAAGGGTTCCATGTATTCATTTAATCAGCCAACTTTACATGATTAACCAATTTCTACATTCTATGAAAAACCATCCACAATAAAATCTAGAAAAACATGGAAACATTTAATTGTGCAAGAAAAGGCCCCCAATGACCTTGATTTTCAGTAGGCATAAGCTTATTCAATTCACAACATAATCAAATGATAAACATTGATGTAAATAAAACAACAACAATATCAACCAAAATTCACCAAACTATTTCCTTAACGAGTTACAAAATTTATTTATTGGTTAAACCATATCTCATTAAAAAAGAAGATACCCACCCCGCATGATGCAAAAAAGAGAGAGAGATGAAGGTAAGATCCCTACCTAAAAGGTTTTTGATAGAAGCCACAATGGTCGAAGAACGCTCAAGGAACCTGGGCCGATTCTCTGAATCCCCACCTTAGATCTCTCCTCCTAGAATGATCAAGACCATGACTCATCATATTCGATATCCACACACTTAGATCTACCCATAACGGGTGTATATTTAAGAAACTTAGGGAAGAGAAGTAGTAGATCTAAGAAGAGCTAAGAGCCCAATGAGAACAATCACATACCTTGAGAAACCGACTTCGATTTTTGAAGAGAAGCCTCCGGATTGACTCCAAAATGCTTGGGAGAGGGTATCATACCTCCAAGGAAGAGTAATCCTAGATTATGGCCACTTAGGGGCTTAAAATAACCATTTATTGGAAAAAGAGTTCAGATCTGAAATTTTAGGATCTAACTTTATGTGCCTGCACGGTTAGTCCGCACGGTTTAACAAATCATGCACTAATCGTGCATTAGCTTCTGTCTCGACAACAATCCTCGCATGGTTAGGCCACGTGGTTTTTCCTAACCGTGAGCCTCCCATTCGAAGGCTACGACCTCCGAAACCAACCTCGCACGGTTTGGCTACATGGTTTGACAAACTGTACACCTCCTGTGCGAAGGCCACTACCCCTTCAGTTTTACTTAAAGGTCCACCCAAATGCACCCCAAGTCACATTGATTTCTCAAAACACCTCTAGCCTCACATTTTCACAATGGAATGGACTGGAGAGGTCCAATCCATCACAAAAAGAGCAGCAACCACAAGCCCGAACAGCTGTCGCAACTCCAAGCTAGTTGAAACCAGCTGGATCTTCAACCTACTCCAAGTGACCTGAAAAATAGTTTATATATATGTATAGAGAGTATAATAGTATACTCAGTTGGATCCTCCCTGAAGCCTCTCATGAAAAATTAATGAGAGCATGCTAAAGCATAGTGAACAACAAGTGAAACTAACTCGTCACTTAAATAGGTATACTAAGTTCCAACCTCATAAGGGATACTCTCACCAAGTAACACATACAATAATATATCATATAATAAATAATTACAATGGTACCCCACTACTAATTCCCCACTGGTTTTCCTCTTTTCCCCAATGTGGCAAGTCCTAAGCATCTCTCTCCAAAAAGGCTTGCCCATAGACACCTGGGCGAAGCACTATAATCTGCACCTCGTGCACCACAAAGGCTTACCCACAAACCCTTAGGCAAAGCACCACACCATCAAAAAAACCAAAAGTAACCAGGTAGTTTCCAGGTTCCACCATAGCTATCATAACATGTTTCATACGTCGGTTATTATACCTCAATCCTTTACAGCCCATACACCGAGTAAGGATCCTCAAGCCATCACAACCTATACATGTTACACCTATAGTAGTACAGAGGATACTCTATCCAACATATATGTGTGTGAATAACCACAAGCCATTACAGCCCTCTACACACATATGTGGGGAAAACTAACCGTTGTGCCTAATGGCACAAGTATCTACTAAGAGAAGAGAGTGGGGCCAATGGGGGTAGTCGGCCATTCATCCTCCAACCAGAATGTTGGGGAAAACACCCCTCCCCCAGGGTTCAGAATCCCTGATTTGTCATTTTACCTTAATGAGGGGGAGGAGTAGTGTATAGAAACACAAAAAGTACAGAATATATTAAAACTCACAACCACACTATGGGAATAACCTAGTCTTAGACACAACTGCAGATGACGTCTCTTGGACTTCGGGCTGCCACTTCTAAAACTAGGTATCCTATAAGCACATAACCATTTAAAGAGATTTGATAGATTACTTCATTACCTTTTTATCAATTCCATTGTACGTTAATTAATTCATTAAACATTAATTACCCATGAAAAAATTCACATTAAGTTTTATTAGAATCACACCCAAAGTCAATTGTTCCTTCAAAAGTTTTCAACCTCATCAACAAGTACCAGCAAACTCCAAACCCATGAGTTAATACCATTTATTCAAATATTCATTACAAATTTACTTTCCCATAATCCCAGACATTCTAAAAAAGTTTTCTATGATACTAACACAAACGGGCTCCACACGGTGAGTAGATGTTCTACCCGTCGAGTCTTTTCCACCTATAGCAAGATGGTAGACCCATTCCCCCTTGAGAAGATAAACCCAGAAAGCACGTGCCATACCCTGCGTGTCATCGCCCTTTTCAGAAGAAGGGTAAGAAAGACCAGCTACCATAATTAGTGGGGAAAATTAAGCATATAAACATCCAAAAGAAACATCAAGCATCCAAAAACCACATCAATCCAATTCCATCATCCCTGGTGTCCACCCCAACATCAACATGCATAAACAAATGTATCTTGCCACTCTATGTGTCATCCGCTGCCACAACCAAAAAGGCATCTATGACCCAACATATCACAACAACCTTCCAGGTTCACATCACAACACAAGCAGCAGGAAAGAAAACATCACACCAATTGGGGTCTTGGAATTTTAACAATTAAGAGGGTAACTCAGAACCCTTCAAGGAATTATCAGACAATCAAATTCTTTAATCCATCTTGAATTAATAGATTTATCATATGTTGGTTCCAAAATCAGGAACGTAACTAGTAAGCTATCACAATGATTATACATTCTTACTATGACAATTTGATTAACATCAAATTACAATAAGAACCAGAATCATTTTCATTCCTCTTAATCTTTAGCCTACAATTATCAATTAATCCCGGTTTACGTTCTTTACTGATTTCCATCAACAACAAACCGCTAAGAAAAGTAAGCATAGATATCACACTATCTAGAAAAATAAGAGGCAATAACATACGATCGATATAATTTCTTTATCCACTTCAAAATATTTATTATGTCAATTCCATTGTCATCCAGCAGGATAAAACATGCTAACATTATAGTTTCATGTAAAAGAAATAGAAGCAACGAATCCCCTACCTCCAAGGTTTTTGATGAAAACCACAACGGCCGAATAATGCTCAAGAAACCCAAGTCGATTCTCTAAAACTCAACTCAGATCTCTCCTCCTAGAAATATCATGACCAAATATCATCATATTTGATATCCACACACATAGATCTACCCATAACAGGCATAGATCAAAGAAACCGAGAGAAGAGTAGGAGTAGATCTAAGTAGATCTAAGAATCCAAACAAGAACGATCACATACCTCAAGAAAACAGGTTCGATTTGTCTAGAGCAGCCTTCAGATCGCCACCAGAATTATTGGGAAAGGTTCTCATAACTTTGAGTGAGGGTAATCCCGAGTTATGTCTGCCTGGGGGCTTAAACAAGCACGTTAGAGGCCAAATGGTTGAGATCATCAATTTTAGGATCTAGATTTACATGCCCGCACAGTTTTCTCCCACGGTTAGACAAACTGTTCACTAACCGTGCAGTCCCTACTGCCTCATCAAACACTCCTCGCATGGTTAGGCCACAAGGTTAGACAAACCGTGTGTTAACCGTGTGTTTGCCACTGCCTTCAACACTATCCTCACACGGTTTGGCCGCATGGTTTAGAAAATCATTCACCTCCCGTGCGAAAGCTATTACCCTTTAATTTTTCTTAAAAGTCCACCCAAATGCACCCTAAGTCACCTTAACCTCCCAGAACACCTTTAACACCGCATTTTCACAATGTAATGGGATGGAGAGGTCCAGGCCATTACATGCACCATCCAAATAAACCCAAAATTGAGGGATCATCTCACAAGAACAACCCCTAGCATTTAAGGTTTGTAAAAAACATCAAACACATTATAGAAATCCTATACCAAGGTAGAAGAATGGAAAAAAGGTACCGCAGGATAGCTTAGGGCCAAGGTGGCCTGGTGAGAACCAGAGAGGCAGAAGGTGTCTTTGTCGGAGGTGTGAAGGGTGAAGGACGGTGTTGGACATTCGGGGTGTTCTGTCCTACTAGAATGCAGAAGGTCATAGGCCAGCTGGGGCTGGCCAGCAGGCCAGAGGTGCGGAACAAGGGCCTCGGTGCTGTACGGATAGAGAACAAGGGCGGACAGGATGTAGGAGAGCAAGGCGGCTGGGGAATCTAGGCGAGACCAGTTGTCGAGGGTGGTCGGATTCTGGTGGAGGGGTGAGATGGGTTCGAGGAGGCATGAACGCAAGGCCGGTGGGGAGGGGGGTCAGGGTGCTGATGGCAGGACAAGTAGGAGGCCAGCTGGGGTTCAAGGGGAGGAGCACGGAGGTCGGAGGCCCGGGGTGGTGCACTACCTGCAAGGCAAGGGTAAGCGGGGGCATGGTAGCTTTGGACGGTGAGGGGGAAGAGGCCAGTAGGCTGTTTCCAGGTGAGGGGATGGTGGAAAATCTATTGGTCACAACGCACAGGGGCAGGGAAAAGGGGGGGAAGCGACAGATCTACTCTGGAGGACGGCAGCGGATAGGGGAAGCAAGGTTGGCGCAAGCGAGGGGGCAAGGTGGCGTGAGGCTGGGGCACATGCGGACTCACTGGAGCGGGGTCCTGTGGGGAGAGGTAGCGGCGACGAAGGAGGTCCAGGGGGTGTCTACACGCCGTAGATCGGAATGGGGAAGGGGGCATCCTGCTGGGTAGAGCTAGGATTTCATATGATTTTTTTTTCATTTTCAGAATAATAATAATAATATTATTATTATTATTATTATTATTATTAAAAAAACCTATTATTATTAAACATTTTATAAAATTATGTTTAATTTAATTTAACATACTTTATTTTATTTAGTTATTTATTTTTCCATTTATCATTTAAATAAAATAATTTATTTATTTCGATTACCATGGCAGTTGCATTGCTCTCCTGCAGTCCAACGAACTACTGAGAAAACTGTGCCAGAACCATGCCACCTGGTACTACCCGCTTATAGGGTCAAGTCGCGCGCTTACCATGCAGTTCTATAAACTATGTGTGAGTCATGCGCCATAACTCTGACACACCCGGGCATCCGTGCGAGCACGACACTGTTACTCCTAACCGTGCGGGATGACCGTGCATCAGTGTAAAAAATTGTCTAAAACCCAAAATAATAATTAAAGTAATTAAAAATAATAAATCCATCAGGTTGGGTTGTGGAATTCACCATTCACTATATTACTCTATAATTTTAATTTTAATTTTGTTTTTTTGGAATGTATTATAAATTTTTTTCCATTATTTCAATAAGAATGTTTATGTTCATTATTTTTCACCCACATAATATGAGAAATTAATTAGAAATGATATGTGATTATTATGAAACCAGTATAGATATCCCCTAAATTCATCAACAAGTCTCATCATAAAATTTAGTTAGCCCCATTGCATGTGTTTTCTCATAGTTTCAAAATTTCATGTGAAAGGTCTTGAAAGATTTTTTATGAAGTATTTAACTATACATTAACTAAATGTGATATCAGTTATTGATTTAAAATTTACTACTCTATTAGTTAGAATATCCATTCATATTTTTCAATATCATGTGATTATTTATATGGATTTATTTTATCATCTGTTATTACTTCCATATTTCTATCAAATTATGTTTAAATATAATATGTATCAATTATTTATCTTGACATATTAATTTTGATTATTTATCCATGATAGATTCCACTATAAATGTAAACTTAATAAGAATATAATCTCACCCATTTCTTATATCTTATTTTCCCCATGATACCTAAAATGGTTTTGTGTTTGACAAGTTTAGACATGATAAGGTGTAAAATGTTGTTCTCAATGAAAATCATTTGGGAAAGCTATTATTTAAAATGTAACCTGAATTTTATATATTTATCAAATTTGACAATACTAACAAACTATTATATATTTTGGGATGTGATATCTTGTATGTAGTTTCAAATTAATAAAGTAGACAGTAGTTTTGAGTTAATAGAGTTGGGGTTTTCATAGTTGGTATTAGAGAAGGTTTAATAGAAACCATGGGAACTAGATTTAAGATAACATAGATTAAGAAATTTTACCCTATGAATTACATTATGGATAATTCTCAGGATGGAATAACATTGTAATGTATTTGTTAATGTAGATATTATATGAATTTCATATGAATACATCCATTTCAAGATACTACATGTGGATTTTGTTATAATGCAGATGCACCTAGGCGTAATAATTCTTAACTTCCATGTCGTTATTGACTTGAGCACAACCTGGTACACAATAATAGAACACCTACATTTACAATATTCGGTCATATAATATGGTTTATTAATATTTTGTATATAATCAATTATAATGTACATGACTAGATAATGATCAGGAATGACCTAGGTTAAGCCTAAGGGGTCATAGATTAAAAATAAGGTAGTTATGGAAGTTTATCATCTCTTAGGATATGCAGATAAATTTTTTCAGTGATTAAAAATAATAAGGATAAAGGATAAATAGAAACATGGAATGGAAGGATTTTTTTGGAACGTTTATTTCAAAGTTATTCTCCTCAGGAGGGACAAGTGGATATGGAGATACAATTATTATGTCTTATACAAAAGGAAGATGAAAATGTTTTTATGTATGATTCTAAATTTACAAGGTTAATAAATAATTCCACGTACTACGTACTTAATCCAAAGATAATGATGAAACATCTTGTTAATATACTTCCTAAAAGCGAACTAGTCTCCCAAATATTCTCACCTTATAGGGAATAGTATAATATTGTATAAATAAAAATAAATAATTCTTCATTATATATATCATTGAAGGTAGTAATGAAAATAAGATTATGGTAGAGAAAAATGGATAAGGATATGAAATGAAATAATGATTTTCCAATAAATGAAAATTTTGGAAAGAAACACCCATGTATGTTCATGAATGGAATGGGAGGTTTCCACTAGTTTAGAAAGAATGTATATCTTGATAGTGATTTTAAATGAATGAAATAATTTTTCAATGTTAAATTCTTAAATTTTAAGGAGATGCGGAACTGAACAAAGGCATTTTGAAATAATCAAGATAATATACCTGAACATAAGCTAAGGGAGTAAGGTCAAACTTTTGATATTGATATAGTTAAAGTATAGTGATT
The DNA here is from genome assembly GCA_963277665.1 of Viscum album. NCBI lineage: Eukaryota > Viridiplantae > Streptophyta > Magnoliopsida > Santalales > Viscaceae > Viscum > Viscum album. The sequence continues at coordinate 69,088,358 of OY728134.1, forward strand.
AATGTTCATGTATTATATTTTATTAAATATGTTGTCGAAATAATTTATCAATGATATTTTAAAAACATATAAGGATAGTTCTTCAATGATTTCTCTATCTAAAGACACATGGTTAATGATACAAAGAAAATTAATCCAATGGAAAGTTTATATTTTTCAAAAATACATGATTGGGTAAACATATCATTTTATATTTCATTGATGTTGAGATAATAAAGATAGAAAAATATATTTAGGGGATAATATCTATGACCTTGGAATTCATTAGTGCATTTGTGGTCTATTTCATGTTTGTTCGAGTTTACTGCATGTATTAATTAATCTAATAAATTTGAAAACCTAAGATTTTATTTTTGGAATCAATCATTTTCTCTGTTATGTTTTCAAGTTGATCAAGGTATTCATATATTTGGAATTTCAAATTAACATAAGCCTTATATTTTTTCTGAAACAAAATTTTTATTTAGTAACATCCCTTCTGAATTTTTAGAAATTGAATTTTCAGACATATTCTAAAAAATTCATAATTTCAGTATTTATTCAATGGATTTTGATGAATATTTAGAGTTACTATTTAGACATTTGATAATAATTTATTATATTGGATAATTTATGCTAGAAATTTTTTTAAAAATATACATAGAGGTAGGAGGAATGGTTTCTCTCTCTTTAACTAATTAAATGATATATTAAAAATTTATTTAATGTATCTAGTATAAAAATTACTAATAGATATTTATTTCAAGGAGTGATAGATGAAGTATGAATTTATTTATACACATCCAATAGAAGAAATTTTTATAATAAAAAATAAATATATCATGCAAATATATTTTCATATGTTCTCAATCAAGATGGTAATAGTATTCCTCAACTCTAGTATACCACTAGAAATACAGGTTTTTGCAACGGGTTCCCGTCGCAAATGGCCTTTTACGACGGGGCCCCGTCTCAAATGACCCGTTGCGGAAAACGGCGTCGCAACTAATTTTTTTTGTGACGGGCCTGTCACAAAAAAAAAATATTTGCGACAGAAAATGGGCCCGTCGTAAATAGATTTCTGGTTTTTTTAAAAAAAATTGTGACGGGCCCGTCGCAATAATGTATTTGCGACGGGCCCTTTTCCAGTCGCAAATAGTCTCTTCGAAGAAAACATTTGTGACGGGAATATATTCTCGTCACAAGTAATAATAAAAAAATTAAAAAAAATTAAAAAATTATTTATTAATATTTAAATATATTAATCTATTTATATTGATATAAATATAATATTTATTTTATAAATATGTTTATAAAAGGATCTATGGAAATATAATATTTATTTATAATATATTTAATAAAAGAGTTTTATAAAATAAATTAAAAAAATATTTTTAATTAGTAATTATGTAATTTTTATCAATTAATAGTCATTTAAAAACTCTTTGAATATAAAAAAAATAAAAAAAATTAATGAAAGATCCAAAATAAGTTGAAAATGAAACCCAAACTTCAAATGTCCATAACTTCTGATCCGGGACTCCGTTTGAGCTCTACAACATATTAAATCGAAGCCTGCGATAGGCTCTACAACCTTATGGGTGGGTAAAACCCATAAAAGGTATTTGAAAGGCCAAAAAAGGCCCAAAAGGCCTCGAAAACTAAGTTTTTAGTCGGGGTACTTTGGTTTTTTACCATTCAAACAGATATAACTTCTAATTATGATGTCTGATAAACCTGTACCATATATCATATAGAATATCATTTCATGTTCTTTGATTTTAATGATTGTAAAGATGAAACGGACTCCTGGATTAGAAGTTATGGTCGTTTTAACATTCAAATGGCTATAACTTCTGATCTGGATGTCTGTTTGGCCTGTACCGTATATCATATCAAATATCATTTCATGTTCTTCGATTTGACTAGTTGTGGAGTTGAAACGGACTTACAGATTAGAATTTATACCCGTTTTAACATTCTCGATGGATTTTCACCCCCTCATTTCTATGTATTCATTCATAACTATACACACACACACACATATATATATATACATATATCTATGTGTGTGTGTGTGTATTGTATATATGTATGTATGTATTTATTTATAAATACACAAAAAAAAACATATTTTATAAATTTATTTAAAACTATGTTTATAAATATATATTAATATACAAATAAATATACGAATAAAAATTTATACCTACATATATATATATAAATATATATAAATATATATTAATATACTAATAAATATATATATTAATATATGAATAAATATATATATATATATTCATATAACCAAATATATTTATATTAATATAAATCTATATTAATATACGAATAAATATAACAATATATATATATATAGATAAATAATTAAATGTATAAAAATGAAATGGCTTAGTTGTAAAGGTTAATGCACGCATGTGGGAGGTTTATTAATAATTATTAGTTATTATTAGTAATTATTAGTAATTATTAGTAATTATTCGTATTTTTTCTTATTTTTTCATAATTGATCCTAATTATTTCCAAATTATTCTAAATTATTACTAATTATTACTAATTATTACTATTTATTACCATTTATTCCTAATTATAAGTTTTTATTACTAATTATTTGTATTTATTCTTAATTTTGACTAATTATTAATAATTATTCCTAATTATGAAAAATTATTATTAATTATTCCTATTTATTATTAATTATTTCTAATTATTATTAATTATTCCTAACTATCATTAACTATGAACAATGAATACTAATAATTTAAATTTATTAAATAACAAAACAATCTAAACATAATTAAATTACAACTTATTAAGAATAATTAAAACTAATAAAAAAATTTCAAATAAATATTAAATTAAAATGAACATAAATACCTTTAAAATTGATCTGAGGTTGATCTCTGATAGTTTTTTAAGACTTCAATATCAACTCTGAAAATAAAAATTAAACTTAAGAAACTATGAACTCTAAAAATAGTGTTTTGAGAGAAGTAGAATATAGAGTTTGAGAATGAATGAAATAAAACGGATGGGGGTATTTATAGGTTACCTTATTTGGGACGGGATACCCGTCGCAAATACTTTAGCCCGAATTTATCATGGTCAACGGTTAAATAGTTATTTGTGATGGGTCCCGTCGCAAATAATAACCAGTCGACAAACTATTTGTGATGGGGGTATATTCTCGTCACAAATATTTTTTACCGCCGCTGGTTATTTACGACGGGTTGTAACCCCCCATCGTAAATAACATTCCTGTGGTTTCGTGCGCATTGTGCGCCAAACCTTTTGCGACGGGTGAGCTTTCCCCGTCACAAATAAGTAGTTTTTTGCGACAGTAAAATGCCCCGATCGCAAATAAGTTTCTAACGGGACTATTTGCGACAGGATTTATCCCCGTTGCAAATAACCCGTCGCAAAGACCCCTTTTTCCCATAGTGGTAAAATGACCTTGAAACAAAATTGTTATAATGGATTCTTCATTTCTGAGGGAGGAATAGTCCCTTACCTCTTTCTAGATTTATGAGTTTTTGTTCATTAAATTTTCAATATCAATCAATTTATTATGATAAATGATCTTTGTCACACTCCATAATTATTTACTCTTTTCTTCAATGTCCATATATTCACTTACCACCAATGTTCATTTATTTGAAACCTACCATATGTCATTCAAGATGACTTTAATAATTGATATAATATATAATCAAGTGGGTGCTTTATTAACCCATTTTTTTATGTGGGGTTTCAATAAATTTATTTTTAAATTTCAATCATTTTGTTATTGATATCAATATTAAATTGCGAGGAAGAAATTAATTTAAGGGGGTATAAAGTAATTCCTAACTATTTTAAAATAGGAAAATTATGGTTGAGAGCATGTATGACACACAAAATCAAGATTATAAAATAATATATCACCCCTATTATATATTAAATATTTATTTTCCAATAAATTCAATATCTTCAATATCATGTGATGCATGGAAAACTTCGATTAAATAAAACATGATACTCTATTAAAATATTTTTTAAAAATGATCACTATAACATAGCTATTAAATTTGTAGGTATAATTATGAGTAAATAAATTATGAAAAAAATAATTTTTCACATTTTAATTGTTCTTATATTTTTTACAAATAAAAATAAAAATCATATAAATTTCAAAAAATATTTTCTGAAAAAATGGTTTTTTCAAAAAAAATGACTTCATCGCTTCTTTTTCACTGATGAAAAAGTTAATTTTTAACACTTTTATAAAAATTTTTATATAAAATTAATAGAATTTTCAAACTTATAATATCAAAATTATATTTAGGTGATTTTTTTATGATTTTTATGAATGGTTTCATTTTTTTGATAAATAGTGTAAATATTGATTTTTATTAAAAACAACATTTTTGTTTAAATGATTTATAAAAAGATATTATATTTTAAAATTGCTTAAAATAATAAATATATAAATTATATTATAATAACTCACATTTATAACATTGTAATCAATTTTTTATTAAATCATTATAGTAAATGCTTTTATACATATGATAATTTTATCATTGGAATCTTGGGTTTTCTTCACCTTTATTGGAATTATTTAATATTAAATTCATCAACATCAATGATTATAATTGGATAAAATTTATTAAATATTTATAATATTCATAACTAATATTATATAATATGTTTGAATTAATTTTTTACCATAATGAATAATGAAAATGATAAAAATTAATTACCGCGGCTAAGGTAAAAATGGATTCAACTAAGAAGGTATCTTCTAAAACTGACCTAAATCTTCTACAAAATAGTTTTTCTAGAAATTTTTTAACCATATGAACTCTATTTTTCTATAGTGTCCAATTTTTTCATTTTTTATGTGAATGGAAAGGGTACTTTTTATTCTTTTCAAAATACTGTGTTTTTCCTGTCCCCCACTTATAAAAGGTCACCCCATATCATCTCTACTTAACAATTACGGAACACTATTGTTTCGAAAATCCGTACAAAAATCAATTCCTTTTTCAAATACCCACAAAATATAGTTACTTTTTCTGATCATAAATATAATATTGGATGTATTTAGTATAATCCTAAAGAGGTTTCCTAAAGAAGAGGTAATGTTATTAACTATGTGTATTTCACTCTTCTTATTTTTATAAATACTTATAATCTTATAAAACTTTCATTAAAAAATAAAACCAACATATATTATATAATAATATTTTATTTTCATAATTTAATAACTTATATCCTTCTATACTTAGATAAAATGTAAAATGAAACCGTTACCATGTGTGCAGCGCACTACCACCTCACAAACTGATGTCATTAGTTTTTTTCAACGCTATTAAAGGTTGAATATAATTATGGATTCAATATATATATATATATATATATGATATTTATGACCTTATTTTACATTTGTAATTATAATATAACATCATCCTTTTTATCTTCCTACTCGTTGAAAAAAATGCCGGTCATTTGTACAGCGAACTATTGCCTCGTGAAAAAATGCGATGGGTTTTTTCCTCATCTGTTTTACATGGATGATAATAAATATATATTGAATGAAAAAATATATTTTTTAAAAATAATTATACCTTCAAATTATTATATCATATATATCTTTTTTCATTCCATTTTCATGAAGGATACAATAACGTCACATGTGTGTATGGTGGACTTCCACCTTCCAAAGTGATGTGATTAATTTATCAACAACACATTACATAGAAGGTAATAAGAATAAATTTAAATAATATATGTGATATATATAAAATCATAATCACTATATAAAGGTGATTAACTATTTACCTTTCTTTCATTCTATCCGTCGATAAAAGCGAAAATGTTGTTCATGCGTACGTATGTCCTATAGCCCCTATGACATTATAATCCATTTTTTATCTCTAAAATTTATATATAACTATAAATAAATATATATAATGTATATATATGATATTTATAACTTTTTTAAAAAACATCATATGATGTATAAATGATCAACGTAAATGTATAAAAATTACCAAACCAAAACATACATCGAAGGTAACGCAATTATCACATGAAACAATGATTTTACCAAATAATTTTTAATAAATGAGTAATAAAAAACTATAAGTAAATAATATATGGTATGAAATATATTATTGTGGTTATAAATTTTATATTTAATAAATTTATATTTATTATATATTATTTAAATAAAAATATAAAGGGGGTCAAAACTGAGGTACGAGTTTCTTATCTTATTTTTACATCGATGAGACATATGTCATATTCACCACTTATTTCTTTATGTAGTGTATATAATTACAATTTCAATATGTTATGTTATGTCATGAATCTATTTATTTTTAGGTCATTTAGTATTACATTTTATGTTATACCTTTCATTGGACTTGTAATTCAAAACATACCAATGTCGTAATATATTTATATTTCAATCTCTGTTAATAGATAATTGTTTATACATGAATTTATATTAATGGGAATTATGTGATAATTTTAAATTAATAATAATTAATTTTATTCAAAACCAGTTAATAAATAACTATTAAATTAAATTTACCCCTTCTAGTCTCATTTTTAAATAATATTATTGAGATAATGTTTTTAAGAAAAGATGGTATCATTTCTAACTTCGGTCAAAAATAAATTTCCATTAAAAACATGTTTTAAAAAAATGGTTTCAGAAATTTTTTATAAGAATTAAAATTGATTTCTACAAAGAAAATATTTATATCTTTATTTAATTTTTTATTAGTTATTAATATAAATTTCCGGTTTGTAACAAATAAGGACCGTTTTTCTTTTTCCAAAAATGTGATTTTTTTTATTTTTATGTTTACATTATGAATGGAATTTCCTAACATCATTAGAAATAAATTTTTTTATATTCATTTAAATGTTTCAATGTATATAATCAAAGAACTTTTTTTCAAAATTTATTGAGAAATTTTATATTCAAAAACTTATTTTCAAAATTCAATCGTTTTTCTTCATGAAATTTGTTAAGTATATTTTTATTTTGTTTCTATTCATCAACGACATCAACCATTTATTATAAAAGTCATACACAAGTGATATGTTGTATTTCTTTTATCCTTGTTATTTATTTAGATATTCAATAAATATTATAGCTAATTATGTATAATTTTTTTTACCATTAACCATATTTATTTGGATGGTTTGTGATTATTTTTATGTGATTTGGGATTATATTAACATTGTGTACGATGGTTTTTCATAATTATTGTTTATATTTATTTTGTTTCATCTCATTCATATGAAAAATTCATTGGACTTAGTATGTTATTTTTGGGTCCCAATTATATGTATTTCCATGATGAATCAACAAGTCTCATGAGATAAATATGTTTTCTCGAATAGATGGGTTTTTAACTATTACTTTAAATTATCTTCTGAAATGAGTTGAAGGTATGTTTTATATGTCTAAAATTTTTCATTCCCTCATTATCCAGTCAATTATTGAGGTCCATGTAATTATTTTATTAGATGTAATATCCATATATATGTATCAATATCATGGTATTATTTATATTTATTTATTAGATCATCCTTTATTCCCACTATATTACACACATGTTATTGTTTACATGTAATTTGTTTCAATTATTATCCTTTATGTATTGATTAATATTATTTATTAATGATAATATATGTTGTACACATACCCTTACATATCATCTATTCTCACTCCATTCTTATGTTTTCTTTACCTGGGTACCAAAAAGTGTTTGTTGATTTATATATAGGGATACACTAAGGGGGAATAAAATAATTCTCAAAAAAACATCCTTGGTGTATTTTAGGTTTTAAAATTAAACATTAATTTCATGCCTGTATCTAATTTACCAATTTTATTAAACAATTTTCTCCTTTATTATGTAGTCACTTTTTTTTATTGCTAATGTGACAATTTGGACACCAGATCCGAGTTACTCGAGTTTTGGTCTTTACATATTCCAAATCTGAGAGAGGAATGTGTGTGATAGGTTTTAATGGAGAACACTTTAGTGGACCCATTTTTTGTGGAAATTATAATCTATACTATTCAAAATCTAGGTCAAGAGGGAGTAAAAAACTAGTAATATTTGTTGGATCCTAGATACAAGTTTAACAAGTAGATTCCACCCATATTCCTAACTGAAAATGGAACCGAAGAATCCGAGTAATGTCTATATTGGATTAAGAGAATCAATAATATTGGAAATAAATTTTATGAATATGAGGTGGGTTTTTCTAGAAACAATACTGATGGACTGAGGAGGAGATGGTGGGGATCTATTATGCTAGTAAAGTATCTTGAGGATATCACTTTGGATTCCTTCATAAATACCTGAACCATAAGTTTTATAGTGAGATAATACATGTGGAAATGACTTTTGAGTTTCTAGAATTAGAGAAAGGAGAGTATATAATTATAGAATATTCCACCCATTTTTTCGAGTTGGTAGACTTAGCACCAGATCTTATCACCATTTATTTCTTTAAAGATCAGATGTTTGAGATATATAGGAGGGATGGAATACTATCAATATATATTCTCATGTTCATTCCAAGCTTAATGGATTCACTTTATAATGTGGATATTTGTTGTGGTATACATAACTATGAGAATAGGTTTTGGTAGAGCATTGGTTGGTGTGATTTTTTGTCAAGGGGTATCTCTTGGCTAGAAAAAGAGCACAATGGTGGCCATTTCTCTTTAGGAATAGTCTCTAGGACTCCATTTGGACACCAATAGGTTATTATCTGTCATTTTAGAAGTATTGTTCATATCAAGACAAATTATTTGGTAACTCACAATATGGGTTATCATTATGGAAAATAAGTATTTATATGTTATTTTGTTGATGGTTTACCCATGTTAGTAAGGCTGGATCGACACTATCTTAGTTAAATTAGGATCATAATAATTATTCCTAGGGTGGTGGGTATTTTCCTTTGGAAAATAGTGTTTTTATTATTGATATGAAAGAACTATATGAAGCATAAGAAATAGGTATTTATAAGAAATTCTATTTATAATAGGAATCTGAATAGGTCGAGATACTATTTGAGGTACCTTTTTTATTTTTCATTCTATGGTGATATATTTTTTATACATGTGCAAAACATTCATTAATATTTTAATGACCCACCTTTTAAATAAACATATGGATCATTAGTTTTTCATTTTTTCCTTAAATGTCCATACTAATGATGTTTAACCATCTCAAGGAGGTCATAGGTGTGTCTGGGGCTCGTTCAGAGCAGAAATCATTAAAAGGGGAAAACAGACTAGGCTGGACAGTTTTTCAGGAACCATGTGACCTGGGGAGTAATGTCATGTGTGTAGTTGTAGACTTGGGATATAGATGATTTTCATATTTTGTACATAGTTAAACTGTGTACCTTACCATGTGGTATTCCCCATGTAGTGTTTAACTATGCATGGTTTGTGTATGGTTTGGACAAACCGTTCACCTTAATACATTTGGGTGAAATTACATTTTTTCTTCCCACTTAAGTTTTTAACTCATTATTATTTTCCATTTCATCTCTAGAAAATATCCTTGGATTTTATATTCCTTTGAGATCCAAATCACCCTAATCATGGCCTTAAAGAAGCTTCCCATTATGGTTTCCATTACTCAATCCGTCTTATGAGATGGATATGGCTCAGTAAACTTCCATAGTCTCTCAACTACAATTAAATTTAATCTTCAAATCCAAGGAACATTTTAGGATCATACTCATTTTCCCTATTTTTAGGGAATTGTAAAATTTCTCAATTTTATTCCATATTACTCTGAACCTAAGGTTGATATTGAGTGAGGCATCATCTATGGCCTTGAGGTAGGTAGGCATATAATTTTTCTTCGAGTTTTCCTATTTTGTAGCTATTTTGTTGGGAATAATTCTAACTTTTTTTATCATCCCAATGATGTTTATTTCATCATATAAAATTGAAAATTTCATCTTATTATTCATCCTTAGAGCTTTGTTAGTTATTTTATATGTTTTATAGACCTTATATGCCCACCCCTTTGGTGTGCCAAGTGATATTGTCCATTTTTTTCAATTGTTCAGTGCTTGAAACTCCTTGGTTCATTTTTTCATAGTTTTTAAATTTAATTTACCATGAGTAATATGTGTCAAATGGAACAAAAAAAACCTCTTAGGCGTTTTCCCTCTCATATTTTGAATTTACCATTTTGAAAATTCCCTTGATTGACCATGGAACCTTGAAAGTCCTAATAAACCTTATACGTTGAATTTCCTCGGTTAATTAATTAATTGGTAAATTGAATGGTTTGATTTAAATGAAATGGCTAATGTATAATGATTGTAATTATTAAAAAGTATCCATTGGTTTTAAAATAAATAAATCATAATGGATAGTAAGTCCATGCCTTTTTTTTAGCCTTCACAAAATACTTTATATGAATTATAATGACTAAAACGGAATTGAACTTTGCTAAAGACATACATAAAAGGTAATTCCTTATTTATTATGTTATAAATGATAATCCATGTTCTATGTATATGGTATATTAGAAAAAAATGGATGGGTGGTAATGTTCCATTCCAAATATAAATTTAATACACCTTTCTAGAGGTTTTTATAAGATGGTAAGGGACTATTGAGCTTGGTGGAATCACACTAACATACATAGAGTGTTGTGAAAGACGTCTCTCACCAGTGATACTATATGGGTGATGGGTTGAGGCACAAAATTACATTGTTAGAGTGTTTCCATAGTGGATCACTCATCATCCTGAGTTTTGTAGCATTACATCTCTCACTCTGTTGTGATGTAGGTCATATACCATATTGGATGAGATTTTATGGTCATTAGGCTTGTCATGGATTTCTGAGTTACACCTCAATCTATCCACCACTACTATTCTAAGAATATGTCCACATACGTCCTCACATACTTGGTTCACATATGTGGATGCAGTATATAATTAAACTATATATATTATTAATATTATATATATGGTGACACGATCAAACACATTATTACAATGAGATGAAGCTGGTTTACCCACCGGGTGTCCTGTAGGAACCTTAATAGGATGTTTATTTATTTCAACATTGATTTACTATCCTATTATACCAGAAAACTATTTAGTTATGAGAACTGCTTGGACTATAAATAGACACCATTGGTGGTGTCCTACTAATATCTATATCTCACATCCTACACAGGATACATTTTTTACCTGGGGAGATTATCTATCTATTGGTACTAATAAGGGAAAGTTCACTTCAACTTATCTTTAACATGTTAAGCTTTAGTTGTAAATTAAGATTATAGGGTTAGGCATAGGTTCGAGATTGTTATAGTTGTTGTTTGATTTTGTCTTTTTTGTACAATTTTCCACATTCTTATATCTCGTTCTTTTTTTTGTATTACGTCATTCCATGAATCATGTATTAACACTAGCACACTAGATTTTTTATTATTATCAGTTGTTTAGTTTATTGTCTTCTACTATTTACTTATTCAATTATCCATTTATGCTTCCATAGTTTATTAGTCATGTCTGTTGATATATTCCTCCCATATTGTATTTATATTGTTGTGCTCATTGTTCCACTAGGGTAAGAGGGTATATTCACTCCAACATACCACCTTTACACCCTCGTTTCTAGAAGACAGCCTATAACATATGGGGAGGCATGAATGAAGCCATGTGACCTAACTGCTCGAGGCACGGGTTAAGTGGACCCTGGTTCGGGATGTTATAATGTGGTATTAGAAGAGATTAAATCAATTATTTACTATATATAGACAATATATTGGATATTTTGAATTCTTGGAACATATTCATAAGTTTTTCTTAGTCATCATGAACCCATGATTGCGGTAATGGTCGAGTTTCATGAATTATAATTGTTTTTCAATTATTTCATGTTACTATTGATATCTTTTGAACACTGGGTGATGCATTTGATGTGTTGTGGTTTTCATTATTATTATTAATGATTTCTTTCATTATTTGCCTGATTTTTTGAGGGAAAAAAGCATTTTTCGCATGAATCATCAATTGGAACAATATGACTAATATTCCATGAATTTTGTATGTCACACCTATTTTCAACAGGCATTTTTCTATTTCTTATTTATAATGCCATGTATATTTATATATATTGAATTATGTTTCCACATACCACAAGTACTAGAAAACATAATTGATACATAAAGTGCATGCCTCAACCTAACAATTTTATCCTCAATTAGTAAAATAAGACACACCATGAGCAGTAAAATATGGGTTTTGGATCTATGGGTCATTGGTCGCATGCGATGGAACATGTTATAGTTTTAGTTGAATGGATTCCATTTTTTTTCATAAAGTGTATGGGCCCTTATGGATGAAAAGTGAGATAACATCAACTTTACCAATTTTGAAATGATTTATATAGTTGAACAAGTACAAATTCAAAATTAATATAACATCTAAAGTGAAATTAGTTATCCAATACCTTTAAAACAAAGACATAAGCCTGAACCCATCTTGAGTAGTGGGTAGTAGGGTGTCTTTTACATTCTTCTTCACTATTGTGGTCTATTTCTATCATTTAGACAATTATTTTTATGTATGAATAGATGTGTGGTTGTTTTTATAGGCTGAATATACTATTGTACTAGTTTCCTAAAAAAATAATCTCAATTACTTAAATTTCATCATGTATGTTCCATTGTCGTGGAATACCACCACAATGTCCTTTAGTCACACTCTATGAAGGAGGTGTTTACCATTCTTCTTAGGTGGTAAGCGTTGAACTGCTAGTGATTCCTCTTGAATTTACACCTATGGAACCTCTACATGTACCTAATATGGGCATTTAAAACATAATTTGATAGGGTTCATTACATATGTTGAAGTCGATGTAAGGTGTCGATTGACCTTCCCTAAGTATGGAAGAGTTGAATCATGTGTTTCAATAATAGGATCCTCCAAACATTTTAGGGGATGAAGGACCTCATGTTGTTGAGTCATGGTTCAAATAAATATATTATGTATTCTAGAATCTTATGAAGGATATAGATATGAGGAAAAGATGGATGCATATATGCTATTTGAATTGTCCGACCAGTAGTGGGACATCATCACCTAGAGATACCGTCATTGGGATATGGTATGGGCTAACATTATGATGATATTTTATGTCTATTACCTTCCCCAGACTCTGAGGGATGACAGAACATGAGAGTTCAATAAACTACAGTCAGGGAGTATGTCAGTTATGGAATACTCTACTAACATAATAGATCCTATATGATTCATTTATACTCTAGATGCTGATGATCTTATGAACACTATACAGTTTGAGGATGGGTTGGTATATGTTATTCGATTTTATATCAATGTTTTTAGGTAGATGGCCATTTCTGAAATCATTATCCATGCCCTTATTACAATGTTATACATGAGTGAAGTGAATGTGTGAATCATTGTGGTTTAGAAATTAGAGCTATCAGTGGTTCAAATTATGGGTTGTAGAGTCATTTTTAGGCTACTCGTGGAGGTAAAGAAATTCCGGACCGTCACATAGCTAGCTTTTTGGTTTTTCACTAGTTTGAGAATCTAGTATATACAAAATCATACTGCTTGAATGATCTAGTCGAGTGTAGTGGCTATGGTAGGATATGAAATATTTTCTGTTTCTGTAAGAATTACCCTCCAGTGACTAGAGATTAGGGAACTCCACCTACTCCTCAGTCATGCACTAGACCAATGGGATAACATCAGGAAAGCAGATGGAATACCACGAGCCAATTTTGTTGAGGTGGGAGTCAAGGATGAGGAAGTAAAACATACAACATTCATTGCCAGCGGAGCGGGCATTCATAAGGTAGTCAGAATGTGAATAATGGTTGTGGTACATACTAGTTACATGAATTCAATTCTACAATAGAGGATAATAATGCCAAACCTTCTACTGTACGAGACACTTTTGTAGTAGCCTCCACTTAGTACTTGTTTTATTTTACACAAACGCATCTCACCCTTTTATATATGAGAAATTACTGAGAATCTTGGCCTTAAGATTGAGAACTATTATGACATTATAATGTTATAAACCCCATTATATTTCTATTATGATGGTGTTCACTAAGAATTTTCCAATTGAGATAGGTGGTTACTGTTTGATTTGAAATCTTTGCGTCCTTGACATAATGGGATTTGACATAACAATAGGGATGGACCAGTTATTTCCCTATCAGTATTATGTGTACATCTACCAAATGAGGGTTATGTTTAGATCAATAGAGTGCATTAATAATGTTCTAAAAGGAGAATGGTATTTCAGTGGGACATGAGCTATACATAGCCAGTAGAGGCTAGGTAATGTGACAATATAGATCTATAATCATTTCCTATTTGATCAGGGATTATGTCCAACAGTTTTCCATCTTATAGTAGAGTGATTATATAGGTCTATCCCAATAACTTCATTATTCTACCTCTTATTAAATAGGTAGAGTTTATTATTGGTCTAACACCAGGAGAAACAACAGTGACCATTCCTCCTTGTAGGATGTCACCTAAAGAGCTTTTAGTGGCCAATAAACAATCGGAGTATATGGAGACTAATGGTAATGTAATCCCTAAAACTTATCCTTTGTGTTCATAAGTCCATTAATCCAAGAAGGCGGACATTACCCTCCATCTCTATAAGGATTACCATTGTTTTAATCGGTTCACAGTAAATAACAGTTATCCAATTCTTATATAACATCATAGATACCTTACACAACATTCATGAGTAGGCCTTTCAGACTCACGAACGCACCTAAAATATTCTTTGCTATTGTGAATCAATTTTCTACCCATATTTTGATTCATTTTTTATTATATTTTTTTGATTATATCTTCATTTATTCATTCTCCATACATGACCATGAAAAATTTCTTGATATTAGGATTAATATGATAAGAGAGCACAAAAACTATGCTATGATCGGAAAATGCCACTTTGGGATTGTCAATGTCCACTTCCTGGGTCACGAAGCTCAGGTTGGTTGAATACCTGTTGTCAATTTATTTCATGCTTTCATACATTCCTAGTAAAGAAAATTATGTACTTGATGTACTAACCTATAAGACTCAGATATAGATAGTTCAGGAATCCAATGTAGGATGGATGTTTGTGGCCTTAATCTCAATGATTAATGTGGAGGTTCAGAAGGACCATGGTCATAATATACTCTCAGGCTCAGTAGTAATTTTATATCTTCTAGAATGGGTGAGGATAAGATAATTAACTAATCTTGAAGCCCTTTTACTATGGTATTGTGTTTTTTTATGATGATACATCTTCATATTTAACTGTGGATGGGGACAATACCTTATTGTTCCATGGGTATGTATGGGTATCAGAAAATATCAGAGATGAGCTGATGTGGGAATTACATGCCTCATCTAGGGTGGTTCACCCTAGTGTCACCAAAATGTATCATGATCAATGATTCCAGTGTGGGTGTCTTGGTGTAAAACACATGATTACCAGCATCATCACTATGTGTTCCACATGTTAGTAGGTGAAGGTGTAATATGAGCGACCAATAAGGATTTTGAAACCATTATTCATTCATAAGTGGAAATGGGATGATGTTTCAATGGATATTGGTATTGGACTTCCTAGATCACCTCAAGGAAATGATACAGTTTGGGTTATCATTGATTGTTTGGAAAAGGACCCACACATAATACCCAATTAATAGACATTCAAATTATATTGTCTGGTAATTTTGTATGTTAGAGAGGTTATATGTCTTCGTGGATCTCCTCATTCAATTTCATCTTATAGATATTCTCATTTCACAACACAGTTCTGGAAGGGGTTTCTAATTTCCTTGGGTGCAGAGGTTCTTATGAGAATGGCCTATCACCCACATATTGATGTATATATTGAGAATATTATCTAGGTTCTAAAAGATATGTTCCTTTCATGTGTCCTAGAAATTGGGGGATCTTGGGAGAAACACATTCCCCTCATCAAGTTTCTTATAATAATATATTTCATGAAAATGTCAAAATAAATCCTTTTGGAGACTTGTATGGTAGTCCTTTCCACTCACATATGTGTGAGGAAGTGTCAGGGGGAGAATATATGATTGGACCACATCTTTAATATCATATTATAGAGAAATTCAAAATGATTAGAAATAACATTTTGATAGCTCAGTATAGATATAAGTCATATTTCAATAGAAAATGGTGACCTATCATGTCCAAGGTTAGAGACTGGTTTTTCAACCATGTCTCTCACAAGAGAGAGAATAGACCTATTTGGGTGTAGGGTAAGCTCTTACTAAGATTTTTAGACCATTTTATGTTATAAAATGGATCGGACGAGGGGCATACCAATTAGAACTTCCTCAGTGATACCATTCATTGCACTGTGTCTTTCTTATATATCGGCTTCACTAATACTATATAGACACATAATAGATCTTTCATCCTAATGAGGTGAAATTGAATGTATATGATTATTTTAGGGAGTATCTCATGTGTATGGTCGATAAAACCATGAATACACTCTAAATAAGTTCTATTCCAATGGTACATGTGATATGGTAGCATGGTCTCATATAGGACAATACTAGGGAGCATGAACCTAATATATATTCTCAGTGGCCGAAACTCTTAGCTGTAAATGCCACATTACCAACATAAGGCCAATGTAAATATGAGTTTCATTATGGAAGGGAGGTTGTAACGACCCTTATTTTCAACGAAGGTACATAGCACTAGTTTTTCATTTTTTATTTAAATGGACCTAATAACAATGTCTAATCAATTCATTGAGGTCACAGGTGTTCCAAGGGATCATTTGGATCTTGAATCTCTTAAATTTGAAAAATATACTAGGTTGTAGGCTTCGTATGCAACTGTGTGACCCATGGTGCATGGCCTTGCAGCCTTTTGCAGACTTGGGATTGATTTTATTTTCACAGTTTGTGCATGCTTATTAAAACTGTGTAACTAACCATGCAGTGTCCCCAAAGTAAGAGTTAACTAAGCAGAGTTTTTTCATGCATTGTCCAAATTGTGTGGCCAAATAATACTCCTTGATATTTTGGGGTGAAATTCTATTTCTTCCCACACTTATTTTTTTAACTCTTTCTTCTTTTCCCTTTCTTATATAGTGTCCATCCATGTATTTTCTCCTACTTTGAGATCAAAATCACCAAATAAAGTCATTAAAGTAGCATTATGATTTGGTTTACATTCCTCAATCCATCGAATGTGTTGGAAAAATCTCAATAAGCTTCCTATGCCTCTCAACTCCTATCAATGTTAATCTTAGAATACATTTTACGATTTAAGTACAAGCTCATTTTCCATATCTTTAGGGAATTTGATCTTTTATTAGATCTCTTCCAACCAAATATATATTTTATTCTCATATCAAGTGAGGAATAAAATATGACCTTGTGGTGGGTGGTAACATCGTTTTCTCTTTGTGTTTTGACTTTTGGTAGCTACGTTATTGTGTCGCATGCCATATTTTGATGAGCATCACAATTATATTTATTTCTTCATGTAAAGTTGATCATTAAATCTTATTGTGCATAATTGGACCCTTTTTTGGAGGTTCATGGGCTTTGTACACATTATATGGTCACCAATTGGGGTGTGCCAAGTGAAATTGGCCATTTTTTTGTCCAATGTTCCTAGAACTCCTTAGTTCCTTTCGGATAAGTTTTTAAATTTGATTTTCATTGGGGAATGGGTATCAAATGGAACTCAAGGAACCTATTAGGTGTTTTTTCATATCATTTTAGGAATTTTTAATTTTGAAAATGGTCTTAATTTACCATGGGACCTTGAAATACCCAATTATCCTTATTCCTTGAATTAGATCAGCTTGATGAATTAAATTCTAATTTAAATGGGTTGATTTAAATGAAATGGCCACTATATGATGGGTTTTATTTCAGTAAATTAATCAATTATTTTTTAATGGAACGACCCTAAGGGATGGTAAGTTCATGACCTTTGATTTTTCTTTACAAAAATGCTTCATATAAATTGTAATGACATAAATTGAATTGATCTCAGTTGATGAAATGAATAAAACTTCATCCCTTATATATTATATTATAAATGATTATTCTTATCCTATGAATATTTTCTTTATAAATGAAATGGATGGGAGATAATTCCCAATTCAAGTTATAATTCTAATACACCTTTATAGAGGTTGTGATATGATGGTATGGGACTGTTGAGCATGGTGGCATTACGCTCCCATCCATCAGGTGTTGATCATGACAAATTGAACGAGTGATACTATATCAGTGTGTGGATGAGGTTCCACATTCCATGATTATATTATTTCCATAGTAGATAACTTGCCATCCCAACTGTTTTAGCATATAATATATCAATCTACTTTGGTGTAAGGAATGTTCCCTATTGCATGAGATTTTTTTCTCAATAGAATAATCAGGGATTTGTAATTAATGTCTCAGTCAAGCTAACACTAGTATTCCAGTTATATGGCCACTTACATCTACATGTACTTGGCTAATATAGGTGCATGAAATATACAATTAAACTATATATATTAAAAATAATATATATATATATATTTACATGATCACACACATTCTTTCCATCAGTTGACATAGGTAGACCCACCATGTGTTCTATATGAACTTGAGTGGGAAAGTTATTTATTTCAGTATTGTTTTACTATTTTATTATACGTGAACATTTTTTAGTTCTTGTCAAAACTTGGATTACACGTAGACATCGTTGGTGGTGTCCCGTAGAGAATTTTATCTCACTTTCTACATAGGAATATTTCGGTACCCTAGAATATTATCTATATAAATTTACTGATAAGGGAATGATCCCTAATACTGGTCCTTGACATGGTAATCTTTAGTTGGAGCTTGGGAGTTGAGGATCCACAATAGGCTAATGATTCCTTGAGTTGTTGTGTATTTGTATTTTTCAATATTTTTTATCATGCTTGTATCTTCTTATTTATTTTTATATTACCGAATTCCATGCATTATGTGTTAATACTGTGATATAGTATTTATTATTATTATTATTATTTTAGATTATTATCATTCACATTACTCAGTCAGTTATCTATTTACGATTCTTCATTTTATTAATTTTTTCTATTGATATATGCTTCCACTATTCTATGTTGAAGGTTTTTTCAATTGTGACACTATGATAAGAGGGTATAGTCTCCCTAACGTACCACCTTTACACCATAACTATTATTTGGAAGCCTCTGGTATATATGGTGGTGTTCTTGAGGCCATGTGACCCATCGGCTTGGGGGACAGTTTAGAAGACCATGGGATAAGATGTTAAAAAACATAATCAAATTTTGTCAGTGTGTTATGTTTATTTTCCAATTATATTCTATTTATTTGGATCATTAAATTTATATGGAAAATTAATCTAAACATGGTTTCAAATGTCCAACGTGTTGGGTGAAGGCAGATGACTTCAAAGTGGTGTGGTATTTCTAAATGCATGATCATGATATCATTATCCTCATTATTGGAATGTATTTTTTGATTAGATTTATGTTTTAGATAAACTATTATCATAATTGGTTTTAGATTTTATATCCCAATGGGGTCTCCAATGACTTATAGGTTGAGTAGGGTTCTAGATATTAGATAACAAGGCATGTTTTTCTTTATGTTGAGTATAACTCTTGTCAGATTTCAGAGATTTTTATTTATATTGTTAATAATTAATTCAGTAAAATAATTTCTACAGTGGTTTTTGATTACATAGAGGTCATTATGGATGATTTTTCTCATATTCCACCAATGACATATATCGAGATTCTCATTGACCAAATTCTAGTTAAGATTATTATTTTAATAAAATATTATTGATTATAGACTTCTTTATTTTATAAAACATATTATCCATCTTATAGGCCTTTATTTTAATGGATTCATTCATCCAAGCGGGTCACCATGCAGCTCAACAATCCTCAATTCTAAAAAGGAATATAGTAGCCTATTAAATTTCATGGATTATCAAAAGTTAAAACCCATGATCATTATGAAAAAATATCATTTTCCAAGGATTGATGATCTATTTGTTCAAATTATTGGAGCTCATTGGTTTTCAATGATTGACCTTCAGTCAAGGTACCACCAGTTGAGAGTCTAAGTGAAGGACATATCTATTATATCTTTTTGGATCTATTATTTTAATTTTGAGTTTTTCTTAAGCATTAAATACCACTAAATATCTAATGGTATTTATGGAGTTGATGAACCAGATAATTCGATGATTCATGGTCTCTTTTTTGGTCATGTTTGTGGATAATATTTTTATATACAACAATTCATAAGAGGAACACATGGATCATTTGAATAGTATTCTTAGTACATTGAAAGAATATTATTTGTATAGTAGTCATTCAAAATTTTAATTTTGGATCCATGAAGTAATTTTTTAGTGTAATTTTATATTTGAGATGGAAAACTTAGTGGATCTTGAAGAAATATAGGTGGTTATTTCTTGGAAGAATCTAATAAATGTTTTTCAAATTTGAATATTATTGGGGTTGAAATGTTACAACATGAGACTTATTTAATAATTCTCCAAGGTAGTGGCTATGAACATAGATCATACAGATATGGGTGTGAATTTTATTTGAAATAAGTAATGTCAAAGATATTTCAAGGAACTATAGAAAATTGTGGCATTAGATCTAGTTTTTATTCTTCCAAATCTGAATTTGAGTTATGATGTCACTGGTATGGATTTGGGGTGTGTCTTAATATAGGGGAAACATGTTGTGTTCTATGGATCTCACTAGTTGTTCTTTAATGATAATAAATTCCCTACCTATTATTATTAGTTGGAAGCAGTTATGCACCCACTAAAATCATTACATCACTATATTTTTTGGATGAATTTAATGTATTTTTTATCATTTGAGAATAAATTATATTTTCACTCAGATGGATATAAACATATGATGTAGATTCTGGGATGAGAATCATCATATTTTTATTGTTTATATTTCATATAATACAGAGAAAGGTAATGTGTCCATCGATTCATTGAGCATGATATTACTAACCGTATTCATGAAGGAGTTAGTGGACGAGTGGTCTCTGGTGATTTTGTTACTGATATAGGCATGGGAGAGTAATAGGTAGGTGAGTTAGTCTTCAAGATTTTGTTAAAGGCTGAATTAGCATTTTATGAGTATGTTTGGATTGATTAGGTACATAATATTGAGTTCTAGTTCTTTAGTAAAATCATAATGGTGGGGAGTCCTTGGGTTAGTGGTCATAGTCTTTCGATATTGATTACTATTTCAAAAAAAGTTTTTTAATCCTTTATTTCAAAAAAATAAATTGATAGGAAACAAACACATGTCTTCTTGGACTGTACACCATGGGACTACCAATATTTAATATAATTTGAAATTAAATAATTTGTGGTATGGGTAGTGATAGTTGATTCAAATAAAATTCACAGTGTCAAACATGTCAAAAAAAATAAAGTGGAGAACCTGAGATATTCTAGTTTTTTTTCAACCTTTAACCATTATAGTATGTAAGTGGGATGAAATTACTATCTACTTAATCATTAGTTTTCCATTTTAATCCTTGTGGGAAGGATGCAATTTTGGTGATCGTTGATCAAATCACCAATACAACATAGTTCCTCCCTATCAAAGAGATAATGAAGGTTAAAAATCTTGGGAACCGTTATGTATAAAAGGTAGTGAGACTTAATTAGGTTCCATTTAAAATTATTTATAAAAAGGACCCAATATTCACATCTAGGTTCTAGAATGGTTTTCAATTGTTGATGTGTTCCTAGTTTAAATTGGTCATGGAATATCATGCGTAGACGGATGGACAGACAGAGAGAGCTATCTAGGTTCTTGAGGATATTCATCAAACATGAGTACTTAAATTCAAAGGTTCTTGGGAAAATCATTTTCCCCAATTAAATTTTTCCTATAAAAATATATATTTATCTTTTATAAATATATCTCACTTTAAAGTGTTATATTGGGTTTAATATAGATATGCATTTTTCTATACATAGTTGGGGAAATGGTCCTTGGTTAGGCTGATCCTTTTTCAAGATATGAAAATGACGTCCAGTTGATTTCGAAGTGATTGGTCACATTATAGAGTCATCATAGATATAATATATACCTTCATCATCTTCCTATAGATCACGAGGTTAGTGATCAGTTATTTCTTTCATGTTCACCTCCATTGGGACACTGTCAGTGGGATAAATATTATATATTGTCATTGAGGTTTATAGAGCACTTTGAGATCTTGGAATGACTTGTGAAGGTGGCATATCATCTCGAATTTTTGTCTCATTTTTTATCGATTCAAGATGTGATTCTAGTTTCCCAACCAAGGAGGTATCAACTGGATCGTTCCCATGCGATCAAATGGGAGGATGTTGATGTTGTGTGAGACAATACTATAATTCAGAAACCGGTTCATATTATAGATCACCAATATAAGGTGAAACATTTAAAAATGAACCATTTGCTCTATCTAGTTTTGAAACATGTATTAAAATGCCATAAGATGTTGGAGAGAGATTCATTTAAGAGGTATCAATGGAATTATCTTTTTGAAATTCGTGGATCTTGAGTACTTTTGTGGGAAAGAAATTATTCATTTTGTTTAAAATTGTAACACCCACCACATCCTATGTATTATTTAAATTAGTCATTTTTTATTTAAATTCACTCTATTGGTTTTTGGGAAACTAGGGTTTAAAATGTGATATTTCTAGATAAGACTAGATAGGCACATGGTTAGTCTTAACTATAAGGTAACCATGTAGTATGGATCAATGAGGTGACAAAATAGTTTTTCCTAGATGATCAAGGTTAAACATATAATGTGGATCACTAAGGAAACTGTGGTGGGTCTTGGGGACTATCAAGGTGTGTCACATGATTTTAGAAAAAAAGCATTCCTAAACTGTGTAAATTATCTTATGAGACCATGTAACATTTCTTTTAAAGTAATAGTATCTATTTTTCGATAAATAGTTGTTAGACTAACCATGATGCCTAACCGTGGATGTATCTATGGGCCTATAAAATTTTATAGTTGAACCATTTCCCCTTGAACTATTTTATTTCTAATATCCTTATAATACTCATTTTGTTCAACCTAATCCTTCCACAGTGCTCCAGAGGCTTCTCCCATTAAATTATTTAAATTTTATATCATTCTTGATTGATATCCTTGAAGAATGTATAATGTTTTATCTGGTATTCCCTTTTTTATTATAGATATCGGCTAGTTCTTTTCTCAAATTGTATCATTTGAACCAAATTAGGCTAGAGATTACAGACAATTCAAGTTTTAATGTGGATTGATATTTTTTAGTTTGGTTATAGGATCTTGAGGACCCAATATACTCTTCCATGATATATGTTTTTGAAATAAATTGTTTTACTGCATTTTTTATGTAGGTGTCTCTATATAAAGGTTATGACACATGAATTGATTTATGTTATTGTAATATTATTTTAGATAATACAAGATATTTATTTATGTGTGATTACAATTTTATTATTGTAGAAGATTAGTTTTTTAATGGGTGTTTTATTAAATAAATTTTTTGTTCACACTATGTGTTGGATGAAATTATTCACTGGTGTTTTTTTAAAAAATTTGTTTTCAAGAACCGAATTATATTTTATTTACAATGAATTTTTTTACGAATATTGAAATTGAATTTTTAATGTAATTTAGAAGTCACATACAATTGGGTAACCATGGGTGGGTTTGGAATAAACATGTCATTTTAGTGCCAATAAAGCCACTTAATGTTTTTGTGTCACATTATTGCATGTAAGGGCATAGGTGTTTATACTAATTGGATACACATTTGACCAAGATTAGGGCTTTATTTTCATGTCTCAAATGTATTCTTATAGGATAGAGTCTACACTGTGTTATTTATAATTTATGATTGGTTTGTCACATGATGTTCTATTTCATAGTTATTTTATTACATTCTTATCTTATGGTGTATCCATTGTTAATTTTTTTATGCTTTAATGCTTTATCATATATAATTTTATTATTCCTTACATTGTGAATATAAATGGATTTATATTAAAATGAATACGTAATTTAAAAAATTTATTTATATTTGGAATATTATTTGTAAAAAAGTAATAATGTTAAAGCTAGAACTTCTAAATTCCAGATATTAAAATTTTAATATATTATTTTGTGAAATTCTACTAAGATTCATCCTAAAAACCCAATATTTTTTCTTTGGGAAGTTTCATATATTTTTATGGACTTAGGTAAAAGGAAGGGAATTGTGTTGCATGTTAGTTTCTCTAGTTGTGGTCATCTCCATAGAATGATATTTTTGAGATTACTGTTGGTCACATGGTGACTTCTTAGACATTCTATATGTAACATTTTTTGTTTATCTAGTTCAATGTAGATTTTTATTTCCTATTGAGTTTTTTCTATTCTTATACATTGTAATAATTTTTATCTTTACTTTTACATGAGACTTATCTTACCATGTTTCACCTCACCACGTGGAGAACCCTCTCAGGTGACTTGTCTAGTTGATATAATTATGTTTGTTACACCTTTGATTATCGAGATAAAGTTAAAATTATGAGTATAAAATTCTCTAAATGGGTGATAATGAAGCTCCTAGATATATTAAAATAATGACATTTTTTTGATAAAGTATAAAACACGAAACACCCAATGTAAATGAACAATGAATTATTATTATTTAAATATGATTGTTATAACATAATCGTTGAATTGGAATGTTTGAATTGTATTATAAATGATATGAAATATAAATAAAATAATAAATAAAATATATCTATTAATTATTATTAAATATGAACAAAATTTTTAGAAAATACTTTATATTCATCAAAAATATGATTTCTTCAAAAAAAATGTATTTATTGTTTTTATGTGAATAGATATTATGGCCAATTTCTAAAAAAGTAAGAATTTTCTTCTATCAAAAAAGAAATAAATTTTGAAATAATCCCATCAAAATTATCATATGGTGATGTTTTTAATTTTTTAGTGAAAGGATGATTTTTCCTTGTATAGTGAGAAATAATAGTTTCAATTGAAAACTAGTTTTTTATGTATTTATAATGAAAAATTACCTTGTGTATTATTTATAAAATATTATTTGTTTATTATTGTTAAATTGTATCCAATAATAGTTATTTAAATGAATTCATACATTAATTTAGCATAAAAATACATTTTTTCATGAAATGAATTTTTTCTAAAAAAAATATTTTTCATCATATTTAGAGGGTTAATATTATAATAAATTTTACAAATTATATTTTTAAAGTATTAAAATGAGATATATATATATATATGTATTATTTTCAAATATGAAAAATTTCCCTTTTTCAATATGAATAGTAACTGTGGTAAAATATATCCCCTCGATTAAGGGTAAATCGAGATAATATAGGTCAAAACTAAATGTTAAGGTCATAATATTTCATCCTAATCAGTATTGGTTGAATTTAATTGTACCTTTCTAAACATAGGCTCCAAATGGAATTTTTTAATTTGAAACTTGTCCATGAAGAAGACCTATATAATATTTAATGCATAGAAAGTTATAAAATGTCACTCTCTCATTTTTAAATATCTCTATAGTGATCATGTAGAAAAAACTTGTTATGAAATAAAATTAATATTAATTATGTGAATAATGAAATTTAATTCACGATGGTAGTTTCTTTACTATTTTTACATATTAAATAATTACCTTAAATTATATTTCAATGATAATCCAATATTTATTCAATTAATAGAAATTTAAATATATTAGTTTAAAAATATTACAGTTCATATAATTTTCCAATTTTATAGTCTTCCAAAAAAATATAGGTACATATAACTCATTATTATGATTTGAAATGATTGTATTCTAATTCCATCTTTGTATGGGTGTCTTTAAAGTCAAATTAAATGTATAGTTCCAAATTTTACCTAAGTTGTATTTTATAATAATAATATTATATTAAATGATTTTAAATTTTAAAATTTATTATCTTCATTCATGTTAATTTAATGTGATTTAGAAAAACATCCATTGTCTCTTTAGAATTCACTCGTCCTTTTATGATAACATAGATTTCCCATTATTGTTAACAATTTTGTTACCCCACCTAAAGTCAAAAATAATATAAAAACGGATTAGGGAAAAAGATAAGGATAAAAATGACACAAAAACATATGTAAATTTTATTTGGATAATTTTATTTCAACCATATCTATAATTTATTAAAATTAATATCCAATTTTAATAATTTTACATGCGAATAAATTTAATATAATTTAATCTTTAGGAAATACCACGTGTGTACTCTCCCATCCTTATAAAATAATACCCCTTATTCCTATTCATTAAAAAAATTTGAGCCATAAATCATCATCATGAAATACTAAAATCAAATCTAAAATTACTTATCCACATTAATGAATATCTGGTATTCCAAAAATTCAAACCCAAGATTCCAAATGGGAATTTCTAAAGGAGTTTTTCCAAAGAAGTGGTAATCACCTTAACTAATCACTTTTTCTAATATTCTGTTTAACTCATATGAATATTTTTTTATTCATAATAAGATAATAAATTCATTATATTAATCATACTGATATTTTGTTATGATTATGAAACGACCTTTATTCACTCCCTTTCCATGAAATGTGAGTTGTATGAATGGATTGTGATCTCTAAGTAGTAAACCAAATCATTTTCAACCACCATAAGTCTTGGATGGTTATTAATATGTGTTTAATATTTATATATAATTATTAAGATATAATTAATATATTTTAGTGATAATATCACTTATAACTTCATACCTTATAATCTATTAGAAAATAGTATAGTGGCTCGTGTGTATGTGTGGACTACCACCTCTATAAAGAGATGTGATTTGTTTTTCATTTAAATTTTATATATATCATAAAGAGTGTGGATTTAATTAAGATAAATTTTTTATATGATATAATTAAAAAAATTTAAAGGTGAAATATTTGTTTACATTTCATTCATTACATCCATAAAAACTTGAACACTGTGTTCATGCGTAAGTACGACATATTGTCTCCATGAACAGTGTAATTTATTTTTCTATATATAAATTTATAAATTACTCTAAATATGAATATAATGAATATTTTTATAATATTTATATAATTATTATAATTGTTGAGATGATTTTACAATTATCAAAGTACAGGGCAAAAACTACCACACCATGACATACATGAAAAAACACATATCACCCTGAAACATGATATAAATTAAGAATTGTTAATAAATAGGTGAACATTGATTATTAGTAAATCATATAATTTATCATATATATGAATATGGTTATTTAATATAGTTAGGATGAATCTTTATTTATTATATATGTTTTTTGAACATGTGTGCTGGAATTCTAGACCAATGTAATGGATTTTCATCTCGCATTTATTTCTAAGATACACCCACTATATTTATACATTTCTCTTTCTATTGTTGTATATAATACCCGTTAATGAATTTTATTATGATTATTATGATAATTATATGGATTTATATATTCATATATATTTATTTATTTCATGGGGCTTACGATTTAAAAGTTACCAACGTGGTAGGAGTTTTATATTACAATTCCATTGTAGGTAAATATTTTTTTATGATTAAGTTAATATGATGAAATATTTTGATAAATATCTCAATAACTCGTGAATTTTATTATTATATAGTAATTTATTAAAATTACATGTCTTCCTATCATTTAATTTTCTTTATATACTCAAGATACTGAAATAATATTTTTAAGAAAACCCATCTTTATCTTTCTGTATGGTCAAAAATACCTTTTCATCCACATCAATATTCTATTAAAATGTTTTAACTATGGTTTTTACTAATATCCTTTTATTTTTAAATTCATTTCTACACATTTTTAAAAAATTTAGGCATGTTTTAATATGTTTTTTTCCCTAGAATGATCTTTTCCTCTCACTCTATTCTTTTTGGGTTTTAGATGATGGCTGGAACCCGAAGGAACCGTGTAGATCAATGTAATGGAAAATTCAATGATTGTCCTCCTGAACAAACAAATGTTATGGGAGTTGGAGTGTAAAATCTTATTTCTATACTTACACAAGGTATGAATCATTCTGGACTTCCAAATGAGCAGAAAAGGGAACAACATTCTATTGAGTCCTTCATGAGGCAACGTCCACCTTCTTTCAGTGGGTCTTCTGATCCACTTGTTGCTGAACAATCGATAAGTACTACTGAAAAGATATTTTCAGTTCTTCAATATTCTAAACATGATAAAGTCATCTTAGCAGTGTATCGTTTGAAAGGTGATGTTGATCAATGGTGGAATCTATCAATAATACGAGTCCAAGATATGAAACTGAGTCCATGGAATGGGACGAGTTCAAGAACTTATTTTTCAATAAGTACTTCCCTCGTATTCTTCGAACAAAGATGGAGAAGGAGTTTTTTGAACTAAAGCAAAAGGATGATGAATCTTGTTGGTATATATGAAGCGAATTTTACAAGGCTTGCAAGGTATGCATCTGAATTTATCATCCAACCTGAAAGTAAAGTTGATCGATTCTTCAGTGGCTTGAAACCAAGTCTTCGAAGGGAATTTGCTATAAGAGACTTCAGTAGCTATGAAGAAATTGTGTTTTGTGATATCAAGGTAGAAATGAAAGTTGGTGTTACTTATCCATCTCATAGTTTTGACAAGAAATGAAAGAATGAGTTCAAGGAGAAATCTCAGAATAATGGTGAAAAGAATATGAATGTTTCCTTATGCTCAACGTGTGGAAAGAAGCATGGTGAAGATTGTCTTAAAGGGACAAGTAAATGTTTCAAATGTAGAAAGGATAGTCATCGGGCATTTGAATGCTGTAATTATGGGAAGAAGATGTCTAATGATGTAATCAAAGGAAGGGATACAGAGAATGAACCTACTACACTTCAATGCTTCAAGTGCAAGGAAATGGGGCATTATGCTAATAAATGCCCTAATCCAAGGGTTAGAGATGATCGACATGAGCAACCACTTAAGGAAAAGGACAAAGGGAAGTCACATGTGATCACCATTGGCGATGTTGAATATGACAACGATGTGGTGGAATGATTAAGTGTTTATGTAATGGGATTCTAGAATAATGTTGTATATAGTATCGTGGAATATTGGATTATTTATGTTTTGGTCTATTGTGGTTTTCACTAATTTTATGGCATCGGTAACCATGAAAAGTGATTGAAATATTTTTTGAAAGCAGATGATATGCACATAATGAAGGGATAAAGAGAATCTAATATGTTTGTTAGTATTCATGAGCTCATGATTGATATAAGGACTAAGTGATATCATGGTTTGAGGATATAAAATTTTGAGGATTTTGGTATATGGAAAGTGTTAACTTTTAAATACATTAATGTTTTCACTAAGGTTCAATGGGTATTCATTTTTCAAGAGAATACATTATTAGAGCCTTCAGATGTTTGGAATGTGACCAACAAGACATATCTCATGATATACGGGGATCAACGATGGTATTAACATGCTTGTTATATGAACTCTTTGGTAATCGTTTTCACTATAATATGAGATTGGACAACAGTATTATGGATAAGCCTAAAGATTGGAATGGACTATGTTGGACATAAGTTAGTATTGTTTAAGGATAAAAGTTTTTTTATATTATTTATCGGATGTTATAGTAATGTAGTTTTAGAAAAAGGACAACCTGCAGGACGGGCGACAACCCATTGCGTCAGACAAGGCTGTGGGAATAGAACCCACAACCGAAGTGCTACTGGCCTTTATCGCCTACCACTGGCCTACAGGAAGTCCCTGTTTAGTAGAAACTAGTTTTATTATATTAATCAGTATGATATATGATGTATAAGTCCATTTTAGGAACCATATATCATTAATCTCACTATAGATGGACATATGTATTTTTTGATAACTTTTCTATCCTTTTGTTTGAGACAGATGGAATGACCCATCATTCTATCACATGATCTATTAACACATCACTAATGACAAATTCAACTTCATTTCTTTAAGAGATGAAGTATAAATTGTCCAAAGAACGACCAACGGTGAGACTATACCGAAATCACGAAAGTATTTCTTCTAATTCCAATTTCATCAACTTTAGGGAAACGATATTCAAAACCAAAAATGTTGTCCTAATGTTCTTATATCTAATGAATCAGATGGTACCTTAGATCGTCACAAATTTATGGCTTTGTGATTTCTGGCTTTTCCATAGCCATGTTCTCTACCACTCTCCATCAGAACATGATGTTAGATTTCTCTTCCATATCCATATTTTCACCTATGTGGAAACCCAGTGATTAGTTTATTTGGGTAATCGTTACATTTCATACATTAGTTTTTAAATCCATGTTTTGGTATTCCTTTTTACGATGTGGGTTTCTATTAAAGAAACTTTTGATTAGTAAACCATTTATAATCCCAACGAATTTCGAGGGCGAAATTCATTTTAAGGGGGGTAGAATGTAACAACCCGGGATTTTATGAAAAAATTTTCTTTTTAATTTCATTAATGTCTTGTGTTATATGCTACACCAAAATGATCTTGCACAACATGCATACTTGACTTGCCTTGCATTACACGCAATCGTGACCTTCCTCAATAGTGTGTGTAGTACGCAATAACGAGTTTTACTAAACAACAATAAGCTATTAAAATATTATTAAAACTAGCCGTTATGAATAGTAATAACCAGTTTTTGAAATTTTTTAAATTTTATTTTTCAAAATGGTCTTCATTTTTGGATTCGGAGTATCGAATTTAGCCTAAGGTGAAATTTTGGTACTTTTCGGATAACTTTCATATTCTGATGAATAGTGAAAATTACTAAATTATAATTAAAAACAACTTTTTTAATCGAAATAATTAATAGTGATAAATTATTAATTTGAGTGGTTTTAAAGTATATTTAGAATATATTTTTACAATTTAATACAATTTTGGTCATTGTATGTAATTTCACATTTAAACCAGACATAAACAAGTGTCAATCTTTTGATGGTTATTATCTCTTAAAAATACGCTATTTGTTTTGACGACGAGAATTAATTTTTAAATTAATTAATGCGACTAATATATTTGAATTTTGTAAAATAGACATCATTTTTGAGTTCATAATATCAAATATATCTTAGGCCTAATTTTTGGTATTTTTCTGGAAACTTTCATTTTTTAAAGAATAGTGAAACCACTAAGTGGTAGTTAAACAAAATGAATTTTTCATAAAACTTAATTTTACCACTTATGTGAGTGGAATTTCAAAATTCCGAGAGACATGGTTGATGTTAGTAAGTAAAATGTGGTTCAATGAGATGAAAATAATTTTTGGGGAATAGTAACTTTTTACATTTTTTTACCACGATTAAAAGTAAATAGGGTAATTAAGGGTAAAAATGATATTATTATTACCCTAACACATGTCCTAATTCTATTGGATAAGTGTAACTCGACCAAAATCAACCTTAGGAAAAAACTATGATCATTTAGGTGCACTTGGATTAGATTAGGATATTTATTATTAATTTATTTAAAGAAGGGTTAAAATAGTTAAAATCAAAGTTTAATAAGTAAATAATTTTTAATATGGAGTTTTACATAAGATAAATTCGACTATAAATATTAATTATAAAGCTAAAAATATTTCCTACATAATGTTATTTTATTTGTAATTTTTAGACATTATATAATTTAATTTATTTATGACACAACGATGATGCAGTAATTATCTTATTAATGAAATATTGCCATAATTGATGTTATAAAAACCCAAATAAATATAATTTGAGACTTGTTATGAACTAAACGGATTTTATAGGTTAATATGACATGTTAGGATTGATTTAATTAACATTGGTCGAAGTAATCATTCTATAATAAGTTTCAAAAAAATCTACTATTGAATAGTGTCAAAATTGACATAAAATAGTTTTTTAAACAAATATTATATTATTAATTTTTATTTTATTCCTAAAAATCTATGGTTTGGCCAAATGACTTAGATAAGTTTATATATATTAATAAAACACAACTTGGGGGTCCCTTGGATGTATATGGTAAGTTTATTAAATATATTATATAAAAATACAAAGTGACATGGTAAATGTCAATCTAATTAACTAAGAGTTAAAACTAAAAGATAAGGTTAATATAATGACCTAAACATGTCTAAATTCTATTAGATGAGAGGATTTAGAACCATTACCACCTTATATTTGAAATAACTCAATTTGGAGCTATTTAAAACTGAACTTGACTTTATAATAAAATAATATTTTTAGTTATTCCAAAGGTGCCCCTCTCCTCCCTTATAAAAGGGAATCTCCTCGCCCTCTTCCTCACACCACTTTGAGCCTTCAAGCTCGGAAAAACCCTGCCAATTTCCTCTCTCCACTTCCCTAGAAACATCATAGAGGTTCTGGTCTTCTTCAAAGACCTGTTTTAGTGCCCTAAAAGGAGGTCTCAAAGAAGCACTTCAAAGAAGAGGTAATGTCCATTACCGATTCTTTCATCTTTATTTCTTCTTCCAATTCTTCTTATTTAGTTGTTTCATTATGAAGTAATAACATATGTATCACTCATATACTAATATGTTATTATAAGTATGAAACAACCCTATTTCTCCATCTATCCATCCTACGGAAAATGAAATCACCGTGTGTGCATACTTACGGAATATCGTCTCCACGCCGTGGTGTAATCTATTTTCCACCATCACCTTACTTGGATGGGTATAATGGTGTACATAATAACTATATATGATTATTGTAAAGTGATATTCATTCTGAAATAGTATACATACACTCCAATACAATTCCACTATCGTGGGGACGATATCATCGCTCGTGCGTACGTACGGACTACCATCTCCACGACGCGATGAGATTCATTCTCCACGTTAACCATTCATGAATGATTATAAAGAATATATAATAGTTAATAATGAAATATATGACATAATAATGATTCTGGATTTCTGTGTATATATATGTATGTCATCTACTTAATTCCATTCAACTCAATAAGGAAAAGAATACAGCGTTCATGCGTACGTACGGCCTACCGTCTCCATGAACGGTGTATTTCTTTCCATTTATCAATATATTATATATATGTATATTCTGAATATATATTATATATAAATAATTTATTATATTCTGGAATTATATAATCATGATCTAAGTAATCATATGAATAATTACAAGTCAAAACACGGACGACAAATGAAACGATTTTACCCAAAATGCTTTTTAACATGGAATTTACAAAAGAACGGGTAATATAAAGTCATAAGTGAACCATATATGATATCATAAAAATGATTATGATTCTGGAATAAGTCAATATCATTATTTAAATCATTATACAGGAGGTTCGGATACTTACGAGGCAAATCAGACCTAAGGTAAGGGAAATATCACAATCTCATTTTTATCCAAGATTGTTTATACTTTTGCATTTACTAGGGTGTATTTTATCATCCAAATCCATGTTTCCTCAATATGTAATATTATTTCCATTCATCTACAATGGTTTAAATCCTATTTTACCCTTAGGTGAGTTTTTAGTAAAAGATATGAAAGGAATCTTTTGTCATTTTTCTTATGAGGTACTTTTTGACTTTTCCGACAAAAGTACGAGAAGAATGTTTTTTTTAACTTATACGACATGAATGGATTTTTAAAAAATTATTTCCAAGAAGCTTCCATTACAAGTTTTCAAGATTATTTTTAGCCAAATTATTTTAGTTTAAAATTGTATGACAAGTTAATAAAGGAAAATGTTTTTGATGTAAAAAGGATATTTTTCTCAAGAATGGAGTTCAAGTGTTTTATCAAAATTATTTTCCATCTAAGATAATAAAGGGTTCTGTTTTTTATCCCTATTATTACATTAATTTTATTATGTTGTGATGGAATTATTTTTATGAATTCCTTTATCTTATATGAATTTTTTATGATGTCATGTTGTTTAAGAATCCCATTTTTATTACATGGGTTATGCAATGATATATAATATAATATTTTGTGGCACACATAAGAATGGTATCATTATGAGATGGGTGGGTCCTATATCTCCCTCCAATGCATTGGGTACAGATTTTATATCTCATGAGATAGACATGGCTGGAACAGTAGGTCATACCAGTTAAGTGAAACAGGACTGAAACGAGGGTGACTCGGTTCAGAAATGGACATTGTCCACTAAGATAGTCTTGGCAATCAGTCTTGACTAATAAGATATGATTCTCTATGATTATGTTTCTATGCCACAATGTTTCATGTTTTATGCTATGATTATTGGGATTTCATTTCACTACTAGGATTTATCCCATGTTATGAAATTATGCTCTCTTTTGCAGGTTATGATTTCCAAAATGTTATGTTCTTATGAAAATGATGTGATTGATATTTCTTTTGTTTACCCTTACTGAGCATTTGAGCTCACCCTTTTCTGTTTTCTTTTCCCCAGGATATAAAGAATGGTTTTAGGTAAAAAAAGGAATATCTTTATGAAAGATTTTGAAGATCTTTCACCACGATTAGAAGATTATATTCTGAGTTTCCAAAGACACTAAACTGTTAGGATCCTTGTGTGTGTGTTTTTGTTATTTACAAAGTATTCCACAAAAGTAATGTAATGTCCATGTATGTCAAGCTTCGGGTATCTACCGCATAACCCATATCAATGGATAGATTTATATCAAAACATCATCCCTGAATAAAAAATTCCAATTTCATGATGAGATGAGATGGATAACACATACCATAACCTTGAAGAGTGTTACGTTTTATTCCTTTGATCAACCTCAAAATATGAAATGTTCCATTGAAAAATTTATTAAAAATATATCAAAAAAATTATATATGTTTCTAATAAACTCCCACATCAATTCATTTTTTACATCATTATTTTTTATGAAGTGATAATTAATATCTATTCCCTTTAAATGAGAATGTTTAACAATATACATAGTAATATTTATAGCTATTTCATTATCACAACACATGATAAGGGGAAACTTCAAATCAATAATTAAATTGTCTAATATTGTCTTCATCTACATAAGTTTTGGTACAACCTAATTTGTAGTTACAAAATAAACTTCTACAGTTCTAATTTTTTATTAATTTTTATTATTTTTATTCCATCTCATAATTAATTCTCCTGAAAATATTTCTCTACCAGATTTAGTTCATATTTTTCCAACACAACCTTGTAAAATTGAATTTGTATAACCAAACTTGTCAATCATTTATTAGAATGAATATATTATTCTGATGTTTTTAGTGACTTTTTAATATCTAATATTTCCTTTTAGTTCCATGGTATGTGATTCTTTTGAATTACTTTTATACCCATCATATAATGTAACAGTGTACAAAACATCTTCTCTTGAACACATTATACTCTAAAATCATCCGAATTTTTTTAAAAAATATTTAGGATCAACCTACATACTATCTAAATCTTCGAAAAATATAGTTCCCATTAAAATAGTTTTGAAAACATTCATTGAATATTTCATTCGAAATTTATTTATAATTTCCATTGAAATGTTTTATTGAGATTGGAAAATTTATTTCTTATTGTCAAATATTTGTCATCTAACAATTTATTTCACATTATTAATATTTATATTTTAAAATTATTCTTCATCTCTTTATCAAATATTTCATAAATATCTTCATCATTCCCTACAAATTTAATGACTTCACTATATGAAACAAAAATGACATGAAACTATTGATTTTCATTTATATTGAGGTTATAATTAACTCTTCCATTATTAATGTTAAGATTTTTATGAAAGTATATAACTTGTAATAATAATCTCTTAGTGATTTCTTTAACACAATAAATGAATTATTTATCTGTCTTGTGTAGTATTCATCTTTCCCAAAAACAAATACACATGATTGTTCAATATAAAATTTTTCATCCCACCCTCGATTAATAAATGAATAAATAATATCCATTTTGAAAATTTTATATCTATATTGTTGAGATATAGAATGAATAATTTTCATAGTTTCATATTTTTCAACTAGGGAAAAGGATTCATCATAGTCAATGCCCTAAAATTTGAGAGAAACCTTCACAAACAAGTCTTTCCTTGTTTCTGATCACTTCACCTTTTTTGTTTACCTTAATTCACACCACCCATTTTGTACCAATAACATTATTATTGTTTGGTTTGTGTACAAGATCACTAATATAATTCTTATCAATCTGTTCCAGCTCTTTATTCATATTATCAATCTAATCTATATCTTCTAAATATATATCAACATCTTTTGGCTCAACCTGTGAATTAAAAAAAATTATGGGATATTAACCTGTATTTTTTTTGTTTGAATCTATTATTGTTGATATTGAGTTATTTTTTTTACATCCACATGATTCTTCAACCTATAATATTATAAACAAACTTTTCCTCATCACTTGAGATAGTTGAGTTAGAAAATTATTCTTGAGTAGCTTCAATATATTTAGTATCATTAAGAAAATCTTCTGATAGTTTAACTAAAATAACTTCATCTTCCATTTCTTACACCTCTATGATAATTTGTGAAACATTATTATCTGCCCCTCTAATAATTTTCAAACCAAAATTTTCAACAATATTCCATGTAACTTTTTAATAAAACTGATATCCCCTACCATTATGAGGGAAACTAGTAAATATTTCATCAACACCTCTCTTATCAAATATCCTAACATTCCTTACTTAAAAATTTATAATGTATGGAATTTTGAAAAAACTTTGGAATTTCAAACATGGAGTTTCTTTTCAATACATATCTTAGAGATTTGTATCATATTTTTTCTGATAGAAACGTCTATTTTGAATATTCAAAACTATTTTTATATATTTACATCAAAAATATTTACTAGTATTATCTTTAATCAACATTGTTAATTCCATGTCCAAAAAAAGATATTTATTTTTTGAATAACACCATTTTTTCGTGTGAAAATTATAATCTGTTCAAAATTAATACCATATTTTTCAACAAAATCACTAAACATCTCATTTTTATATCTCCCACCATATTATTTATAAATCTTCAACAAAATATATTTGTATTTGTTTCTTCGCTTCTCTTAAAACTATTAAAAATTAGGAGACCCTATAAATTATATTTCAAAAACATAATACATGTAATGTGTGTAATTTCATCAATAAATGAAAAAAATAATTTATATCTAATAGTTGATTAATTGGTCAAGGGCTTGTAAATAGATTAATATGTCGTCTCTAGGGGGTTAATTAAATGTATATCATGATTATTATGTGTTGAGTTTGTAATCACACCTTATTAAAACATTAAACAACGCAAATATCTTTTTTTTGTTATGAATATCATGAATACACTCTATCGTTTTTAGTTTTATCAGTTATCTTTGACACAGATTTCTCGACAGTGTACTCCAAATATTACTTTCCTTCATTATCCTTAGATTGAAAGGACTCTTTTAATCACCAACCTGAGACAATTTTCATTTGGTTCATTAACCTATTCTAATAACATTATCAACATCATGTTTGTTAAGATAAAAACCATCTCTTCTGGAAAAAAATTCATCACCATCATCCTTAATTTTTAAAACACTCAAATAATTATTTTCCAAAAAAATTGAAAATTAATGAATTTTTTATTTTCACTTTTCTTCCCCATTGATAGTATCTCCAAATCTTTTGATTCAGAGGGACTCATCATTTTCAATGATAATTTTACCCTCTTTATAATATTTTAAATTATTCAACAACATCAAATATCCTAACATATATGAATAACACCCATTATCTAATATCTAATGATATTCTCTTTTAATTGATTTGTGAGAATTTTAAACAACTAAGGGTCTCTATTTTCCTTTTATCCTTCTCATTTATCTTTTGATATTTTAGGAACAATTTTTTTGTTCATAACATGGAAAGACAAACTATTTCATGTTTTGTAGTATTATCACATATTTAACAAATAACTTCTAAGATTGGGAATATATTTTCAATCTTCAAAATTAATTTCTCAGATTGTTTTCATTGAACGGGTTTACTCCAACTCAAACAATTCTCCCATATTCTCTTTGATTCATTTTAGCATTGATAATTTAACCAATATAACATTGTTATATTACAAAATAATCCATAATAATAGAAGTAACCATAGAAATAATATATTCTTTTATAATATACATGTTTCCCAATGATTTGTTACTAAATTTTATAAACATGATAATCTTCAACATTGTTATTCAATTGTTCTCACAAAATTTGGTTACTAACTAAACTTTTTTTCTTTGCCTCAATAAAAAATCCAATAGTAGTATATTTTTTTCAAACATAGAAAAAAATAGATTCTTAAAATTTTTAAATATCTTGTTTTGGATACATATATTCTCTTTTAAAATGCACATTTCTTATATATTTATTCATATTATTGATCTTTTGTGAATATTTTTTATTCTTATGTGGTTTTTAGTTGTTATAACTTTCACCACCATTGATTAAAATGTTTTAAAAATTTGTATTTAATTTCTCACAATTAACATGTTTTTTGAAAAATATATAATATTTTCTTCTGAATATTTATATTTTCTTAATGATTTATGATGATTGTTTTTCCTCTCATCATGAATCTTAATTATATCATTAATATATTTCAAGAATATAGATTTTTTTATTAAAATAGTACTTATTTTTTGTTGAATTATTTACCTTTTTCAACTTATTATACTAATATTATATTCATAAAATCTTTGGAAGGAATATTTTCAAATCACTCACAATCATAAAATCTATTTAAGTCATTTATTCTTTTTTAGAACTACTACTATTATCACTTATGAAATTTCCATCAGTAACTTTCTCAATTAGAGTTTTTTGGTGACATCATCACATGGGTTTTCATCTTCTTCTTCTCAATATTCATCTTACTTATATTTAGACTAAAATATTATTTTTTTATTTAGATAAATTATTGTCCCTCACCTTATAGTAGGAATTATATTTTTCTACCTACTTCATGAGGGAACATCTTATCTTTATTTCATCCATATGACTTTAATTATGTTCTTTTCATCATAGAAAATTTTCAGAAAATATCTAATAGCTCCACAACCCAAAAATTATAGCATAAACCTTTCATTGTAATATTATATAACAATTTTAAAACCTTTTATAAAATAAATACATACATTAATTTTCTTTTTTACTGACCTCATCTTCGATGAATGTTTCACTAGATTCTTCATAGAGAAATTTATTATAATTTTATAACATTTTATCTATGAAGGAAATTTATCAATAAAAATTTTCATTATTATTCAAAATCTTCTATATTGTCATTTTGTAAGTGATAATAGAGTTATTTAATTCATCCCGAGATACATATTTCTAGAACGTTATATTTTAGGGATGATACATTAGCATCAACTTTATCCGGATGAATTCGTATGGTCTTCTCAAATATTTTTGAATCATCCAACTTATCACCAAAACATCTTATGATGTTTATAATATCATTCACCCTTTTCAATAATTTGTTATTAGATTTATTATCACCCATATTGAGATCATCATAATATATTCTTAAGAAGTGTTAATAACCTTTCTTTATTTTAGTATTTTCTTCATAGATATTGCTTAACTTTTCCCAAATTCAAATAGTTATTGTTAATAATTTATCGCTTTCAAACTCCAAATAAATGAGTGATGAATGTAATGAATTTCAATATCACGCATAATTTTCAACATTTTACTTCTCAGCCACTATCAAAAAAAAAACTTCATAAAAATAAGCTAAACCATCTAGAAAACAATAAGAACATAATATTCTATGTGTATAAGATTATGAAAATTTCTAACATTCAATATATATATGTTCTTATAAACAAGGATTGGAATCCACTTACTATTTCATGAGTTTTAAACTTCTATGGATTTTTATCATTCCTACAAACATAGTAAATGTGTTTATGAAGGGAACCCTCACTCTAATACAACATGAATGTACCAACAAGATATGTGTGATAACTAATATGGGGATAAATTAGAGATCTTTTTATTTTTATGTTTTATTACATAAGAAATAGTCTTCACCTCAAATTAGAGAGATATGAATATAGTGATAAAATTTAAAAAACACAACCATATAATTATAAGTATTTACTAGATCAACTACACAATAATTTTAGTTTGTACATGGAATTGTTTGTAAATAATTCAAAATCACACCATACACTAGATAAAATCCTCTCTATGTGGTTATAATAAGAGCATAATATCTATACACCAAAAATAAATTATAGTCCATCAAAAGTGCATGTGATCCTCACATGGATAAAAGATCTAATTTTTTTTCTTATCATTTGTAGAACCCATATTCAATAGGATTTAGTATTTCATCATTATTATACTTGAAATTTCATTACACTTTATCTTATTGAAATTAATTCTTATTATTCACTTTCTTTCTCACCATCATACTTAGAATCTCTCTTTATAATTATCTATAAAAACATTTTTTCAATCATCTATTCATATAGTATGCTCTATCTAATCATACATCCAATGAACGTAATCATGTTCCTTCTGAATACTGATACCACTTATTAAATAATGTTGTTCTAATCACTTTTTCATGTTGTTTTTATAATACCACATCATATGAAATCTCTCTTTGGTGACAATATGTCGCATTTTTTTTATTAATACACCACTTAACTAGAAAAAAAATCTTCTTTAACCAACAGAATCCTTGGATGGAATAATTACTAACTAAAAAAATGTATTCTATCACTTCATCTTATATATATATCTAATTAATTTTTTGTTCCACATCATCTTTTTACACAATAGAATAGTACAGATGTGTATT
This sequence comes from Viscum album, assembly GCA_963277665.1. Classification (NCBI taxonomy): domain Eukaryota; kingdom Viridiplantae; phylum Streptophyta; class Magnoliopsida; order Santalales; family Viscaceae; genus Viscum; species Viscum album. The sequence goes on from OY728134.1 coordinate 69,129,417, forward strand.
TTACTTACATGAACTATTCATAAGTGTTTGAGTATGAGTAATGTTTGGTGATCCATTTCAATTTGCTGACAAAATGAAAAATAAAAAATAAAACTCATCTAAATTTTATGGGCAGTTCTCAACTCTTCCAAAATATTTGTTCTGATTTATGTTAAATATATCATATTCAATATTAAATAAAGTTTCTGAACCATAGTTTTAAGTAACTCATTAGATATTTTAATTGCTTTCTAGATAAATGAAAATATTATTCTCCAAATCACATTATCATTTTAAATATTTTTATAAATGTTTCATAATTTCATTTGTTTTGACAAAAACATTACCACTCATATTCCAATAATGCATCATAATAACACTTCAAACACTAAATAATCCATCTAATTATTATAATAATATATCATAGGAAAATTTTATAAGTCTTATACTCTAAAACGTCCCCCTATCATGACGTGGATCAGAATACATTGACCATTACCTTTGCACAGCGACCTCTGAATAATGAACTTTACATAGAAACATCATGTCAATGAATTCAACCAAAACCAACGGTCTAAAAACTTGGATTCCTATATCCTATAAATTTGTAAAAAAATTAAATTGAAAATCCTTAAATTTATATCTAATATACAAAGTAAAAAATGAGAAAAACACCTTTAGCCACATATATAGATCAGCTGATGGTCCCATAGAAGTAACATTCTAATAGATCGTCGGATGGTAGTCCTTCAAAAATATTCAATAGAACCTCCCTTTTTTGTTCATATGCCTTTATTTTATAGGAAATATGCACTGAATTCAAGTATTTTCTTGTACCAAAAAAAATTTATAACTCTGTATAGATAAAACGCCTAAAACATAATCAACATCAGAAACAAACTCTACTTATCAAAACCTCTAGTTTAAATAATTTTTTATGAACTCCCATAGAACTTCATTGTATAATATTTATACATACAAAATATTTTCTCAGTTTTGAAAAGGGTATGATCATGATGATATTAAAAACATATGATGTTAGATACATTATAAAATAAAAAAATTATTATATTTATACTTCATAGATCACTCTTTACGATGAAACCTTATAATCAAGATAAAATGATAATTCAACAAAAAAACATAGGTCAGTCATCTCAGTCTATAATCATTAGTACAATAGACCTATTCATGTATTTTATATACTATATTCATTGTCTATTCACCTTTTTTAGATATCATAACAATGTGAGGTGATTTTTGTTTATCAAGAAAAAAGACAATACTTGAAAAACACCTTCTTAAATTTGAGCTAACAACTTTATTACTTCTTCCAAATTCATTGAAACATGTCAAAACCGATTGAAACAAACAACTAGAAAGGAAAATATATTACTAAAATTTACACATAGGTGGAGGCACATATATTACATATAATATCTAAATTATTAAATAATATAATATTGAATGGGAAATAAAAATTAAGGCCACTCTATGAAACACACCCTTGTAGTTGAGTCATTTTAAGTTATCTTTTGGGGCCTATACATAAAAGTCGGTGCATGAGAAAAACATGTGATCCAAAAGGTATGTCAACATGATAATAAGTGGGGTATATAAATTCATGATTCTATGAAATACCTGACCTATTAACCGATTCATTTAAAGATATTCTTTAGGGATTATTCCAAGAAGGAGACCTATATGGTTCTCCAATACCATAAAAGGAACAATAATAGGAGACTCAATGGGTTTATAAATTGATGTATCTTTGAGAGATGTAAACTCGAGGGTGAGACTAGTAAATGTATATTTTATTCATTCACCTAAGAGTTGGCCCATTGAAGATTTTTATCCCTCACACGTGTTGATAACATTACTCTGAGTGGGGCTTATACATTTAGGCTATCTTGAGATGCCCAAAATAGTATGTTATTCTGGTTAAGGTATGTTTTGGGGATTATAACTATTTAACACTCATGTCTCTATTATAGTAATTGAACATTTAATTTTAATAAAACAAATTTATAATGAATATTTAAGTGTTTCACAGCCCAAAAATTTACAATTTTATTTGATGAATATCGATTGTAAACTTATAAGGTCAAAATAATCCTAGAATGATTTTTTCCCTTACAAATAAAATTTAACTAATTAATAAAATATATTATATAAATATTCATCATTTAAATTATAAAATTTTATATAATATTTTTAAATAACATTATATTAACTATCAATTTTATAGAAATATAGACAATGTTATTTGATGATAAAAATCGATATTTCACATTAAACTATTTTTAAGTGGATAAAATTTTTCTTTTCTAGTTAATTATAAAAATATCTAATTATGATTAATTTAAAAAAAAATTATATATTTTATATATTAAATTAATAATTTAAATCTTTATAATTATGATTACAATTCATATATTTAATTTAAGATCATATTATACTTGAAATTTATTTAACATGGAAAATCATTTTTCCTCATATTTTGCAGTTTTATCGTAAAATTAAATTTTAGAAATTAATTTAAATTTAATTTGATAAATTTCATGGAATATATATATCCAAAATAATTGATATTATGTAATATCGTCAACTTAGTTTTTGGTGATGATGAATAGTGAAAATAGTAAATATTGGTTACCATGGATAAGGTCAAAATTGGTTATCTAATCATCTTATTAAACCTCATTGGATGGTTGTATTTAAATATTTACATTGTTACCTTATAATATAAATTATTTTAGAGCCTTTTTCTATGAATGTGACTTAAAAATATATTAATACTTTCATAAATTACAAGTGTGTCATTCTCCTCTATTATAAAACGTCACCTGCTCCCCCCAATTCATTTGACAACATGAGAAATTTATCTCAATAAAAACTTGAAAATATATATCCAAAACATACTTATCCAAATTATATTGTTTATGTACAACCAAAAAACCAACCATATATCCTTTAAAAATATATATAAGGGAGGTTTCCCTAAGAAAATGTAATTTTCTTCTCTAGGGTCTTAATTTTTACATCTCTTAACACATTAAATTAATTAAAAAATTCCAATATTAAAAAATAATTAACTCCAAAATACATAGATTTTATTATGTTTATATAATAAAATTTATTTTTCTCTATTCTCATAAAATGGGAAACAAAACCACTACTCATTTGTACGGAAGATTACCGCCCCACAAACCGATATAATTTTTTTCTGTCACCACCTCACATGGATTGTAATAATTACAGAACAAATGATTATATATGATATTTATAAAATAATATTAATTTTTTAAATTTAATATATCATTCACTTACTTACCCATTCAGCTGTTTTGAAAAATGATATTATTGCCCGTTAATTTGTATGACCTTACATCGCTACCAAGAGATGTGATTCATTTTCCATGTCTGCATTTGAAGAATGATTCTAAAAATGGATTTAATAATTAAATATAATATTTATATAATTAATATTATTTTTTATTTTATGAAACAATAAAAAAATTTCAAGAACCAAAATATTTTTGATAAAAAATGAGAAAACAATGCAATTAACACCAAAAACAATTATAATAGTATTGACATATTATCAACCAATGGGTGATAAGATGTTATAAGTGGATCATATATGATATTAAAAAGATTAATTTTGTTTCATTATAGATTATTATCATTTTTAAAACAATAATAATGGAGTTCAAATCACATTCAACTAACTGTAAGTGTGAGGTAATAGAGTTATTCTATATTTCCACTCTATTGGGTTTCCCTTATTTCCATTTAAATAATCTTTTAATATATCCTTCATAATATTAATATGTTTTCTGAACATCTAGATATTTAAATAGATTCCAGGATTTCATCAAAATTATCCTATTATTGGTAGTTTAATTATTCTATGAAATTTCTAATAGAATAGTTGATCTTATTTCTCATTTTGATAGTGTATATTTTCCTTCCACATCTAAATTTCTAAAAATTGATTTAAAAACTAATTTCTATTTACTAAAACAATTCATTTAAAACATTTAATGTCATACTTGATGATTTAAATTGATAGGATGAAATGTTTCTAATTTCATCCAAAATGGTCAATTTTTACTTTCTTTTAAAAAAAATCAAAAGGAATGATTCTTTTTAACATATATAACACTATTATATTTTACCATTTCTATTATTAGTTAATGATATTTAACATATTATACATTTTTTAATCATTTTACATAGAAAAATATTTCAAAAAATATTATTGTATGGTTTCACTTATATTTTCTAGACTTCCCTAATGGGAATTATATCATTACAGAACTTATATTTTTAACAAATATATGATCATCTTTTCTCTCGAACTAATTTTTCGGTCATTAACAATATCTGGAAAAATTAACTATTATGTGATGATCATTCATTTGAAATTACATTTACCTATAATACCTATATCAATTTTCATATTTATAAGCGTATTTAATAAACCATATACAACATTCACATATAATGTTATAGTTTGAATATTATTTGAATGGTTGGTAAAAAATTTTTACACTATATTTAATACACAATACAAAAAATTAATGATAAGAAATATTATTTTTGAAATAAATTGATCACGAAATATATGAGTACTAAATTTTACATTCATTTATGGGTGGGGACTGGTTATAGATATCACATTGAATAATCGATAGGTCACATTAAAGATACTTGTTAGATACCAATATTAAATTATTTTTTGGTGTATACCTACCCATTGTTTAAATTTGTTTACTGCAAGGCCTTGGTGGTAATGATATCATGATTTTTGATATCATAAAATCTAATATTATGAATTTTCATCAATGATAATTTAGTGGTTATTATCCATGATATTATTTCTTTGATATTATCCATGGATGCATTTTGTGCTAAATTTATTGATTAAATCATATGTGTTTTCAGTTATTTACCTATTAGGTTGTTTATGACTTATTAACTGATGATATACTCTATTATATGTAACTATTAAAAAGTATTTTATTATAACCATTTTCTTGTTTCCATTCCCCGTGATTTGAATTAGGAATCATTGGATGAGTTCAAGGATGTAGAATTTTTTCATTAAATGTGTTTTTATACATTATTTCTAATATAAAATGGGAAGAATGTATATATATTTTTATTATGTAATTCTAAACTAATAAATCCTTAGTTATGTGATCCCATATATCGTATCCCAATTTAATAAATTAGACACCACCTATCAATTACTATACATGGGGTTGAACAGTTTTTATGAGAGATGGTTTATTATAAGTCTTGGGAACTAGATTTAGGTAAACATAAATAAAGAATCAGGAGCCCATAAAATACATTGATAATATCTATAATTGTAGTAAAATGTAATAAATATTTTTGTAAGGTTGGTATTGTATGTTCTTCTTAGTCATATATTCTTTTCTAGATAATATATGTGGATGTGAATTTAGCTGAGATGTATCTAGGGTTAATATATCAAAAAATTGTTGGTCAAGAATATCTGAACCATAATTCTAGTTCATAGTGATTGGGACCTTAATATGGCCATATTTTAACACTCACAGTGGATATGCTTTGGTTATTTTAAATTTTAATTAAATACCATTAGTATTGATTTGAAAATATTTGTTTTTGATTTTAAAATAATCCTAATGAAAGCACTTTTATGATTCTGATATTAACATTGCATAAAATTTCAATTAATGTTAAGTGTTACAATATAATTATATTTATATGTTAAAATTTATAATTTTATGAGATAATCTAGTATATAACATTGTTTAAAAATTGAACCTTCCATAATGGATGGTATAAATATAAACATCCAATGCAGATACTTCCCTGTTGATCAAGACAATACAACTAGAGTTAGAGCAAAGTAGAAAATGGCTATATTATGGAACCTAGCATAGGTTATGACGAATAAACATTAATATAAATAGTTACATGATTTTACACAACATGATACAACTATATTGTATCATTTAGTTTTATTTAATCCTCTAAATGTTATTGTAAAAAAATCCTGCGGTAGTTAATTAATGGATTATGTCCCTTAAAAAATTGGCATACAGATAAGTTTAAAAGGAAATTTTTATTATGAAATTATATTTTCTTAAGTAATATTTTTTAAATAGTGTTAATTAATATATAATACTATAGATTAATAATAAATATAGCATATGGATTTTAGATATTTTAAAGTAATATTGTTGGGTAAATATTTTCATCATAAAAATAGAACTGAAATGAACAGACAATTCCTTAACTCCATAAAAAGGAATAAGAATATTTTATGGATTATGATGATATCAATACAATAAGAAATTTTAATTCTATGGATTTCATACATAATTTATAAATAATTATTAACCATTTAATTGAAGGGATTAATCCAATTCTCTGAAAGGGAAATTCCCTTTTAAACAGTTTCATCATACGATGATGTAGTATTATGTTCCACTAAAATAGAGATTGAATTTTTTGATCATATATTTTCAATAAAAATAATGTAAATAAGATTTCTTCTAAACACTAAAAAAATATAACATCTCCAATAAGATTAAAATAATGAAGTTATTTCTATCATGGAAATATTGTGGAATGAAGCATCCTTAAAAATACATGAAAGTCGTGGGATTTTCATACAAGTGTGGATAAATATCATCTAACAAATGAATGTAAGGAAAGTAAATAAAAAACTATTATATTTTGATTAATCTATAATGAATAAAGAGAATAATTTAAACCAATGTCCCAAATGATAAGGGAACCTTCCAGAAAAGTGGTTGAGTGGATAATACCAACCTTATTTGATCATTACAAAAAAATGTTTAAGTCTTTAATATGTTGTGGAATATAATTTAGTCCTAGATTCAGATTGAGATAATGTTTCATTTTATTATGAATATTTTTACTATTTTATATCATCCATGTTTTCAAATAAAATTATATATTTACCTAGCACCTTAGGAATATATTTTTAAGTTAAATCTCATAGTTTAAATCTCACCGTAACAAGGAAGTTCCATTTAATTCCAATTATGACACAAAAATGTCCCTTATTTTAAACCTTATTATTATAGCTATGGTTTAATTTTATATAATCCCTGGAATGGACTATATATGAAAATATAATACAAAAAATATATTACAAAGATAATGAAATTATGTTTGGTGTTGATGCGGGGGAATTTATTTTCATTATACGGGAGAATCCATTAGCTAGTTCATATATAAATCCACCACCAATAGCACATCTAAATTAGATTGTTAGGAATGAATAGTGGAAATATATTTTAATGGAAAAGGTAATCATCAAATTTTTAATGTGAATATTATACATGTATGTGTTGATGTATTTTTTATGGAGTAACTTTGACATCCCCAAGATCATGAAGCTGAAATTTCCATTGATTTAATACATGATACAAGACCTATAAAAAACACCCTATAGAATATCCACTATAGAATTATCAGATTATAAGAAACAACTATAGAGGCCTAATGATAGTGGGTTTATATTCCCTTGTGTTTTTCATTGGGGAGCCCCAATTATTTTCATTAAGAAGAAATATGCATCTATGAGGTTCTATATTAATTATAGTGAAATAAATGCTATCAGGATAGATAAAAGGTATACTATAACTTTAATTCATGGATTCTTTGATAAAATTCATGGAGATTATTATTTTTCAAAAATTAACTTTCATTCTTGGTATCATCAATTATGAGTAAATAATGAAAATATTTCAAAAAAATATCTTTTCATACAAGGTATGAACATTATTAATTTACAGTAATGGATTTTGGAATGACTAATTTTCCATATATTTTTTTGTGTTTAAAGAAAATAGTATTCATATAATATCTAGATAATTGCTTTGTGTTTTTTATTAATTAAATATTAGTGTATTATAAATGTTGCATGGACCATGATAATCAATTGTGAATGATTATCAAGAATATTATAGGAAAAGACTTATATGGTATATTTATTAACTGTGAATTATAGAATTAGAATGATTGTTTTTTTGGGGAATATTATCTCTAAGGATTTAATCTCAGCTACCCCTATCGAGAAAAAGACAGTCACTGAATAGAATACACCAATAAAAAAACTGAGGTACATAGTTTCATTTGTTTTACAGGTTAATATCAAGAATTTTTTTAGGACATTTACTAATCAGCTATCCCATTAACATTAATTTCATGTAAATGGGTTAAGATTACATGGATAATGTAATTTGATGAATTTTTTATTGAATTTATGAGAATATTGGAAAAATGATCCTATGTTGACTCTACCATCGAAAAATGGTGGGTTTGTGACATATAGATGATTCATTTTGATGGAATTTGGTTATTGCATTATATATAAAAATAAATTTATTTCCTATGAATAATTGAAGGTAATGACTCATGAATAGAACAATCCAACTCATGATCATTGGTTGTTATCCATAATATTTTCATTAAAGATATGGATACATTATCTCTACAAAGAAATATTTGTGAGATACACAAATCTTGAGAATCTAAAATACATATTTCCAAAACGAAATTTCATTTTGAGGATAAGATAATGGATCTTTCTAATAAATTATTATCACTACATGATACAAAATAAACCATGTAAGGAAAATAAGGTAGTTGATTGGTTGAGTAAGTGATATCATAGAGTTCTAACCAAAATGAGTAATTATAAGGATTATATGTTCATGGATTTATTAAAGATGTATATGGGAATTACTAATGATGTAGAAACATCATAACTTTATCAAATTATTTTTAAACTATATTTATAAAAAAATTAACAAGTTCTCATCCTTAGGATGATAATTCTCAAAAGAAAATTAACATCATCAATGGTTCGAAATTGGTATAAATTATATATAAATATGAAATTCTAAAAATTAAGAGGATATTTTTAAATCAAACCCATAGATTAAAATGGAATCATTGGATGATACAAATAGCTCAAATTTATCTAAAAACCTAGGTAGAACCATGATGTATATGAAAATTAGAGAACATTTTTCTTGGATAATATTAATTGGGAAATTATATATTATATATCAAGATTTTTGGTTTTAAAATAAATGAATTCTAAAATAAAAAATTCTATAAGAGGCCTAAAACCTCTACCTATTACTATATGGAAATAAAATTAAGTTAATGAGGAAATTTATTACAAATTACCAATGTCTCCTAGAAATAATAATTCAATTTTTGTTACCATTGATTTACTTACCAAATCATTATATTTACTTTATATAATAGAGGATTTACCTCATTAGAACCTTTCATGACTCTATATTAATGAATTATCAGGACTTTATGTGTACCATATTTTATTTGTGCATAATCCTGATCCATGATTTAAATCAAAATTCCATAAAATTATTTATATGTCTCTAAAAGTATTTCTTAATTTAAGAACATCCCATTATCCTTAAACTAATTAATTGTCCAAAAGGACTATTCATAATTTATAAGACTAGTAGTGGTCATGATAACATGACATTAATAATATGTGGGATCATAATTTACCTTTTTAGAGTATTAATATAACAATTGATTTCATTCCAACATTCAAACGGTTTTATATGAAGCATTATAAGGAAATAGATGTCGTACTCCAATTTTATGGGATGAAGATGGTGAATAGAAGATTGTAGGGCAATAACATATTGAGGAGACAATAAAAAATAAAAATTCTATTCAAAGCCATATTAATAAGTTTATATAATGAAAATTATTTTTCTTGATAACCAGAGTAATGATTTGGAATTCCAAGTGGGTGATCATGTTTTCTTGAATTTATATTCTTATAAGGGTGTTATAAGATTCAGTAAGAAAGTAAAAAAATTATCAGGTACATCAAACCATTTGAAATTCTAGAAGTAATTGGATATGTTGGTTATCATTTTGAAAGGCCAAAAATCCTCTCTAATGTACATTAGGTATTTTATATATCATTTTTATAGAAGTACATGATAGACCCAACGCATGTTCTCACCTATGAATAAATAAAACTGGAACCTCATCAATCGTTCTATGAAGATCCTATCCCAATTATTGAAACAAGTGAAAAAGTGTTGAGGAATTAGATTAATTAATAATTAACATATTTTTTAGACAAAATAAAATGAAGTAATTAAAATGGGAACTTGAGGATGTTATGAAGAAGAATTGGTCTAAATTTTTTAGAATTTAATTTCAATAACAATTCCATGGACGTAATTTTTGAAGGACGGTGGATATATAATAATTTTGCTTCAATTTTACAAAGTGATAATTTTATTTTAATATATCTATCATATAATGAACTTTTTTAATTTTCATAGAAAAAATAATAATTTGATATAATTAATATCACTTTTAATATTACTAGGTCAAAATAATCCTAGAATGAATTTTTTAAATTTTCCCACTAAAATAACTTTTTATGAAAAATGAAAATATATAACTAATTATATATATAATAATGTGTTATCATATATGTAACTAAATGTTTATTTATTATAAATATTTTTCTAAATAAAGACAACATCATTTAAAGGTAAAAAATGATATTCTTGTAAAAAAATTAGGTTCATAATGTTTTCCCTTTGTAATTAACTAAAATAAGATTTAATAATGAATGATTTAAATGAAATTTTATTAGATACATATAAAAATTTATATTAAAATCATTATAAAGATTATTTCTAATCATGTAGTTAATGTAATATCATCTTATTCACGAAAATTCATTGCTTGGAAATTTGTCTTTCATCACATTTTACATGATTATTTTTAAATATAAGTATTCCACCTCTATGAACTAAATTTGATAAAATGAACTAAATATTTAGACTCAGAATCATTAATATTTGGTTTTATGTTAAACTTTATTTTTTCGAATAATTATTATTAAAAATAATTTAAAGTGTTTACTATGATTAAGGTTAATACAAGTTTACTGGGGGTTAATCTAAAAAGATAATGGATACTTAACCTAAAAAATTAAATTAATCTCATTTTTTATTTCTAACTTATAATTAAAAAATTATAATATGGGTCATTTTGTGCCATTTTTTTCAAGAAAATTTCTTTATAATATTTTAAAACATTTAAAAACAATGATTATGACACTCACCTCAATTATAACAAGGCACCTCCTCCCCTAACTACTCCACACATATAATTCAATTTATTATAAAAAACACTTAAACATATCTCTCTAACACCCATATGCATCTTTTATAGGTTATGTTATTTCCAAACAACCAATCCCTATTTCTTCAATAAGATATCAATGGTAGGTTTATATACGATAAGGTAATCATCTTCACCATGATTTTCATTTTACACCTTTTAAAAATCAATTATTTCTTAAAAAATCAATATAATAACATGTTTATCTCCCTTATATAGAGATATTACAAGTTTTATAGAATAATATTTATCCATATCATTCACTATCAAATGGAATACGAAACCATCGCTTGTGTATACAATAGACTGCAGCCTCATGAACTGATGTGATATGTTTTCCATAACCGTATCCCATGGATATTAATAATGATGGAAATAATGATTATATATGATAATTATGACAGAATATTTCAAATTTAAATTTAATATATTATCTACTTACTTACCCTTACACCCATTAAAAAATGATAGTGTCACTCAGGTGTACATATGGACTACCATCTATACCAAGCAATGTGATTAATTTTTCATGTCCATATTTCAGTAATGATTCTATAAATGTTAATAATGATGTATAAGATATTTATAAAATTAATATCATTCAGGTGATGATTAAACTATAACCATTTTGTAGTATGTGTAACATCGGTCATGAAACATATATGATTAAACTAAAAATTTAAGACCCCAAACCATAATAATAATAAAATATTATAGACAAATGAGTGATCAGATGTTATATGCGAAGAATTTAAGATATTGTAATTATGAATATTGTTCTGGTATAAATAAATAACATGGTTACAACCAAAATACATAATTTTAGGAACCTTTAACGCAGTGGAATATTAAGTTAATTTATTTCATCTCAATTTCCAATCCATTAAGAGATATTTGATATCATACACCTATTTATTTTTATACAGTGTATATATTTACCTAATCATTTATTTCAAAATTATATAAATTAATTCATGATTATTAATGTTTTAATTCATGTTTATTCATCCAAAGGATTATAATTTGGATGAATATATTTTACAATATCGTTCATTTGGGATTTATATTATTTTCAACTAAGGAATATTATAGTTCATCATTAGCATATTCCTTCTTTTATCTTATCCTTATGATATTTAAGTAGTTTCCATTTTTATTACTACTTATCCTATATTTTTCATTTGATCCAATCTAAGAAATATTTAATAGAAAATATTATCTTTTTTCTCTTTTTGATTGGGTATATTTATCGTCCATGTCTATATTTTTCAATTTTTTTTACAAAAACCCCATTTTATTTATTAAAATTATTCCTTGATGAAATGTTATGTAATACATGAATTTTTAGATGGTTTTAAATGATTATTTATAGATTTTTAAAAAATCATAATTTTCAGTTTTCTTTTAATAAAAGTCCAAATAAATATTTCTTTTTAACATATACTGTATTAAAGTATTTTTTTTTATAGAATTATTGAATGATATTTAACTTATTTAATAAGTTTTCAATATTTTTATCACACATGATATTTAATAAAATATTATTTTAATATATTTTTTCCATTTTATTTATTCATTAAGTGACTGTATTTTAATAAAAAACATATATTCATTATGAAAAGATTGTCATAATTTACATCTTATTTTTTTTTTGCTAATTGAATTTCTCTTAAAAACTTAATTTATTTCCATAATATCTAATTATAAATTATATTTATTATAAGAAATTCATATTATTCATTTCATTGATATGCTTATTTCGTACACCATATACCATTTCTATATACCACATTTTAAATTTAATGGTATTTGAATGACTAGAAAAATATTGATATTTCATATTTTTACTCGGTATATACATTTTTTAATAAGTTATATTGTTTATTAATTAAATTTATCATTAAATATACGAGGAATACATTGAATAACTGTGATGGGTGGGGTCCTTTTATAAAAATCCACTTGATGCATTGATAGGCCCCATGAGGTAAATTAATATAGTTTTATTAAATGGGTTTTAGAGTATACCTACCCATCATTTAAACTATCTTGTTGTAGGTCCTTGATAGTAAAGATATCATTATTTTTGATATCATAACATCTTATAATATCTATTTCAATCAATGTGAATTTAGTTTTTATTATCAATGGTATTATTTCATTGATATAATCAATGTATTTATTTTATTCTCAAGTTTTGGACTAAAACGAATATGTTTCCTATTCTTTACCTTTCCATATTTATTATTTGTTATTTAATCATGATAGTTCCCATTTTACATAACCATTGTAGAGTATTTGGGATAACCCACACTTTATTTACTTATATGATGATATAAAAAAGGAATCATTCAATGAGTTCAACAGTTCATGATATTTACATTCACAATGATTATACACATTATTTCTGATGTGGCCTTATTTTTACTCAGTTTTCCACATCTTTTTATTAATTTTTATACAATTTATTTAATTATGTTAACACTTTTTAATAAATAAATGAACTTTTGTATTTTTATAATTAAATTTGTTAATTATACCTTTTTATAGTAATTTTTTGTAATTTTAGTATTTAAAATAATAAATTTACTCTTTCATTATTTTTAATATAACTAAGTATCAATTATTATAATTATTTTTAATCTATTCATTTAATATAAAATTTTCATTTTTATTAATTAATTAATTTGTTAAAAAATTTAATTTTTAATTTAAAATTCTTCGCTATCGGTAACCAGATTACCCTTTGTCAGGTTACCGCTATATTGCTAATGGTGGCCTTTGTCACTATTACCCTTTTTGTCCTAATGGTAGCCTTTAAATTCTACCAGTGAGCCTTTTAGCGGTGAGTTTTTAGTTTGGTTTATTATAAATCTGCTTAACTTTATAATATTTAATATTTATTTAAAAAATTATTTAATCAACATAATCCTAACTATTTAACTTAGGATTTATTTTATTAATTAATCTTTTAATAATGTTACACTAGAATAGGTTAATCTTATTATTTTATGTCTTTAGTCTTCCTGCTCGTCATCTAAGTAAGTTTTGTGTGCATTTTAAATTAATTAAATAGGTTCTCCTTTAATTTTATGGGTTCAATTAGTTAATTAATTAATTAATTAAGAGTTATTAAGCATTAATTATATTATTTTATGTATACAGATTATTTATTATGTTACCAAATTCTGATTTAAGTCTACCGGTGAGGTAGACTATTGCTTGCGGTGACTTATTTGGGTCAATAATGCTAACTTTATCATTCGCAACTACATTGAAATTAATTAATTTATATAGTTATTAAACTCTTTTATTATTATAGCTTATCAATTATCAAGTTTATTAATTTAATTGTTATCAACTAATACTTTTTATATAATTCCAACATTTTTAAGTTTAAAAAAAATATTGTTTTAAATTAATGGTATTTATTTTTTTCTCTTTAATAAATTATTTTCAATCTTTTATTTAGTTTAATTTGAGTTTTAATTTAAATTTTAATCCATGTGTTTTAAATTTTCCAAGGTAACCATGAGTTCTTTAATCTCATTCACACCAGTAACCCTCATTTTAATATACCGGTGACTATCTATTTTATTCTATCGGTGACCCGTTCACCTGCTCCTATTTATTTCACCGTAGGGGTAACCTTTTCTTTTGTTTGTAACGGTGAACCTACGCCGCATTACCTCACCGTTACCCACTTATTTTCCACCTCACTGTTATACTCCGCGCACCCCTTTTTCACCTCACCATTACCGCCCCATTTCTAAACCTCACCGTTACCCTCTTTTTCTCACTGTTAAACCTTATTTTCTCTTCCTCACCGTTACTGCAACATTGAACATCACCGTCAGAATTACTCCCCTACATCCTCACTGTTAGCCTCTCTTCTTTGCCTCAGTGTTATACCACCCCACCGATAGCTCACGCCTCTACTCATCGTCCTTCTTGGTTATCACCTCCTTCCAAACGAAACAACTTTGCAATAACTTGGAGGATGAAGATGGTGTCGGTTCGCTGAAGCAGTGGTAGTGAGTCATGAAAAGTAGTGGAGACATCTACAAGAGCCGGGATGTAGCATCTTTGTTGTGCGCTGCTGCTCTCAGAGCTGGTTCTTGAGTCCCCAAAGTTGAATTCATCATGCCACGCCAGAGATGAGAGAAGCGGGGACGATGTTGGAGGAGGGCTAACTTCACCGCACTGGAGGGGATTCATTCTACCACTGAGTAAATGCCATTGCTGGATGCTTTCGGAGGAAGGAGCTGAGCTTCTGTTGTGCGAGCAGGGAGCGCGCCACTGCTGTATGCGCTGGTAGGAGGAGGGGAGGTCTCCGATGATTGTTGTTGTCTACCATTGCTGGATGCTATTGGAGGAAGGAGCCCGCTTTGCATCAGGTTTAAAGGAAGAAGAAGAAACCCCCCTGTTGTGCGCCAGAATTGGGGGAGGAGGAAAGAAAACAACTTAATTAAAACTTAAAAATAAAATAATAAAATTAAACTCAAAAGAAAAAAAAGCAAAAGCTAAAGTAAAAATAAAATAAAAATAAAGTTATCTTTTCATAAATTGAACTTTACTAAGTCAAATTAATTTAAAAGTAATCTATAAAAGTTAATAATTTAAGATATCAATGAATTATAAATTAAATTTTAAAACTTAAATAATAAAAATGTAAATAATAAATTAAATTAGTTTTAATAGAATTAATTTAGAATGAATAATAATTATAAATAACCTTTAAATTATACTTAATAAATTAAAAATACTTGAAAATTAAGTAATAAATTTAATTACTTTATTAAAATTAACTAATTAATTAATTAATCTAATGATTAAGTTTTTTTTATTGTAATAATTTAATTATTAATTTAATTTAAATTATTAACTTTATTATTTATGCTCTTAATTTTTAATAACTTAGTTTATGTGTTAAAATAAATAACTTAGTAATTATTTTATTAACATAATCAAACCAATCGCTCTTTAATAACTTATGTTTTATCACAGTTAATAATTGTATAAATAATTGAAAAGAAAATAATTTTCAATTAACTAAGAATAATTTGTAACGAGTAATATAACAATTTACTTTAAAAATAATTATTTTTCTCTGCATCTCTTTTATTTATTTATCTATTATATTTTATTTTCAGGTTCATTCGAGGGACTTAAACATGTCCAGGTTCATCCAACTAACTCATCCGGAGTTAGTTAGGAGGGAAAAATTCGCATGACGTGCCTGTCGCGGGTAACACGCACGTGTACAGTGCGTGGGTGAAGAACTATGGAAGTTGGTGGAAGATGTGGCGGTGACATGCAGTGCATGACATAAGTTACTTAAGTAGAGCAAGTAGTGTTTTTTGGGAGACTCTCATTCGACATTCCATGCTAGAAAATACGAGTGCAGAACTCCCAGGAGATGACAGAGTCAAACTGGAGACTAAGGAGCCCGAAGGCAGAGTGATATTTAGGGAGTCTTTCTTCCTATTTTATTAAAGACTTGTACTCTGTTTTTTGATTGTTTTAAATGATATATTTCGTTATGATCATGAGTTTATTTTCCATCTCGGGAGCTTTAACCTTTGTTGGTTTATCTGTTAAATTGTTCACTAACTCATTGATTGACATCAGAATTAATCACCGAGATCAACTCTGATGTTAAGTAAATTTGTTCACACCTTACTGTAAAAAATTTCATAGTTTCAAGTTCAATTGGCGAGGCTGAACTTGATCTTTAATTCTTTCAAGCGTTAATGTCATTACAGTTGGAGTTTTACGGCGAGTTTAACATCGACTGTATTCTTTTTCAAAATTTTAACAGACGATGATCTTTAGAGTGGTGAACTCTAAAAGTCATACTTCTGTTTGATGTTTTTTCTGCTGAGTAAGATATATCAAACCATTTCTAGGGTGTGATTCAATTAAGTTTAGTGGATAGTTATCCTTATAATCATCATGTTTGGAATTCCCAAGAAAATTTTTGTTCTTAGCTCCTTTTTCTTTGCTTCTTAAAGTAGTATTCTTAATTTCATAGTTTATCAGTACCTACTGCAATTTTATCCCCTTTTTATAAAATTTAGTTCCTTTGTAAAGAATCTCATTTCTTCCTACTATTTCTAGATCATCTTTTAAAAATAAAAAAAATATAAAAGGTAAAAATATTTTCACTCTCTTCACTACTGACAACAGTGGAGTGTTTTTTGCTTAGAAACTTAGACAACTACTCTGCCTTCTCTGTGGATCGACCCTGCACCACTATGCTAGTGTAAGAGTTATAAATGTAATTTTGAGGACTGTGAAGACCTCCAGCTGATTCAAAATTTGGCGTCGTTGCCGGGGAAGGCACGCACTGAGAGTCTAGGGTTTAAAAAAAATATTAAAAAATACTAAAAATATCATTTAAAAAAATCTGTTTGATTTTTTTTTTTTGAACTTGAACCTACTGTTTGTGTTGATTTTGAAAAAATCTGCTTCACTGAGAACTATTGTGTGTTTAGGCTCATTCGGTTTCGATTTAAAAATGGATGTTAATCAAAATTGGAACCAATCTGGACCTTGCTGTGTTTGTTGTGGTGATTATGGACATACTGCCTGGCAGTGTGTCTATAACCAGCCACAACAGGATTTTTACATTGAAGAAGATGAGTATCTAGAGCCTAGTGCTGACACCCTAACTAAAATTGAATTAATTGATTATAAATTGGATGCTAGGGTGGAATTAATTAATAATTGGTTAACTCAAACCCATGAAATTCAACTTAAAGATTCTCAAGAGCGAGATCAAAGACTAAAAAGATTAGAAACCATGCTCTTGGAATTACAAAAGAGACTTAAAGAACATAAAGAATTTGAAGAAAAAGAAAAAGAAAATGTGTATAAAAGATTTAAAAATCATATTGAAGAGAAAAGTGACAGTGAAACGGGGTAGCAAAACATTCACTCTAAAGAATCTGATACTGTTGAACCAAATTTAGAAATAACCAACTCACTTAATCAAGAGAATAACAATGAAAATCCAATAAAGAGCTTTAATGTTGTTGAGTTGTACAATTTTGAAATTGAATTAAAACATATTGAAAAAGATTGACCAGTTCTTTACATCATTCCTTCTTTTGAGAAAAATCAATGTTTTAGAAGTTTTGAGAATGAAGTCACTCGGGTTGAAGAAATACTTGGAACTAAAAATTTGAATGTTAAAAAATCTTCACCCAAAATTTCTGAAATTCTGAACATTGAGCCTGAACATGATATTGGGTACACATTGGAAGATAACCTTAAG
The DNA here is from genome assembly GCA_963277665.1 of Viscum album. Taxonomy (NCBI): domain Eukaryota; kingdom Viridiplantae; phylum Streptophyta; class Magnoliopsida; order Santalales; family Viscaceae; genus Viscum; species Viscum album. Next base: position 69,147,904 of record OY728134.1, read on the forward strand.
ATGGAATTCAAAGAATTTCAAATCTTTGAACCTAAATTGAAAACTTCTCTTTCATGTTTTGAAACTCCAAATCCAATAATTATTGAAATGTTGTATGATAATGAGGATGAGGGAATGGTATTTGAAGAAAAATTAACTGATGAGTTTGCACTTACCTATTCTCATTGTAATCACTTTTCTGAAACTTTGTGTACTAAATTGGAAAACATTGTTGATTTACATGGGGGTAAATGTTTTAATTTGAACAATATTGAACATGATTTTATTGAAGAAGAATTGAACATTTCTCGTCCTAATTTAATATTTTTGGAACACTCAAATGAAATGGTTTTGGAGAGTGATCATTTTGATTTTGAATTTGAAAATGAGGTCGAAGAAACACATGATCTAGGAAGAGTTGATTTGATAGAAGCAGTAGATGTTGAATGTGAGTTAAAAGATGAGGATATTTTGGAAGAGATTTATAACATTGTTAGAGCTGAACTACCTAGTGATAAAAGAAATTCTTTTCCTTGTTTGTCACTTCCATCCTCACCTATGAAGGGTTCTGAGCTTTTTCATGATACTGATAATATTCTAGAGGGGGAATTATACTTGAGTTCCAATGCTCATGATTCTGTTCAGAACATTATTGAATCCCATTTTGAACCTACTATTCAGTGTTCACTCACAAGCACCCTTTAATTTGAACCTATGAGTGTTGAAGTTGAGAGAGAAAGACATGAAAATAATGTCACAACCTTTAAATCACCTATTACTATGTCGTCCCTTCATTTTAACTCAAATCTTGATAACTCTGAAACAATTCTGGAAGTGGACAACACTATACCCATTACGGTTAAATGGTGCTACTTAGGGATTATTTTAGGCTATGATAATTTAGTTGTTGTTGTATTTAGTCTTGAAGCCCACAATTTTCAATGTTCTGTTAAAGATAATTGGGCCAAATATATGTGGTGGTTTCTATTAAGGAAACCACATCCTCCTAGTGACTACAGTTAGTTTCTAGGTGAGTCTGGTTGGAGACTTTAAACCTAGCGCTGCATGGGAGGAAACCCATGGTTTTTGTTTTGTTAGTAAATAATAAAAATTTGTAATTAAATAAAGTCTGAATGAAGACTTTAAATTCAGTGCTTCATGGGATTCAACCCATGCTTCTTCTTTGTTTTCATTTTTATACTCTTTAGTGTTGAATAAAGTGCTTCTTTGATTGTCTTCCTTTTGCTCTATATCTGTTGGAAGTTTGTTATTTGATTACATTTTCTGTTTTTCAGGATGCTACTGCTTGTGTCATTAAAGGAGTGGAATCCCCATGATGGAGGTGTAAATGCATCATATATTCAGGTAAGTACATCAACTTGCTGTATTTATTTTTCTGCTCCTTAATTCTCAAATAAAATTCTGCTAACTGAATAATTCTGTTTATATTATAAAATTCTGCTTGTACCTCATTTTTAGAATTTGTAGCTCATTGATAAAATCCCTCTCACTTATTGAATTTAAGTGTGGGGGGGTTCATGCAGACTGAAAAATATTTTTTTGAATCAACTTGTATCTTTGAGGTGTTTAGCATGAACATTGTTTACTGTATTGAACATATTATTGAACTTACTGTTTAAAATGCTTACACCCAATTAATTGTACACCCACACCTTAAATGCTATGTTTGAACTTTAATGAAAATATTTTCCACTGGACATCAATGTTAACAGGTGTACTTGTCAATGAACCTATTGTTAATTTAACCTTTGAGGCAAACACCAATCTTTTTGAACAACATTGAGACCCTTTATACATGTCATCAATATACTAAATTGAAAATATGTTTTGAACTTAAATTTCTTAATTGTACTCTTCCATATTTAGAATTCAAAGTTGGGGACAAATTTGGGTTTTAAGTGTGGGGGAGGGGGTCAATTCTTGACAGTGATAAACTGTGTTTTATTGTAAAGCTCATCAATTCCCTGTGATTTTAAACTTTTTTTCAAAAAAGGGTCAAAAATGAGATCATTAAGGCGAGGGGAAGGATGAACGCCAGATGAAGAAGGGATAAATTGGTTTATATTATAATCATATAGATTGTATCATTGAGGTGATTCACACAAAAAAAATTAATTTTTTTTGGAACCTAGGTGAACGATTTATAGTACGAAGTTCCTTGGTTGTAGTCTTAATTCCATTGATGTTTTACCTCATGTAACTCTTGGAATTATCACCCGAGTTTGGATTGAAATGAGCCACTAATTTGTGTCACATATGAGGCATGAAATCTTCATTACTTGATGATTCATAGTTTTCAAGACTACCAGTGAAAATTTGATCTATGCAAGATTCATCTGAGTAACTCATTTTTTTAAAGCCTACTGATTTGTAGTGTACTATGTTTTGAGTGCTGGACATGTTACATTTCGAGTTAAAATGATAAACACTTTACTGTTTTTCAATGTAAATAAAACATGGGATTTTTTGAGGAAAAAATGTTTAACTATTGGGGAATTTGATGTGACCTTATTTTTACTCAGGTTGCCACATCTTTTTATTAATTTTTATACAATTTATTTAATTATTTTAACACTTTTTAATAAATAAATGCAGTTTTGTATTTTTATAAATAAATTTTTTAATTATACCTTTTTTTATAATAATTTGTGTAATTTTAGTCTTTAAAATAATAAATTTACTCTTTCTTTATTTTTAATATAACTAAGTATCAATTATTATAATTAATTTTAATCTATTCATTTAATATAAAATTTTCATTTTTACTAATTAATTAATTTGTTAAATAATTTACTATTTAATTTAAAATTGTTCGCTATCGGTAACCAGATTACCCACTGTCAGGTTACAGCTATATTGCTAATGGTGGGCTTTGTCACCGTTACCCTTTTTGTCCTAACGGTAGCCTTTAAATTCTATCGGTGAGCCTTTTAGCGGTGAGTTTTTAGTTTGGTTTATTATAAATCTACATAACTTTATAATAGTTAATATTTATTTAAACAATTATTTAATCAAAATAATCCAAATTATTTAACTTAGGCTTTATTTTATTAATTAATCTTTTAATAAAGTTGCACTAGAATAGGTTAATCTTATTATTGTATGTGTTTAGTCTTCCTGCTCGTCATCTAAGTAAGTTATGTGTGAATTTTAAATTAATTAAATTGGTCCTCCCTTAATTTTATGTGTTCAATTAGTTAATTAATTAATTAATTAAGAGTGATTAAGCATTAATTATATTATTTTATGTATACCGATTATTTATTAAGTTACCAAATTCTGATTTAAGTCTACCGGTGAGGTAGACTATTGCTTGCGGTGACTTATTTGGGTCACTAATGCAAACTTTATCATTCGCAACTACCTTGAAATTAATTAATTTATATAGTTATTAAACTCTTTTATTATTATAGCTTATCAATTATCAATTTTATTAATTTAATTGTTATCAACTAATACTTTTTATTATAATTCCAACGTTTTTAAGTTTAATAAAAATCATGTTTTAAATTAATGGTGTTTATTTTTTCTCTTTAATTAAATATTTTCAATCTTTTATTTAGTTTAATTTGAGTTTTAATTTAAAGTTTAATCTATGTGTTTTAAATTTTCCAAGGTCACCGTGAGTTCTTTAATCTCATTCATACCGGTAACCCTCATTTTAATATACCGGTGACTATCTATTTTATTCCCTTGGTGACCCATGCGCCTGCTCTTATTTATTTCACCATAGCGGTATCCTTTTCTTTTAATTGTAACGGTGACCCTGCGCCGCATTACCTCACCATTACCCACTTATTTTCCACCTCACTGTTATACTCCGCGCACCCCTTTTGCACCTCACCGTTACCTCCCCATTTCTAAACCTCGCAGTTACCCTCATTTTCTCACTATTAAACCTTATTTTCTCTACCTCACCGTTACTGTAACTTTCAACCTCACCATAATACTTACTCCCCTGCATCTTCACCGTTATCCTCTCTTCTTTGCCTCACTATTATACCACCCCACCGATAGTTCATGCCTCTACTCATCGTCCTTCTTGGTTATCACCCCCTTCCAAATGAAACAATTTTGCAATCACTTGGATGCTGAAGATGGCGCCGGTTTGCTGAAGAGGTGGTCGTGAGTCGTGACAAGTAGAGGAGACATCTACAGGAGCTGGGATGTAACATCTTTACTATGCGTTGCTAGTCGTAGAGCTGGTGGTTGAGTCCCTGAAGTTGAATTCATCGCGCCACGCCAGAGATGAGAGAATCGGGGACGCTGTTGGAGGAGGGCTCCCTTCACCGCGCTGGAGGGGAAGATTTCTACCACTGAGTGGATTCCATTTCTAGATGCTGTCAGAGGAAGGAGTCGAGCCGCTGTTGCGCGAGCAGGGAGCGCGCCACTGCTGTATGCGCTGGTAGGAGGAGGGGAGGTCGCTGATGATTGCTGTTTTCTGCCATTGCTGGATGCTGTTGGAGGAAGGAGCCTGCATTGCATTGGGTTCAAAGGAAGAAGAAGCAATGCCCCCTATTGTGCACCAGAATTGGGGGAGGAGGGAAGAAGACAACATAATTAAAACATAAAAAATAAAATAATAAAAGTAAAGTCAAAAGGAAAAAAAAGAAAAAGCTAAAGTAAAAATAAAATTAAAATATAGTTATCTTTTCATAAAGTTAGCTTTACTAATTCAAATTAATTTATAAGTAATCGATAAAAGATAATAATTTGAGACATCAATGAATTATAAATTAAATTGTAAAACTTAATTAATAATAAATGTAAATAATAAATTAATTTAGTTTTAATAGAATTAATTTAGAATCAATAATAATTATAAATAACCTTTAAATTATACTTAATAAATTAAAAATACTTGAAACTTAAGTAATAACATTAATTACTTTATTAAAATTAACTAATTAATTAATTAATCTAATTATTAAGTTTCTTTTTTTGTAATAATTACATTATTAATTTAATTTAAATTATTAACTTAATTATTTATGCTCTTAATTTTTAATAACTTAGTTTAAGTGTTAAAATAAATAACTTAGTAATTATTTTATTAACTTAATTAAACCAATCATCCCTTAATAACTTATGTTTTATCATAGTTAAAAATTGTATAAATAATTTAAATGAAAATAATTATCAATTAACTAAGAATAATTTGTAACGAGTAATATAACAATTCAGATTAAAAATAATTATTTTTCTCTGCATCTCTTTTATTTATTTATCTATTCTATTTTATTTTCAGGTTCATTCAAGGGACTTAAACGTGTCCAGGTTCATTCAAATAACTCATCTGAAATTAGTTATGAAGGAAAAATTTGCGCGACGTGCCTATCGTGGGTAACATGCACGTGTGCAGTGCGTGGGTGAAAAACTTTGGAAGTCGATGGAATATGTGGCGGTGACATGCAGTGGATGAAAAAGGTAACTTAGGTAGAGCTAGCATTGTTTTTTGGGAGACTCATTCGACATTACATGCCAAACAATACGAGAGCAAAACTCCCAGGAGATGATAGAGTCAAACTAGAGACTAAGGAGCCCGAAGGTAGAGCAATATTTAGGGAGTCCTTATTCCACTTTTCTTAAAGTATTGTACTCTGTTTTCATATTATTTTCAATGATAGATTTCATTATGAACATGAGTTTATTTTTTATCTCGAGAGCTTTAACCTATGTTGGTTTATCTGTTAAATTGTTCACAAACTTATTGATTGGCATCAGAATTAATCGGTGCGATCAACTCTGATGTTAAGTAAATTTGTTCACACCTTACTGTAAAAAATGTCATAGTTTCAAGTTCAATTTGCAAGGTTAAACTTGATCTTCAATTTGTTGAAGCATTAATTTCATTATAGTTTGAGTTTTACAGTGAGTTTAACTTTGACTGTATTCTTTTTCTAAATTTTAACAGACGATGATCTTTAGAGTGGTGAACTCTAAAAGTCATAATTTTGTTTGATGTTTGTTCTGGTGAGGAAGATATATCAAAAAATTTCTAGGGTGTGATTCAATTAAGTTTAGTGGATAGTTATCCTTTTAATCATCATGTTTGGAATTCCTGAGAAAATTGTTGTTCTTAGCTCCTTTGTCTTTTCTACTTAAAGTAGTTTGCTTAATTTCTTAGTTTAACAGTACCTAGTGCAATTCTATCCGCTTTGTAGAAAATTTAGTTTTTTTGTAAAGAATCTCGTTTCCTCCTACTATTTCTAACTCATCTTTTAAAAATAAAAAATATATAAAAGGTAAAAAGATTTTCACTCTCTCCACTACTAAAAACAGTGGATTGTTTTTTGCTTAGAACCTTAGAAAAATCATCTGCCTTCTCTACGGATCGACCCTGCACCACTATGCTAGTGTAGGAGTTATAAATGTAATTTTGAGGGCCGTGACGACCTCCGGATGATTCAATTTCCATTAATAAATGGGAACTATATTTTTATTTGGTTCTTTAAAACAATAAAAATACCTTAGCCTTGGTGATTTGATCCCTTGTATCTTATGAAGATATAATAGATTAAAAACCAACTCTAGGTTACTAGTGTTGGGGTTGTTACAACTATGATGGGGCCAATGTGAATCTTTTACTCATTAAATGGATTGGAAATAAGATATTGAGTGGGGATTATTCATATGGGATACACTAAGATTCATGACATGGTAGGTGACTCAGGTGAATATATATTTAAAATATTACACCTTTTATGAGGCACATATATAGGGAAACCTAGATGGGTATCTCTACTCATGGAACATAAGTGAACAAAGATGAGTATCTCAACTCTTGAAAGATATAACTAACCAATAGAAGTATCTTACCTAAAGGATTATAAAGTATTTACAATGAGTATCATGCCTCAGGATCTTAATTGGACTAAAGTTATATTTTTTAGTGTTTCAACCAAAATCGGTTCTAACATGGCATGAAATGTTCTTAGTGTGGCACTCAACATTTTAAAGGGGTTTGTAATTGGGGAAAAGGGGCCATGATGAAACCTATAGACCATAGTTCGTCACTAATTAGGACCAAAGGTGTGAGGTAATCCATAGTTTTTTAGAATGATTAGATTATGTATAAATGTACATTGGATAGTCTTTATAAATTAGTTGGAATCATTATATGTGCTTCACATTAGACCCTTTTGGTTGGGGAATCCTTATAGCTATGTTTTTTGAGATGGGGGTTCACATAGAACATTCTGTTAAGGGGTATTGAATAAGGAATTTTAGAAGGTAATATGTAGAGTGCTTCTATAATCATTATTAACAAAGTTCATTCAATGGAGTGGTTTGTGTGGTTACATCAAGGGGATGAATCAAGTATGGTTGATCATATAATTTCTTAGTGAAGATCCTCATATATTATTTTTATGAATGAGAATATATCCATATAGGATCCATGTGTAGGAAAATCTGTGTAGTATTTTTATGTAGTGGATCCCATCAAGCTATTATATGTTTTACTTACACTTAGGAACATCTTGTAGCATCATTTATACTTCAAATCACCATTATAAAATCTGTATTATGTCTTTAGTATATTGGTTTGGCTGGTGGCCCAGACATATGGGATTTGTGTAGGAGGGTCGATGTAAGTAAATCATATAACCATCACCACAAAATGGGATAATCTATTTGGACACACATATATGATTCATGATTTTCTCTTCACATGTTGTCTTTTTGTTTATTATTAATAGAGTGAGGATTCCTGAGATTCCTTTGAGAAGTCCCATGTAACATCATAATTCGGACCTGAGAACAATCTGAGGGGGGGGGGGGATGGGGGGGTTATCAAGGTCTAATAAATTTATTCATAATAATATTTTCTTAAAATGATAAGTTGTATTAATATCAAATATATTACCCAAAAATATATTCTATTAAATAAAACCATGTCTATAAGGGAAGCACACAACAATAAAGTGGTCTTGTTAGTATACAGAGAACAAATTTGATTCATAAAGGCAGCACAAAATCATATAGGATCTCAATAAATAGATCATGAATGAATTTTGACTGTGATGCGATGTGAATCCATGAATAATTTTAATATAAAAAATAGAAAATCTGAAACTTCAAAATAAATATCATTGTTTTGAGGATAATATTTAGTCAAGAATGAAATACACGACTACAAAATTAGTTCACCCTAATTTTCCATTTCTAATTTTTTGGGAATAATGGATAATGTTTAATGCAATTAATATTTGATCAATCAGTTTATTTATTCTCTATGAAGAACTAACTATATATATGTATATAAAACTATTCCATTAAATATTTACATATTGTATATAAATATTTTCCAAGGCCAATGAGTGCCAATAAATTCATAAAAAATGGGTTTTAGGGGATTAATATATGTTTTTTATTGTAATTTTTGAAATAAATCACCTATTCATAGTGAGTGGTTCACCTAAACACTTAACATGCTTGTAATTTTTTTAGTAATCTCTATATATTAGTATGTTAGATTTCATGTGTCACATTGATGTCACAACTAATTATTTCATGTGGCATTTTGGTATTATTTTAATAAAACTCAACTAGGTTTTTATGAGTGGGAACCATAAAATGAAATCCACGGAATAGTTTATGAAACAGAATTTTCATCACTACCAATTCAACCACCCATAATATTTCTTATTTTCTAAATTAATTTAATCATATTCTAGTGTAACATATAAAATATTTCTACATCACAAGAAACATTTAGTGTAATTTTTGTTATCAATTGGACTAAGAGGATGGTTTTAAAAAATAGTGATCTCAACATGATGATTTTTTCTACCGTGATATTTATGTCTACTTTAGGTGTTTGGTTTGCTAGGATTAATAGTTAAGTTATGGATTTTGTAGATTTAAACTCCAATAAAAGACTCAATATTTTGGATTTTTCATGAAGAATTATGAATTCATGTATTTTGATGTTTCTATGAGGAATAATTAAATCACGATAATAAATATTCTGAGAGGAATAATATATTTATATATTTTAATGATTCCAAGAGTAATATTCTACTCAATACCTTTCATGTTTTAAGTGTAATAACACAAAGATTAACTATTGACGAGAGAAACAATTAACTCTTGTATTTTGATGATTCTAATAGGAATAATTTTAATGGTTTTTATCATACTTTTATATGGTTACTAAAGGATTACTAGACCCCAAATGTATTTTCCCAATAACTGTAATGTTAGGGGATATGAATGAAAATGTAATTTAAATATACATATGAAATATTATATCTAGATGTCATTTTTTCCTTTTGAAAAAAATGAACTAAATAAAGAATAGTTTTAAAAAAATCCTAACACAAATATATCTCATGTGTAAGGGAGAAGATATAGTGATTAATGATGAATAGTCATTGGAGAAAATTTTCCTGAAATAAGAAGATCGCATAGGAATTGGGAGGATGATATCATTAAAAAATACAACCTTAGATACAAAAAAATTTGTTTATTCCATACTAGTATTTTAATATTTTGTAAGACTACTATATCACAAAATAAAAACTTTTCTAAGTAGTTTATGAGTTATATAGGATGGGCCAAAATACAGATAGTTGTAATTCATGATACATCGACTGTATACCCTCATAATGGAATGTTTCTATTACTTTTTTCTTAGAAAATGGACATAGAATGTATATAACTATTTATCATTTTTCATAATTGAAATACCTTTGAGAATTATAAATTTTTTAATTTTTTCCAAGCTATCACCTAAGAAGAAGATGTAGTGGACTTGAGGGTAAACACACTTATTTTTCTATAATTTCAAAGTGTAGGTTTTAAACATGAAATTTATTGTGCATTTTGCCTTTATTTAATGCTAATAATCCTTCCAATGTGATACATGATGTAGGACAACTGACCATAGAATCATCTTTTTCCCAAGATTTAGTTTGAAGGATTTTGACCTATTGAGTACTATGTGTCCTTCCATTTCGAGTTTAAGGTCTCTAAAATTATGCTAATATATATTTTTCTGTTTATGTTTAAATTGCCTTGAAAAAAAGATAAGGCATATTAAAAGACAACACAAGTGAAGGAAAACCTGACCTGAATGGAGAAACCAATATAAAAAATGATCATATCCATTGAAAATATTTTATTTGGTTTAAGGAAAAAATGTATAGACCATCATTACTAATATAATACCGTCATATAGTATCGATAATTGGAGGTATAATAATTATATTATAAGGGTGATTTCATCATAAATTAATGGAGAGACTAAATATAGTGTCTATAGTTTCATGGATGGTTTCTCCAAGATTAAGTTTATAGTTCACCACCCGATGTGTCATATGAATTAGAGTCAAATGTTAATTCCATTTACATTTATAACAGGAGACCCTCAATATAAATCTTGAGATGTTGAGAGGATTATCTCAACTTAAGAAATCAATTTACTTATCAGACATTCACAAAAAATATTTAAAGGGCAGTACTAATAAGATTTCATAACCCTTCTATGATTGTGGGTATGATTCATGAATTTGTATCTTTTTTTGTATTTGAATTTACATTATACATTGATTATGTAATTTTTAAAATATAACCTATGAATTCACTAATCAATGGTAAATATATAGTAATGGGAGTTGATTGACCATTATTAGTTGTGAAACCCAGTTTTCACTCTTAGCAAAATTGTCCCTGGTGTTAGGAGCTATTTTTCCATCGGGAAAAAAAATTCCCATGGGAAAAAATCACACGATTAATGGAATAATTTATTTTCACCATTAATTGGGTGGTGTTTAGTTCAGATAATTCAATCACTATTAATATTTTTTCATTGATGGTGGGTGACCTAGTGGAACAATTAACTCCATTTCATGAATTTATTTAAAGGTAATCTTAAATAAATGATTTGTTTCTATGATGATTCAGAAATATAATATAGAAATTAGTTTAATAAATAATTGGAAACTCAACATGGGATCAATTATATAATATGTTATTCTTATTTAAATTAAAAAATTCATGGTGTGAAGGTAAAAAACAAAATTTATGAGTACAAAATCACATTAAAGTGTGGTCTACTGATTTTGATGAGGCATTCATGTCATGATTGAAAATTTTCTTATCGAACAACTTGAACTTTATTAATAGGTTAAAGTAAGATATAATATAATATTTTCACTTTCTAGTGGCATACTATATTTATAATATTATTTCTACTACATCAACACATTGGTTTCTAAAATAATTAATCATTATTTATTTCAGGCCCAAAATGTTTCTCAAACCATAGATAAAAATTTCTTAGCAAGAAGAGAACTTAGTATTTCTCAAGTTGCACTAGATGGTTCATCATCTCAACCTACCATTAGTATCTTTTCTGACATGTAGTTTAAATTCATGAAATTTTCAGTGTAATGGGTTGATACTTTAGATCATACATCCTTGAAAAAATTATAAGTTACCTTACAAATCCACAAGTTTCTGGTAAACCCAATGTGTATAAGAGATCAGTGGTAATATAGATAACTTAATAGATAAGTACTCAAGGTTTAATTTTATGATTCATTTACTAGGGAATGGAATATAAATTTTTGGCTTGTATTGGGATATTATATCCAAATATCCATATATATCATATAGTAAAAGGAATCATGTCATATATAATTATTATAAAAATTTTCCCATATAATTAGCTTGACAATAAGTAGAGAGTGGTATTTTATTGTATTATATGATTAACATGAGAAAAATCTTTATGAATTATAACCAAGATGAAATATCTATATTTCCTTAAAAATGTTGCACTTAACCATTTCATTCGATTATAGATATGGGATATATAGTATTTTATTTTACATGGAAATATCTCTCATATGGGTAATAGGTCTCAATTGATAGACCACTCAAAGAAATTTAAAGTATTGTGGGAAAGGATACATGTCACGTAGTTTATATTCATCATATAATGACTCATAATCACTAAAAAACATGGTTGTCTGAAGAGGAAATTCATATGGATGACAATGATCTGATTTCACCCATGAAAAAAATGAAATATAATTTCCTTTGTGTTTTACCTAATAAAGATGACCTGAGAAAAATTCGAGGGAAAAATATTGGAAAATATCATGAATATAGGGAAAATTTCATTATACCATATGTTAATGCATAAATAACCATATGGTATGTACACATACATATAAATAACTCATATGTACATGATATTGTATAAAATTAATTCCAATCAAGGAGATGAAACCTGATAATAATGGAAACTCGTGCACTTCATTAGAATTATTAGATTTTCCTTGGATTAGAGATACATGATTCACTAAATATATTGTGAATATAAAAATCATGCCTAATATAGTTCTTATTAAGTTATTGTTTTCTATAATTAAACTTGGGTCATCCAATATATTCTTTAACACTAAATTACCATGGAATAAAAGAATACCCCTATATTGATAGGGGTGACACAAGGGGGGATTTTTATTTGGGTTATCTAGTACATCCCCTTAATTATAGATTAGATTATTATAGGATAGAACAATCGGAATAGTATGGAGTGTATTTGGATAGAATATTTGTTTTGTAGTGAAATATCATGTGATATAGACAAAATTTAATATAGAATAGTTTCATAAAACTAAAACCATTATGGGTGATGTTTATGTTCATATAACTCTGTCCAAATATATTTTATTTTATGGTCACACAACATGAATCCTCATTAATAGATTATTAAATTAATAAGGATATAAAAAATATTTTTTTATCCACATTAATATGGTGAATAAGGATGTAGAAAATTAGGTCATCTAATTTTGTAATCAAAGTTAGATAAATGATTACTATAAGGTGTAGTACAATACTTAATGATAGAAAAAATCAATACAAAAAAATTAGAAAATAAATCTCGGGATTAAGCCTAAACATTTTTCTATTATCAAAAATTCTTCAAGGGATTACATAAATTTCTAAAATGGAAATGTTTCATTCATTATTCAATAACTTTTCTCATAAGATCAAACAATCCATTTTACCAATTGCAATGAGTGGGGAATCCTACAGTATTTTATCAAGATTTTGTAATTACTAGTTGAGTATATATACTATACATGTTTTCTAAAGATTATTTAAACATCATATTTATTGAATTATATTTGGTTTTGGGTGATTATATAAATGGGTATCTATTACTCAAGGGATAAACCATTATATAGTATGCATGCAATTTTGATAGGAGAAATAGATCAAAATTAATGTAGATGGTACACTAATCATAAAAATGAATTTTTTAAGGGATCAACATGTAATGTGGATATTTTAGTCATTCTTAATGATCATATATGATTGACTAATACTATTATTTTATGGACATATGGTATGGTTCATGAAATTAAAAGTTTAATATCATGTTAAAAAATTCATAAGTAATATTGTTAACAGCATTATGTTTAGGAACTCCTAAATTTTAGTTTGAAATAATATGACAAGGATTTATATTATATAATTTTTATGTTTGTTTAATTATTACCATTCTTTTAATGAAACTACAGAGATTCATCTCATATTTTTGAGAAATATGTTTCCACATTTTAAGGTAGGGATATAAAGGTACCTGAGGTTGATAGGGAAATCCCAATTTAAAAAATGGATGAGAATTTGATTAAGTATTTTCACACACATTACACAACATAGATTATAATGTGGTTGGACATAAACTAAATAAAAATTCCAAAAAATAATATTTTACTTTGTAAAATGGGATACTTTAAACTTATCATAGCTTATGGATAAATTACTAAAGGTTGGGGATTAATACATAGACATTTTTCATACATTATAATTCTATGTCTAATTTAATTGACCTCCCTATATATTTTAAGGGTGTGTATGATGGAATATTTTCTATATGGTTTAACTAAATGTGAAAACAAATGAAATACCCTACAGTTTAAGTTCATAAGACAATTGTGATTTCCAAGTAGTTTGTAGTCATATAAATTTTACATTATTCTATGTAATTTAATTTTATGTAGATATGAAATTTTTTCCCAGTATTTCATAATGATGCATCGTATCCACACAAGCCAATGTAATTATCCAAAACCACTTTTTTAGTTAGAATATATAACAACATGGTTGGGGATTAAATTTCCATTTTAAAAATAAAATGATAAATACAAGGGGAAATTTAAAAATTAAATGTATTTTTATATGAAAAAATGATAATGATATAAATTTTATAAATTATATAATGGAAATATCATTCTCAATTAAGATAGTAATCGCAATGTAATAAGGTGGTAAAAATTATCTTAATGTTATGGATATCATGATTGAATGATGCATTGTATAAATAAAAATAAATAACAAACATTATTTCATAAGGTTTTTGGAAATATATAAATGTGATTCCATGTGTCTCATTCACTTGAATCAATATATATGTCATATTATAACCATTGTTTTAAAATATTTCAATTAAAAAAAATTTCTATGCTTTTTGATGTAGATATTTCAAAACTAAATTTCACTTATTTTTAATGGAGTTTGGTAGAAACAAACATCCCTTTATTTTTTACATAGATAGGAAAATACTAATTGATGAAGGTTTGATTTAAATAGTGATTTTTCTAAAAAAATACATTAAAATTTTATTCTCATATCTCTTTATAATTATTGAGAAAATTGAGAGAGATTGATAATGAAAATGCTGAGAGACATTGAAATTTAGAAATTGTGATTGGATTTAAGAAAGTGAGAATAAATAATGCTATAAATTCATCATTGATTATAGAAGATATTTGATTAATAGATATTTTTATCAATTGGGTTGAAATCCAATCTCCCCGTGGTCTCTATTTATAGGAATCAAAATATATGGGAACCTTATAGAATTCATTGGGGGAAATAAATCCAAAAATACCACATTTAATGCATTTTTTATCACATTAAATTCATTTATGAAAGAGAGATCATAGTTCCATTTAATACCCATTAGACTCCTCTTATAGTAGCTAGATAACCAAAAACACACTATAGATCAAATTACCACACTGGATAGTTAGTGATCCTCCAATCAATGTATGGTTGACATGTGTTGTTTTTGGAAGCTTCTATTCATTTCATTGGCTAGTCTGTTACACTCCACCATCTTATTGAGGATTCCTTCTAGTTTCTCCATCAAAATATAAAGGTGACACATTCTTTAATAGTCTTATATAAATCTTCAAAATATATTCATTGGTTTTATATCATCCATTAATAGTTTAAAAAATAAATAAAATGATTTTTAATGTCTTCATTAGGATAACTCAGGACACTTCAAAGTGATACTTCATGGTCTACTAAATCCATTTTTTCAAAAATTAAATAACAAATAAAGAACATCTAGAATCATAATAGGGTGTTTGTGATCATGAAAAAAACACGAGTGCTATAGTTCTAATAATATCCCACATTTTCATGATCAGAGCAACATAACATAAAAATATATGATGAGGGTAAATAAAGAGTGATACATGTATTGAAATACATTAATGATATTATATATTAAGATATTCAACATCCTAAAAAGATAAATGTAACTCAACATAATCCAACATTAGCCTAATAATTAAAATGCACCTATCACTTTGTGAAATAAAGAATTTTATAACCCTTTTACTCAATAGTACCTCCCACTTTTTATAATCAAAATAGAAATAAGGTAAACTAAAAAAGATATATTATATGATAACTAAAAAATATTTAAAACAATTCTGACTTGAAATATTAACTCCCCCTTAATTATTACCATAAAAATAAATGCCAAGATTAGATATAGGTATATAAAACTTAGATAACACATAAGATATAAATAAGAAAAGTTCATGATATGGATTAAATATAAAACATTATAGATCATATCACCTCAAATAAAAGGATATTCAAAAAAAATTAAAAGAAAATACATAAGGGGAATAGAGTAATTATATAGATTTTAAATAAAGGATTAAAAATTCATAAAAAAACTAAATTGGAAAAAATATTAGAAACAACTTCATTTTGAAAAAAAAATCGAGATAAAAAAATATAACCAAAAGAAAAAGTAAAATATAAAACCTATCCTATTTTTAGAAACTAGAAGACATAGTCATGAGATTAAGAGAGAAAGTATATATCATTAATCTATGTTCTAAAGTAAAAATAAATGTTAATAGTTCGAAAATAATTTTCCCAGGAACATAATCCCATTAATTCATTAGAATGAAAAAGGTGATCCTCTCCCTAAATTGGGGAATTTGCCAAAGATATCAATATGATAGTGATATATAAATAATTTAATGATTTTAATGAAGACTTTTTAATGATATTCTGAATTATGATATGGTATTGTTGTGTAGTGATGTAGTGATAAAAAATGTTAAATTACTGTTTATTTCAAAACCAATATTTTGGGTCTATAAACTCAATCTAATAACCATGTTAAATCAAATAGAATTCCCTGATGTTAGTGAATAGTGTCTTGAACCTTCATAGAGGGGTCTGTGCAAGGGCTCCCAAAGCCCACCTCTAATAGTCTATGGACTGGTGACCAAAACCAAGTAGGTATATCACTAACATGGGAGGCATTGCCTATGTACCTGTATGAATGCACATGTCTCCAAGCTAAAAAATAATGAATGTAAAACACTAAGTAAACCATGCATGAAAACCACTAAGGATCAATGAACTAGAGTTTAACATGTATGTAAAGTATAAAAAATTATCCCATGCTAGAATTCAATCCCACCAATTGAAAGACTGAAAACAAGTGAAAGTTAATGCTCTTGGAACTCATCTAAACAATATTCTTCCAAAAGGTTATTTGAGGAGAAGCTTCCTAAAACTATAGGGGTATACCTAATTTTTCTAATATTATTGTTCACCACCTAGTCCAGGACCACCTACATCTCCATTAAAACATTGGTCATCTACAAAAGACAAGTCATGTGTGGGAAAATCCCATGTAGGGGTGAGTAAAACAGTACGAAATATGGCAAATCAAAAAAACAAAGGAAAAAACCACAAAGGAAAGTACACATGAAACATTTTCAACTCAAACAGGTATAATTCTAATTCATGAAAAGAAATATTATCATATGTAGGCAATATAATAGCTAGAATCAATGAGACATGTAGTCCTAGAGGGACACTCAATCCCAAAGAGACACTCAGTCTCGATAAGTTACATAGTCTCCAACTCACATAGTCTCTTATTCACATAGTTTTTGAGTCATAATAAGTCACATGATTACTTTTAGAGAGTGATCATTCTAAAAGTACCTAATCATAAAACCAAAGGTTGTATTCCAAATTCCATTTAAATGAACATAGAGTATCTCAAAATGATTTTCTTGTCAAAAGGGTCCCAACTTCGTAAATGTATCATTAAACGGACACACAATTTCAATGTTATGGGGATTTTTTATAAATGGGTTTGTGGGGTAAGGGTCCAGTCTGACCTGGTTAGACCGACTTGACATGACATGACCAATTAGGGTTCGACCTGAGCTGATGGGTTGACCCGGCCTGGACCACTTGGACACAGGCTAGTTTCGTCAACCCTGAAGCAATGGTTTTCATGTCCTGCCTCGCCAATGTGGATGGCTCATCCAACTTCTCCTCCCATACATGGTTTGTGGGATGGAAAGCCATCCAATCCTACATGGAACCACATATCATCACCATTCCCCCTAGTCGTGGAACCATTCACTTCATGGGGTCGCGTCGCCTTGGGTCCTCCACCTCTGATCATTGAGTCGGTGGCCACCTGCTGCCAGGTGGTAGTGCCATCGCTGGAGACTCTCCTTCTATGGATCACCGTTCAGACTCAAGTGATCCATTTTTTGAAACGAAATCATTAATTTTCCCCTTAATTCATGTTCTTCATCACCATGAGATTGAATCCACATTACAACCCTTTCCACCAAAAAATGCTCAAGTGATGGTATCTCTTGCGTCGCATTGCTCCGTCTGTCGTCGTCATTGTCACACATCTGGTTGGTCATTACGAGGCTGGATCGTGGATTCCATATCATTTCAAAAAAATGGTTGTGAAATGACCCTTCATTCATCTTCCCACGATGAATGTGATGAAATCATAAAAAATAGGGGGAAAACCCCAAGTACCAACCCAAGGAATAGGCCTTGGATATTATATGTTTCAGCCTTGATCTATTTCATTTGAAGTATCAAGAAAAATGATAATAAAATTTAGATACACAATAATTCAAATATTAATGATTATCCCCAAAATAATTCCTACAAAGAAACCATGTTTCAAGAATGAGTAATCCGTAGGGAAACCTGTTCATGGGTTGATCTATGATCCTCATTAATTACAATAATGGGGAAAACAAAATAATTAAAGTAACATGCACTACCTCAAGGTTATAACAATCATATATTAAGATTGGATTTGGCGTCGTCATTTTCCAATCTATTGATCCTTGATCCCAGATCTGATCTCCAATCCTGATTCACCAACATTATTTGTCTAGGGAGCCTCTTCTCTTTGTCTCATAGAAACTCAAGGGTTATGGTGATACCCTAGATCTATAACATATATTTGTTTAAAAATAAAGATCTATTTTTCATTAAAAATATTTTCATTTAAAATATTTTAACGATAGTTACGTCCAAAATCTAACCTTTTTGTTTGGCCTACACTAAACGATGTTAGGCCTCGCGTATGGTAAAGTAGTTGTTCCAAATGCAATAGTTCCCTCAAATTTTCAATCTGGTCACCCATATAGTAGATATTAAGGTTCAATGTTATCCCTATGAGAAATTTTGATTAAAAACACAATTTTATTCAAAGATTTCTTCTAGGAACATAGGGTGTCAAAACCTCATACCATCATGATTCTTGGTCTCCAATTTTTTTTAATTAATTTATAAAAAAATAATCGAAAATATGAGTCATTAAATTAACCCCAAAATAAGTATTTATATCCCTAAAAACCAAAATCCGGGATACTCATAAAAAATATGATTGTACTAAGAACAAATCTAGGCCCTCACCTCCCAAGTACTCTCATAGAGATTCTCATCCTTCCACTAAACATGCACCAGAGGAATCAACCATCCATAAAGGATCTGCTCCTATAGATCCTCTAAATCTATTGGGTACTCTTTAAAATTTACCTCATATTTAATATCAAACATTCCACAATCAATGGCATGTGATGAATCATGCACGTACCTCCGTAGCTGCATCACATGAAAGATATCACACACCCTAAACTTATGTGGGGGTAGAGGTAGGTGGTACACCACCTTGCCAACTTTATACAGAATCTAAAAAGGCTCGATGATTCTTAGAGATAACTTTCTTCCCCAGAAAAATATCTTCAATCCCCACTGAGTTGATACTTGAAGAAATGCAGGGTCTCCTTCTTAGAACTCCAAGGGTTTCCATCTTTTATCCTTATAGGATTTATTTTCACTCTCTGTAGTCCTCATCAACTCCTAGATGATCTGTACCTTCTCGATGGTAGCCCATACTCACTCTAGTTTTATGATTACTGACTCCCCTGGGTTTTTTCAGCATAGCGGTGATCTACATGGTTTCTTATACAGGTCCTAGAATAGTTCCATAAAAATTGTGGAGTGGTAGCTGTTGTTGAACACAAAATCAATAAGAGCTAGGTGTTCCTCCCAACTACGAACAATGTCTAAGATTCAATAACTTGTCATTTCCACTAAAAATAGGATATTCCATTCCGTATGGACATCCATCATGGGATGAAATGTTTTACTCAAGAACAAAAGTGTTTTTAATGCATCTTGTAATCCCTTCCACAACAAGGATGTGAGGCGATCATCACAGTTTTAAAATATATTCTAGGGAATCCCAAGATGTCCTGTTATCTCCTGAACGTAGATAAAACCAAATCCTTCTACAAAACCCAACTCATGGATGGGTAAGAAGTGGTCCAACATTGTGAGGCAGTCAATGGTAATAGAGATGGTTTCAAGACCCATGGACGTGGATTGTAAACCTATCAGGAATTCCATTGATATTCTATACCACTTCCACTCTAGCACATCAAGTGAGTGAGACAATCTTACTGGAACCTGAAGCTCTACCTTCAGTTGCTGACAAATAAGGCACCGAGAAATGAATTCTTCACCCCCTTTATTATTACAAGACACTAGAACTGATGTCATATTTAATTGTACATATTTTCTACACGTGGATGTACTTCCAAAAGGGAGGTGTGGAAAAAACTCATTACCTCCTCTCACAAGTCCACCGATACAATGGAACACCCTCTAAAAAAATGACATGCTCTCCAACTATCAAATATCCATCTGAGGATTGCTTAGTGGATAACTGAGCATGTCAGGTCTCACAGTTGACATACCCTAGTTGTTCCTACAAAACTCTATGTATAAGTGGGGAGTGACAACAATATACTGGAGGTAAGCTTATGCATCACCATCCATGAAGGATATCTGCATTGAGGACAACTTATCTAACGCCTCACTCAATAACTGAAAGTTAAATCTCCTGCTGAGCACATATGACACCATGTTCCCCTTCCTCAGAGTATAAAAAATTATGAAGTCTTAATTCTAGAAGAACTCTAGCCACCATATCTATATCAAGTTCAATTCTTTCAGGGGGAATATATACTTGAGACTTTTTTGGTCTGAGTAGATGGTAAACTTATCACTCTTTATGTATTATCGTCAAATTTTCAATTCCTAGACCACTACTACTAGCTCAAGGTCATGGGTTTCATGGTTTTTCTCGAGTTTAATCAAATATTATGAACATTAAGCAATTAATATTTGTTCTTGAATCAGGACAAAACCCAGTTTTATCCCTGATGCATCACAAAATACTACATACCCGACTCCCTCCTCTGGAATTTTCTATATGGTGGCACTCGTCAACATCTTCTGTAAGTTCTAGAAACTCTACTGAAACATCCCCATCCAGAGGAAGGGTTTCCCTTCCAAATAAAAGATTAAAAGGGTGCTTCTACCATTGAAAATTTGGGAACGAACAACCGGTAGTACCCAACCAAACCCAATAAACTTCTTACCAATGTCACATTATTACATTGTTCCCAAGTAAGATTCGCCTCTATCATCACTGAATCCACTAAAACTAAAGCCTCTTAAATGACATGTCTTAACAATTTTACCTCCCTAATCCATAACTGAAACATTGAGAGCTTCCCATAAAGCTATTTCTCTTAGAGAATATCTCAGGCCATCCTTAGGTGTATCCCGTGATTCTCATCTAATGCAAAGTAAAACAAGATGTCATTAATGAATACCACGATGAACCGGTCAAGGTTGGTATGGAAGATCTTATTCACGAGTCCCATGAACCCCATTGGGGTATTGGTCATAGAGAACAAAATCACCAATTACACATAGTGGCCATGCCGAAATATTAAGTATATATTTGGTAACTGCTCATATTGTACAAAAATTGATAATAACTAGATCTATGGTCTGTCATCGAGAACCACCTTGAGCACACCAGCTGATTGAAGAGGGAATCAATTCTTAGCAGTGGGAATTTGTTTTTTATGATCACCAAATTTAGGTGATGGTAGTCCATACATAGCCTCAAGATCCTATTTTCCTTCTTGGAAAACAAATCATGGGTCGCCCATGGTGATATTTTGTGCCTCCCGAAGAACATCTTTTATTAATTCTCATGTTGTACCCTCAACTCACAAAGCTCTATTGGAGCCATTTGATATGATGATGTAGATCTCGGTGATGTACCATGGTAATGATCAATGTATATTTCAATATCTATGCGAGGAGGCAATCCCAAGACATCCTACGTAATGATTTCCTCATACTCATACACAACTGAAGGAAACTGGGAACTCCTCTCATCTACCGCCCTGAGGGTAATGATTTCCAATTAGTGAGTAATCTATTGTACCCTCCTCTAAGAAAGATTATCCTGAAATGCATGAATTTCATTTTTTCTAGTAATGGAAAACCTTGTACCATATTCACAGACACCATATTCTTCACCTAAAATAGTCAATTTGTTCATGGACTATTGATAAATATTCCATACCCAGAATGAAATTCTAAGGCCTTGACGTCACTACTAGGATATCTTAGCTGAATCTGTCACCACCAAGAGTAAGGTCACACTGCCGGAACTAGTGTGTGATTATCGTATCCCCTCCATTAGGAGTCTCTAAACATAATGATTGATCTCACAACTCCAATAGAATCTCCAAGATCTAAACAAGGACTATATAACAGAAAAAATGACTAGCATCGGTGTCTTTATGAATTATAGATTGGGTGTAGAAGACATAGATCATACCTATAATCATATCTTTATTATCGAGATCATAAGCCTCAATCGCCTAAAGTTGGGCCCTCCCCTATCCACTAGCTCCCATAACCCTTGGTGGACCACTTAGGGGTGGTAGTGGTAGTACCTCAAACCTCCTCCCACTACAGGCTTCTATTCTTGCTCCGCTACCATGTCTTCCACTCTATGTACCACCCTATGAACCACCCTTATTTTACCTTTACCACTACCTCGATGATCCATAGACTACCTTCTAATCGTTTGTGCAATGTGTTGGGAAATCACGGGCCAAGTGTCCCGGACCATGGCATGAATAACACTTCCTATCCTTTAGATGACTCAATATTCTATCGGATCCTCAAGCCAACAACCATGTGTCATGGGGAATTCCTATGGAGTGGTTAAACTACATTAGTCCATGAATATTTTGAGTCAATAAGGGTTTCTTTTTGACTTTTCCATTCCTTATTGTTTTGAAAATCACAAACACCTTATCTTTAAGAAATTTCCTTTTATAAGGAAAAATTTCTTTTACAAGATAAATAATTTTTATAAGGAAAATTGCTTTTATAAGGAAAAATTGATTTTATAAGGAAGATTGCTTTGGTAAGAAAAATTATCCTTATCACATTTTCATCCATATATTTCTTAAGTACAAGATTCGGATTCATTTCTAGATTTTCGGAAGTGTTTAAAACTTTGATTTAGAGCATTCTGTTTTAGTCTCCGAATTCTGGATATGAACTTTAATAAAGATCAACTCCAAATTCTGGATAGGAACTTTAATAAAGATCAACTCTGAATTCTGGATATGAACTTTCATGAAGTTCAACATTGAATTCTAATGACAAATTTTCCATTATGATTTCTGATGAAGAATTCTCATTACGAAATTTGATGACGAATTCTCATTCTGAATTCTCATTCCAAATTCACCTATTAAACAGAATCTGGTCATCTTTGTTTTATACACTCCGAATTTATTTATACTCTGAAAATTATTTTTGGTTAAGACTCTGAACTTTGTTTTTTCATACACTTTTATAATTTTTCTACTCTTTGACTTTTTGTTTACACTCCTAACTTTCATTCCGAACTTTTGAGTTAGATATTAAATGGTGTCGTACATTATGTTACACTTGTTTTGTTATAAAATGATGTCTTCTATTATGTTATAAACTAACCGTTGGTTAAGTGACACGTGTACAGGTCCCTCTGATTTTTAAGGAAGATATGACCATTGCGAAGGAGGTCGACCTTACCTATAAATATGAGCTCATTTGAAAGAGCTAAAAAAAGAAGTTGATCATTCTAGAGACCACACACTACTAAGGTGATTTCCAGAGAGAGAAATCTTTTCATGCCTTGTGTGTACTGAACCGCTTGTCCAGTTTTTTCTTCGTGCGACTCCGAATGTTGGTGTTTACATTCGAGTACTTTCGGGGATAGGAAGACAGAGGTGCCGACTACCTTGAAGTTCGAGGGCTTACTTGCTGAGGAAGATAGAGGTTTCCAACTACCTTGAAGTTGAGGGCTTGTGGGGATATCAAGACAGAGACTCCGATCTTCGTATCGAGGGCTTACCCTGGTGTGGATAAGACATACTTGCTTGAAAGTATAAATCAAGGGACCTTTATCCAAGGTTGTTTGATACCCTTATCTTTGGGTTAAAAGACTTATATCTTGTTACTTGTAGTTTTTCTACTCGTTTATTTCCACTGAATTTTGTATTATAAGGAAAGTATAACTTTCTTATACTTCCTTACTTATACTCTGTTTCATTTAGATTCTATATGCTTTAAGGTAGAATCTCATTTTGTAATCTTTTGCTAGACTTCAATTTCCAGAACCATTTTTCCGTAACCTACATTCAGAATCCATTTCCAAGTTTTCATTTGGTATTAGAGGAGTTGTGAATTTGCTTAAGTTTAAATTTTTTAAACGTAGCCCTTTCCTTTGCTTCAGGGAAACATAGTTAATCATAACTAACTTTAAAGGCTCAAAAGGAATTTTTTAAAGTATACAATTCACCCCCCCCTCTTGTAAATTGAGCATCTACATCATTTTTTTCGATCCTACAATTGGTATCAGAGGAGGTCTCTGGAATACTTATACTTAGGAATAAGTTTTTCTTACTCATTCTTTCCCATTCCGAACTTTCCCATTCCAAAATTTATCATTCCGAACTTTGTTATTACGATCTTTTTCTACTAACAAGTTTGTGTGTTGAAGGTAATTTTAAGTATGGCAGGAGTCAATGTTGGTTCTATTGATAATCTAAATCCGACAAGACCACCAATCTTTGATGGTAATGATTATGAGTACTGGAGAGATCGAATGAAGACTTTCGTTATCAATACTGGAGTAGACAATTTTTTTATGCTTACTGGTGATTATAAAATTCCTGATAAGGAAGTCAGAACTTTCACTTACCAGGAAAAGCAAGAGTATCAACTCAATTATAAGGTACACAATACTTTACTATGTTCAATGACAAGAAATATATATAGCCAAACTTCTTCTTGTGATGCAGAAAATTGTATCTGGAAGAAGTTATAGGTTACACACTTTGGAACTTCTAAAGTGATTGAGACTAGGAGAGCTATGCTTAGAGATGAATACCATGGCTTCAACATTCCTTATGGAGAACCAATATGTAAAGTTCAACAGAGATTTATGACTATCGTCAACAGCCTACAGTCTATGGGACAAAAAGGATTAGATGATGAAGCACTTGTGGATAAGATAATTGATATTTTGCCTAATGAGTGGGAATCCAAAAGAACTGCTATAGATGAGAACAAGAAGGTCACTCAAATTTCTCTTGATGAGTTATTTGGAACTCTTCTTAAACATGAGACAAGAATGAAGAGAGATGCTGACAACATCAAAAAGAAAAATAGAAATGGTACTATTGCGTTTACAACAACTTCAAATCAGATGAAAGCTAAGACTCCTGAGAGAGTAACCAGATCCAAGTCTAAGAAAGTTATTTTCCAATCCGAATCTAGTGAGAGTGAAGTCTCTGAAGATGAATTAGCAAATCTTGCTCGAAAGATGAACAAGATAGCTGGCCAAATAAATTTCCAATCCAAGTATAATAAAAAGGAAAGGAAAGATATGAAAGATGGAGAAGTTACTTGTTATGAATGCAAGAGAGCTGGACATATTAGACCAGATTTCCCTTTGATCAAAAATAAAGAAAGGAAATAAAGGCATTCAAACAGGAATAGAAAGAAGTATTATAAAGCCAAAGCTAAGAATGTTTTGAAAACTAATGACACCTGGAGTACCAGTGGTGGTGACTCTTCAGATGATTCTTCTGATTATGAATCTTCAAGACAAAAGAATCTTGGTCTTATAGCCAGATTACCTATTGATAATCATTGTTTTATGGCTAAGGTACGAAAGTATGAATCATTGACCAATGTTTCTTCAAATTCTAATGATTGTAAGTTTTATAACTCTTCTGATGAAGAATCCTCTTGTGATGAAGAAAATACTTTACCTACTTATGAAGAAGTCTCTAGGTTTTCTGAACTTCTTGAAATTGAGAATTCCAAACTCAATAAGAAACATGATAACGAAAACTCTAGAAATTATATTCTTACAAAAGAAATATCAGATCATTCTAAAGATATTGATAAGAAAAATTATGATTTTGAAAGTATTTCAAAAAATCTTGAGGAAGTATGTTCTGAGAAGAACCAACTTTCTAGAGAGTTAGAAAAAGTAATTTCTAAGAAAAATGTTTTCGAGCCTAGCTCTTGTTCTAAAACTAATGATTTTGAGGATAAAAACCTGGTTGTAAAACTCATGTCTGAATTTTTTTCCTTAAATAAATGTTTATCAAACTTTACCCATGGTAAGGAAATTTTTTATAAAATGTATTCACAAATACGACCTTTAAGAAATAAATCCGAATTTGGTTATACCCATTCAAAAACAATTTTCAGTAACAATTATTTTGTTCCTCAAAGTGCCCCATTTTGTATCAAGTGTCAATGTGGTGGTCCCTGGGCAAAGAATTGTTCCTTAAACAAAACCCAATCCTTAGGTTTTCATAAAGCTTACTTTTCTAAGAAGATGTGGGTTCCTAAAATTTTATTATCTGGAAATCTCGGATCCAAGAATGTTTGGATTCCAATAGTCTAATTTTCTTCTTGATTTCATGAAAATAAAGAGATTACTAGAAATAATACATGGTACATGGATAGTGGATGTTCCTGGCACATGACTGGTAACAAAAGTTATTTTGAAAAGATTTTCAAAACGAAATGAGGAATGGTAACTTTCAGAGATAATGCTAAGGGTGAGATTGTTGGTATTGGTAATATTGTTCTTCTTGGTAAAACCTTGATTTCAAATGTTCTTTTTGTTAAAGGTCTTAAGCACAACCTTATTATCATAAGATAGTTATGTGATGAAGGATACCTTGTGAATTTTAGGAATGCTAAGTGCTTAGTTCACAATTCCAAGGAAGAATTTATTCTCTCAGCCAATAGGCAAGAGAATATTTACACTTTGAACTTAAAAGACCTCAGAAGCCAAGATTTACCTTGCCTATGTTCAATGGAAGATCATTCTTGGTTATGGCATAGAGGACTAGGTCACTGTAATCTTAGAAACCTATGTAAACTCTCTAAGAAGAAACTAGTTAAGGATCTACCGGAGCTTAGATGTGATTCTTCTAAAGTTTGTGATCCTTGTCAATATGGAAAGAAACATAAATATAGTTTTAAATAAATCAGTGAAGTCTCAACAATCGATGCATTGCAGTTAGTACACATGGATTTTTTTTGGTCCAACACAAACTGGAAGTATTGGAGGCAAATAATATGTTTTTGTTCTAGTAGATGATTACACTAGATTTACTTGGGTCTATTTTCTAGCAAAAAAGTCTGAAGCTTTTTCCTATTTCAAAAGCTTTAGAGATCAAGTTAAAAATGAGAAAAACCTTCCTTTGAAAACTATTCATAGTGATCATGGAGGAGAATTTCAAAATTCTTATTTTGAATCTTTTTGTTGTAGACAAGGTATTACTCACAATTTCTCAGCACCTAGAACTCCTCCACAAAACGGTGTAGTTGAGAGAAGAAATAGAATTCTTTAAGAGATAACTTGAACCATGTTGAGTGAATATTCCATAGCTAGACATTTCTGGGCTGAAGCTGTAAGTACTGCTTGTTATACTATAAATCTAGTTTTGATTAGACATTTTCTTAATAAAACTCCTTATGAGTTATGGAATGGTATAAAACTGAGACTATCCTACTTCAAGGTTTTTGGTTGCAAAGTATTGATTCTGAATACTAAAGATAACCTAGATAAATTTGCACCAAAATCTGATGAATGGATTTTCTTAGGTTATTCCACAACTTCTAAGGCTTATAGAGTTTTTAATAAAAATACATGTACTGTTGAAGAAACAGTACATGTAAAATTTGATGAGTTTGATCCTTTTGTTTTTAAACCATACCAGCCTATATCCTCGGATGTGTTTTCAAAAACTGATTGTCAACCATTACTAGAAGAACATTCTGATGAGGATAATGTTCTAGAAGATATTCCTGAAACATTTACCCCAGAAGACTTTCTACCCTATGTTGATGAACATGATTTTCAAAACCCAAATCAGGTGTTTCTTAAGAATAATCCCAGTGATAGTATCATTGGTGATGTAAATCAACCTGTAAGGACTAGAAGTTCCTTAAGAAATGAAGTAGAACATTTAGCATTTCTTTCCCAATTAGAACCTAAAAGCACTGATGAAGCTTTAGGTGATGATTATTGGATCAAAGCAATGCAAGATGAACTAAATGAATTCAAAAGGAATAATGTCTGGACCTTGGTTGAAAGACCTAAGGAAAGTACTGTTATTGGAGTAAAATAGGTTTTCAGAAATAAATGTGATGAAAATGGATTCATAGTAAGAAATAAATCTAGACTTGTTGCTAAAGGCTATAATCAACAAGAGGAAATAGACTATGAAGAAACCTATGCTCCAGTAGCTAGACTTGAATCTATCTGTATTCTACTTTCCTTTGTAGCATTCTTTAATTTTAAACTTTTTCAAATGGATGTGAAATGTACTTTTCTTAATGGTTATGTTCAAGAGGAAGTTTTTGTTGAACAACCTCTTGTCTTTGAAGATACAAACATCCTGATTATGCTTCTAGACTTACCAAAGCTCTGTATGGTCTTAAACAAGCCCCACAAGCATGGTATGATAGACTCACTTGATTTTTTCTTCAAAATAACTATGTTAAGGGAAATTAAGATCCAACTCCTTGTATAAAGAAATACAAGAAAAATGTTTTGATTGTTCAAATTTATGTTGATGACATCATATTTGGATCAACTCAGCAATCTCTGACCGACTCTTTTGCAAGTCTAATGAAATATGAGTTTGAAATGAGTATGATGGGTGAGTTAACATTTTTCCTTGGTTTCAAATTTCTCAAAAACCAGAAGGAACCTACATATCACAACATAAGTATATTAAAAATCTTCTTAAAAAGTATGGTTATGACAACACTAAGAGTATAAGTACTCTTATTGGTACCTCAAACTCTTTAGATCTTGATGAAGTTGAGAAACCAGTAGATCAAACATCTTTTATAGGTATGATAGGAAGTCTACTATACTTAAAAGCTAGTCGACCAGACTTAATTTTTTCAGTATGCTTATTTGAAAGATATCAATCCAATCCTAAGGAATCTCACTTAAAGGCAGTAAAAAATAATTTTTCGCTACCTTAAGGGAACCATGGATCTAGGATTATTTTATACTTCTGGAAATTATTTTATCCTAAAAAGGTTTTCTGATGCTAACTTTGGTGGATGTAGAATGGATAGAAAAAGTACATCCAGAACATGTCATTTCTTAGGAGATTCACTAGTTTCTTGGTCCTGTAAGAAGAAAAATTCTGTAGCACTTTCCACTACTGAAGCCGAATATGTAGCAGTTGGAAGTTTTTGTGCTCAAGTTTTGTGGATTCAACACACACTCATAGACTATGGATTGAGTTATACTAAAACTCAAATTTTTTGTGATAACACAAGTTCCATTGCCCTTAGTAAGAACCCTGCACATCACTCTCGTGCAAAACACATAGATATTAGGCATCATTTTCTTAGGGATCACACACTGAAAGGAGATATTATTTTTCAGTTTGTCGGAACGCAAGATCAACTTGCTGATATTTTCACAAAATCCTTGCCTTCTGATAGATTTGAATACATTAAACAGAAGTTAGGAATGATAATCGTAAGGTAATCCTTCTTAATTAACTTTCTGTTGAAAAATTCTCCTTACAGCAATAAACTTCTTTTCATAGGGGGAGTACATTTGATTGTTAGAGTAATAAAATTTTTCAAAGTTAGTTTTTCAAACTTTTCGGAACTAAACTTCCGGAATGGAAATTTTTGGAACTAAAATTTTCTAGAATGGATATTTTCATATAGAAAACTTCTGGAATGGAAATTTTCGTATTGAAAACTTCCGGAATGGAAACTTTTGTACTGGTATTTTCGTAACGGGACTTTCGTACCGAATCTTTCAAAATGTGTTTTTCGTTATCAAATTTTGTAATGTAATTTTTGAACTGAATTTTCTGTACTGAGTTTGTTTTTCGTAGTGAGTTTTGTGAAACTATGCCTTTTTAAACTAAAGTTCATTCGTTTTGTTTATATATTACCCATTACCAATAATTCTCCTAAGACAATCCGAAAGGTATGATTTCCTTACTCAGGTTTTCATAGTCATAATTTACGTGCTAGTATCTTTTTGTACTTTGTTTTCGGATTATAATTTTCTTAGATATTTGTTTCAATAAAACCTCCAAAAAGATCAGATTCAAGTTTTCATGAGAATTGGGTTTCAACCATCAGATCTGATCTCAGATTGTCAAAACCGTTCGATCAACCGTGAAATTGAACTGTTTTTTCGTTGCCTATATAAAGGGGACCCCAAATAGTTGTCCCACATCAATTTCAAGCTCCAACGTTCCGAATCTCTGCCTCTCTATTTTAAAGCCATTTAGAACATCAGCTTTCACTATTCCGAACTTCTCAGATGTCTTTAGACCCGAATGTTTGTGGAATTAGCTTCTCAGGAAATGTCATCCTCCAAGCCAATATCACAATGGTTAGTTTACAGAGAAAGGCTGGTTCATCTAGATTTCTTCAACCACTATGATCCTCTTATTTCGAAGAACATAAAGTTGAACAGGTGGGAAGATATTGTTTTGTCCAAACCCAGGAATCAAGATGATGTTTTTTCGGAGTTACTTGTTGAATTCTATGAAATAGTTTCTTTCTTTAAGGAATATAAAAGGGAGAAATTTTCTTTTAAGTCTTATGGCAAGACTTATAAGCTTTCTTATACCAAGGCAGCAAACTTGGTAGGGATGACCTATGAAGGAGAAGCCGAGTTCATATCTCACGTTTTTCCAGATTCTAAAGGAAGCTTCAACAAGGAAAAAAGCTTTGAAAAATCTTGGACTCTCAGACGGAAAAGCTCCAATGATTTCTACCTTGCCTACAATTTTCCGGAATCTAGAGTTGTGGGTACATGGTCCTATCGTACCGAGGAAAGGTGATAAAGACAGTCTGAAGAAGAGTGAAATCTATATCTTAGATTTTCTGATAAATCTAAGGAAGTTTAAATTCATGAGGCACATTCTTATAACTGTTGAGAATGTTAAGAAAGGAAATCTCATAGCCCAAATCGTAATGTACCCAACAATTATATCAAAATTAATAGTTCGGTGCCTTGAGTCTTTCAAGGAAGCTTACAGGACTAAGCCAAGGGTTTGAAATATTTTGTTGGTGAGTTATGATACTCTTAAGAGGATGGATGTGGCTTTCAACAAGGAGACTGGTGAGTTATTCGATTTTCCAAATCAAGAAGAAGCGGTTCCGAAGGCTGCTAAACCGGAATCATCTAAGCTATTAATGAAAAGAAAGTTGAAAGAAGTTACAGCTGAAGTAGAGGATCCTAAATCTAAGGAAGTACAAACCGAACCTCTAAAACCGAAGAAGAAGAAAGCATATCATGATGAAGTAGTTGCGAAGTGGAGAGAAGATTAAGAGAAAAGGAAAGAAGGGGATCCGCAGTTCGGATTGGATCCTGCAGAAGCTAAGGCATTGATGGATAGGATAGAAGATGAATTGCTAAAACTAACAAAAGAAAAGAAGCTCAAGAATAATATGTCAGAAGCTGAGGCAGTCCAAGCTTTGTTAAAATTTAATGAGATGGTTTCTGAAAACATTCCAGTTCCGAGATCTTTCTCCTTGGATTCTATACCCGAGACTCTAGGAAGAAACATTGATTTTCCGAAAGAGATTAGAGCTGAGAATTTTGAGCAACTCGAGCGGATTCAACAAGTTGAATACGAAGAAGAAGTTGCTGAAGGAAGTGGTAAAATAGGAGATCTATTGAAAGAAGTAGATGATTATAAGGGGTAACCTTCAGAACATCTGTCACTCCAAACATTAGAGGCTGAATCCTCTAAGTTAGTAACTCCAAAGAAGGATAAGAATGAGGAAGATGTTGTTCAAAAAGTTGTTGATGATGTTATTCAAGTATCTACTAGCGAGCAGAAAACTCCAGATCAAGAATCCATTCCGAAAAAGGACAAGGGAATGCAACTCCTTGTTGATACTCCGAAATCAGTGGCAAGCAAGAAAAAAGAATTTGGTGATTCGTCTATAAGGAAGATGGAGCTTATTGAGGAAGAAAATTCTCCAAGAAATGTTTCCGATTCAGAGTCATCCTCGTTGGGTCATTAATTTGTTGTTCAATCTTTGAAGAAGTTAGTGGGTTCCATTCCGACCATCTCGACTATAGATTCAAGATGCCAAATGCTCTAACATGCTCTGAATCAGAAATCAGATTCCATATCTATGGTTATGGATAAGTGTGTCGAGATAGAAGCTGAATAAAAATCCTTTCTTGTTGGATATGAAGCCCACAAAATATCTTGCAAGAGGATGACGAGCTGGTCGAGGAAAACTGTAGAAGAGATGAGGCTATTTGATGAATTTCAAGACAATGTTAAAGATGTTTTTGAGACTGAGGATAGGAAGATAAATGATCTGACTTCTTCCTTTGAAGAGAAGCTGACAGATGAAAAGAACTTCCGGATTCAAGAAGTCAGAGATCTGAATGGGAAGCTGAATTCCGTTTCTCAAAACTTGAAGTTTGAAAGGGATCATCAGATTTAGTTTGAAGAGAAATTAAAGGCTCATGAAGAAAATTTGATGGCTCAGGAAGAAAATATTAAAGCCCGGGAAGAAAAGATTGAAGCTCAATCTGCATGAATAGTGGTCCTAGAGAAGCAAGCTGAAGAAGATCATAAAGACCTAAAAAAGATCAAGACTATTCTTAAGGGGCTTATTTCAAAGGAAAAAGATCCGAAATAGTTAAATCCAATATTTTTTTGTATCTTTCATTCCTTAAAAGTAATGAAAATCTTGGTTGCTCATCTTTTATTATAATAACTAATTTTTTCAGGTACTTTGATATTTTTTTTCCATTCCCTCGAATTCTTTTTGAAAATCACAAAGGGGGAGAAGGAAAAGATCCTTAAGGAAAAAGAACTATAATAAGAGCTTATCTAAGGGGGAGTTTTTCATTAAAGAATAATTTCTTATTCATAATGAAATGTCACTCTAGAAATCTAGAATACGATCCTTAGAGTTTCAAAGCCTAAGGGGGAGTTAGTCGTATTCATCGACATCCTTAAAGCAAAGGGAGATATGCCTTAATGTTTTTCTTTCTTCATATAATTTCTTTTTCGTAAGGATGTTTGTGCTTTCCAAAAAGGGGGAGATTGTTGAGTCAATAAGGTTTTCCTTATGACTTTTCCATTACTTCTTGTTTTGAAAATCACAAACACCTTATCTTTAAGAAAATTTCTTTTGTAAGGAAAAATTGCTTTTACAAGGGAAATTGTTTTTATAAGGAAAATTGCTTTTATAAGGAAAAATTGTGTTTATAAGGAAGATTTATTTTGTATGAAAAATTATCCTTATCACATTTTCATCCATATATTTATTAAGTACAAGATTCGGATTCATTTCTAGATTTTCGGAAGTGTTTAAAACTTTTATTTAAAGCATTCTGTTTTAGGCTTCGAATTCTGGATATGAACTTTAATAAAGATCAACTCCGAATTCTGGATACGAACATTAATAAAGATCAACTCCGAATTCTGGATACGAACTTTCATGTAGTTCAACATCGATTTCTAATGAAAAATTTTCCATTACGATTTCTGATGAATAATTCTCATTATGAAATCTGATGATGAATTCTCATTCTGAATTCTCATTCCAAATTTACCTATTAAACAGAATCTTCTAATCTTTGTTTTATACACTCGGAATTTATTTAGACTCCGAAAATTATTTTTGGTTAAGACTCCGAACATTCTTTTTGCTTACACTTTTATAATTTGTCTACTCTTTTACTTTTTGTTTACACTCCAAACTTTCATTCCGAACTTTTGAGTCAGATTTTAAATGGTGCCGTACATTCTGTTACACTTGTTTTGTTATAAAACAATGACGTCTATTCTGTTATAAAGTAACTGTTGGTTAAGTGACACGTGTACAGGTCACTACGATTTTTAAGGAAGATGAGACCGTTGGGAAGGAGGCCAACCTTACCTATAAATAGGAGCTCATTTGAAAGAGGTAAAAAAAGAAGTTGATCAATCTAGAGACCACACGCTGCTAAGGTGACTTCTAGAGAGAGAAATCTTTTCATGCCTTGTGCGTACTGAACCGCTCATTTAGTTTTTGCTTCATGCGACTCCGAATGTTGGTGATTACATTCGAGGACTTCCGGGAATAGGAAAACAGAGGTGCCGACTACCTTTAAGTTCGAGGGCTTCCTTGCTGAGGAAGACAGAGGTTGCCAACTAGCTTGAAGTTGAGGGCTTGCGGGGATAGAAAGACAGAGACTCCGATCTTCGTATCAAGGGCTTACACTGGTGTGGGTAAGACATACTTGCTTGAAAGTGTAAATCAAGGGAACTTTATCCAATGTTGTTCGATACCCTTCTCTTTGAGTTAAAAGACTTATATCTTGTTACTTGTAGTTTTTCGACCTGTTTATTTCCGCTACATTTTGTACTATAAGGAAATTATAACTTTATTATACATATTTACTTGTACTCTGTTTCATTTATATTCTATATGCTTTAAGGTAGAATCTCATTTTGTAATATTTAGTTAAGATTCAATTTCCGGAACCATTTTTCCGGAACCTACATTCGGAATCCCTTTCCAAGTTTTCATTTTGTATTAGAGGTGTTGTGTATTTTCTTAAGATTAACTTTGTTAAACTTAGCCCTTTACTTTTCTTAAGGAAAACATAGTTAATCGTAACTAACTTTAAAGGTTACAAATGAATTTTTTAAAGTATAAAATTCACCCCCCCCCCCCCCTCTTGTAAATTGAGAATCTACATCATTTTTTTCGATCCTACAGAATTATCTATCAGTTACCCACTTTGGAAGACTACACTGCCTACTGTCTACTAGTATCTCCCACTACTGGAACCTGCTCCACCAAAAATCTCTCCATAAACAGATCATTCTCTAGTACCTCAGCCTGATTTGGTATGCTAAGATACACCATGGATTCCATGATAAATCAATATAGTATATAATAAATAGACTGAGTCCCAAAGAACGGGTCTCACACCATATTTTTTGAGTAGTGAGAGGGATCAATAAACCATTCTGAGTACTATGCTGCTATCTGGATTCCCTACTATAGATACAGGATATTCGTAATGTGTACTGAGCATAATGTTAGCAAAAAGAACACCTACTTGAAAAGGTGATAAAATTAAACCCAAGAGAGACTCGTCTTGTCATGCATCTGTATCACTAAGATCCACCACCTTTATGTTGAGCCATGAAGATGATGTGTGTGACTACCTCCATCTAATCCTCAAAATATGTTGAGCTATATTCCTTCCCTACTACAGATTCAAGATCTCCTAAATGTGTATTGAGCGCAATGTCAGAAAAAAGAACACCTTCATGAAAAAGTTCTCAAATTAATCCCAATAGAGACTCATCTCATCATGCATATACATCAATAAGATCTACCACCTTCATTTTGATCCATGCAGAAGATATGTGTGACTAACTCTAGCTAATACTCAACTACCTGGGGGTAATTCTTACCCACAAACTTAGGAGGTTGCAACCTATGGATCTCATGTAATTCAATGGGCCTACGTGCATCCTCTACCTATAGTACAGGTTGGAACTATATATTGGTGGGTGGTTGTATCACTATTGCACTACCTAGTGGGGATATCCCTAGTACTGGTGCTTATACTGACACATCATTGCTAGGTTTACCATCCTTGTGGTCACATAATAGAATCCCAGTTGGATATCTGTGTGGAGGCATCCTAAAATAGATCATGAAAAACCATGATCAATAAAATATACCTAGTGAGAAAACTCAATAATGAAAAGAGGACACACTAAAAATCCAATATGATTCATATAATATTTACTTCCCTCAAACTATCATTTTCATGTACGAGTTGGAATGTAGGTTTTTAGAGTCTTGTTGTTAGGATATGTCGATTTCCAAACCAAAACTAAATCCCCTAGTCTGAAATCCAAATTTGAAACATTTATCATTGTTTCCCCAACCCAATATCACAGAATCTCAGTCCCAATATGGAACTAAACCTCTCTTATACCACTTTTTCACGAACCTTCCTAGAGGGCTCAATACCATGACTCCCCAAATTTGCCTCCAATAGAACACAGGATGGTGAATATCACTGAATAGCCATATCACTAACATGGAAAGCATTTCCTATGTACCTGTATGCACACACATGTCTCCAATCCCAGAAATGCTGAAAGTAAAACACTAAGTAAACCATTCGTGCAATCCACTTAGGATAACACTACAAGAGTGCAAAAAGAAATTAATGTATATGAAGTGATCAAGGTCATAATACAAGCCCACCAAAAAAAGACTACAAACAAGTGAAAGTGGAAGCTCTTGGAACTCATCCATAGAAAACCCTATCAAGAAGATAGGTGAGGGGAATCTTCATGATACTCTAGAAGTGCACATCGACTGTCTGATCTCACTATGCACCATCTGGTCCTGAACTACCTAGGTCTCTGTCATATGGGTGGTAATCTGCACAATACTTGACACATGTGGGAAAATCTCGTGTATGGGTGAGTAAAACAGTACTCAATAAGACACCCTGAAAACACAAAGGAATAACCACAAAGGGAAGTACACCTGAAATATTCTCAATCCACACAATTATATATCTAAATCATGAAAATCAAGATTATTATATGTAAGACACAGAATACCCAGTATCATTGAGACATGTAGTCCCGAAGATATACTTAGTCCCGAAGAGAAATTTTGTCTCAATAAGTTACATAGCCTCCAAGTAACATAGTTTTTGATTCACATATTCTTCAAGTTACAACCAGTTGATGGATTCTGTTCATAGCACCCTCATTTTGGGAAAACATACTCCTCAAGCAAAATTTTGTATGCCAAATTCCATGAAAATTAACTTATAGTATCTCAAAAGGAACGCCTCATCACGAGGTTCTCAATGTTGCAAACAGTTCGTCAAACGGATACACAGTTTGAATGTTATGATAATATTTTTAAAATAGTACTAGTTGGGTCTGGGTCCATTCCAATGGGGTTAGACTAACCCTGCCCGCGATCCCCACCCATCGTTCTTGAACATAGGCCTGGTCGGTTGACCTGGATGTAGCGGTTTCCATGTCCTGCATCACCAACATAGCCATCTCAGTCGACCACTCCTCCCACACATGTTTCGAGGGACCGCATGCTAGTCAGTCTAATGCAGTGCCTCATTGCATTGCTGGTCCACAGACCACCACAGCTGTACTACCCCGGACCCCTCCACCACAGCCCGTTGATTCGGCGACCACCTTCTGCTGGGTGGCCATGTCGTTGAATTCCATCACCATCGGATCTCCTTATGGAAATCATCAGTTTCACTTTGGTGCTCCATTTCTTGAAACTGAAGAACACCTGCGACCCTCAGGTCACATTCTTCATCTCCATTAGATCAAAGCCACATTTTGACCCATTCATCTAAAATATTTTTGAGTGACAGTATCTCCTGTATCACTTCATTCGGTCTATCTCCCCCA
Organism: Viscum album; assembly: GCA_963277665.1. Taxonomy (NCBI): domain Eukaryota; kingdom Viridiplantae; phylum Streptophyta; class Magnoliopsida; order Santalales; family Viscaceae; genus Viscum; species Viscum album. Next base: position 69,185,436 of record OY728134.1, read on the forward strand.
CTTTCACACTTTTATTATGTATACATGAGGTTGGATTGTTGATTCGAGATCGTTTTACTAAGAAAGAAATGTGAAACGACCACTAATTCATATTCCTAGAAAGAACGTGAAGAACATGTAGAAAATATATAGTAATCACAAGTAACAACCCAATGAATAAAAATCAGTCATTTTTCATAATGGTCTTGATACATTATGTTAAAATTACCAAGAAAAATGATAATCAAATTTAGATACAAAACTATTTGAATAAGAACAACCAACCCCAAAATAATTCCTACAATGAAACCTTCCCTCAAGAAAGGGCGATTTTTGAGTCATCCTCATCTCTGGTTGATCCACATTCATCATTATTTCGAAGAATGTGGAAAAGAATTCATTGAAATAACATAACATACCTCGAGTTTGGATCATTAATAGATGATTAACATTTGTGGTGTCACCATTTGTTGATTCATTAATCCTCAATCCCAGATCCAATCTCTATTCCAGATTCGGCAATGTTTGTCGTCGATAGAGCCCCTCCTCTTTCTCTCAAGGAATCTCTAGGGTTATGGTGATAACTATGGATCTCTAAAAGATCAATTAAAAAATAAATATCTCTATTTCATGAAAAATATTTTTATTCAAAATATTTTAATGATGTTCACATCCAAAATCTAACTATTTCATCTAGCCCACGCTAAACTATGTTAGGCTCTGCCAAAGGTAAATATGTTGTTCTGGATGCAACGATGCCCTTTGATATTCTATCTCAGCACCCTTTTGAAGATATTAAGGTTCAATGTTATCCAATCACGCACTTTTAATTAAAAATCGAACATTGTTCATAGATTATTCTGTGAAAATGCGGTCTTAGAACCCCATACCGTCTTGGTGACTAATCTCAAATTTTTTGCAATTAATTTATAAAAATATATTGGAGAAAAATAAAAGTCATTAAAAATAATTATTTATGATCCCAAACATGTATATTAAGAAAAGAATTATGAGTTAAATGAATTAAAATATGAATAGAATTTTGTCTTTCTTATCTATAAATTTTTCAATAACGTTCATGCATATGATGCGTACATTTTTTTTAATATTTCAACAATTTATTTTGAGAAAACTATTTTACCTATTTAGTATTGTTTGAAAATATTTCATTATTTGAAAAACCAAAACAATGGTTATTTATTTTTAACACACTATGACCCAAGGATTTTGTTATTATTTTATTCACCTTGGTTGAATTTCAAAAGTGATATTTTGAGATCTTTTATTTCATATTTTTAAAAATCAACATCTAGTGGATCTTCTAATTTTAAAATCAAATCATCTATTTCTTTTAGAAGAAGATTTTTTCATTTAAAACCTCTATATATTTTATTATAAAATCCTGACATTTAGATATAATATATTTATTAAAATTATCAATTTTATCTTGTTGATTATAATAGAAAAAAGAATAATATAAATGAGAGTAAGAATATGAATTCTTATGAGAGAGATAATTGGGAGAACAAACCTCACCTCTTTACCCATGATGTGTCACTATGATTTTTGGAATTGAGTCACATGAGGATTTTATGTCCATAGAGTCATTACTAGAACTGCAAGTCAATAATTTTATTTTTTTTATTCTGTATCTCATATATTTTAAATGTCATTCATAGAATGTTGATTCTATTTTAATATATGGCTAATTGTTGGATTCATAGGATGACATAATTAATTATTCAATTTGATCTTTATTTTTAACATTTTGAGTTGATCACTTATTCATTAAAATGATTTTGACCTTTCTGAAAATATTTTCAATTTGAATATCATCATTGGGGACACTCTTAAAATAACCATCTTCATTAATATCATTAAAATATCGGTTCCCCTTTAATTCTTTAATATTCAATGGTTCTTTTAAAAATTAAAATTTCATAGTGATTTATTATGCCATTAGTAATCTAATGACCTCTTCAACCACTAATTTATTTATATATTTATATTCCATGATAGAAGTCACATTTTTAGTCCATGATCTACATAAAACCCATAATGTTTTTCCATGATATTTTTTATAACTAAATCATCACCATGAGAAATTCAACTATTGATAATTTTAGTAAAGTGGGTAATCATTCTACTTATGGATACCTTGGAATGCATTTAAAGAATTTAAAAATATTTTCTAAACATATACAAACATAATTATTTAACTTTGATGGTTCCTTCTTGAGATACATCATGTAAATTTCATATTACATGAGCTGTTTTACTCAAAAGAACATGATTAAATTCATTTCGACGAAGACATCAATGAAACATTTTAATTTATTTAAAATTATTTTTGGAGTTCTTAATTTCATCTGCATTGAACTCACCATTTCGTATTTAGTTAGAAATAATAATGAATAAAAAAATTTCAAACAGTGTAACTAAAAGTTATATGAAACAATGTCATTCATATTTTCAATAAGAAGAATAGTTTTCATCAAAGATAAGATCATGTTAATAAAGATTAGATACCATTATAAAAATATGAAAATATGAAATCTATTATGATTTCAAATAAATATAAATAATAATAAAAAATAAAAAGAATATATTTTAAAAAAATAGATACCTTTAATTCCAATAGTTAGATGAAGTGTATAGAAACATAGGTGGGGGTAATTGCACTTTATAAAATAAAATGATAAATTACAAATAGAATAATTTCAATATTTCAAATATATAATGAGAAAAAATTGACACATATTAAAAATATATTATAAATTCAAAATAAAAAAGTATACAAAACATAAGAAAAACTAACTAAATTTATGAATTGATCTAATATCGATATATAATACTGTAATTTATTAATATAAAATGGAATAAACAAAATTTGAAAAAAAAATTAGAAATATCTCGGTGTGAGACACTATGTATTAACCTTTTTATAGAGATATATATCTTTTTAGAACCATTATTTTAATGGAGATAAATTGAAAAACTACCCATTATTTTTTATAGAGATAAAAAGAATCCAAACTTCCCATAATTTTTTATAGAGATAGTTTGAATTTGAATTCCCATATATTTTGATGAGGATAGTAAAAATTACTTCCCTAGTTTTTTTTATTTTGATAACATTAATCCTACAGTTGAATGTGGGAAGAGAAGTAAATACTTTTTTAGTGAAAATCGATTTCAATTTTGGCCTATAATCTCTCTATAGATATTTTAAAAAATAAATATAAAGAGATAAATATGAGAGACATTAAGATTTAGAAATGGTGATTTCCTCTTCGAAAGAGAACTAGAACAATACTATCAATTCATAATTAATTCAGTCAGATAATTTATGCAGAACTTCATTATTAATTACGTTGATATCATAGACACCCTTGGACTCTGTTTATATGTTTCAAATGGGATCGTAATCATGTATAATTATTCTAGTGCATTGAATCTAAAGAATACCACATTTAATGAATTTTTTACCTCGTTAAATTAATTCTCCAAAGGTATTGATTAATGCCAAAAGGTATAATGTAGCAACCACTGGTTAGTTAGTAGACTACACAGAACATGCTAAAGGTAGAATCTAAAAACCCACATTTAAAATGAATAAGGATGAAATGTTATTCTTATTTTATATTTAGTTGACCATGAGACAACATGGATTGATAATATTTAATAAAAATATATTAAACTCATCAAGAAATAATAAATCCCCTTACTGATATATCAATTCATAATGGATTCCATTAATCTAATTTGAACAAAACCATCCGCTAGTGGTGTTCATCATCCAAAATAGAGGGTGACTCCTACTCTTGATGAGTTATTATGAGAATAAAAAGTTGACATAATTAGTGGTGTAATGAATAAGTATGAAAATCCAGATTCTTATCACTTCAGAGATAATTCATTGAGGGAATCGATGTTATGATTCTGATAAACAGGAGCTTTACTCCAAATTTAATGGAACAATGAGATAATGAGTACGACCATATTAGATTCTACCTAGAAAATCATCAATTGGCGGCATAGCTAAATCTTGTAGACAATGATGAGAATTTTTTTAGATCCTTTCCACTAGAATAATCGAGCGTTAGATTATTCCAAATCTAATTTTACGAAATATTGTGGTTTACAAAAATAGTGGGAGACATTTAATGATTTAATTAACTAATCAATACTATCTTAATCAGTAATCCATGAAGAAGTAATATCTGTTATATTTATTTATAAAATTTGTTATTAAAATCATAAGATACACTACAAAAATAATGAAAAAAGTAAATTGGTAAATAATTTAGAATATATAATGATTAGTACCCGTTATTATAGAAAATACTTTGATATTGTAAATGCAAGGTTCCAGTGTCCCAAATACGTGTTAATTTGCCTCAAGAGACAAGGATGTACAAATTATTATAGGAGGATCATGTATTATGCATATAATGGTTATTTCATAATGATAACATTTACATCTGATGTGAATTTTGGATACTACACATGGACATGGATGATAATACATGTTGTCTCATATCCGACAAGATTCTTGGGAATAACTAAAGTAATATATGAATTTGTTATAATTATAGTGGTTACGTGTAAAAATCAAAAAAATAGCATGACCTTTAACGAATTCCCATTATTATATATTTTTCACCCAATTACTTCAGTTTCATTTAATATTACTAAACAAAAATATGAATAAATTTCATTGTTACCTTTTTATTATAACTCTCCAAGAAATAAGAACATAAAAGAATGAAAAATATTTAGTTCTTTGGGAGAACATGTTGAAATATAAGGAAAAATGACTAATGGTAAGTGTGATACCAAAATAACCTTCACATCGTCCTTCAAAAAAAGTGGTATTAATAGGGAATTTATTTTATCACACGAAATAAACCATTGAATGTTTAAATGAGATGAAATGAATTGAAGAAGAATGTAATCACTTCTAGTTCAGTTATATTCTTTAATTAGAAAGTATTTTTTGTTATACATTTTTATTAAATACAATATTTCAATCAAAAACGTGTAATTGAATATAGTAACCATGTATATAAATATTAGGATATGTAATGTGATTTCTCCTAGAATATGAGAAAGGGTGGTACCTAAGTCAATAGTAAGAATGAAACAGAAAGTAATTTTCTAGTTTAATGATTTTAGTAGAACATTTATTTAGTATTAGCCAAAAATTATCACACCACTCTGTTAGAATCAAGGATAAATTATTCCAATTTCAGGAATTTAGGGTGTTTTCAGCGTCTCATACTCAGCCGATATTTTAGTAATTACTGGAATCCTAGGCTATACCCAATGAATATAATATGTAAGGCTAATTTTTCTAGTATTGGAAATATAAATCTTTTTCAACTATAAAATTAGTTGTCATGCATATACATTGTTTATTATTTATACATAGTAGATATAAGAACCATTGGTACTATCTATATATATACATGTTTGGGTTAGACAAAGAAACCTGTAGAAATGAAGGTATTCCACAAAAAATTATGAATTTGGTGAGCTAAAGAGTACAAAGTATTCCATGGGTAATCTAGTGGTAAGCATACATCATAATATTATTTTATGTGTTTTAGTAATGTGAACATGAAGTATGGTATGTGCATGGTCAGAAGATATGAGATTCTTTGGGATGATCCGTAGAAGAATATCTTGACAAAGTATTCATCGATCTATATGATGTATCTTAGAGTAATTCCTTACCGCACTTTACCTTATCCACATTAATGATGTGATATGAATAAATAAGATTGATTATAAAACTTGTATTTTAACATTGATCAACAAAATCTAGGATGTATTTATTCCAAAATTCATATCATACACATTAGAGTCACGATGCATATTAAATGAGCATCAGTTTTGACCCATATATGCATTGCACATAATTCCAATATTTTTTAAGGCATTCATTGAAAATAATGGTGTTATCCCATAACCATATGAAATCTATCCTTTAAATGGATATCGTATGATTTATAGTATAATAGAAATACATAATTTCATAATAACATTGACTTTAAATGAAATTTTTTTGTTAAGGATATAAAAAAATTCATCAATAAAAACAAAATTCCAATCTATAATAATTATCCTAAAAGTTTTTTATGATAATATATAAATACCCATGATAAAATATATGTAGTAAACTAATAAAATATATTTATATAATGGGCGAATAACTATTTTTGAGAAGGTGGCAGAAAAACTGGGTTGAGATTAGTCAATGTCGAAGATGTACAATTATTTGGCCCATGAGTGATTTCCACAAGAGTTGAGGAAAAGAAGTGTTCGATAGAAACTAACTACATATGCTGGATAAAACCATAGTGATGGTTTTATATTCACTGTGACCAGTGATATATTATTCATTATGAATAAATATTCCTACATATATGTATTGTATGGAAATTAGATAAGATTTACAAGATCAATTTAAATTCAATAATTTATTCCATGTATATATGAACATGGGATTATTATTTTGAATATTTTGGTGGGTATTCAAGTGAGATAATAGATGTCGGGTATAAGTGTGGAACTAGATAGACTTGATTTTTTATATGATGTATTTATTCCTAAATTCATTCTAATTTTACTTTTCATAGATGATTTCTATGATCATTTAATCGAGCATTGGATGTAAAGACCACTAATCTTGGAATGTGTCTATATGAAGCCACAATAAAGGGATGGTTAAATCATATAATGAAAATAAGGGGGAAAGTTATTGAAATCTAATATTAGATTAAAGTATGTAACTAGATAATAGAATATTAATTTTGAATGAATCATTTCCATTTTTTTACTATTGGTTAGTTGGATCACCATTATTTTTCAAATAAAATATGATTACTAACATATAGAAAATGAAAATTCATATTAAAGTTATAAAATACCTGGATTGAAGTAATTCTCTACTGATTGACCCAATATAGAAACGTATGTTCTGTGGAACATGATCTATTGATGTATATCAAACATTTTTATAGACATATTAAATCATACATAAACTGAAAAGGTATTGAGAAATACAAGTTTGGACAATTTGGGAGAGAGGTGTTCCCAAAGTAGCGTGGAATAAATCACTTCAAGAAGAAAAGAATGGTTATAGGATGGGATTAAAGTGTTTATTTTAATTCCAAACACCTCAACATTAGATCAATCACATATTCCATGATTTGAATGAGAAATGATTTTCCCTACATAAATTTTATAGTTATAAAATATCAGTTTTATCTTGGATAAATACAAGTGATGAAGATATTACTATCTAACTATAGCTGAAAAGGTACCAAGGATATGTAACCATTTTTTCTAAAATAAATGACACTAGTTTTTTCAGGGGCACAAACTAGTATTTCTTTAATCAATGTTATCTTATATCACATTCATGATATGGTAATGATCCTGACAATATAATTCATCTATTGTTAACCATACTTACAAATAACATGTTCGTTGTGGATATTGTGGCAGCTAAACAACTGTGTATTAAATAGAAAAAAAATCTAGGTTTCTTTAAATATTAGATTTTAATCAAAGTATTATCATAATCAGAATAATGATAAACGTACAAGCCAATATTTCATTTTTGAAAGTGGAAAAAAGTGTATACTAAGGAAAAAAAATCTCTTGATGAGTTTTACTCTACGATATGAGGTCGTATATAATAGATTAGCCCTATAATGGAGATGTGGCAGAACCAAAAACTAAATTTGTGGCTCAGAAAAAACATGATCTTAATAATTTGGGATCTAACTTGGATGGTCATAAAGTTTGATTTAGTAAAATTGGGAGTTTTGTAACATTGTTTTCCCTATACCCAACTATACAATTACTTTTATTTCCATATCATGGATATTTCTAATTAAGAAAAAATATTAGTTACCATTTTATTGTAGACATTTTTTTATCCACTATTAAATTGTAATTTCTATTGATTATTTTTAAAATAAAAATGTTATAGAAGATCAAAATATTTAAAGATATCCTTGGGATACTATAACATTAATCTTAAATATATTTTATATAGTCTAAATACATCATAAAAACTGGACACAGTAGATGTCTGACAATCTAGTGTTGGGGGCTCGTAAGAATTTGACTTATTCTTATGAAGTTTGCACATGATTATCTATAGTATTTAATATCATGAAGATAGAATCTATAATAGAAACTATGTATGTTTTTTCACCATTGGATGTTCCTATCTATGTAAATATTTATTGGTCTCTTGACTAGATATCATTACCAATGGGTTCCATTTGATCATATATTTTTGATGTAAGTCAAAAACACTGATAATGAAATCAATGAAGGGTAGATTGTTTTCGGTGCATCATAGGGGGTATGATGTCAGTTTTATGGTCAAGATATAATTTTTCACTTCTGATTTGAAGAAGTTATATCTCAGGATAGGTCGATTAGGATGGTAGTACCTTTATAAATCCATTATCATTGTAGTTGGGGGTAAATATATCCTCTTATATCAAAAAACCATAAAGCATGAAAGGATGATGAAATTAGTGTGTGTCCTTATTTATGAAATATTTAAATACAATGATATTATATTAAATACTATGTGTTCATAGGTTTATTTTTGTTTATATGAATATTCATTTTCTATTTTTGGTTGTTGATGGGTTTCTAGACTCCTCTCCTAGTATATGAATATTATTAACTAGTATCAATATAAGGGCCTAAAGGGTCACACATAATATCCCATTCAAGGGACTTTATTATTCAATAAATATTAATATAGGACATGGTGGGGCCCACTATGGGGGCTGATAGGTTTTCAACAATTATCTACCATTAATAAATAAATAATTCATCATTATTCATGTAATGAAAAATTGGGTTGAATTTATTTATTAAAAGTATTTACAGGTGTTTAAGTAAATATAAGGATTACAGGGATGTGAAATATATGGGGTTCAGGGAACCCTAATTGGGTATTTATAGTTCAACTATATAAGTATAGAAAATAATAATCCAAGGAACTGGTCACTCAATCAGAATTGAGAAATTATCTCTCCTTTGGAATCATAGAAAGAGAAAGGTTCTTTCCAAGAAAAAAATCCATGTCTGCCTTCCTGGATCAAAGGTAAGAGTTCATTTTGATCCCCAAAACATTGAAGTGATCATTAAATCATAGTGCTACCACCCAAAATTAGAAAAATGACAAACATGAATATTCAAGTAGCATTTGTGGAAGATATAGAGGGTTTTGGCATTGGATTCTTTAATAAATGATCAGTGAATACATGCGACAAGTGTGTATGATTCAAATCATAACAGGGAAAATATTCAATTTATTTTTCTATTCTCTAGTTAAACCATGTGGGATCCCTGAACTATATTGGGGATCCGATCATTATAGAAAACAAGTATGGTCACTCTAGTGGTAAAATGATTAAATTATCTAGCCCACCTACTTCCACTTTAAACCATAGTACCAAAAAAGGTTCCCTTATAAAAATTTAAAAGCATTTGTATGCTCATGAAAACACCATGAGAGTGATAGTTACACCAATTGTGTCTCATAGAAGTCATGATTATTGGGATAATCATGGGGAAATATGAAGACCACTCTTATCTCATGGAAGGACTAAATAGTGATTTATTTTGACCATGTATTTTATCATTATACAGTGTGGAGAGCATGTTTCAAAGCTAAGAGTCAACCACATAAAGATTTTAATTAGTTCTATCTAGATACTATTCATATTATATGTATGCGGAAAAAATCTTAGTACTATTTCAGGGAAATACGCAACATTATTGAGTAAAGTTCCTGGTTCTGTAAAAATGTGGGAACATTTTATTTTTTTTGTGGATGGGCCATGTTTATTAATTCTCGGTGTCACTATATATCCTAAAATAGAACTAATCAAGAAAAAAATTTCCCTGATTAAATTTTCCCTATAAAAATATTCCTCATATAAAAAGATATTGTTTTTTGTTGGTAGATAATCAAAAAAGGAAGAGGGATCCATGGTCCCATCACTAACCAGATAATTTGTATGATATAGAAACATCTCCTTAAAAATGAACAATTATTATGGAATCCTAATGTATCATTTATCTGTAGTTAAAAAATTCATACATACTTTGGGAAGTGTTCATTTTATTCTCTATATAGATCTATCTCAGGAATAGAGAATTAGAAATGAAATGGACATGTGCCCAAGCATAGGAAGGAAGGAAACAATTTTTGAAAGAGGTATTAATGAAAAGATAATCAGAAAAATCTTTTTTCCTTTTATTGAGTTATTAATGAAAAAATCATAAGATGGAAATCTTATACACTAGAAACCATTTACATAGATTTGGATAATATACAAAATGTTGGGGAGGTTATAAATAATGACTATATATCCTTCAGTTTAACATCATGTGGAAAGGAATCAGTCCAAGTTATTTAGATTAATTTGTACTTGGATTAATAAGTTTTATTTAACATCATGCTACTATGATTATACACTATGAAATTAAGATTCGTGAATCTAATATTATGACCATGTAGTATATTTTTATATTTTGAAGATAGTATATTTTATAGTTTAGGGTCTTTGAGTTGTGATATATGTCATACCGTTTAACTTTATAAAACAAGGACATATATCTGATATGATTCATCTAGTGTCAGGTTTCTTTGTGAGAGTGAGAATGACTCACACACATATTGACTGTTTCTCAGAATTATTTTACTCTAAAAAATATTTGACTATCATATTCCAAGACTAATAATTAATTTAAATTCCTCCCTCAATTTTATGTCTTGAAATTTTGTGATATGAGCAATAATTTGGATGATATATACTAACATTTACCTTAGGTATTTTTATTTTTGAATTTTGAACATGTATTATCTCTAATATATGACTAAATTATGTTTCAACACATTAATAAATAATTAAATAACTATTTCTGAGACTATTTTCATCATATGGGAAACATTGGTTTCTTTTCATACATTCTGTATTTTTCTCTAGGTGTTTTTGTGTTCATAGTAGATATTTGTTTATAACTAACTCCATTATCCCTTTTATATCATCCTTTGAATGAAATCATTAAATACTAACCACCTCGGAATGGTATTCCCATACAATTAGTGGGATGTGTATTAATTTATATGGTATTTAAAATAATACTCCTTATATCAAATAATAATTTGGATATTACTGAAATCATTCTATATATAATTGTAAAACTTTTCCACAATGTGTTCTAGTTAGAAGTAATATACATTGAAAATCATATTACTAAAAGATATGTGGAAACAATTCCCCCCTCATGTCCAACATATGAGGCTATTAGGGTGATCACATGATTTAATTTCAGATCTTAACGGGGGTATGTTAATATTATTCAACATAAGAGTAAATTTAGAAGTTTTTAATTTTTGGTTCATCAATGGAACCACCACTTGATTAATAATATATATCTTTCATAAGAACTAATTAGAAATTAATGTGGTGATAAAATATAAAAAATACATTGGAAAGGGGTGCATTGAATGGAAATTTATCTGTTATTATGAAAATGGGTACAAAATATCAAGGATGGTCTCATCTATAGAATTATAACTTTTCACCAAAGAAACAATATCTTTATATTAATAGTTTAATTTGTTCCTAGATAATTTTATTATCTAAATTTATCTAATTGTTTTAATTTTCTAAATAAATTTCCTAGTAATAATCATTGATAAAAAAGTCATAAGAATTATTGATAGTAAATCCTTTAATAAAGGAATGATGGTTGATGATGATTATAATCCCAATGTGAAACCTAGTGACTGAATCCGTGATTGAATTCAAGAATTTTCTCTATATAAATTACATTTTAAAGAATTAATAGATTTTATTACACACCTATTAGTGGATTATGGGATTTCACCTTAGTATTCCCCACCAATGTTGGTAGTAGAGGATGTAAAAAACATGTTGAACCTCTGATGATTTTATTAGTGCTTGATCCTCTCTATTATATGTGCACTCATTAAAACCGTGTGAAAATTAGTCAGTTTTGGTTGATGACATGTTATTGGAGATTAATTTGAACTATTCCTCGTCATTTAATGTGTATATAATTTGGTGGCTTGGTTCCCATTGACTCATTTTGTTGGATGGTTCACATTGGATTGTTTCATTTAGTGGTTCCCATTACAACATTTAGTAGGAAAATCCTCGTTATTCTATTTGGTTGGATGATTCTTGTTCTTCCAATGATGAGGGTATAGAGAATATATGAGTATAGAATAGATGCATAATCCTTTGGGACCCCTCTAATTTTCTCTCAAAAATACTTATATTATTTTGGATATTAGGAAGTGAAGAAGTAAAAGGTGTTATAGATAGAGATTCCATGGCAATGAACGTAATTACCAACTGACTCACACATGAATAGATGATGAAATTTTCATGATCCATTTATGCTTTTAACACATATTTTTCAAACCCCTACATATTCTCTTTTGTGTCCTTTTTCGAATATTATTCCTTTAGGATAATGTCTAAAACATATTCCATATATTCTATGGTATTATGAAATGGAATTTGACAATCATTCGCCACATTTTGTACCAGATATTTTATGTTGAGTCATTATTATATTGTTTAACTAGTCCTCCAATTATAATTGTATTTTTAAAGGTGATTGGACTATCATTAATCAGGTAGTATTTTATTTATGGAAACAATACAAGGATGAATTCCTATGTAAAGATAACTTAATTTGGACCATTATCATTATGGATGGAATATATTTATTTCTTTTGAACTCCATGTTAATGTCACATAAAATATTCAATAATGAATATGAAACCAACTATTTCAAAATTCCCTATGTACTTTTTCTATGGTTTTCATTATTCATAAGAACTTTCCCTTAATCACTAAATAATATCTTCTTGATATTTTTCTATAATGATGGTCTCCTAGAATTTTCCATGATAATTTGGTTGGTAAGAATTTCTGATAAGTATTCCATTAGGTTCTCATTAGTTATATCCATTAATGTTTCATGAATAATACATTTTAACAGAGAATATGTCAGGACCATCGACATTATAACAAAATCCATGGAATTTACATTAAATTATTTAATGAAAATAGAGAGGTTAATAATTCTTGTCTTACTCTCTGTAGATCTGAATTGGGTATCGAATTATTAAAAAAAACATTATATATTTAGTGGGAATAATTGGTGAGGTTATTTCACTATAAAGATCTTGGAACATATATGGTCTCCATAAAGCATCTAATCTTGGAATCCAAATTTCTTTTATGGTTACCTACATTGTGCCGCTTCAGGATGAAATCATAATTATGATACCCACTTGTTCTCATTAAATAAAATGTTGATATTTTTGGTTTACCAATTCATTCTATAGAATTTTTCTAATAAAAACACTTGCTATAATTTTATTTCTAGTTATACCATTTCATGATTTCTTTCAAGATAATCCCTAAGGGTAATGAGTGTATCCAATAATGTGTAGGATACCACTGTCTGAATCAATATAGGGTAAAATTATTTAATTGGAAATTGATGTTTTCATATTGGTTGTAAGTCTTTAAAATCAATAATCATAATAGTCCATTGTGTGGATTTATGTGATCTAAATTTGATAGTGTGGTTCAATAATTATTAAGTATGTCATAGAATCTTCTCCCTCTAAATAGTGTTATCTAATAAATGAATAAAAACATTATCCTAAAAACCATAATTAGTGGGTATGAATCCTCTATGGAAATTCACATTGATCTACTAATCTTTTATAATTTTTCATTTAACTAATCAAACATAACTTTTATTGAAGCTTTCTAGACATATTTGGGTGGTAGGTGGGAAATGGTTATATCCACATTAGTTTCTTTTTCAATAGTATAATGTTTTTAAAAAACTATTAAGAAATAGTTAGTGTTATTTACTTATGTGGAAGATGTTTATGGAAGAATATATTCCCTTATATGGTTAATACTAATTGTCATGGTATTTTTTAAAAAATATATGATAATGGGTATGACGGTGGGGTTGAAAATTGCTCCCAAATTTGTGGGATAGGGTTTCAACTGAATTGTTATAGTCACCAATGTTGATCTTTATGAAGTCTATAAACTCATGATAATTTTGATTTTAAAATAGTCATACAAAACTTTTGTGATATTTATATCGGTATTTTATATATTAGTGACATGGTCTGGCTATAGAGTTTAAGTGGATGGGTACCCCCACTGGGTGTTCATTTTGGATTCCATAGCCTGAATGATCCAAGTAAACAAAAATTTCATTATAATCACATGTAGAGTTAGTTCCAAAGGTGTCTAATGATGACTAAAGTGAATAATATCCCAGATAAGAAGCATCTAGGTAAATAAATTAATGTGGCGGTGTCTCCGTCCACCTCTAAATAGTTTGAAAGGTATGTGTTGATTCACTCAATGGATATGCTCATGAAGTTGTTGGATATGAAAACATATGGTCATATATTTGTTGTTTCACATCGTAGGTAAAGAATAGTCAAGGGAATTTCTCTAGAAATCATTTTCACACATTTTCTAAAGTTGAGATGGTTGTAATAATATGGTATTCAATGAATAGTGTATTCACTAACTAATAATGAATATGCTAGATTAGTGACAATGTTTGTAAGGTATATGAGGCCATGGTATCTAATACCGTTGAGGCGTATATTTAGTGCATTACCTGATTATGGATTTTGGATTGATATGCCTTATAGGTACTACCTCCAGGTTCAATTTTTATGGAATTCATTAGAATTTTTTTATTCCATTTAGATTATTGGTATTATTAATAGTCCATAAAATAATTAATAATTGGAAACCCATCAATTTATAATCAAAAGTAAGTGCACATTTTATTGATCTCTTTAATTGATTATGAATTCAAATCAGTTTCACCTTTTTATTTTGTATATAAACTATAATGGATTTAATAAAACGATATTTCAATGGGGTTTTCATCATAGAGATGATTTCTAAAGGATGATAATAACAAGGGTATTTTATCATTATTTTTTTTGAATGCTTTTTGGTTGGTAAGATGGGAGGTTAGGATTATATCACCCTATACGGTGGTTATTTCCTACTTTAAGAATATCGTATAGATATAATATGTTTTCATGAATCCTTACCAAAATCCCATTTTGATATTGGATTCCCATGTGCCAATGATATGATTAAAACCATTAATTGATTTGAAATTAAGTGTCTTTAAGTTGTTAGGAATCTTTTTCATATTAATTTTTTATTATAGGGTTTAAATAAATAGTTTTTCATTATAGAGTATATTTCCATCCATGGATGAAATATGTGTGAATTATGTGGGATACATTCTATAATAACAGATTCCAATGATTCCTTATAAAGGGAATTAAAACCCAGTAAGTTATATTTCACATAATTTATCATTACAATTCCTTAAAGTTCAAGGGACATGGACCACTTCCATGTAGTTTTACATCATTTTGAATGGATGGTTGTTGAAATTGTGTCAATAAATAGTGTGTATGGAACATATTCAGCCGAAACCACCAATGGTCTATCCATGTTTTTTGTAAATAAGGTGTAGAGTGTATGGATGGGGTTTAAACACTGTAAGATGCCAATATTATATTCCTTATTCTAAAACCCTTGATAATCTCATTCAATATACATGAGTGATGATGGATCATACCTGGATGATCACCAGATGAATCCCTTGATTTTCTCTAAATGAATTAAATAATAATAACCAAATGTATCCCTAGATATTCAGCATAAAATGCTGATTTACATTAACCCTGATAATATAATGATGTACCAAAATCATTATATAGTGGGTCCAAGGCTTTTCACCAATGGGAAGTTGACCATTATCACCTAAGGTTGATCACCTCAAGAAGGTTGGGTAATACATTTTTAATAAAATGGGATTCTTATTATCATCACAGAAGTGGTAGAATGTTTTTATATGGATTAATACTTTTAGGAGGTACAAATATATGGAATAAAGATGAGTGTCTCAAATAAATGTATTTTTTTTAAAAAAATCATATTCTCAACTCAATGTTTATATAATGAAACCAAGATAACTATATCTAATAAAGGTGTAGTGGTTCATTTTTTATCACAATATAATAGAGAATAAATTTTTCAAAAAATTTAGGATTGAATTTTAGAGTGGATATCAATGCATCTTTGTTAATTCTAATCAAGTCCCACATAGTTTATGTTGAAGAATTTACGGTCTTGTGCTAGAACATTTCCATGCAGTTTAACATCACGTGGTATGGACATATTTTATGTAGTTTAGAATCATAAATTTAGACCTATCATTGTACTAACTAATTTTAACTATGTTGTTTCTTAGTCATTATAATATATTGATCAAACAAAATACATATTCCTATAAGAGCCATTCATTCCATAATAGACAAGGGATATTAGAATATTGACTGTATTTTGGGGGAGAGAATAATGGGGATTGAGAGGGAATAATTCATTGGGTTTCCCATTATAGATCATGTTGTTTCATTATAACAAAACAATACATGAATAGTCTAATAATTACACCAAGAAGTAGGCCCATGGGGGATGTATATTCTATAAAAATTGGTGACAACGGGTGATAGATTGGGGTATTTTCATTGTTGCTACCCTGAGATACCTCATCTAGTAGGAAGGTACTATGAAGGTTTTTTGTGGTTTTATTCCTAGTAAAAGGCCAATATTGGACGGATATACCATAAAAGGGTTTAAAATGGAGTTTTATTTTTAATTATTCTAATGGGATACCCTGAGATATCTTACCATGAAGGTGAGTCATGTAAAGGTATGTTTTTGGGTGTAAACCTAGTAGAGGCCCATGTTATAGGTCTATGATATAATATTAGTGAGAAAAAATTATAGTGTGGGTAATAAATAGTGGGACTTCTCAAATATAGTTGACCTTGTGGGTGAGTAATGTGGATATTTATTTTGGGCACGCACCTAAGAAGATTCGCGTGTTGGGATCCTATGTAGTAAAAGGGGAAATAACATGTGATTGTTAGTGGAACATGCATTAAAAATGAATTGAGATATTCAACCTAGTAAATGAGTCAGTTGAAGTTATATTTTGGTGTTTACACCTTAGAGGATTCCCATATATAAGGAAACCAAGAGGATTATCTTGACTCATAACACAAAATTGAACCCAAAAGAGTATATTAACACATTTTATATATGAGAGAACTAGTTAGAGTATCTAGGATGAAGCTGTATTTGGAAACTAAGGGGAGTATCTTAACACAAGGTATTAATAAGATAATTGATGGGATTATAGGGGTTTTAATTTAAATCTTTCATATCCATGACACCCTTTTCTAAGCACTTTCGACGCACTATTTGTTACTCTCCATGACACCCTTTTCTACGCACTTTTGACGCACTATTGTGCTCTCCTTTTTTAGTATTCCAGCAACCTTTAATATTAATTTAGGAAATGCTAGACATCATGTTCACATCTGGATACAAACCATAGACCTCCTCATTAGAATTTGATTACTTTTATGGCCACACCATTCGGTTTTGTTATACCTTTTTTTAAATTTTATTTATTTGTAAAAATATTTAAAGAATTTTGTATCCATGTATATAATTATTTACTTTTAAATACATTTTTAAAAAATATGTTTATGTTTGTGATATATAAATAAGTGTTTTTATTTAAATATATTATATACTAATATGAATTTATATATACTATAATATAATATAATTATATATATATTTAATAATACGTACATTTTAATGAATTTGTATAAGGTAAATAAAATGGATAATTTTTTACTTTAAATAAAATGAAAAATTATTATTTATTTTAAATATTTAAAAATACATTTTTACACAACTATGATGATATATGTATTTATACAAGTGATTTATTATAAGTAAATATATTAAAATATCAATATTCTTATTTAGAAATAAAAATATATTATAAAAATTGATAAGATTTAAAATCCATAATATCAATATTAATTTCATACTTATAAATAAATTTATCACCCACAAAAAAAAAAGAAAAATACACCCTTAAAAGAGGTTGAAATTCCATCGAATGTTAAAAAAATTGGTAACTATGACTAAAAAATCATTTATGGAGGCGTTTATGGTCCTTTTGCCCTTTAAAAATTTGATTGGATTTTTCTTGTGGTCACTAGTGCATAGAACTCATCACATGATTCAATTTTATATGTGGTAGAGCCTAAGAAGACACCTGAATTGAAAAATATAGTCTTTTGAAGTTCAAGTCATGTTTTCAACTATTCATAGGCATTTCATTAATTCATTTAATTTTTTTGTAACCCAACTATTATTAAATGAATTTTACTCCCTAATAAATAGAAAACTATTAATTAATAATATTTTTTAAAATATTTTATAATCAATTTTCACAAAATCACTTATATATTAATTGTAAATGCCTATTTATCCTTATTTTAAACATATGGAAAAAATATATCTTATATTTATATAAATATAAATTTTTTTATATATTAATATATTATTTATAATGAAATACATTTTCAATGAAATATACCCTATATTAGTGCCAGTAGAATATCACTCATAAAAGGGGGTCATTAAAAGTTCTTTTAAAAAATGATGATAAAGCCCCCCCTCCTTTATCAGCAGTCTTTTAAAAGGGATTCTAAATCCTCACCTGTCAACACTTTTCTTCTAGCATAGATTATGACCTCCCGCCCCACATTATCAGTACTTTTTTATAATCACTCATAAAGGGATGACTTTATTAGTGTTTTTTATAATAGATGATAAAGGGGTTATTTATATGTTCATTTCTAGGGTGGATAAAGAACACCTGTTTTCAATGCAATTTTTTTCATAGGTAAATTCACCATTTATAAGAACTTTTTATATTACTGATAAAGAGGGACTTTAGCCACGCTTTTAGCTTGTTATGATAAATCCAAGCAATGTTATTAGCTGAATTTGTAGTAGTGAATAAAGGTCAGTTTCATGGGAAGAGTATATGAGATTAAGGCCAAGGACCACAACCAATCACTGATCTAGAATGATTGTGTTGGGGTGGATTCCTCAAGGTATGGAACCTTGAGATGAGGTAAAATGTACATTTTCCAGAACTAATAATGGATCGGGTGTTAGTGTAGGATCTTAAAATTGAAGCCTCGCATCTAATGTATCAGTGTAGCACTATTAATTAATGTAGTGTTTGTATAGCTAATTTTCGAAAGGGGATTCGCCAATAGAATTTTGGAATTATGTCCACATAGAATTTTGATGTATGTGTTTTGTGAATGGACTCCACTATGTATTATGAATAATCATCTTGGGGTTGGATTTTTAAATTTCCATTAAAATATTAATTTATGAGGGGCCTTGTGGATGTAGCTTCATAAATATGTGGATGTTCACATAAGAGCCACTTATATATGGCTATATGTGTATAATGTAAAAGTGGGGATATCACATAGAACTATATGTATATTAAATTTTTCTAGGGTAATCCACAGAGGGCAGTTTGTAAACTGCTTAGCTAATAGTTCCTTATGTACATTATTTTTGTATGAGGGTATGTGTATGGGAATCATTGATCAGTTAACACATTACGGTGTCATATAAAAATCCATTTATAGTGTCTATAAGGATTTTCCTTCACACAGTGTCTTTGTCGGGTTTCTTAACTATATGGAACTTTATGGTTTCCATTGTGATGACCCTCCTGTCTTCCAAGATCAGTTTTGGGCCAAGATTTTCATTAATTTTCAATGATGTGTCAATATGTGATTGGTGAGTGTGGATGAAGTGGTGATTCCTTATAGATTTTTATGGATTAATCAAATGGAATTTGATTTCACACTTGGATAATTCTATTTGTAAAAATGTGATGATTGTTGAATTTGTTCTTAATTGTCAAAGACAATTGGAGAAGAAATAATGGAAAATGCATATAAAAATGAAATACCATAAAAATATTTATTTTTGTGAATAGAAAAAAAATTAATTATACCTGAAATTTTTACTTTCATGAATGAGAGTTTAAAAGTTGTCCATGAAAAAAACACTTACATTTTTCATGAAGTTGGTATTTGATAAGAACAGGGGAATTAATAAGGTTTGGACTGTAAATTTAATTGAAAAGTATTTTCCTTTAATTTTTATGATAGATATGTTATTTCTATGTATTGAAATCACATTATATTAAATATAAGGGAAACACCATGGTCTTCCTAATGCCATCTTGACGTAGGTATCATGTGGGACCCTAAGGTCAACCACACTCATGGTTACCATCCCAGAAAAGATCAATGGTGGTTGGGCCATGTATAAACCCAAATTAGGCTTGTTTATAATGCCTGAAAAATCATATAGGGTTATAGAGTATTTTTACAGGTTTCTATTGTGATAGGGTGTGTCAGTGCCACCCCAGGAGTTGTGTGTGAAGGGTGTGATTGGGGATGATCCCTAGTAACTTGCTTGAATAGTCTAGTAGTGAGGATTAAATGATATAACACAAACTAGACCATATGCCAAACTATTCTGGGATGGTGAAGTGTGTGATACTATTATCACAACATTAAAATAATTGGTAAATGGAATTTTATTCGATCATGATATTCTATGTTGTCATGTCACTTCAAGATATAATCTTATATTTTGGGCCACCCGAGGATCTTTTGCTCAAAAGCATCAAGCTGAATGTTTGATGATTAAAAAACTAGCCATCATCTATGATTTTTCTAATGGGATGATGTATTTGAGATCAAACCGATATAATTCATGAAATATAACATCTTTTAAGAGTAAAATAAATTTATTTAATGAGCTATTAATAAATGTAAACAATGTTATAGTCGTCTAATTAGAACATCCAAAGACACATGGTTGTGTTCGAGCATTGAAACTACATGTTTTCTTAAATAGGTGCATATAAAGAAGTCATGGTTAGTATTAACCTAAATAATATTTCTTTTTTATTGTATATTTAACATAAATTTGATCAACTTGGGAGTTTGAATAAGTCTTTGGCTATGAATTATATTGGAGGTTCAATGCAGCATAAAATGTGGAGTTTATGTTTTGTGAAGAATAGTTATTATCACTTATAATAGGTTAACAATCCATTCCATGTGGGTGTATACTGATACATTAATAAAGCCCATATATTTTTAAAAATATCATCTGGAAAACAACTCTTTCATGAAGAGTTTGTTCCTTGAATCCCTAGAACGTGTCAGTAAGAAGGGGATCCCATGAGAACTCGAATCATTCCTAGAACACTCATAGTACGTAGAAAATGACTTTATTTGTAAATCACATTGCTATTTCATGACAACCTTACATTTTACTCTCCTATTTTGTGTAAATTGCATCGATAAACTACACATGAAACATGTATGAAGGAGATAATAACTCACACATGTGAGATACATTTTCCGAAAGGATGTTTCATTCTTTCGTGGAGAAGATAGACTATGATATAATGTTGAGTGAAGTAGTATCACAAGTAGTATGAAATAATCCTACACCCATTTGGGTTTTGGTAAATGGGGTAGTTTTTGTGAACAAGTATAACACAGAAGCATTGAACCTAACTAAATAAACAGTGAAAATAGTTCATGTATATTGAGTGCCTGTAAAAACAAAATAAGAGGATAGTGGGGAAATCATTCATTTTTATCCATAACTAAATGCACATATATTTGAGAAAATACATGAAAAAACTTATTTTAGATTCCATGTAAGTCATGCATGAAGTGTACATGAATTTAGTTCATAATTAAATAATAAGTACTTTGACATTGTGAAAATATTATTTATAAATAAAAATAATATAATATATTTTATGCACCATATAAAAACATTTATTGGGGAAGATACATCAGTTAGAAGGAAGAAAAGTAAAAGCATGGGTTCATGGGAGAAACTGGTCATTATTGGTGATCAAGATTATTAAACAAGGCCAACAGACCCTAACAGAGGTTGTTAAGGATGCATAAAGAGTACACAAGAAAGATAGATCCTACAATATCAAGGATATGTATTAGAAAATCACACTATGGTGGGTCAATTCTCAAACAATGGGGAATCATTCCAGTTGGTACTGATAGAAGGTCAAGTCTTCTAGTTGGATCCTAGAGAACAAGTTGTCTCTTGGTTTGATCTAAAGTAATAAGTATTTTGGGTAGAGTTAAAATAAAATGGATTTTTTCATATTGAGATAAAGTGGGAGTATTTCAATTGGAGTTGAACTTAATTGTATTGACTTGTTCAAAGTAGAGACTCTATAATCAAGGGGAATAAGTAGTTGCATGAAATTGTATGCCTTCAACAAGACCTTGAAAATTGAATGTGTTGCATAATCTCTATTAAAACAACTGAAAAAGAGGTGATATTTAAATATAAGATTGATTGGATCATAAACCATAATAAGTATAAGAGTAAAAATTGAAATGAAAATTAATTTGTAAAAAGAATCCACTGATTCACACCTCCACTCATAGTGGTCTATCTGGACAATGGAACTACATGTGGTATTAGAGGGATTAGATCCTTCTAAAGATCAATTAAGCATTATAATATACGGGGAATAAAAATTATGTCAATATTTGAGGTGTGAAAACATTTTTTGGGAATAATAATCATAGTTGGAATAATAAGATGCCACCCTCTCTCCTATCACTCATCCAAGAAGTGAAATATGCTACAAATGTGGGTTTTAAACACATTACTGATGATTCTAGCAGGGAAAAATATGGTAAGAGAAATATGGAGTATGATGGAAAGGCTCAAAATTCCATCTTTGTGTCTCTAATATAAATGGTATACTCAAATCTCAAGGGTATCTAGACTGTCAATGAAATCTGGGATAAACTTAGAAGTGGTTATGAAAGAAAATTCAATGTTAAGGAATCCAAAATAAATGTTTTGAGGACTATGTTTAATAAAATTAAAATTAATAGTGAAGAAATTATGGATGGCTATTTCACCAGAGTGAATGAGATAGTCTAAAGCATTCATGGATTTTATGAGATGTTTGTTGATTGTATCATTTTCATAAAATTGGTGAGGAATTTTATAGATTTTCTTGATACAAAATTTTAATCCTAGGAAGAATGAGATTACATATCTATTGATGAACTACAAAAAATTATTATTCCTTATGAGATGCAGAAAATTCATGTTTTAAATAAGAAAGTAAAAAAATTTGAAATGGTCATTGAAGACTTGAGAATGTTAAAAGTCAAAGAATAAGAGGATGAAGAATCTGTTTATTTAGATAGTTATGAGAATAATGATGATTTAAATAATATTTTTTCCCATTTATAAACAAGTATTAATAAGGTGAATAAATGCTCAAGAATAAGAAATCATCTAAATTCTTTAACCGTGGTATATCAGGAAAATTCTCTATGAAATTTACTAATAAAAACTTCAAAGAATCGTAATTATAATCAAAATAAGATAATGAATGATCCCATTAACACAAATGGGATAATAAGAAGAAGAACAAAAAAGAATATTAAGAACAAAAAAATTATGAGAAAGAAAAAAAATATTCATTATCATGTTTTTCTTTAGATAATGAACTTAGGTTAATTCCTCATGAAAACGAAAGAAATGATTCATAAATTATAAGTGATGATAAAGTATAGAGAACATAAATTGAGTGGATAATAAGGGAGTAATTTGAATTAAATATCTAGTAGATAAAATTTCTCAAAAAAGAAATGAATAAGCTTGATAAAGAAAACAATAAATTAAATATTTATAAGAATAAGGAATAAATAGAGAATTTTGATGAATAAAATGTAGAGATGATCAAGAATGAAGTATCTTTTGTATGTTATATCATGATTTTCAACTTAATAATTGATAAAACAGATAGTATTATATGTGATCTTCAATAGAAGGTGACTTATAGAGAAGAAGATTTACTTGTGACATAAGACATATGTGTCATAGTTCAATAATAGTTGAATAAATTAAAATAATATTTCAATAAATCTATTTAGATCAAGGTACAAACTTTTAAAGATATATAGAAAAAATGTAAAAGTTCACACAATCATTTTGATGGGTATGTTACTTCTAATATTGGAGGTGTCCTAGTTAAGATTAGGGTATTATGTCAAACAATAATGATAGGAAATCATATGTATATGGGGAAGAAGAAAATTTACCAATAATGAAAATAATCCCCAAGAAAAGAGAGGTTTTTTCTCAACAAGATGACAACAACACATATCTAGATTCATCTAGATCCAATCTAGTAGAAATAAGTCTCAATAATTTTGTTTCTGTTGAGGTTTTCATGGTAAAAATCATGTTCTTGATGGTTAAAAATTTATAAACTCATAAAGAGAAAATAATTTAGGGGTTTCAATGAGAATATAATGGAAAAAAATCCCATAAAAAACATATGAAAAAATATTCCCCACAACTTTCTACACAAAAAAATAAATATTTTGGATGAATTTTGTGGTGGATGGAGGTTTAAAGGTCATAAGGCGATGGTATGAATGAAAATGTTATAAATAGAACTACCCTATACTATAAAATCCAAGGGGTTGAAAAAAATTAAAAGTCTTTAATTTTTTTTAAACTAAGAATTTCACAAAAGTGTATCTAGTTGTTTCACTATAATAGTTGAAACAAGATAAATAATTGAAAGAACGTGAGAATATCTATAAATATAAATAAAATAAATTGGTCTTATAAAATGAGGTGGATGTTAATGAGAAGTTATACATAAGAGTAAACTTAACGATCATGAATAATAAGGTCGAAAAAATTATTTGTCATCATAAATAAGTAAAGAAAGAATATACCCAAATTTTGGAGTCCCAAAATAACAGTTTAAATTAATGTTACCATGTTAATAATGATATAAAACAATGAAATAGATTTATATGAAGCTCTTTGTATGAATGTTAACTCATGGAAAGTAATATGTCTCTCTTTATTCCAAATTATTTTATGAGATTTAAACTACAAATGCATGGAATTGATTAAGATTTTTGAGGTTTTCACTTTTGGACTTCTTACAGAGCTTTTACTTCATTGAATCAACTAAAATCTATGAAATGATGGAAATTTTTTCATCCCATAATTTGTAGAAACTTTGAGAATAAATTTTATAACCATAGTAGAATTTAAAAATTAATTTCCATGGTATGCCAATCAAACATTCATACCATATTATTAATTGTGTTATCCTATCAATTTAGGGGGGGTACTTGGTTAATGACAAAATAAGAAAAATGGGGAGATTTTTCTTTTTCATGTGAACTTTATGAGGTGTCTATTAACATTTTTGAATTATTTATAATTTAATTGAGATATATTATTACCTAAAACCCCATAATTGATTATTTTAAAATTATGTGCATTGTTTCATATTCATGGAAATTTGTGGTTTTCTTAAACATCATAGGATGAAACATTATCATTTTATATTCTATGTTATCACAAATAGAATTATTGTTTATTAACTAAAGTCTCTTTTCTATGAAAAATTTGTGAGATCGTTCCTCTATTTGAGGTGATCAAGGAATCTTCATATAAAGGATATGATCATGTTCTTAGAAGAAAAATGGGCAGATAATTATTCCCCTATTATACATATTATTTGATATTAAAATGGGGATAATGTTTTGAGCACACATATTGACTTTTGAATATGTTAAAATGATATTGAAAACATAATGAAAAGCATGATATTATTAGGCCCCCTGTTTTATTTTTATTGAAATTGGAATATATGTAAATAATTTTAAAAAAATGAAAAGGGGATATTGTTTGTCCGGATGTTTCATTTTTTTAATGATGTTTCAATATATGCTAGGTGAGTGTGTATGAGGTAGTGATGCCTGGATAATTTTTATAGATTCATCTAATTTCATTGGATGTCATTCTTGGGCAATTATCCTTATGAAAATTGATATGATTTTTGATGTTTTGGTTAATTTTATAAGACATGTGAAAAAGATAAACTGCATAATCATAAGAAAAAAGAATACAATGGGAATATTTATTTTCATTAAGGGAAGAAGAATTGATGTATCCATACAAATTCGAACATCCACGACAAAGATATTAAAATGTGGACATAGAAAATACACATAGATTTTTCATGAAGAATACATTTAAGAAGATAAGGGGATTAAAAATGTTTTGTCTTTGAAATTTAATTGAGAATGATTTCTATTTCATTTATGTGAAACTTAGATTACATATATACATTTAATAAGACTTTTATAAAAAATAAAGGCCAACCAAAGGGTCTGCCAACACCATATTGAAAATGGCCTCATGTGGGACTAGGAGGACAACCACACCAAAGGGAAGCATCTGTGAAAATACTGAAGGAATATAGGCCATGTATAATCCCATATCAAGCTATTGTATATGGCCCACATGAGAATACGGGTACATGGAGAGTACCTACAGGGTGCTAGAGGGGCAGTGCATGTTGGCCCTGCCCCATTAGGTGTGTGTGAAGGTTGTGACTGGTGATGATTCTCAGTAGCCATCATGAATTGTGAAGTTTCATGGATTTAATGATATAATGAATTCCAATGCAGATGTAAAATTGACGATGGTTAGAAAAGTGTATGGTGATATTCAAATATAATTAAAATGATGGATAAAAGGATTTCCATTTGGTAATTCTATTTTGAGTTGTAAGATAATTTCAAGCAGTCATCTCCTACTATGGTCCACCCACGGAACTATTGTTTTCAAGCATCCGGACAAGCACTTGATGATCAAGAAATCAACCATCTTCTATAATGTTTCTGATGGGATGAGGATTTTATGGTCAATCCAATATCATTCATGAAATTTAACGTCTTATATTCTTGCAATTAATTCAATGACCAAAATACTGTTACATGTTAACAGTGTTATATTCAAATTATTTGAGTATACAAAACACATGGACTAATTTAGTCATTGAAAATACATGTGATCCTTATCACATATATACGAGAAAGTATTAGCGAGGATTAATACGAAGAGACCAATATTTTTATCTTATACATGGGTTAGATATAATCATCAATAGTTTTTTAATAAGTCCTAAACTATGAATTATTTACGGATATTAATGCAGTATAAAATATAGATTTTAGGTTGTGAAAGTAACAATGATTCTCACTTATAAAATAAGATTAACCCAAGCCCAATAGGTGGCTACTGATACCATGAAAGACCTCCTATTTTCTACCAAAAAGTGTGTTTATTAAACAAATTATTTCTATGGAGTATCTTACACGAATAATTGGATTAAATGAGGGAGAAAAAGACCTCGTAAGAACTCAATTCTTTCCTAGATCACTTGTATCGATTTTTGAAGAACATGTTCTTTGAAATAGTTTGAGATAGTGTGACTCACCAACTCATCACTCTCCTAATTTGAGAAAACTATTTTGAAACACAACTCATACAACATATGAGAAGGATATAAGAACACATGTGCTTGTGAGGAACTTGAGTGTTGGATATGGAATTCCATAATGAATTGAAGTTTCCCAGATAGGATTCAAGTATCACTGAGATGGAGAGGGGCTGAATCAGGGATATCTTTTTCTTTTATGTTTTCTTAATTTTGAAAAAATTGTTCCTTCTTCTAAAGATTTATTTTTCTTTTGAACACAAATCAAACACACATCTATAGGAACACATGAATTTAAAATGTTGAATTTTCAACAACAGTGGCTATATACTTGCTATTTTTTGGAAACAATCCAATACCACACAATTCACCAGAAAACAATCCTTTGATGTGTAATAAAATAAGTAGCATGTTCCCTTACACTCATGTAGCACTTTTAGAATAATACAGTGGTTCATGTACTTTTTTATCACAAAATTATGCAATTCAATGTTCTGGTTCTTCTTGATAATCTTTCAAAAAATTTATATTTCTAAACAATTATTCTCATTCCTAACCAGAAGAAGGTTGGAACTTCCTTTAGTCAGTCCTGAACTGTTATTCTTCTAACACAAACTACATGTCTCTTTCGTGAACTAAGATGCATTGTGTATCATGAGTGCCTCACAGACAACTTGTTCTTCCATGATCTGTCTATGCTCTAGGGATTCTCACCACTCTGTGTAACACCATCACATACCACCTCTACATACCACCTCCATGTACATCCACAGCATACCACCTCCGTGTACCGCCACCACATACCCCCACTATGCACTATCACTACATACTACCACTGCGAACCACCTCTGTGTACCCACTCCATGTACCACGACAATGTAAAACCTCTGTGTATGGCCTCAATGTACATCATCCACCAACCGCTTCCATGTTCCACCTCCACATAACACCACATCATAGAGCATTTTCGTAGTGCCTCCTCATAGGGCCTCCATATACCACCTCACATATTCTTCTATGGAATTCTTTCTCCCCCATACTATTTCTCTATCTTTAATTAACTATTTTATCTTCCATGTACTACTTATTCCTATTCTGAGTATCATGTCTTCTTCCTTGTACAAATTTTTCCTTCATATAATTTTTATTTCATGAACACTTCCAGACATAGAAAAATTCTTCCTTAATAAGAATATGTTATCTTACTAAAATATATCTACCTTAATTTTGTGATTGGGTCCGTTATATAGAAAAATAAATCTGAAAATCTTACTAATCGAAAATACCTAATTTTTTAATGTGGTACAACCTTCACTGCGTACTGTGTGCATTCTGCAGACCATTTTCCCTACATGGTCCACATATTTCCATTCTTCCTTTACATAAACCTAAATCACTACATCCATTCTGCGAATGATATCCATCACCATGAAATATTGACCTTCATTGAACTGTAAGCTTCTCATGAACCATAATATGACTGTGAATTGTTTCTCCTACATGGTCTGCATATGTTACTTCATGGAATTCTTGTTTTTCAGAATTTACTTCTCCCATCCACATACCTCCCATGAGGTCTGAAAACTATCTTATGTATTCTGTGAACCATGAATTGCAGACTCCTTTGTATAAAACGTTTATTTTTCCAAAATGAGAAACACATGATTTTGAGGCCCAAAAATTTGGAAAACAATGGGAAACAATGTCACCTTAAATATATGCTTCATTAAGAACACCCATTTTGACTAGTTTTCAACAATATTATTCAACAAATAGCTAATTTCAACATAAACCCTGTTTTTCATGATATATTTTCTTTGATCGTTCACCTTTAGCATGATCATATTTTCAAAGATAAGTATTGTAACTTTTTTATCATCCAACAACATCTTTCTTTCTAATCAAATCTAAAAATGATTTGCATCATCTTATCTCCACCTTTCCCTAAAAAATCCTGCATCCCAAGTTTACCAAACAAATTTTGATATTTTTTTAATTACAAATCATAATATCAACATCATATTTTACAAGGATTTTACATAGTGAATTTATTTATCTTTTTTCACAACAATGTAAAAAACTACTCCAAAACAAACTTTTCATATTTTCCTTTCCATCCAATATGGTCCCAACATTAAGAAGACGTTGGGTGATATATTTTTGTGTGATGTATCAACTTGAAAAGGTATGATAAATCCTACACTCATATAAGTTCATGTAATGGAGGAAGTCCATGTGCACTAGCAAGACACACATGCATTGAACCTAAAATAAAGATACAATGAATTGTTTGTGTTCAAACAAATTGTGAGTAAAGAAAAACATAAGTGGATAGTGGAGAAATAATTTATTTTAATTCATATATAAATTCAAATGTATGTGATAATATACCATTGAAAATACATTCAGATTCCTTGTAATGCATGGATTAAGTTTATGTGAATTGAATTCATAACTCAATAAGAATTAGTTTGAGATTGTGAAAAGATTATTTTTTCTTAGAAAAATATAAAATATTTTTGGAACCACATTCACACATTTAATGTGATTGGTACATTAATTAGAAGAAATAATATTTTATTAATAGTTTCACAAAGGAAATTGGTCATCATATGTGATCATAATAATTGAGCAAAGCCAAAAAGCAAAACAAGAGGTTATTGAATATACTGAAAGAGTACATAAGAAGTCAAAATCCTATAAGATCATGGAGGATGATCATAGAATTATTTAATAGTATATCAAGAAATGAATATAGATTAACCCTTTAAGTTGGTGATGAGATTTTTTGATGTCTTTTTGTTGGATCTTGGAGCCAAAATAATCTCTCGGTTGGAGTCATGTCAAGATCTATATTTGATGGAGCCAAATAAAAATGATGTCTCTTAGTTAGATCTAGATCAGATATATCGAAATGGGAGCTGAATTCAATTGTGTTCCCTTTTTTAATCAATGCATCTTGGGTCACTACAATTAAGATATGAAATTACCTAAGAGGTGTTCTCATGCACTTGATTTTTTAATTCAAATCCATCTTTCCTCGATATGAGCGTTTTTATTAATATGAAAAATGTAAATAGAAAACGTAGAACATTAAGGAATGAGGTGACCATAAAGGAAGAACCTAACTGTGTACTGGTCGCATCAACCAATTGTGAATGACATCATTTTGTGAATGGATTTCTTGATCTGGTAGATACTTGGTAACCAAACAAAAAATGACTACTAAATAAAAAGGTAGAATGTAGTAATTTTTTGGGTATGAAATTTCATTGTGAAATAAATAACCACCAAGGTTGTTTTTCATTAAAAAGGTAGTATATGTCCATAATGGATGTGAACAACTACAAGAGGGTTTGCATGAATTTTCCAACATTTATTTTTAATCAGAATGGATCCCAATATAAAATGTCCATTATGTTTTACCCATAAATCAGTTTTGGATCCAATATCAGTCAGATCAACTCATATGGATTAAACTACCAATGTAACAAAATCCTCAATATCAAGTATTTTTTGAAGCCAAAATATTCCTAAAATCCCTTAAAAATGTGTTTTATGATTTTGACATACATTTTTTTTAATGTGTGAATCCCTTGACCTACACTCAGTGATAGGCTCTTACAACCATGTTACTATACGAGATAATGTTTTTGAAGAATCATCATCCCTAGGTGTGTAAGGGGTCATGTAGGACATGATGATCATATTCACTTCTAATTTGGACGTGGATGTACTATTATACTCAATACATTATTATGTTTTATTAAAAAGTATTATAACAAAGCTTCCTTGAAATAATGTAAGCCCAAAATATTTTTATGGGAACATTCATCTCTTAAATGTCCCACACAACCCATCAATCATACCACTTTTCAAAAATATCTCTAATCCAAAAACACTTAAAAATAAAAAAATATAATTAGAGATCCCAAAAAATAGAAACAATAGTGATAAAAAAGAATAAGGGAACCATAAAAATATAATAAATGAAAAGATAGTTCTTAATGTGGTCCTCAAGTAATAAATATTAAAAAAAATAAATCATGAAAAAAAGGGAAAACAAATGGTTTCTAAATTAATTTAAATATCATATACCACTGAATTACTAATCAGACATCAATTATCATTCCCAATACTACCTAAAAAATAAATCAAAATTTTATTAATACAACTATATCTCACTTATCATGAAATATTGTATCATTTTGACTATATAAAAGTCTATAAAATAAAATATGAAAACATATTGTGTGTCATAGAAATTATCCTATAATCTATTGATCTTTATTGAATATTTATTTCACATTATTGGTAAAATACTATCTGGTTAGTTTTTACACCCTTCAACTCACTCACATAGAGCCTTCTTAACCCCCATTCCATATTTTTAAAACAAAAAAATTGAAAACTAAAAATGTTATGATTATTATTAACTGAACATATCATTATATATATACCCAACCTACAAAAAAAATTCAAACTTCACTCATTCTTTATTATGATACCTAAAGTCTTATAAAACATTTTCTTCACATATAGTCTATTTTCTAATGCCAAAATCCATCCAAGATATCATATATATAGTCATTGTTTATTGTTACAACATTACCCCCTAGCCCACTATGTACCGAACTCCTTTATCATAAAAAGAAACTATCCAATAAAAATAACCCATCATACAATACATGTCCAACCAATCAAAATATATGATAAAAATATGCTCTTTTATATTTTTTTAAAATTAATGGCAACCAAAAAATTTACAAATAATTATAAATTAATATCTTTTTATCATTTAGATACACATTAAAAATTAAAAATTTCATTTTATAATCAAATTTATCTACATACATTCATTCCCTATTGAATTATGAATTAAATACCATTTATTTTATAAAACAATTATAATTATTTTCAAATAAAATTTCTAATTATGGTGTTCTAAAAAAAATACATTAATATTAAATATATTATATTAATATTCTATGAAACACACAGTAATACAAGCCCCAGAACAATAATGTATTTGTATCATTAGAGAATATATTTATAATTTACTTATTTCATAAAAGTTATTCAACATCTCCAACAAATATCTTCCCACACTATACCCTTTTTTAAAATATCATATTTAAACCCATTCTTCACAAATAGGGGAAAAAGAAACATAAGGAAGGGTGAGATAGAATGTTCATTAAGGGTAAACATGGGAGACATCAATCAACGTTCATAATTGGATATAACATAAACATATTTTTATGATAACATGATCATAACTTATAAAGTTTAAACAGAATACTACAATTATCATTAATCATGAGCTGTTGCATAAGAAATTTTAATAACAAATTGCATAAGTAACAAGATAGTGGAATCATTAATAATAAATCATGAGCTATGAGAAAATATCATACTCATAATACATAAGTATGCTCCATACACAAAAACATATAAAATCATTTCTTTAGTCAATGATAAATGGAAAGACTATCATTGGTGGGAGTGTCCCACAGTGGATTGGATTCACTAACTATTTCAATTATTTCCTGACACAAGGGTCACTTCCAAGCCTCCAATAGTGGAAAGAGTCCCTTTATGAACAGGGCATATACTATATTAGAGTTCATATGATCTCATGAGGTATAATTCATTACCAAAATCATTATATGACTATAAAATTATTCCACCCCACCCCCACACACATTATATAATGAATATCATACATAAGTGTCCCATTATATCATAAAACCATTCTTCATTGAATAACCCATAAAAAAGTAAGGGATTCCATAAATATTTCTCATAAATTTGTTAAGTCGTTGGAATCTAATGGGTTTCAGAGAATTATCCTTAAAAATTAATCATCAAAACCATTTAGTGAAATAATAAAGATGTTATCTTAAAATCATTTCAATTGTAAATAATAAAATTATATAAGTGATATTGATATAGAGGAGAAGTCTAATTTAAAAAAAATTAAAAAAAATTCAGAATCTGTAGATAAGTGTAATATTATTATTGTACCAATTAAAACTAAAAATTTATAGAATAAATTACATTGTTTTTACCTTAAACCCCAAGGAAACTTGTAATGTAATCATCGTGAATAATGAGGTAAATTATGACGGGAAACTCATATCATGGTATATGTGTTAAACTATAACTATAGTTTTATAGTTTAGTAAAAATAAAAAAAAGTTATTTGTATGAATTTTTTTCATGTTTCCTTTCAATAATTCTTAAATAAATTAAAATGAGGTAAAAATAATGTTTCTCAAATATTTATGTATATTCAAAAACTTCTATTAATATTTTTAGAAACATGGACATAGAGGAGGACTATTTTTAACCCAAATAGAATAAATAAGAAAATCATTTTGTAATAAAATTTTATAAAAAATTATAACTTCCAAAGAGATAAGATTGAATTAAAAGTACTAAAACTATATAAATAACTAGTGTCGAATAAACTTTATGGGGTATAATATATATATGTATCAAATAATTTAACTCAATTTAAATTTAACATAGATAATCCTAAAAATTGTGATTATAGCATTATCACTTACCTAATTTATAGTCTTTCTTAATATAAATTCAAACCAACAATAAAATAAATTAGTATTAGTGCTTAATATGAATTGTTTTTCATGTTTCCTTGGAATAATTCTTAAATACATTAAAATGTTGTAAAAAAATGTTTCTCACACATTTATGTATATTCAAAAACTTCTATAAATATTTTTATTATCATGGACATAGAGGAGGAATGTTTTACACCCAAAAAGAATAAATAAGAAAGTCATTTCATAATAAAATTTTATAATACAATATAAGTTCCAAATAGATGAGACTTAATTAAAAGTATTAAAACTATATAAATGACTAGTATAGAATAAAATAAATGGGGTATAAAATAAATGTATCCAATAATTTTCCACAATGGAAATTTAACATTGATAATCCTATAAAATTGATATTGTAGCATTAGTCCTTACCTAATTTACAGTCTTTCTTAATATGAATTTAAACCAACTATATAATAAATGTAGATATCTTATACACATATTCAAGAAACATATATATATATATATATTACTACATATTATTATCTTATAATTTCCAATTACACTTGAATTTAATAAAATTTATTAAAATCAGTGTTCCTGTGAAAACTAGTTCAGTTTCCATGCTTTTTTTAGTTTGAAGATTATGGTCCATCCACCATAGTCATGGTTACATAATATTGATAATCTAAATAATGTATAAATATAATATTTTTTCATTATATAAACTATATAAAAAGTATTATCGGGTGTCGACGAATAATAAATTGCATCATGTCATGGGAATGGTAGTTACTATGTACGCATAAGTATTGTTTTAATTTTTTAAATGATATCGAAAAATAAGGTAAATAATAATTCACCCATAAAAAACATTATTATATAATATATATATATAATATAAATATATATTAATTATCATATATATATACCTATCCATGATATATGGTGCTGAAAAATGAAACACAATGCTTTGTGAATGTGGTAGTCCAAACATAAGTAAAGATGATGCCTTCATTTCTTATAAAATGGAATTAGAGATGAAGAATTGGTTCCCCATAAAAATAACAAAATTTTATTATTTTAAATATAAATATTTTGTTATAAAATGTTTTCTATTATAATTTTAATGTAGGTAGAATAATAACCAAACATCAGTGAACTCAATTTATAGTTATACATATTCATTAGTAAACCTCAATTTTCATACACCATAATCATTATATATTAGAATTTTGTTGAAGCTAGAACCTCTAAGTGGTGGGAAGATGTCTTGGAGGCTAGTTGGGTAGATCTTGTTCAAGATAAAAGTCATATTTTTTTATAAATAAGGGATAATAATATCTTCCCATTTATATGTCTTGTGGGTGGAAAACATGTAAATACCTCAAAAATTATTATATAATATATTTTTTACTAAATTAAAGTGGGTGAAAATTTAAAAATACTATATTTTAAGAAGGTTACTTTCTAATTCCAATAATAAAATGAAATTAATTCAATTTTTTTTATATTTTAAAATTATTTCTTAGTTTAACACATTTTTAGTTCTTTTAACCCTTACAATGGTAACAAGTTTTTTAGCATAGAAACAATTCATTATTCCCAAAAATTATGGTTACCATGTTTAATAATATAAATTATTCTAATTATAAATATACAATATGTCTTACTATATTAATTTCATAGATATTGCCTAAATTAATTTTAATATTAATGCACAATCACGTAAAACCCATTTTTAAAAAAATTTATTTTGTAGCAAAAAAATAATTTTATTCACATTAAATACCTAATAACAACCATTATATGAATATTAATATGTTACATTGAATATATTAACTGAATTATTTATTTAAATAATTCATAAAAATTTATTAATTAAATTTAATATCATAAAATAAATTTCACTCAAAAACAACATTTAGAAACAAAATAATTTTTACCTTCAAATGAATTTATAGTCACTTCTAAGAAATTTATAATAAATGCAAAAATTATTATTCATATCTTTACATTCAATACTAATATATTTCATGAAAATAAAAGTTCATTAATGATCATTATATATCAAAAAATATAATTAATTGAAAAAAATAATATAATGACAGTACTTTTAACATTTAAATTTGATTTATTATTTCATTGGAATTAATGTATACCATTTTGTTAAAACAATTATACATTTTTCCCATAATTTAACCATTCTGATTCATGACTATAAATCTAATCGATTTTCCAATAATATTACATTTAAAATTAATATTTCAATATAATATCATGATATATTAATGATAATGATTTCATATAAAGCCAGCCGCAAGAATCATTGATTTTTTAAGCATAAATATATATTTAAAATTATCATGGTTTTACATTTTAAAACCTATATTATAATTTCTCCTTCAAAATTTCATTTATGTATTAATAAAATAACTATACTTCTAAATCATTATGTCCTTGGGTTCTTACACAGGTTTCTAATCTTTTTGGTTTTCCACAAAACAATGACCAGGTGAAGGGTCTTGTTTCATATAAAATTATCTTTTTGATCAAAAATTTCAATAATTTATCAAAATAGAAAATATCATGATTCAATTTAAAAAACATGAGTTTAATATATTAAAATTTTTGTGTATTTTTTACCTCAATAGTGGTATATGGAACACATCATGAACGTGAGAGAGATTTAGTAGAAGTGGAAAGTGATAAGAAACTATCCCAAGGTGATAACGAATTTAAAATTGGATAATATATATAGGGATCATATTTAAATTAATTAAATATATCATCATCTTCATCCCAAAAGGTATAATTATGAATACCTCATCATCTTTTTTAAACTCTAAATATGGCCAAATATTATCAATATAACTCTTTTATCGACTTAGATCATCCCTAAAGCGATGAAGAATGGCTCTACCTATCATCTCTATTTCCTCCCTATGTTTATAGACCAATACAATTCATTCTCCCACATAATAAAAAATATAGAATTTCTATAATTCCTTCCATAGATGGATTCAAAAGGTTCTATAAAAACTATAAACTAAAATCTATTTTTGTAAAAAAGAGACAAGTGTATGGTGTTGATTGAAAATACCGATAAAATCAATAAAAAAATTCATCAACGTATATTCTAGTGTTTCAATAATCCTTTATGCTAGACTATATTATAGTGGTTGATATGAATTGGAACATTTCAACTCAATATTCAAATATTGTAGTAAAAATATCTAGAACCGTAAAAACCCTCATATGAGGATTACATACAATATAACCTGGTAATCATTAAAAACATACCACTTATTGTATAACTCATCAAGATAATCATGAGAAAACTCTTCACTAATAGTAATGAAATTTGTTATCATATAATTAGATCCCCTATGACCCAAATGTAATTATGGTCTTTAGATGTTTTGGGGATTGTGATAATAAAATACATAGTGATGTTTTACAAAATTCATTCCAATGAATGAAGTGTTTGTAACATATTCTTTAACTCATTCCTCATGTAAGTAACTTTCTTTCATTAGAAGCATCATTAGAAATACTATATATTATATATTCTCATTGTCCCCTATAATAAATTTTCTATTTGATCTATATATATATTCAATCTTTCTGGATGAAAATTTCATGATAAACTATGAGATTAATCTAATAGATCCACATACTTGTTTGGTATTGATAGTACATAAAAATACTTCCAAAAACATATTATTCTATTTTAATCCTAGTATAAATCTATAAAATTTTTCACCTAATTATAATATTCCACATAACCCATTTATGAATATTTAATAATTATATAAATATATGTTTAAACACTAATTAAAAAAAGATAAGACATATTACCTTTCCCCATGATTACAAGATCCATCTTATATAAGTACTTATTTATTATATCTCTTTCAATCCTCATCATTGAAAAACTAGAATTTCCCTTCCAGATAGAAGAATAATCAACCATGTTAACCTTCATATGGTATTAGTTTATTAACTAGTAATATTATTTTATTGACTCCAAAAATCCCCTTTTATAGATGTTAAACTTTTTCTACGGGAATATCTTTCTCAGGATTTTATGATCAGTACATAAATAAACCTTTTCACCATATAGATAATTCCTCAATATTTTCAATGAGAAATTACCACTACCATCTCTAAATAATAATTAAGATAATTTTTTTCTCATTATGATTTAATTATTTTGATTTATATTCCAAAATTATTTCAACCTTCTTAGTATTTTATTTTTTGCACAACTATATGTCACAATACATTAAATAATATATGGTAATTTGAGTATTAGTGCACTAGCCAAACTTCATTTCATCTCCTTGAAAATTTCTTCACATTCATCTATCTAAAATAATATAACCCCATTCCATATCAACGTTGTTATTAGATTGGACAGTCATGTGAAATTTCTCAAAAATAATTGGTAATATCTAGGAAAATAAAGAAAAATATAGATCTTAGATAATACGGTTTGTTTGATCCATTTCTCAATTGCATCCCTAATTTAATGTTAAATTGATATACCCTCACTTGAAGTTATAAGTCTTGTGAATGAAATATTCTGAAACCAAAATTCATAATTGGTATGTTTTGTATATAACATCTCAATACAAAGGGTATTAAACACAATCCCCAAATTATTTCAATAGTAACACTTTCTCTTATAATATATAAAAATATTGAATATATTGACCACCATAAACTAAAAAATTTGTTAACCACGGAAATTATTCATTAGATCCATGATGATGTCATTGGAATTTGTTTCCCCAAACAGAATCACTATAAATTTATCATTTCCATACCAAATATGGAGATATTTCTTGAGTATATTTTAATTCCTTAATATCAATTGATAATATCTATAATAGAAAAAATAGCGTAAAATTATTGATATCTATAGAGTTAATCAAACAATTAATCAATATAGGGAAGAGAATACTTATTTAGGGTAGTTATTTTTTTATGTTCTTGATAATCCTTACAATGTTATATTATCCCATATATATTATTAACAAAAATAAATGGTGCATCCAATGTTGAAACACTCATATGTATGAACCCCTTTTCTAGATTCTCTTATAAATTCTCCTGAAATTACTAAAGATCAATTAGGTTCATTATATAAGCACAATTTTAAATAGATGTCTCACCAAGTGTGAGCCTTATTGAATACAAGAATTCATGTTTCGGGAGAAGTATAATGAAACCTTATTGTTATATTTCATCGCATTCTTGGAGAATATTCATATATTAAATATTGAGTTTATCACTAACAATTTTATGTAAATATCCCTCTTTATTATATAATAATACCCATTAAATTTTAGAAATTTCCATTAAAAGTCTATATTCACCATCATACTGAATATAATGATTTTAAATATAAAATTTGACTTCCTGTTTTTGGGTAATTGATTTGGGATCTTAAAAATACTGGTATTCCATTCCAAAAAAATACTAAATTTAACTATATGTTCAAGAACAAGATTTTACGAAAATCATATTCGTATAAATTTATTTCAAATATGAGCTATAAAATTTATATTTTACCATCATAACATTAGTATTTTTTACTGCTAACCCAACATCTTGCCATTGAAAAATATAGTTTATACCCTTATCAAATTCATAATATATAGAGCAGTGGGTTGAGATAAAATCAAATATGAAATTTTTAGTTCCAAAGTGGAAAATATGTGTAAATTTTACCAATTAATTCTCGTGATATACATCCCCAGTTGTGATCACATGATATTTCACTTAGTCACATGGATAAGTAGGTATGTAACACTAATTTGTTTCATTAAACCATTCATTTATGAACTTATTTTTATAATTTACATATTATTTCCAATATATCCATAGTGTTTGGGTGGTGAATTCACTTTATCTTTCTCTATATAAATTTCATTGCATAAATTATTTATAACACTTCAATTGTTTTTTTGTAAGGACTTATTTTCTAAAGTTAATTTTTTTCCAAACCCATGAAAGAAATTTCTCCCAAGCTATCTTCTGGATATTTTACAAGACCTATTATTAATTATCTCTCCTCCATGTATCTTATTGTTAAAATTTCATTAAAAATACATATTTCTATTTTTATACCAAAATCAATGAGAATAATAAGTGTATCAAATCATCATTTAAAGATTTTGATAACATTGAAGTATTTCTTCATAGCTATCAAGGACATTAATATCCAATGTATTTTAGGGACATGGTCTTTAGATAAAATTAAATCAATAAATCTTTACGTCATGATGGATGTAAAATTCTAAAGAATACACCGAAATCCTAGTGATATATTCCTTATAGGTTGTTATGGATTCATCCTCATTGAACACCAGTTCTGTGAATTCACATTCCATTTTCATGTGTGTAGTTTATTGATAATATTTATTTAAAAATATCTTATCAAAATATTCTCATTCCATGGTGTCAATTTCCCTATATACCATTATATTAAATGAAAAAATTTTCACAATTGATCACCTTCAAATTCTAATTGATACATATAAAAACATTCTCAAGATCTAGGCACTAATGAACTGAGAATACAGACACACTCTGATTAAAAGTTTATTAAAAAAAAAACCTTTGAGGAAAACTGGGGAACCAAAAGAAATTTAAGAAGTTAAAAACTGTAAATTTTTTTAAAATCATTAAAAAGGATTAAATATTTTGAGTCACTTACCTTATAATGATTTTGGAAAAGAGAATGCACATTCTTATTTGTGTCCTCTATGATTAAATCTTCAAATTGGATAGAGTGTTTGTCCCACGTGTGATAATAATAATCAACATTAATCCCCCCCTCATTGAAACCTTGGGAAATTATTTTATCTTGTTTACAAATCCAAGCCTCTTTCTCCTCATTAGCTTCCACCTAAGAGAGTCTTCCCTGAATTATTCCTTATATTTCCTTATGGAATTGAGTTGGAATGGTTCTATGGGAAGATCCTCATTTGAATGTATAATTATAGCTAGATGTTTACCTTATTTTCTCTTCACATTCCTCCTTAGTCCCTTCCACTTTTTCCTCCTTATTATCTTTTTCTCGATTAAGATCTCTATTTGCCCATTATAGAGGGTATGTCCTTCCATTATTACACCCTTCTTGGATGAATCAATTTACATCGGTTTTGGAATGTGTGAATAGTATTTACATCCTTTATATTTTTTCCTCTTGGACACAATGAATTTACCTAAGTCTCGATTACCCCTTTTTACTTTCTTTCTTATTTGGTAGTGGTGTCATTTCTTTTTCATTACATCCAAACTATCCACTAACAGTTGGCTATAATTGGAATAACCCGATTCAACATCATCTTGAACATGAACTTGATCATGGACATTCAAAACTCTAAAGTGGTTACACAGATTTAACATCAGGGCTTCCATGATGAATCTTAGCCTACATTATGACTTCTCCCTTCCCATTTTCACCTTATATGTTTCCTTAATTAAAGATCACACAACCTTCAAGTATTATGTGTCCTTTGATAAGAAATTTATTGTGTCAACGGAACCCAAAACATTGACCTCATATGACCCCATATTCCTTGATGTAATTCTCGAAGGAAAATATTCTTCTTAGAACCAGAATTTAATTTCAAACCTTCTTCAATAGAGTCTGGATGGATTTACTCATCCATAAAAATCCCCTTAGGTAGAGTAGATCCATTTTTCTCAGCCTCAACACTATAATCAACTTATCCCTTCCCTCCTCGAGAAGAACGTACTAAATAAAGAATACCCTTACCAAATAATACTACCTCTGGGCCTGAGTCCGATAATCTAGAAATCTTTTCCCCTGCATCTCTAGTGGCCTGTATCTGGATTTGGATACCCATGTCCTATTTTAGGCGGGCTAAAACATCCACCACCATTGGGTTAGTAGGAAACTGTCCAAAAGGAACAAAAAACTTGGCTAAATCAAACGTTGAAAGGTTCTGTGAATTTAAATTTATCCCCAAAAACATTAATTCATGAAGTTCCCCCCCCCCCGGAATGAATTATCTAAACCACACAATGACCATAAAAATTTTCATCCCAATCCTTCGACATATGCACTTGACTGAACATACAACCGTGGAGATAAACTGAGGCCAAGTGCTCAATCTGACCACATGAGATGCAATTGTTAGTCCAAAAATAATAGACAACTGCATGCTTCTACCGAAATACCTTTCTTACTGATATCTAACCCTAATATAGTGTCACCTTAGAGGCATCAACCTCTATGAAAATTTAGGGGAAAACATGATGGATAATAGCTTCCGTTCGTCTGTCTGAGCACAAGAATACACTAATAAGATTCCTTAAGACCATTAAAAAGACGGATTCTGAAAGGCAGTAGGGATTCAATATAGACATACCCAAATTGATGATGTCGGAAGATCCCGCTACATGTGGAAATCGAAAGACCACCGAATGAGGAAAAATAAACAACCATTACAATTGTGTGGGGGAAGTAGACCATGTGAAAAATAGATCTATATTTTTCACGATACTAATCATGATGTTGAATATATCAATAATCCCAACAACCACACGATTTTATAAAATACATGATCCAAAGTCAAACTGATCAAACCCTTTTAATTGAAGGTCTCTATTGACGAAAATGATCCATTAGATGTAGTTTAAAGAGATTATATCATTTGATAACTCTTAAAGTGATAAAGGAAGATGAGGATATCATTAATGAAAATTCATTACCTTCGGGCTAATAGGTAACTCTAGAAATTTTAAGAGAGTGTCCAAGGGAGATAAATTAAGGAAATATGACAGGTGAGAAGAGAAAAATGGGATAAGAGAACCTCCCACCTTCAAATATGAGGGGGGAGTTAGGTGCACTGCCATCGATGCCTAGGGAATCGCCAAGAGGGCGATAAGATAGAAGGGTGATGAAATATTCGAGTATCACTACTTAAGAATATATTTTTATAGAATTAATTTATTTCTCACTAAGAGGGGAATTCTAAGAACCACTAAAGGAGGGATAATTATTCCAAATAGAAGTCTAATTTGAGTGTTCATTTTTCCTTTTGAAACATAGAATACCAAAATGATTAATTTTAACATTCATTTCATAGATATATTTTTTGTGAGAATTGGGAAAATACATAAAAACCCCACTCACATTTCAATTGTTTTCTCAAGAGGATAATTGCATCATTTTCCTTCACATTAATTTTTTTCTTGATAACTACTAATTATATCAATTGAATAAAATTGAAGGTCATGGGGTGATCATAATTAATCATTAATCAGTGTGAGAAATCATATAATCATAAAAATAATTCAAATTATTTCCTAAATTAGGAATCCTTTTTATCAACCAATGATAGTTTATGCAATTAAGGTCCTTCTATCAATTCATCATAGGTTTCCTTAGTTTATATTCTAATTTTACAAATAAAATAATCTATAAAAATAATTAAACCCTACTTTTATACCACTTTAGGAAACATAATCATTTCATATATAAATATTACATCATTATATATGAACATTTAATGGATTACACAATAGTAGACACTCCAAAACCGTAAGGGTATAGTGTCTTAGGAGACAAGAAATATTAAAAAATTATTTCTTAAAGGATAGTCAACATCTCCCAATATTTTACTCTCACATACAACCATTCATGGACATACCCTTTTTTTAAAAAAGCTTCATAACCAAGAGAAATAGAAATATAATAAAGTGTCAGATAAAAGACACAATAATGGTTAGAATAGGTTTCATCAATAAATGATTGTAATTAAAATAAAAATAAAAATATGTTTATGAAATCATGATCATAACATTTGAAATTTATACCCAATTATTCACAAGAACATTAATCATAATCCATGGCATAAGAAATGTTCCAATGAGATGACATAAGTCAAAATAGTATATAATCATCAATAAAAAGTAATGATCCAGTAAAAAATATCATTAGTAAAAGAAATAAGTTTTTGGAATAAAAATGGGAATATAAATTCATTTTATTAGTCAAGGATCACTTCTAAGACTATAATAGTGGATAAAGACCCATATCGTATTCAGTTCTCCCCTTATTCTCATTGTTTTGTTACACAATGCTCACTATGAAGACTATCATAATAGACAGAATCCTATACTAGGATACCATTCAATATAGAATTCATTGGAGGGATATATAATTATTGGAAAACCTATAACATCAAAAAAAACACACAGGTCTTAAATAATATAATAATAACATTTTTCATAAAATTACTCCTACAAAAGAGGTTGGCTTCAAAATTATTTCATTCTAAAAAAATTTAGTCTTGGAAAAGTAACATGCTTTATAGAAGAATATTTAAAATATAATTAATTTAAGAAATCTATATAAATATAGTGTATGGTGTCATAACATTTTTTACCGAGTAATTCATGATAATTTTTGAATGATGTTGACATAAATTAAAAGTATTTTTTTAAAATTATTTAAAATATGTTTTGAAAAACCAATGAAAATATCAATTTTCTTATAATACAATTTATAATAGAATATTTATCAAATAAAATTTAAATATTTTCTATGAAAAATAATCGAATCTTTTATAGTATGCATCATAAAGAAGGAAGGACTTGAAAATGGGAAATTATGCTTGTATCTTATATGTTAAAAGGGAACATTCTTTTCACACTCATAAAATAGAAATAATTACTCATGCAGAATGAATTTTAAAATATTCATTTTCTAATTTTTAATGATGTAAAATGTTTTCAAAAATATAATTTAT
The DNA here is from genome assembly GCA_963277665.1 of Viscum album. Classification (NCBI taxonomy): domain Eukaryota; kingdom Viridiplantae; phylum Streptophyta; class Magnoliopsida; order Santalales; family Viscaceae; genus Viscum; species Viscum album. The sequence continues at coordinate 69,230,254 of OY728134.1, forward strand.
TAAAATTTTATTTATAGATAAAAAATTTGTAAATCATTTTTATGAATATAGACATATAATAGAAACCCTTTCAGCACAAAAATAAAAAATAAAGACATTTGTTCATAAAACATTCTCTTGGTCATTTTAAGTACCATCGAGTGGAGAATAAGAAGAAAATTTTAAATTAATAAAAATAAATATTATATAATATAATAAATTCAGTTCAAAAGATATGCATCATCTAATTTCCTCCATTTTAAATTTCAGGTAGACAATATCGAAATGAAATGAGATTGTATCATATACCCTTTCCTAAAGTCACATACGTCATCATATGCATTAAAAAACCTAAAAAGTAATTTATATTTATTATAAATTAATTTTCGACCCATATATACATATATCATTCTATATATCATTCATTTATAATTAATAATTATATTATTATTAACAGTTCTTCATTAAATTCATAATGATGGTGAAAACTTGTCATTTTTTCAGGCAAGATTCAGTTCAAGGGTTCCCATAAAATTAACTATATCATGGTTTCATCATTAAAAGAATAATAATCATGTCATAATTATGATATAACATCATTACATTAACTTTCATAACCATGCATATATGGTGGTGATGAAAAATGAATTCCATCAAAACATTGAGATGCAAATTCATACATATGAAAGTAATGATAATATTTTTCAATGGTTGGAATGAAAAAATGTAAATAATAATTTAAATTTAGAGAATCATTAATAAATATAAAATAAAATAAATGTTTATTAAATTCATCTATATTACTATCCATGAGAGGCAGTGATGAAAAATGAAACATATCATTTCATGGTTGTGGTTGTCAACATATACAGCCGAGAGAATTTTTTAATTTCCTATAAGATGGAAAAAAATGAAAAGGGTATGTACCATAAAAAAATAAAATTTCATTATATTTTAGTTACTTTTGTTTTTATAACATCATGGTTTTGATATGTTTTGATGAGTTGGTATAGGAAATAAACATGAATGAACTTAGTAAATAGTTATAACTCATCTTTGTAAAATTACCAATGGATTACACATCTGGCCTCATAGGTAAGTGTTTTTGTTATACTAGGAACTCTAGTCAATGTTGTGGATGTTTAGGATGGTGTCTTAGTAAATGTTGGTTGAGATAAATGGCCCTTTTTGTTTAGACAAGTGATAGGTGGAGGTTCCCTTCAATAACTATAGTTGGGGGAAAACCAAACAATACATGAAATATTTGAATATAATGTATCTATTATTTAATTATTATTTCTGAATTATTTAAAATACCTAAATACAGTAAATATTGTTTGGAAATAATATCTCAAAATATTACTAAATAATTTTTTTTGAAATTTTTTACCCTTTAACATAGGTTCATGCCTCTTTTTCACTTTTTACCCTTACCATGGAAACATCTATTTTACCATAGTAACAATTAATTAATGAAAAACAAATTAAGTTCCAATAATTAAAATTTTTAATTATTTTAATTCCAAAAATTCAGTCTATTTTATAATATTCAATTATTAAAATAGACATATATTAATTCTAATATATATGCATAAAACGAATAAAATCCATTTTTTAAGAACATGAGTTTTTTTGAAATAAAAAATATTTAATTGGAATTATTATCCTAGTAATAAACATTATAATAATTTTGATATATTTTTTCAGTAATATTTTTTACACATTTCAAAAAAAAAATGTTCATAAATAGTGATTAACTAAGTTTCATAAGATAAAATACATTGTCCATAAAAAATTTATCTAAAAAATAACTCTTTTTACCATCAGATGAATTTATCTTGACTTATAAACTTTATATAATGAACACCTGAATTATTTTTAATTTCAGAACTTAAAAATAAACATATTTTATCAATATTATTATTCATTGGTGAATATAATATTTTTAAAAATTCATTATATTAAACGAAATTCAAAAATGATATTGTTTTTAGCATTTAATATTTAGTGCTCATTTCTTAGTAATTAGTCAATATTCTTGCAATAAATAAATATATTATAAAAAATATCTATAATTTAGTTATCTTTATTTATATTGACCAATCTAATTGTTTTATTATTATAATCAAATTTAATTATGATATTTCAAACATATATCATGGTTCAATTAATTTAAAGGTTTCTTATAATGAAATTTACCAAACACATCAATTACATAAAAAAAGATATACATATTAAAAATATTTGGTTGTTATATAAATCAATTTTTTTTTGAAAAATGTTTCATTATATATATATATATTTAAAAAACTAAATACATTTATTTAAATATTATTTAAATTATCCAAACATTTAATTAAATAATTATATTAAAAATCAAATCATACAACCAATTTCATCCATAAATGAGATCAATAACTCTCATTTTCCATGGGCATAACTAAATTAAAAATTATCATAGCTATGTGATCATTATTTGACTATTATTCTACACCAAGGACCATCCCAATTTATAGGTTTTAAATATAGTCTATAACCATGATAATTATAATAGATGTTATATATGGAAATATATATATTACTAGTAGGGAAGATAACCTATTCAAATCAATTTTGTTACCCAGATGAGTAATCATAAATAACTACTCATCACATCCACATATTAATATAATCTTATACTAATCATATTTTCTGATGAAGTGAAAATAATATGTCAAAATAACTTAATATCCATATATCATAAATTCAGAATAATATTAAAATATTTACACACACAAGTGAAAATTACTAATAAGATTATAATTCTAGAACCACATCCAATAAAATTCCAATTACGTTAAATGGAATCCCAACTCTTTGATTAGAAAAATATATATTTTAATAAATTTGAAAAATAAAAATTATAGTTTATAAATTCAAAATAATGGAAAATTATTTAGGACACCAACCATATCTTAAATGGTGGGAAACCATTTTCATTTATCTTTACTGAGCTATCTCTAATTACAAAACTCAATATGAAAACTGTTATTAAGATATTTTAACATGTGAAAATTAAATAATGAAATCAATTCCCATAATCATTCAAACTAATATAAAATGAAAAATAATCAAATGAAGAATATCAAGAGGATGAGATTACCTCACCATGATCCTTTATAAGGGACACCTCTAGATCCAATTCTAATCAAGGGGAAAGAAAAAATTCTTATACGTGGAAATAAAAATGTTTACATAATAAAACTAATGTATTTAATCCAAATACATTTAAAATTATTAAGGTTTGTGATGGTGAAATTATGACCAAAATAATACAAAAAATTTCACATAATCGTCATCATGTATTTCTTGGATCCTATATTATTAATAATAGATGAATATGTACCTGGTAGAAGAGTATATTCCACTTATTGTCTATGTAAATAGTTCATCAACATTAATTTTACCACTAGGTAATAGGGGGAATAATATTATGTTCATTGTGTATATCAGTATCCATAACTATACTCCCTTCCTTCTATAGAAATCATCGAAAATAAACTTTTTGATATTATAAAAATTATTCCCAATCAAATCACACACTTTAAAACAATGAAAATCATATTCAATATACTCCCACAGATTTTAAATAAAAAATTGAAATTCAATCCTTTATTATTCATCTAAATTCATAATTTTTATCTTTTTAAATATAATGCAATCCCATTGGCTAATAAAAAATACCCATTTAATTATTATCAATCAAGAAAAACAAAACCATTCTTCTACCTATACACGCTGGCTTATCCTGATTAATAAATCATAAATAACACATTAAATTTAATTAATAATAGAATCCACATAAATCTACCATGAAGCTCTGATTAAATTAGTAAAACCCTCTCCCAAACAACCATGATAGTGAAGCAATACGTAGATGTATATTCTATTCCAAATTATTGTTGACCAATCAAGTCCCAACATAATGGTTCTTTTTAGGTTAAGGTAGAAAAATTGAAATCCCAAATAACTTTATGGTCATATTCAAAATTGGAATTACATTTCTAAAACTTAATTATAGTCATAACAATACAACCATTAATTTATATATGTTTGATCAAGTCTAAAAAACATTTAAATCCTTAAACATCCATCATATATATATATATATATCATAGAAATCAATGAAATAAAATATGGATTATTAAGACCTAATGAAAAAATATTACTTCAATTAATTAATCCAACTTTCATCCTGTTATAGAAATTCAACAGTCGCATTCACACAACAAATAGTTTCACATTTCAAAAACAAGTTAAAACACTTTATACTCTTGAATCCAAGAAACAAAATTTTTGTAAAAGATAAATATATCTTGTTGGAGCCATTAGTTTCTTAAAAAATTAAATATTTACAAAACATAATTTCTCGACTATCATTTTAAAAAAAATCATTTTCAATTAATAACATACCATTTTAGAATACTCTATAATCTTATTTCATAACGATTTCCCAAGGATAAGAAAATGAAAATCTAAAGAATGTATACCCAAGTCAACACATTCCCTAGAATGATATTTTTTTCAATTCCTTCTACATATAATGCATATTACTATACCAATTGAGAAATATTTTTTTGATCATCCATTTCAGGTAAAAATCACCTATAATTTTTTTTGGCACATGTTGTGAAATAGAACAAATACACCTTTAGAAAATTTAGTTTATCATATATTTGTAAATTTTGAACCCTATTCCCTCAGTGGATATATATCCATTGTTAACAATTAAATCATATCAATAAAAAAACTACCATATTCCAGAATAAATAAATTTCCCCAAAATAGTATTTGTGGAAATATTGAATAAAGTTTAAATAGCCTTAAATTTGACATGAATCCTTATGATATACTAACATTAATCAATGTAACTAACATGGATTTAAGTAGTATATTACACATGATACTATATTAATATGTGAATTTAAAATAAAATTGATCCTCATTTATCCTTAAGTGTTATCTCAATCCTAATCAATTCATTGTCAAAATTTATATACCAAAACCTCACTCATATATAAAATTACACCCCCAAAAAATAGCACATACCATCTTAACATAAAATTTATCAATGATCATGTTGTCCATAGAAACATGAAACCTAAATTTCATGTTCTAGGGGTCTACATATTTCTCAAAATAACATAATTAAGAAAACATAACACCAAAATACCATTTTATAACATCCCCTAGTTCATATCCACACATATTGAACAGATTATGTAAATCATGATTCCATAAGATAGTATCCTATGAAAACTAAAAACTAATATCTATTAGTTATAACCTAATAAAAACATGGATATTCAATTCCCTCTTGATTGACCATCAATTTTATGAACAAATATACTAAAAACATTTCATGACCTTGATATATTAGACATACCAACATGTGTAAACCAAAAAAATGTTACCATGGTGTCATATAGTATTGTAAAAATAATAACTTTTAGTTTAAATGAAATCATTAATAAATAAGTAATAATGATCCAACAATATATAAATTATCTTCTAAAATTAAATATATCATATTTGATAATGTACAGTACACGTATAATATAAAAAATGTCAATAAATACACAAGTCTGTGTATCAACATTTATGTTACCACTTATTGACTAATAATACTCCATGAACCTATACATATAAAGTGAATAGTCATGATCTAAGATGACATATTACTCTGAATAAAACATTTAACATATCCACTTAAAATGAAACACATGTGATGTATATAAGAATTGGTGAGAGTAATAAACATATAGGTTTCATCAAAAGTACTAAACTAATTAACGTTTAGTTGTAAAATTGGTTCTTAATAATGTTTATAGTGAGTTACATTGACTCCGCCAGAAACATATGAAACCCTCATATATGTCAGAAATATACTAATATATGTCTTACAAAATTAAAGGGAATATATCATAGTAAAATAGTCACATATTCTAAGGATAAAATAAAATTTATTTTTTGATTATTTTATGTTTATTTTTATAATTTTATACTGCTAAAATTTTTAAAAGACAATGAGATGTGAACTTAGAAAAAATAGGGGTTTTTTGGAAAAATATTGTTAAGTTCTAAAGAAATAAGAAGGTACCTAAGGATGTCCCTATTATTGAAGCTTCGAGAGGGGTAGAATTCGTTTAAAAAACACATTCTTTTAATCAATATAATATGTTTTACAGAAGATATAGTCTACCAAAATTTATAATTTAATAGTAATAAATATTGACAAGAAAAATTACTCATATTTTATGAATTATATATGTTAATAAATAAAATATAACAATAAAAAACATAGAATGAAATAATAATATTGAGGTCCATATAAAAATGTATAAATTACATTAATGAAATTACCTTAATGGATATAAAATATCCATGTCTATGAAATAATTCACTTTCAATAAAAAGAGGATATATGATATGTAACTATATCTAGGTGATAACATATTTAATACAAAAAAATGAAATTGATCTAAAATATATGAATATACATGTTCTATTCATAGACTCTCTTGACACTCATTTTACGTTAGAAGATCTGTCCCTAAGATCGTTCTCAGTAACAAAATAAATGTGAAGTTTTCTACTAATCCTTTTATAAAACTATATTTATGTAATCCAAGATCATATACATAAAATCAATTCAATCAAAAATGACCATAACAAAAAATTAAAACTGGAAGTATAAGGGTAGTTATAATGATTTCTGAGAAAACAAACAATCTAGAGATAGTTTGAAAAAATATACAAATAAGAAAATTGAATCACTAAGAAGGTGAAAATAACTCTAATTGAGATGAAAAAGAAACCTTAACACAATATTCTATTTCTCAAAAAAAACTCAATATCTATTTATATGTGTTGGAATAAAAAATATCTCTCTAATAATAATTCAGTTCAATGAAGAAAACTATCTACTCATAAAATTGGAAGGTTCATCAGGATCTTCTTTTTGAGGTATATCACTTAACACTATAATGTTTTTTAAAACAAATGGACTAGGATAATACCAAAAAAATAATAATTATATGTTAATATAGCATAAACAAAACTAAAAAATCGTCATGTTATCAAATGTAAAATATTATGTATTTTTTGAATTTCAAAATAAATGATATGGAAGATGTTATTTAGAAAAAACATAATAATATCCCATATTTGAATATAGTAATATATGTAAGAAAATTTCTGTTTAACTATAATAAAAATCAATAAACACCCTATAACATTACGAAATATTATATTAAGTAGGATCTGAAAACTAAAAATCTCTCTCACTAGAAAAAATACAAGTGATAATATCGTTTCTCTCCTTTTGTATATAGAAACATACCAAACAATCCCATTCCTACCCCTTTATTATTTTCTTGAAAAATATTACAAAATGAAAGAACTAAGAAAGTTATGTAATAATGATATTAATTGATGTTAATCATGTGATTCTATTTATCAGCAAGTGTTATATACATTCTCATTTTATGTATTATTAACCCACTCTTAATAACTTTTTAACCATTTCTATTTAGTGTTCATCTTCTGGTTAATTTCTTATGATAGTGACAAGAAATCATTTAATTTATTATTCAAATCTTCCTTCTTATCATGAATATATAAGATTTTATTTTCATTCAACTTAGTAAATTTATCTATCTTTCTATTATTTCGGAATTGTTATTGACATTCATCTCAAAATTTGAGTAGGTCAACCTTTAACTCCACCCGAAAATATAAATTCATATTATCTCATCATAAAATCTAAAAATATAGATAGTTATAATTAAAAAACATTATTCTGAATTAATTTATTGTATAATTTATCTTCCAAAAGAGACTATTTGTATATACTCCATCAGAAATCAAAACATACCTTTGATATAATCTTTACTCGAACATGCTTTAGGATCGAAATTCTCTTTTGAAACATATATTCACTTTGATTAACACTATTACCTTTTAATTTATTTTATGTACATGAATACTTTTGAAGTGTAATTTTTTGAATATTTATCATATTATATAAATTTACATTATATTCTTATTTATTATTATCATGATGAATAATTTGTTACTTTTGGAAAAAGTAATTTCCTAGATTTTGTATCACTACTTGTTTGACCTTTGTAATATATTTTTTCTATAGATATACATAAAAATTTTATATATCCACATATGTATAATATATATTTCAAGTCATAACATAAATGGAACAAAACAAATCAGACAAATTACATTAGGAAGTACATTTTGAATATGGTGATACAGAAACTTCACAAGGTGAATATTTCATTAATTTGGCATATTCCAAAGCTTCTTCTAGTTCCCTAAAATTTTAACCATTCTCAAGTTGGGGATATTATTTGGATGTATATACTAATTTAAAATAACCTTTTATAAAATTACTCTTTATATTTCTAGAATGAAATGTTGAATAATCTAATTTCCTCCTTTGTGCTCTTTTAGTTTCATTACCAACTTCATTTATAGTCATTGGTGAAAAAAATAATGAATGATTCATTATTAAATAAAAAATATTATAATATTTATATGACATATGGTAAACATATATTCTATAAAATCAGTAACATCATATTTTTTTTAAAAACAAAATAAGCATTTTTGAACATGTATTCTTCAATTGTATTGTTATGTACATTAGATTTTCTATATGATGTTCTTCTTCTTTAGTACCCATATATTTCTCATCAAGTTCCATTGAAATTATATCCTTAATGGGAATTTAGATAAACCTAGTTGTAATATACTTATGACACAATTTTTCATGAAAAATTTTATATATCATAATAAATCAAACCATATATGTTTACTGTAATTGGAGAATATATATAAGTAAATACTTATAAAAACCTTTATTAACATAACAGAAAAATAATCCTATCTCATGATTCCTTTGTTTATATTCTATATATATTACTCACATTCAGTACATATAGAATTGAAAAAAAGGTGTCATCATGAAAGCTATGTAAGGGTGATCAAAAGAAATAACAATTAAATATCTCTACTCAGAATGAGATGGAAATGTGGGTATGAGATTAAAATCATGTTGGATGAATATAAAATAATAAAATATTACATAATTAATCTTTCATAATAAATCAGGATTCATGGCTTATATATTTTAGAATATAATGTGATTCACCAAATTTTAGAAACATGAGTTAGTAATCCTGATCCAAGAAAACATAACATATGGAAAATGTATAGATTACAGTAATTAAAAAAGAATGCGAAATAAATATAAAAATAAAAAACACTTCATATGTTTTGGATATATATCAATACCAACATAATATAATGGATAGACTCCTATAATAGATTGGGTTCACTCCATATTCTATTAACATGGCAGACAGAGTCCCCTAGGGGTTTTAGTTTAGACATAATTCTCATATACATATTAAATATAGTCCCTTTGTGGTTTGAAATTACACTGAATTCTGATAAACATAATAAAAAGAGTCTCTCAGGGGTTTGTATTTACTCCCCACTATCATATAGCGAGTGGATAGAGTCCCTTTGGGGTTTTCATTATTCCCCACTCCCATTCACATAGTTGATATATAATCATAGGGGTTTTTTTCACTCCCTATTACCATAATAATTGTTTAATGAGACCCATGGGGCTTTGGGTTTATGAGAATTTCCCATATATATTGTGTAAAGTTTCCCTTAGGGGTTTGTGATTACACTCCATTCCCATGTAAATAATAGCTAGAGTCTCATAGGGTTTTTTTTGTTTTCTTCCCATTCTTATATACATAGTATATGTATCCCCTTATGATTTTTTACTCCCCCTTCCTTATCAAATCATGAGATATAAATATTTACTCAATGAATTAGAGGAATATTTTATTTCTGGACCCCCCAAAAGATTATGAAAAACAATGAATTTTTCTATCATATTAACTTGAGAACATTTATAATTTCATCATAGCATAATCAACTAGGATAATGAAATGTTTTTTTGTAAGAATCATAAAAATTGATAAAAATGAACATAAAGAGAAAGAAATTGGATGATTCGATTGAAACATATCCCCAGAGAAGCATAATAAACATTAAAGTGAATTTCCATAGATTAAAAATACTTTATAATAACATTAAATAATTTCTTTAATAAATGAGATGAAATACCGAATACAGTTTTCATATCATTTATATTATAATTAAAATAATTATTAAAACAATGGATATTGAAAATTAATGGGAATATGAATAAAAATAAAATTGGAAAAAAAATTAAATAATTGAATATAAGATTATTAATAAAAGCTCTAAAATATAGCTGGAGAATGTTACAGTGTGATGAAAATTAAAATTAAATACATTTAAACACTTGTTTTAAATGTTAAATTCATTTGAAAATAAATATAATAAATCACTAAAATAGGTATAAGGACATCCATAAAATAATATTCATTTTCTGTAGTAGCATTTGAAAAACCAAAACAACAAAAACACCGAGGAACCCCTTTGGGTCAATCCTTATATCTCTACATAAGGAATGGAAAGAACCCACAAAGACAATTTTATAAAATTTCAATGACAAAATTCCTCATGTAATTTTAATGGACCCATGGCCATGTTTAATGTTGTCCACTATCCCAAGAAGTATATTGAACAAGGCCCTTATGTGTAGTGAAGAAATACATTATGACATTAGAAAATCAGGACACATTGTGGCACTAGCCCATATCATCATTTCATGTTGTCATTCTATGTCGATGTAGGTAAACCCTAATTAAAACCTTATAAACCATCTGTGTGTAGAGGATTAATTTATGGATGTCAATCCAACTACTTCCTTTTTGATCCTCCCACCTAGTACCACTTTGAATGACACCACATTTCACCATATTCAAGTTATAATATATCATCAACCTGGTCACCTGAGTAGTAGTGTCACCAGTCAGCATCCTAGATTGCGTTGATTATATAAATTATTATATTATGCTTCCCTCTATTAAATCTCATAAGGATACCCCTCCACCCCACATCATAAATTCATCTACATGTTGGGATAGATCATATGTTCCAATGTGATCATCCATCTTTTTATCAACCTGTTCAATGATAAATGTGTGATGTATTATGGTGTTAGATTCTTATTCACGTCATTCCCTTAACCTTACGCAATTTTCTCACATCACTACTTGACATTAGTGAACCAAATTACCAATGGAATGATATCCCATTGAATCACCTGAAATCCAAATTAGGATTAATAGTACAACTCCTACAATACCAACACTAATCTTATAAATCTATAAAAGTATTGTAAAAGTACATGTTAAAATTATTCTCTGATCAATATTTGAAACTTTGATTTTCATATAGAATTGTAGGGTGATTAAAAGTATTTTTTTATTTAAATTATTGAAAAATGGAAGGTGAAGTGGTTAATCTAATATTAAACCCCATAAAATAAATGAATTTTCATGGAGAATGAACTATATTTTTTCCCTAATTTAAAAATTATATAGAAAATATATTAATTGAAATGTGATGTTAGAAAAAAACACTTATCATTTGGGTTAAATTTTAATAAAAAAACGGACGAAATAAATCAAATGGGATAGATTTTCAAATAATTTGAATTGAATGAAAATTATGATAAATGGAATACATGGGTAGTATATATTCAAGATAAAAGAGAATAATTGGTGAATAAGATATATATATATATATATCAATGTTTGTAAATTGAAATGAGATTCCCTTACTTCAAACTTTCTCATTATTATAAATTATCCACATACCTATATAATAATGTTATGTTTATAATTATGATGTATAAAAACCTTATTCATATTTATTTTACTTAATTCTAATAATTTTTAACTGCTTAATAACTATATAATTTTTTTATGAAATATGAATATTCATGTCTAAACTACTTCAATTTTTCAAACATTTTTCAAATTAATTTGATTCATGTCCATGATAATTTATTTAGTTTTTATAACATAGAGAATAATAAATATGATATAATATAGTTATAGGATATTGTTCTATAGTACAATGTTTATTTCATGGAACTTATTTTTAAGGTTTTAATTGGCTAAATAAAAATGAAAACTTTAATGATTAATGAATTGAAAAAAGAACTGAATTTATTGGTAAATATAATTTTAAACTTTACATCTCATTATGCTCAAAAAAATACATAAAATTTTACACATATTTAAATTTTCATAGTTATTCTTCATATAAAATATTTTACATTATTCATGAAGTTGGTAATGCCAACCCAAATAAGAATCAAAGATAACAATTGAAAGAATAAGAATATTTTATTATACATGAATATTATAAATACAATATAAGGTAAATGATGTAAATAAATTATTTTTGTGGTATGATATATATAAGGTTTTTTAAATGAAGGAAAAAATTAAGAGTGATTATGGATTCTTTAACACTTTTATTATAGAAAAAAACTCTTAGATAACATCATCAAAATGAGAGGTTTGGGACTTTTAGTGAGGGTTGTAGCTTAAAAATGAGGGAGTGTAATGTTTGGTAGATAATTTTGTATGCATTCAGGTGGGAACAAATGTAATTTTGTGGGTTGATATTGGTAGAGGTGGGGTCATTATAAAGGTTACACTAGTAATTTTTTTACAATGAATAATTTATTAATGTGTATAGAATTAATTTTCACATAAAATGAATCCAAAGTGGAAAAAATAATTGATATATAATATGGGTATGTTGATATTTCCTTAATCAACCCATTTAGAGATAAAATTTTATGATATTATCAATCAATTCCCATTAGTAATGATTTTTACCTCATATATCTTTTACTATGATACCTTAATTTTTATCTGAGTAATATATTTTTATGACTAAAAATGAAAATTACCTTAATAAATTACTTAATGTTATTTATTGTGAATATGAAAGTCAGATTTTTAACAATTTATAATGATGATAAAATTAATTTTAATAACATAAATCTTATGGTTTGAAAGAATTATGAAGAATGTATTATCTGGCATAAAAATGTATATATTTTTACTCATTGAACATGTAATAATCATTAAACGGATATTTAATTATTATTTTTTATATATAACGAAAAAATATAATTAAAACAATTCTTTAATAATTATAATTTAAAATAATGTAAAAACATATAGAGGAAAAATTATTTAGAAAAATATATTAAAATATTTATATATTTTATCATTATTACTAACTAAATAATAATTTATTCATGAACTATTTTTCCTCATATATATATAATAAATTTTATTAAATTTCATACTCAAATATGATAACTAAAATATTTAAATTATAATATATTATTTTTAATTAAAAAGTTTAAAAAGAAAACATTTATGATCAACCATGAATAAATAAATTGGCATTCCTTATAATTTATAAATTATAAGTTGGGTGTAATAATTTAATATCAATAATCAATAATTGATTTTTTGAAATTAATTTCATTGAAATAATTATTTAAAATTATGTAATTTATTGATAATATGTAACTGAATTTTTTTCCTTATAATAAATTATTATTTCCAAGTAAATTAATGTATTTTTATTTATATTCTAAAGAATTTATTTTTATTTATAGTAAATTACCTAAATAAATATTTTTAACATTTAAATAATATTTATTTATAACTACAAGAAACCAATAATTATAAACTGGATAGATTTTTACTCGTATTATACCGCATAACTATATACCCTTTTATAGAAGATATTTATGATTATATTACCTTCATCATATATATGAAATTAAATCCATTATATCTTGTTAAATAATAAAACTAGTTCCAAAACTAAAAACCATACAATATACAATGTTAGTATTTATCAATACTAGAGAAAAGCACAGATAAAGTCTCCCTTTATCAATGCTAAAAATCGCTAATAAAGGGTACCCTTTATTAGTGTTTTTTAACGCCATCAAAGGGACCAATGTTAGTGCTTTAATTTAGTGTTGATAAAGGCTAATATTTATATACAATTTTATAATGTTGATTAAGATCCCAATCATGCATTCTTGTCCCATATTGAAATAAATGACATTCAACTACTTCTTTATAAAAGATTCCACCAAAACCTAATCTAAAAATATTGTTGTAGGGATGATCTCTCACATACACTCTTCACACACCTATATGGGCCCTCGGCCCCTTGTAGGCCTTGGAAAAATATATACATTCCATGCGACTTAGCCCACCCCTACCCATGGTTGGGTCTTACACGACCCAACATAACTCCTCCACTATTCCAACATATACATGACCCAGCCCACCCACCCATGTGGTCAATGTACCCTAATTTTGATATATTCTATTAAAAAAATGGCAATTATTAAAAATATTTAAAAAATTAAATAATTGAAATAAATTAAAAAATTGACAAATTGATTTTTTTTAAAAAAATTATTAACTAAAAAATTATTAATAACATTAATATATTATACAAATTATAAATATCAATAAATATAATGTATTAAATATAGATATATAAAATGAGTAAATTGAAAAAATTAAACAATTAAATTTTACAAATTTTAATTATTAATTAATTATATATAAAAATGAATAAAATTTTTATACATATATATTATAAATATTAATAAATAGTATATATTAAATATAGTTATATAAAATGACAAAATTGTAATAATTAAAAACATTAAAAATGAATACTTTAAAATGTTATTGAAAAATTTAATAATGAAAAAAATATTAATAAAAATTAATAAATTTAATCATTATATATATTAATTATAAATTGTAGTAAATAATATATATAGAATATAAATATATATAATGAATGAAATGTAATAATTAAAATATTATTAATTTATTTTTCATTTTTAATGGTTTATATATATAATTATTCACTAATATATTTAATATCTTAAATATAGAAATATATTCATATATATATTTCAATATATAAATATATATATCAATATATATAATATTTCCTAAAATATGATTTATATAATAATCAATATTCCTTCTTACATTAAATTAGTCATATATTTAGTGAAAATTGATTTATAAATAAAATTTAATATTAACATAAAATATTGACTAATTGTATCGAGTAAATTATATTTAACAAAAAAATTCTAATTTCTCGATTTACATATATGAAATTCATGTTACATTAAATTCAAATATAAATATATGTAATTAATGTATTTTCATATACAATGCACACACATAATATTTTTGTAATAATTTTAATTATTAATATCAATTTAAAATTATATTTATTAACATAAGATGTTAAACATATATTATGTTTCTAAAGAGTAAATGTCACCATTTTTATATTTTAATTATATGTGTATATATATATATTATTACTATCAAAAAATTTTGATAATTTATTAGTTTTTAATATTATTTATTCTTTAATAATCTCAATCTTTTTTAATATTTTGTTTATTTATTCATTTAAAAAAAAATTATTATTCCATATGTTTTTAATTTTATCCATTTTCAAAATTTAATTACACATGTTTATTCTTTATCATTTAATTTTTTTAATATGGTTGTAATTTATATAATTAATATGTATTCATTTCCACATTAACATATATAAATATTCGTTTTTGGATTTCTAAAATTATCTATTTAGTTAATAACAATTATTTATTTTTTAAATTTATTCATTCTTAATACTATTTATTTCATTAATAGATTCTACATATTATATAATTTTATTATTAAATTTAAAGTATATCAATTGTTTGTATATATAAATTTCATTTACAAAATAAATATTTACATAATTAATGAAATATTTTATAAAACATACACTTAATGTCAATGTAACTTATTCAAATTTTTATATACATTTTATAATTTCATCTAGTATCATATTATATTTAATATATTCTATTTTTAATTAGTAAATTTTATTTATTCTTTTTTAATATTATTACAGTATTTTTATTTTAAAAAGTACTTTTGAGGAATAAGTGGGAAACATAACAAGTTCAAAGAAAATGTTTGCTAAACACAGAAAGAAGTCACAAAATCATTATGGATGAAAATAAGATTCGGGGAAAAATCACCCTATATAATCTTCATTTAGGTGTATTTTCCTTTATAATCCTTCAATATAGATAAGATCTTAACAATCATTAGCTATTTTTTCTTAAGTCAAGAGATATTCATCCAAATTGATCTTCCATTCATTGAAGCCTTATGCTAGAATGTAGTCTTTTTTTAATCCATGTCCAAGATCTCCTTTAATATCATCACTAATAATTCTATCATAAGTTATCTTAACATCGTCTTGTATAGTATTAATTAGGAAATCTCCTTATATTAATTCTTTCTTAGAGTGGATAATGAGCTCCAAATTTTATTCTTTTTCCACTTCCACCCTTCCTTCAATTATCTTCTCTGTAGGCCCCGATTTTTGAAGTGGAACATCCATATTGTCACCGAGAAGTTATTATTCCTTATGACTTCCATACTCTTCCATTTTATTTTCACCTTAAGGCATAATACTCTTCTTATGAAACTGGTCTTACATATGATTAACCTTATTAGCCCCACCCTTTTCATCCAACCTTCATTATATAGGTTTATGAAAGTGAGAATAGTCCTCAATCCCTTTATATGCATTCCACTCAATCATGTTGCATCTCCATAGGTCATAGATTCCTTTATTCCCCTTCATTTACTTTGGGTTGTGAAGTCATATACCTTGAATTACCTCAATAGTGTCTAATAAAAGTTTACAAAATGTATCATCACTGGAATCTACCTCATAGAGGCCTTGAACATCATATTTTCCCCCTCTAGAGGAGGCACTATGATGAGAATCTCTGCCCAAGATAAACCTATTTATTCCACCTTATTTAATTCCCTTTCTTCACAAAACAAATCATTAAATTTTGAACCTCCCAAATGATTGACTATGTTTAAAGTCAAAGTTTCCCTTATGGGACACGACATGTTTAGTGTATTCTACCGACCTTCATTTAGAGTTGTGATATCCTACATTAGTCTTCATTCAGGGATTAGGATAGAAGGACGTCCCTCACTCACCACCTTTATCATAATCATCTTTTTATACTAATATCCAATACACACTAACTTCTAATAATATGACGTATATTGGATAATATATTTTAGGTCTATATTCCCCAATGAACACACCCCCTTAAACCTCCTGGCCCTATAATAGTGTCACATAATTTTACTTATTCTATCGAGCCTACACTATGATCAGAAATCATACCCTTGTCACTAAGACATATTTTTCTTCTTAAACCTATGTCAATTCTCTGTCTATGATTAGTGAGCTTGTTCCAGAACACTAAAACCAGGTGCCTTGGTCTCATGTACAATGAATTGAAATCAACCCAATACTCAATGAAAAATGATTACTTATAACATTACTCTTCATAAAGAACAATCCAAATATATTCTGCTGACAGTCACGAAACATTGAGTTCAACACATATTTTTGGGGATATTGGATAGAAGACATATCTTTTTGTACTGTCAAAACATAAATTTCGGCCAACCATATTCCCTAACATTGGAATTGTCTAATGAATTCGAAAAGTAATGGGGAGTTCTAAAATAAAAACCCATATAGATGTGGTCAAAGTATCACATTTAATATAGGACTCATAGGACCACCTAAATATGTAGAAGCAAAATCCATCATTGATATAGGGATATCTAGACCAGTCCCAAAACAAATAATCCTTTGATATAAAATAAATCATGATATGCCTATAGATGAGGATTCCTATTGTTTCTCATTTATAGAACTCATAAATATATTTAACATATTTATATTTATATTTATATGTATATATATTTTTAATATAAATAATTATTTAAATATAAAATGAAATAAATGTTTTCAAGATTATATAAAAATATTTATAACTATAATTATTTTGTAATTATAATTGTAAATCATTATCACTCTTAAAACCCCACTAAAAAGTCCCTCTTTATAAGTGCTAAATAAGCATTGATAAAAGATATCATTATCAATACTAGAACAATAGTGGTGATAAAGAGATAATTTATTAGTTCTTATTCAGTGTTGATAAATTTAGATCTTTACCAACAATAAAAAAGTGAAAATAATCAGTCCTTTTATTGATGGATATTATTTTAGAACTGATAAAAGCCCTATTTAACAGTCATTTTATTAAAATAATTCATAAAACCAAAACCTGGTCTTTTAAAAATAACCCTTACTAAATGGATTTCATCACAGAGTTCAAACTCTCATTAATGTTCATATTTTTCATCGCTACCTATTGATATTTTTTCATATGATTCCACTCTCAAATATAAGGTCTGATATTTTTTATTCTCATATATTGTTCCTTGAATTAATATTATATAATATCATTATATAAGGGTCCCCAAATAAATAAATTTTCTAACATCACTCATTTACTACTTTACAATATATGTTATAGATAAATAAATCATCATTTGCAGAGGTTTCTTTGTTTGATTATCTTTATGCAGTTAATGCTCTTTATGATTCATTTGATAATAAGGGTTTACATTGGGTTTCTTTCATTTTAAATAATGGTTTCCACCAACCTCTATGATTCATTTGATAATATTTTTATAATAATGTGTAGGGGTGGTGCTAAATCCAGAACATTGAATCCATCCCATAGATCTATTATTATATTTTCGGAATAACTAATATTGGATAAATCATTATGTAAATGTAAATATGAGATGTTCTCATATCCAACCTAGTGGAAGACATTATTGAATAATGTATTCTCAAATCTTATACATTAATATTATATAGTGGGAATATGGTTTGATTCTATGTGCTATGATGTAATGGATAATTGTTTTTATACATCTCTTGTTCCACATCAAATATGCAAAACATCTACCACTATCTAGAAAAGACTGGTAACTTATACCATATTTTATGTCTATGGAGATACTATGCACTATAGCTCTCTAACTCTTCACCCAATATGTCTAAGGAATTCTTCAATTAGGTATCATTTTTATTGATTATCACAACACCTTTTTCTCCTTGGCTAGCTTCAATGACTGTTAAGTCTTGATAGTGATTGTTTTTGTTCCTTGTTTTTTCTGTAAAATATTATAGTATACCAGTTTAGGATAAGAAAAAATATGTCATTATCATTATTTATTATATTTACATTGGTAATTATTTTGGCATGAATATTATTTGTTCAATGTGGTTTCTTCCTAGTTAATTATACACGACTCCAACAAAACCTCATAATCGCATGGTATATATTGCTAAATTGTTATTTCTTATACATTTCCTTGATTTTCTCCATTTTTCTTTTATATAACTCATTATATAATAAGTTGGATAATAAACATTCTTATCATCGAGGTGTTTGGGTCTATCTATGTTGATAAGTATGAGTGGGTCGTGTTATCCATATTGAGTGAGCTTCACTGATAGTTTTGAGTGAGAAAAATAGATTATAAATAGTGGTGGCTCCCCATCACTGGAAATTGGATAATCCACAATTATCTATCATAAAATTTTTAGAGGTTTTATTAATGATTATCTTAATTCCTTAGATGACCCTTACTATAATATATTGTTTTCATTAATTATTATATTTGAAAATCTAATTTATTTGAACATTTCTTGATTTATTTTTATTTTTATTTTCTTTATTTATTCCATTATTGTCATGGTGATTGGTTGATTTATCATGGAATATATAAAATGATTTATCAGGATTAATATATTTTGTAAAATAACTTATTGTAATTTTATTTCAAATTTTTAAATTTAAAATTATAGATTCATATGATTTTCCCAAAAAAATAATTTATGAGATTATCAATACTTAGAATAAAATGAGAAATTATATTGATTCATTTAAATTTTTGTGATATAATAGAATTTAATTTTAACTTTATTATGAATTTTATATGATAGAATTACTATCTTTATATTTTATTTTAAATAAAAAAATATTTATTAGTGTTTTAGTATATTTTAAATGTGATAATATTTGGTTAAATTGGAATCTATAAAAGTTATTTTGTGAGACTGTTACACTAAGTATAAAGGATACATATATTCTTAAATAAATTATTCTTGTTATGCAATGAAATGTTTTAAATAATGAGTTAATGTTTGTTATTTATTCATATTTATTATAAATTATCTTTTAAAATTGGGGAAATTAATTAATATTGAAAAAAGATCATTTTAATATATTAAAATGACTATTACATTCATATACTCATATATTTTAATAAGATGATATATTTTATTGAGTTTTGAAGTGTTTATTAATTACATTTATGAATTTAATTATTTTTTGGGATGTTTTATTCTAAATAAAAATGATTTTAGTATTTTGAGGAAGAAAGTTACATTGTTTTTTTGGTTTCAAAGATTTTATTGGAAATAACTAAGTTTCATTATATATTAATTAGTTTAATATTTTTCTAATTGTGTTTTCTTGAAAATTATAATGATATATTAAAATAAATGTATGTGATCACTTATGATTCATTTCTCCACCTCAAACATGCATTTTTAATTTATTCAGATTGTTTGAACAGCATGTGTGCAAGCTATCATATTTTCTCCAAATCTATCCCGCTTATTCTCCACCTAATATTTCATACATTGATCTATTGTTGGATCACCCTATCCCTTGACTTAAAATTAATTTAAAGTCATTCATAGTTATTTCTACCTATGATTTCATCGATCTTTTAGTCATTCATGACAACAACCCTTCCCACTTATCATCTAAGGTGCTAACTATAAATGATTAGTATAAAGAGTTTTTGTCATGCATAACTGGAAATTGAAACCAAGTTCCTAGTATCCCTCCAACTTCCATGTTCCACCAAATCTATATTTCCTAGATCCATTGTTGGTTCACCCTCTCCACGACATTCACATTCATTTTCACTCATTAATAATTATTTATTAATCTGATTACATGGAGCTCATATTTGTGAAACAAAAAAAACATATCCTTCATATTTCATAAGGTGGTGACTAAAAATGATAAGTAGGTGGTGTTTTGTGCTTTACAAAAAGAAATCTTCTCCATGATTCATGTTTCACTCCTACTCTTATGTTCCACCCTATCTCTTTTTCCTTAACCCTTAGAGTTTCACCATCTCCCTCACATTCACATTCATTTTCACCCATTCATCATTATTTCTCACTCTAATTGAATTAATATCCTATATATGAACCATAAAAAAACTTACCACATATCATGTCATTTGGTGAATGAAAATGGTAATTACTCAATGTTTTTTTGGTGCACATCTAGTAATTTGACCCAAGTTCCAAGTATCCCTCCTTCTCCGATGGATTAAAATCAAACAATTCTACCAATTAGGTTCCATGAATCCCATATGCTCCAATATATTAAAACCATAATGTCTTTTTAAATCATTTCATTATATTTTGAATTTTATTTTAAGTTACCATTAGTGAATCATCATTTAATATTGTTTTCTTTTTAGGAAAAGAGAATACAATAAAATAATGATTCATCTCATACACAATTTTCTTCTAATATTAGTGGAATGATTAATTATAGATTCATTTATAAAGGTGTATTTTATTTATTTTTTAGTTATTTTATTTTGTTTTTAAAAAATTATAAATATTCTGGGATTTAATTTTATATTAATTTGTTATGAATTATTCAATTTCTTTGAATTATATATTCTGAAGTCATGTGTCTCTAATTTTAACTAAAACATAATATCTATATTTTTAATAGAAAATTTAAAATTATTTTTTACATATAATATATGTGCACTATATTATTATCTTCTCATCTATTGTGTATAATTAGGAATTTCTTGACTGACACCCATAAAAGGTTATAATTTTAAATACATTTATCATGGACACATACAGGATTAGAAAATATTTGACTAATCTTATAAAGTTTATTATAATCTCCCATAAACATTCATTTGGTATGTATTTTATTAAAAAAAATAGTAAACTCATCTGAATATAGTTGTAATGCTATTGACTTCTAGATGTGGAAGATAGATTATAGTGATATATGTCATTATTAGAGGTGTAATTAGATTTTTTTGATCGCTGAGTTTTAAAATACATGTTAAATTAATTTTGTAGAAATTTTTTTAAAGGAATGTGTTTATGGTGTTTTTAAAGAAATTTAATAGAGGTTTTGGATATTTTAGTTTATGTGAAATTTACTTATAAATGATAAGTCTACTATTAATGAAATAGGGGTTCATCAGTGGGTTATAATAAAACAATATTTTTTAGTATTCCTATTATACATGGTCAAGAATATTCTATAAAAAAATTATTTACATGGAATCCAACTTCAATTTTTTCATCAGTAACTGTTTCAACAATTCTTCTCATGAAATTCCAAATTCATTTACCCTCTTTAAAAATTTGGTGATTAACTGACATTTAATGTTTCAAGGGGAGAAATTTTTACATAATTTTAGAAATCCATGTCACAGTTATATGATAAGAAATATCAATAATTTATAATGGAATTCAACCATAAAATAATAAATAAAGTTTTTTATATCAACATATTATTTACCATCTTTTTCCCAAACAACATCAAGTTATGAACCTTGACTAACAACTAAGTGTTTAACCCATGTTATTTCCTTTATTTCCAACCTTTTCTAAAATGTTAACTTGATAAGAATCATAACTGATAACATGAGAATGTTGGGTTCCCCTTATTATAATTATCTATCAATATTATCCTTTGAGTATGAATATCATATGTGTATTTATTTATTTTTTAGAAAAATTTAATATTTTATGAACCTAATTCGATGGATATGAATTGGAAATGGAATCACACAAATATTATAGAAAAATATTATGAATATGGAGTTAATTATTTAATTATTTTAGAAATAGAGAATGTATATGACACCTCTTAAAACATTTATCCTTGTCTATGTAGTTCTTATTAAAGTAAAATTAGTCAAGAAGAGTTGTAATGAAATTTTTTTAATGGAATTGATCATGATTATAAATTTTAGAAAACATAGGGGTAAAAACTAAACCTGCACACTGATTGGGATGACACTATGGTTTATGGATCAGTTGATATGAATATAAGTGTAAATGAGGATGGTGATCATATGGAAGAAATTAAAATGTAAATATAAGATGGACTTCATGATTATCCTTTTTTTAGAAGTTGTGTTGTTCTTCTAAGAGAACATTTTATACAAGTTGAACTAAATCCACATCATTTTTACTTATATTGAATACTTATAATTTTAAATCTGGAAGCAGATGGGGAAACACAAACATTACAGAACTACTTTTTATCTATAGTGATATTTTAGCAGAAGAAAAAAAATTACTTATTGATAATATGAGGCTAAAATAATATTATGTTCAATAATAATGATATATAAAAATAAATTTTTTCCAAATGATATTATATTTTTTAGAGAGGACCAAAAATCACTCATAAATGTTCTTATGTCTGGCACAAATCTATACATGAAAGAAGAATCTAATCATTTTAAAGATCTATGGTACTTTCCTATAATTTTATAGCTTGGAGGATTATATAGATATTAGGAAACCATGATAAATTTATCATGGAATACATATACAAGAATTAAATATAGGAAACTATGTAATCCATTATAATATCATAAGTAGATGAAATTTTATTATGAGTATCCTGAATTTGAAATGACCAGATAATATTCTTTATTGTGTTATATATAATTCGAATAAATCATTTTGATGTAGAGATTAGTACTCACACTACATGTCCAGTTATGTTTTTAAACTATAACTTGCCTCTATGGGTATTCATAAACCACAAATACATTATTTTGTCCCTTAATATAACTAGAACAAAACAACATAAAAATTATATTAATTTATATTAGGATCCATTTAATGAATATCTAAAATTGTTGTGGGAGACAAGTTTTACAATGTATTATTATCTTATAAATGAACAATTTATCATCAGTTCCATGTTTTATGGGACAATAAATGAAATTGTATCTTATAAAAAATATTCAGGATATATAATTAATTTCATGTGGGGGTGTAACACTTATGAATAATGCACACAATCAATTTGGGTAAAACATTCCACAAAGACTTTGATTTAGGGCATCATAAATTTTTACCTTGGGGACATAAATATCGAAAATCCATGATGTGTTTTATGGGAATACTAAATTATGTTCAACATTACCTTCACTAATGAGTGATCAAATATTTGATAGTGTAAAGGATATTGAAATTTTTCATGGTAAATGAGTTCAATAAAATCCTTATGAAATCATGTTGGAACAATAGATCAATTTTCATTTAATTACTATACTATAATTTTTTGTATGTTATAAAAATTTATTGATGCCATGCATTTAGAAAAAAATTGTTTTATAGTGTTATTGTAATGTTATTAGATGTTACTAAAAAAGAATATATGGCATCAAGTCTAGTTTGGATATAATTGATATGGGAATAGGGGAAGATTTGGGACTAGTGAAGGGTAAAAGTTGTAATTTTCTTCCTCAAGAAGTTTACACTCTATCCAGATAAGAAAAATAAAAATTTTTCATTTGCCTTAATGGTGTAAAAGTTATTTTTGGGTATACAGAAATTATAGTTAATGGGTTTTCAATGAATAATTTGAATTTATAAGGACTAAAAAAACATGAATACCAAGTATTGGTGTATGATTTTATGTATGTATAATTATGTTTCACTCTACCTAAAAATTATTTACATACATTAAAACATCCTTGGAACACTATACATAATATCTAGTTCCCCAAGATGTGTCATCACATGTTCTCAAGAATGCCTGTCCATATCCTAGACGATGCTGACTAGAAGGATGGGTCAAAAGGAAAATGTGGTTATATTATACAAACATATCAGAGTAACCCATAAAAAAAGAAAGATCAAAAAATTAAATTACCAACCAAATCAATAAAGAAACATCATATGTAAAAAATATCATTTGTAACAAAACGACACATTCCATAATAATATGATGATTGAACTATAAGTAAGATAATTATACAAATAAAATCCAAAACTTCAACCACCTAGAGGATCCCAAACATGGACCCAAGACCCAACCTTGTGTGGACCTCCCATGATCCAACTCATCATCCCATGCACAAACAAAACAATAAGTTCATTCTCTAAACATATACCATAAAACAAGTGTCATCTGATTGGTACAAAATTCCTATTACGACACAAAATGGTGTGAGTACAACTCAGTTAACCACCAATAACATTGTCCAAAGAAATAAATAGTCTATAGATTCGTTTATGGAAGAAATAAAAGTCAAAAAAATAAATAACAAATTGGGAGGTATGTTTCACATTTAAATAATTTATTAATTCACCATTGTGTAATTTAAGATCATTGTGGTCATCCAATCAACTAAACTCACTTTGGTTACCTCAGGAGACTAATACATATCATAAGGTTTTATATACTTTTAATCGTAGTGGGGATTTACTAAACAAACCATTTATCAACATACCTCAAATATATAGTCCAATAATCAAGCCATATCCATACGTTTGGGAGTATATAGCCTCAGTCTGACATCCCAAACCATACCAACCATATAGGTGTAAAACCTCAGTCCGACATCCAAACAGTGGAACATAGGTGGGACTAGAGCTTCAATATAGCTAACATGGAATTGGGGAGCCTTAGTCCCTGGGTTGGAAGCATTGAGCCTCAGACTGACATCCAAACTCGAGTAACAAATCTCTGGTTCTAAGAGCATCAGTCCATCCCAACCCAAACAAGGATCCTCAATTTGAAATCCAAATTCAAAAAATATACAACTAATCCATGTGTATATGATTCTTTAACCATTCGTCATATTTTCTATTTACATGACATAACGCATTAAAAACATATAAAATTATACCAAATTCCACCTTATGTCATATTAAAAACTAAAAAAATAACTTCACTTTTATTTCACCATCCATGATAAAAAAATAAAATACTAATTTAAAATCAACTGGGATACATCCCTTAAAAACATGGTTCTTCCTCCTTGAAAAACAAAAACACTCCCTAGGTCTTTTATTTCCATTTCAAACCTTTCAAAGCAATATTTAAGAGTTTTCAAAATAAATTTACCACAACCCTATTATAAATCATCATTTTTAATCTCATAAAAAACCCCATTTTCAAATCACTTTGAGGTCAACACCTCCTTTTAAAATGTCACAAACATTCATGTATCATTTTCCATAATGTAAAACTGTAACTAGATCAAAATCCAATATATTTCATTTTAACCATTTCCAAAACCCACATAGAAATTCTTAAAATAATCATATTAACTTTTTAATCATCCCATTAAATATTATAATAAGCTACGTACCATCTCATTCCCATTCATTCCCACCTTAAATTTACATTTAGCAGTTCATTTCCCCATTTCCAAAGGTATATAATTACCCATGGGTATCCCTAGGATTGGTTTTGCATAGTTAACATACCCAATGGTGTATGTGAAATGTCTCACACCACAACTAAAGGCACAAATTACCTCGGTAACTAAATACATTAAGATGAATCAAGGAATAAAATTAAAAAAATCACAAACACAAATATAAAATCAAGGATATGGAAAAATTCATTAAGACGAACTACCTAATGTTTATAGAAAACTACTCATAAAAATAAATACTAGATTAGAACAAGAATGGAATAAAAAACCATGGTAAAGATCAACCTAGAAAAAAGGGTTTAGAGCTTGATAAGGAGAGTATACAAACCACAAATCGTCTTCCATAAAATGGATGTAAACTGCGTCAAATGCTTAGTAAAGGATTTTATTATTACCCATCAGCACTAAAAATTTCTAATAATTGAAGGAGAAACACCCATTGGATATATAAGAGGGTTAGGTTCATCTCCCAAGATGATGTGAGTGGAATATGGGATAAATTTGGGAAAAATAATTTAGTATTGATAGGGAAAATAAAAACCCCCACTTTTAAGGGACACATGGTTTGGTCCCAACGTTAGAAGAATTATGCACTAGTTGTGAAGCTCCCTCTATCCAAAAAATTCCAAGTCACTTGGTATCATAGGATCACCAATGTGGTTTGGAAAATCATATGGTTCCCAAGAACCTACCTCTATCCAATGGAAGTCCTATCCACAAGGTCTTTTGAGACACCACCATGGTTTGGAAAACAATGTGGTTCCCGTTCACTATCCTCTATTAGAGGGAGGCCTTGTTGCATGGTTACCATATATTGTTAAACATTTGTACTAACCATTAGCGAACCCTGCATTGCAAACATTTTTTCATATTTTCTTCACCTTTCATGTCATAAACCCTCGGGACACCCCCCCTAAAGTTCTTATACACCCAAGAACAACTTCATTGTCCAAAATAATGGGATTTTAATCAAATATTTAAACAATGCATGTCCTCCATGAATGGTCAGGATCTCACAACCTCCCAACATTATAATAGATCATCATGGATCCTCACTTCCAAGCCTTACTAGGTTTCAATTCCAAAAGGATAGGCCAATAGGCCCGACTACAGATCTTTATCTCCCAAATTCCTCCTAAACACAACCAGGGAATCACCATTCTTGGACCAAAGAACAAGACCAAACCCAAAATAATTTCTACTCTCAGTGATCCACAATCCTGAACGTAATGTCCCTACAAGGCCACACCCACCTTTAAATCATCATTATCAACATCAAACAGAAGAGAAATATTCAGTTAATTCCATTGAACCACCACATAGTAAGATACTAACAAATCAAAACACCACCCTGGGAGATCTAATTAGAACACCTTCAGTATATTCCTCTCCAAAACTCATTGTCCAAATCTCTAGGCACCATCTCACATAGTTTCAAAAATTATAAAGGAAACCCAAGATTTGTGTTAGTATAAGAAAAATCATATTCATACCACATTTCATGACCTACATCATTCCAAAACTTGAGCCCAAAAAACCTCACTCTATATCTAAAAATATGAAGCACAACATAATCATAACCTTCTTCTCATGGTACTCAACTAGTCAAAATCTTATCCAACGCTCATCGCTAAAACTGCAACACAATGATGGTACATAATCGATCCCATTTAACCTAATAATTTGATCATGTCATCAACTATCAACTTTCCCACTATGGTCCTCCCCACCATACAATTTTTCTCACCACCACCCTCTCATGGTGTTCGTAACCTCCACCATTAAAAAATAGTCCAAAAAAACTTCAACTCATCTAACACAACATACACAATATATTTCCCAACACACCATGATCAATCATCTATGGGAAACCCACCCAACACAAGATTCCATCTTTTCTATCAAAACCCCCTTCATTGGACACACCTCTTTCATCTACACATCAACAAAATACTACGTATTCTTTCCTGAAGACTCCATTTACATTATTATAACACATATAAAATTTAAAAACCTCCATCAAAGCTAGCTTATAACTACAACTTTTTGTCTTTTTTTCATGTAGTGTCGGTATATTTTGGGATGAATCATCTCAAAATGCCCAACTCCCTTTGTCAGCTTGTTACCACTTCAACCGTTAATGGTTCCCTCTCACATATGGAATATCACTATCATATGATGTACCTACTAGATTTTATGATCAACTTTTAATAATGATCCATTTTCATGGAACCCACTACTCTACAAGACATTGCCGTTCTCCACTTAACCCATATACATTCCAAACACAAACACCAAATAGAGCCCATTCATGAATTCTGTTTAGTTTCTATCAAAAAACAACCATTTAAACTACTTCCATTCCTTATTATTTCTATAAATTACTCTAACACAAGAATATTATATTTATATCATAACTACCTCAATCTTGAAGCTAAGGCTTGGCTTGAACAACCACCACATTCAAGGCCCATCTGACCATTATATGGATTCCCAAAAAGATTCTTCTTATGTTTATTATTGAAATATTGATTCCACAACATCCACTCAATGTTCTTCCCAACACGCCCATGACTGAAACACCACTCCCCACATCAGTACTGTCATTTTCATAGGTTTCATCATGAAATATCAACCACTATGGATCAAACATTGATCACAAGATAAACCTGAACACATGGATGTGGCCACCCGGCTTCCACTAGAGAAACAAAAAAACACGACCCACTGTTTGTTTCTAGATTTTGATAATGGACCCCAAGAAATTAATAGACATTTGATCCATCCCGAGGCTCATGATAATTAGTGATCATTTATTAAAAGGATTATATGCCTCTCATAGGTTGGTATAAGAACATTATGAACCCATAGTATGGTCAAGAAGATTTGTCTTTAATCTTTTACAAGGGTCATCAATGATTTATGGGTGTATCATTGGATGGAGGTGAAATGTTAAGGATCCTAGGTCCTCTTAGAATGTATGAATGTGGTTGATGTATGTCATAACCCAAAATTTTGAGTTGATGAATATGATATAGGGTCGAGATGTTTGGGATGACTAAAAATATCTGAGGTCTTAGGTTCTACCATGGCGTTAACAAGGATCATAATGATAAGATATTATTTATTTCATGGAGGGGATGCCTCTTGTTGGTTGGTTAAAGACCTTATTCATCGATATCAAGTTCAAAAATAGGTTTATATTTCCTTTTTTAAGGGATATTAAATATTTATATAGACTCAATCATTCAGACAATGATGTTGGTTATGTACAAGAGGCTATCTAAAAAGGGTTTTGTCACCCTAGGGTGGTCCATCAATTATGTAAATCTCATGCCCTATACATTTTGATTTTTAATCATAGGGGTTGGGCCATGAAAATGTTTGGTCATGTACTGTAACATTCCAACATTCTAAAATTGTACAAAACATGGTGACATGACATTGAGGATGTCGACTCTTCTTGTGTTGTAATTTTTTGTGGATTATAAATCAGGGTAAATAAAACATAGGTAATGGGGAATATATGGAAAAAAAATTCTAGGAATGGCCCAGAACACACTATGGTGATCATTTATTACATAGTGATGGTCGAGTTCAAAAATATTATAAATCCCTTTTTACAAAGTGACACATTTTTTCAATGACCATAGGGAAATATGCATAATCCATAGGCATATATTCATAGTTAAAAAAGGATACATTGAAGAAAAGTATCATTTTCCATGGTCTAAGGAATATTTATAGTGATCTGAGGTGATCAATTCATGATGTTTGATTTATGGAAAATGTAATATTCAAGACGGTTTCAAGCACCGTAAAAGTTGTGTCATCGCTTAGTGAACATGCCATCATAGAAAGGAGATGTAACAAGCCTTTAATATTTCTTTTTCATGAACTAATGGGTCAAGTGATCCTATATTTGAAATTAATGGGTCAAAATTTAGGCCATATTAGATTTATCTCTTGTTCACTTACACTATAATTTTTTCCAAAATTCTAATGATGAAGAGTTTAATGACTGAAGAGTTGAATTTATCTCTGGTATCCCTTTGTACATTTTTAACCTGACATGTTTTCTGTCTCATTCTATAGTAGTTTAAGGTCATTCCATTTAGAATATAAATATTAAAACTTCAAGTTCATACAACATTGACTGAAGTGCATTAAGATTAAGCCCATGATGCATATGGATCTAATATAAGGGGGATGTTACAAAGTATCTTGATCAGAATGGATATAGTTAGGAATACACTAGCATCCTTCTAAATGGGGGATAAAAAATTTGTAAATCATTTCTTGAGGTTATAAGGTCATGTTTATGTGGGAAAATCATGTCGGGGTAAACCAAAACACACATAGGTTCTTAGTTACGCCACGGTGATGTTAGTCTCTTAAGGATCAGAAAACACTCCTTACAAATCCATGATATATCTATTTGGTAGTTCTGATCCCTTATTCATTGATTTCATGATCATTTAAAGAGATATCATTTCATTTACAATGTATATGAATGTCTTATAGAAACCTGAGGTGCTCAAGACATGAAGTTTAATTTATGGGCTCAGAGTCTTAGAAGATTATAGAAGCACCCTATACTCTAGTTAAATGGGGAAATGATATTGTGGTCTTTTGATAAAGGATGATGATGGCTGGTGGTATTTATATTTTAACTTCATATATTAGGTACTTATTTGTCATGAATATTTAATATCATGCGACCAAGACATCTTAATTGAAGGTTAACTTCTTGAGGTAAGGAAGAACTTTTTTCCCTATAGAATAACATAAAGTGGTAAGGAAATATTTATTTGCCTATAGTATAACATCTTTAAAAAATGATGTATTTTTTTCCTTTTAGTATAACATCATCTGGTAAGAATCAAGGTATCAATGTAAAAACATGAGCATGATATATTACATTCACAAGAAATTAATATACAAATCTGACTCATATTTAGGAAAAATGAGGTTTTATGAATTATTAATTATGTATTTTTGGGTGAATTTGGGACATTGTTGTTATAGTTGGACTGAGTATTAGAGATACAGGAGTCACTACTTATCATGTGATGAAAGGAATCAACACACACGTAGTTTTTCAAAAAATTTACACTTTTATGTCATGTGGGAAGGATATGGGCTCCTCAATATGGATGGGGAATGTTGCTGGTGGGACCAGTAATAGAGACTTTGGAATCACTACATATCTTATGTTGGAAGTAATCAGTCCACACAATGTTCTTTAATATTATACACTCTACACAGGTCTAAACCTTATATAGAGGGGGGCATTTTTCCCACTGATTATTGAATCAGGGCCCAAGACTATAGATCTGGGTGTCACAAAGTATCATAATGATTGAAATCAATCAACATATAGTTCTTAAAAAAAATACTTGGGTAGGTCTAACCCATATGTAGCGAGGGTATATTTTTAATGTTTATTTTTGTGACTATACCTAGGGTTAAAAATTCAGTGTCACTACATATCCTATGATGAAAGTAATACAGTAAAACATAGATCTTGAGTGGATTTTTGGAAGGAGGACGACCCCAAAAATAGTAGTATTTTGGGAAAGGTACATAGGAATGTGAATTTCTATGTCATGGAAGGGACATCAACTATGTATTTTAACATCATTAGGTGTGGAATCATGGTGTTACATTTATTGTATTTCATTCATGAATTTGGAAACCCTGTCATGAATTAATATTCGTTTTCCATGAGGGGGTATAACCTTACCAAAATTCCTAATCTCATGTGAGTTATTCTTGGTGTGAGATACAAGGAATGGAAAAAAGGTTTCTTGTAACATGTAGTTAATTGGAGAAATGAATGGTTCGTTTTTTTATTATTTGGTGTCTAGAACATGATATGGGATCTAGTAATCCTTAGGAATATCATTAAAATGATAATAATGTCATACATAGTTCTAGAAACCTGTGAAAGATAATTTTAGGCAGTGAGGAAAGCGTTAATGTAGTTTAACATATTGGGGTAAGGAATGTGTGATTGGAAATAAAAGAAGAGGAATTTTTTTCTAGGCCCTTTAATAGAGTTCTAGGATTCACTACATATCTTATGATGGTATAAATAAAGCCACACATAGTTCTTGGAAACCATTCAGTTTGGTGTCATGTGAATAGAACATCAGTCGTTCAGTTTAATGTCTTGAGGTAAAGACATGGGTCACCCAATGTGGAAGGAATGTAATATTGGGGCTCTAAAAAATAGTAGAGGTTAGGGTTTCACTACATATCCTTTCATGATATTAATCAAGACACATGTAGTTTTTGTATAAATAGGTTCCTTGTGTGGATCTGATTCTCATAGTGGGACAAGGGAATTTCACCTTTCTTTTGTAAAGATCTTTATCTAATGTTATGAATCATTGGAAAAATGATTCTTCCCATACAGTTTAAAATATCTTGGTGATGAAATATCCCATGAAATGTAACTAGATATGGTTACGATGAGATACATTGTGCAATTTAATGTCTGGCTTCAAGGACGTTCTACGTATAGTTAATTGTCATGTGGTCAGGATATAAGACATTTTGCAGCTTAAGGTCTTGCAACATAGTCTTCTATTATAAAGTTCAACATCATGAGAATAGGATAAAAGACACATGATTTTATTTATGAAAAATATTTCTTAATAAATCATACATTGTTTAGGGGTGTGACACATTCCTAGTCCATTGTATCCAGTTAGTAGTATCCATTGAGATAAAACATGTGTATGATATTATGACCTTACAATTTTGATTCCATGTTTAGAAACATCTTTCCTAACATCATTTTGGCTATGAGATCCAATACCAGTGCTTATTTCAAGAATAAATGGATTTAAACATTTTTATTTAATTATTTTATGAATCAATTCATATAGTCCACATGGCTCTTAAATGTACAACACATGTTCTTAATGATCCAATCAAGCTCATTCAGTTTCTTTTTTGATTTATAATCATCTAAGAGTATTTATTTAAAGGAATTCTAGAGTGATGAAATTTGAATATCTATAGATAGTACTTCCTCATTCCTTTATACTAATGAATATGACATTTCTTTTGTAGCAGTACGTGTGGGGATACAGTAGGCCCATAAATCATAGAGAAGCTTGTCTGGCCATGAAATCTCATTCTTACCCACCATATTCTAGATTATATTTGACATATTATTTTTGAGGACCGATATCTACCCATATTTTAATGATATATATATATATATATGAGTTATTGAACTTTATATCATACACTTGATACAATTTATACAACTATATAGAACAATGGTTGGTTCTATTTTCCATTAGTATCATTTGAGGGACTATGAATATGGTCATGATATAGGAATTTTTTAATTTTATGATTTTATTTGTCCCAACAAAAATTAAGGGTTATTGCCTCATACAATTTGAAGATTATTTCGGTAGTAGTAAGGATTTTCTTGAACTTCTTAGTTGGGGTTGGGTTATATGGCCCCACAACAGACATTACCCATAAAAAAAAGTTGTGTATAAAATTTAGTTGTATTTAGAAATTATGGGGGTTTATAGATGAAGTTTTCATGGATCTAGAATGAATGAAATTTCTTGATAAATTATATAAAGTAATTTTTCATGGTATTATAGTAGTAACACAGTATCCTAATTTGGTAGGAGATCATGGTATCATAATGATAAGAACCTCAATAACCTACATGTAATTCTTCCATAATGGAAATAATCTCTCTTTCTTCTATGAATCTGATGATAATTATTTCAAATTGTCACTTTTAGAGAGATTTCTTCTCATTTAGACCATCATATGTGGTAAATTTTACTACATGGCATGGAATATGTTCCCTTTTTTTCTCAGTCTTTTAGGAGAGTCCCATTTTAGAGATAACTGGTTATGGTTTCCATCAATCCAGGAGTGGATATTAGTTCATTAAACTCTTAGGATGTTTTGGCCTGATTGATTTCTTCCATATCACATATGATGATCAATGAGGCAATTCTTCGATGCGTGATGTGAATGATTAAATATTCATGGTAATTTTCATCCAAGACTATGGCTACAATGGACAATGCATCAGCACGTGAATTATGTGATTAAGGAACATCATAAAATGTAGGCACAAAAGGGAGCTCTTCCATTAGTCCACTGATATAGCCATCAAGTGGGGAAAATTATTCATTTTTAATGTAGAATTCAACATTGATCAAATTTATCACTAGATATGAATCCCATTTGATATTCAAGTATGCTACTTTTAATTATTGTTCTAATTCTGAACTAGTGATGAGGTCTTCAAAATTAGCCTAATTATTTGTGTAGCATTTATATAGTGATAAGCGTAAGAGAAAGATTATTTTTTGGAGACAAATATAGTCTATAAGACAACCTGGTTGAGATTTTTAAATTACAACCTGTTTCCAATAATAAATTGTGAGACACCATCGAAATACATCTCCCAAATCTAGGGAGTTTCATTAAAATAGAAAACCACTTCATATGACATCTCAGTATCCAACAATTTTTTTTATATGGGGGATGTTCCATGAGGAAATAGACCATGGCCTACCATTTTTCTAACTTATGTTATAAAAATGGATGTGATATTACTGCACAATGACCTCCCATATGGTCAAGCGCCCATTGATCATGGGGTGACCAAGTATTTAATTGAACTGATCAATAAGAGAGACAAAGTGGACTTCATTGTGCTGCATGTAATGCATCAGTTATTTTACCTCAAAGATGTGTGCGAGGAGATTATTCTTAACATCCTAGTATCATGTCTCCATACCTACTATTTTATAGATGATTTAGTAAATATTTTTCTCAATCCCCCAATTATTCTCCTATGTGAGGCGAGCACCAAGAGATCATTCCTTCTAAGACACATATAAGATGAGTGTGATTCCTTCCCCAAGAATCATCATGACTAGTGCGTATAGAAGATACTACAGGATACTCTCGACGACTTGTTGGAAGCTATAATCCCATTGATAAATGATTCCCTTCATCATTAGCTTGGTTAAGGGTAGATATTTACCCTCTATATTTACTATGAAATGATGAATATAAGTGACGTTCCCATGGAACTTCCATAGTTAATTGAGATTCTAAGGGGTCAAATTTCCATGATTTCATTGGTCTTTTTGAGATCAACCTTGATGACATGGTTGGGCACAAAAAATCCATGGAACATCCATGATGTTAATCTAAAAGTGAATTTTAGTAAATTAATCTTCATAATGTGCTACCAGATCATTTTAAAACTATTTGAAGATCCATGAAGTTATCACATTACTTTCTATAATTGACCACTAGGTCATTAATCTATCTTTTTACTATTATTCCCAAGAGGGGTTTAAATACATGATTCATGGAATGTTTATAAGTAGTTCCGGTATTATTTAATGAAAAGTGAATGAACTAATAGAAAAATGTCCCCTTTGGTGGTCTAAAGGCATTGGATTCATCATCTTTAATGGAAATAATTATATAATTTTACCTTGAATAGCCATCCATAAATGAGAGGGCATGGAATATAGTGGCTACATCGATCAATAGTTTGGTGATTGGTAATAGGTAATTTTCCATTGTGTAGTATCTATTGATGTCCTATAAATTGTTATAGATCCTAATCTTCCCATTATTCTTCAGGAAAAAGACGATTTTAGTGATCTATCTTTGGTACTCACTTCTCAAAAAAATTGACTTTGATCAATTTTTCAACATTCGCCTCTATATTGGTAGCATGATAGTGGTTCATTCACTTGAATACCTCCTTGAAACCTTGATTTTTATTGGTAAACTAAGATGAAGCATTGAAACATCTCAATTCAGTCCTCACATTTTTTTATAATTAAAAGAGAACACATGTAAGTATTTCTTTAGAAAAGTGATGTATATCTATTTCTCATTGAGAGGCATGGTGGAATTAATAATTATAGGTTGTTAGTCATCTTTTGTTCCAAAATTAACATTCCTATGTTAATCAGTGGTGATGTAGATTCCTTCCTCAAATGTAGGAGGGGATTTTCTAAGGGAATCCTTCTCTTCATCCACTTCTAAATCTATGTATCGATTTCCAGACGAATTCTGAATTCTGGCGGCATATTTTCACGATCATGGAGACAGAATCCATAAGAAATGGAATTTTGATACCCTTATACTAATGTCATTGTATAGAGATTCGATAGATGATTTTATTTTATACTATCATTGGGCAAATAATGGTCTTGGACATCATAGATCAAGTATATTTCTTCAACTAGAATTATGGGGAGAACATAGTCAGTGTTGATCTATTCTTGGTATTTTCATGGGTGGCCCACATTCTATTGGGGGATGAATTTTTTATATAATAATCCATTATTTTTTAAATTTACATATGTAGAAACCTACTTATTTATATGTGGATTAACATGTCTTTATGGGGTCTCTATCTCCATTTATTTTTCAGACATTTCTATTAATGGGGTATTACAAATGTTGATGGAATGTTGAAGGTACCACTATATGGCTATAAAGATGGGGCCTTCTTAGAAGGACATTTCATGTAGTGTCTTGCAAGATAACCATAATATTTTAATTAGATGTTAGATCCCAAAATTGGGGTTTTTGATTGATCCTCCTGATAGGCCTCTTATCACGCTTATCGTAACCTTGAATGGTAAGGTTTGTAAGAGACATATCCCCTTTTCTATACCCCAAACATTTGAGGGTTCGAATATGGATGAGGTTAATCCTTGAACCATTTTCAATTATATCCCTTCGGATTTTGAAATTATCGAGTGTTACTGAATCATATAGGGGATTGATGTATCCTTGCATAACCTATTCCTGATCATGGTATGCGAATGAGCTGTTGACATGGAACTTTGCTGGATTAGTCTCCAGTCGATAGACCTCAGATGTAGTGACATATATCTCAAACATATATGGGATCTAGAAGGCTTCAACGAGTGCCTAACTAAGTTCTATTGAATGATGGACAACATCCTGGTTTGAGATATTCACTAGGACAACCACTATCTATTTCATAATGACATTCTTTTATTCAAGATGTTTGTTCTTCTGAAGTTGGGGTTTCTCTTAATTATGAGGATCAGGAGCTGAGACATTTGAGGTGGATGGACCTTGTTTCTTAAGAGTTCTGAACATAATGTAATACTAGTGGTGCAGGTCATGCTGTCCTTCCCAAATGCATGGGATGATTAGATAATTGCACACCCACTAGGCGGTCGTTTATGACAATTGCACTTGGATGACAACTTGAGGGTTCTGAGGAAACTCTGTGTGTATTTTTGGAATGATGGAGTACATTTCCATGATTCTCAACTATATATATCTTCTAAAGGGATGTGTTTGAAATATTGGGTTTGTCCATGCCCACGATTTCCCCCCATGTCCTCAGTTCCTATGCATGTGTCCTTATATTCCCTGGTTAGGTGCGGGGAACCAATGCTCAGATATATATTCATCATTAGAGAAGGGATATTCCAATTGTATCACATTTACTAATCCAAATATAATTTATTCATCCAATTAGGGTTTTGGTTGGTTGAGAGGTTCTCATCCTTAAGATGTTGTAGTGAATAATTCTACAAGAGTCGTACCTTGTACGTTGAATAATATGACCCCTAATCTTCTATCTTTTCATGTTTTTTATGGTCACATCCACATTCATTATAAAAATCAGATTTCACCTCCCTGGGTGGAGAAAATGTAGTGGATATATGAAGTTCTAATCTCAGGGTGTCATGATCATAGAAAATGGTCTTTTGATTCATCTAGTCGGTGGACTTTTTGCAATACTAGTCAGAACATTCTTCCAATCCCCTTCTTCTTTAGATTAGAAAATGGTTATAATGGTTACCTATGTTAGAGTGGTATCAAACTTCAGCTATCCAGAATTGAACATGATTTGAAGGATTTCATCGATGATGAATCAATCCTAGATGTTGTGACCCAACATTCAATAGAGAGGTCAGTAGTTAGAATGATCGGTGAGGTAAAAAATCATTAGGTTCCCTGTGATGTTATAGATTGAGAAATCATGGTATATGGCTATCTAGAAATATCCATTTACTTGATCATTACAGAATAATTATACATTATTCATCTATTCCTTAAATATTTGGAGACCCTTATCACTTTTGGCTTCTGGATGAGGATTATTTTGTTGTTGTTTCCACTCAATAGAATGTGGTGGGTGGTTCAAGACCTGACCACATGCTTTAATGGGAACTACTACTTGTTTTAGGTTAATAGTTGTATTTTATTACTTTTTGATCTTTTTTCCCCGTGATGAAGGCATGTGATAATCCTTAACTCATGTAATCTAAAATGTGTCATTCAGACATAGCTCCATTTTGCACGAACTCACAAAACATGTATAGATACGTCATTGGGATCAGATGTGTCTATATCTCATCCTAAATATATTCAGTATATATATCTATAAATTTTTCATATTATAGGGAGATGTTGATAAAATTTGTTTAACCCTTCCATCTAGCTATGAAGTCAGACACCCTCTCATTTTTTCATTGCTTTTGGTTTTTCAAGTCGAAAATTTTCATCTCCCTCTATGTGGAGCTGAAATGGTAATGGAATTTATGATGGATTTATTCCCATACTGTAATATGATCCTATTGGAAGGCTGATATATATAATTAATGTTGAACCTATGAGAGACTATACAAAACAACTCAACTTTTTCACCTCCTTTTGATCTCGATGTCCCGTCAATGGACTACATCGGGAAATAGTTTAATTGATATTTTATTTTGGGTCTCATTCACCATTAAATTTGGAGAAGTTAGGATTTTAAAAAAAAATTGGGGGAAAAGTGTCACCACCAATTCTGGATATGGATTTATCTTAAGTTTCATAGGCTTGTAACTTCCTTCCATAGCTTACATTGGAGTATCCTGGGACTCAAGGGATTTGAGAAATTCTGTATGTATGGCTATTTGAGCCACCTCACATTTATAGGGAGAGGGAGCGTCATGATGAGGTGTCTATGGTTTTTTCCTCTGATTATTGATCCATATTAAGGATTAATGATGACCCAATCATGGGATAGGACGTCACTGTAACAGAGAGAATTCATGATAATTTTCAAGTTCTTATTTTATGTAGACTGAATCCTAAGATCCAGAGATGTTCTAACACTCAGTTGCCACTGTTGGGGGAATATTATCACTAAGAGGAAGAATATTCATATCTTATTGATTTTTACACCTAGTGTAAATGTTTCACTAGACTAGCTCCTCATTGATTTGTTATAGATTTGTAATCTGATTCTCATATTGTGACAATGTTCCTCCATGGAAAGATTTTTTATTCTTCTGGGCGGTGATTGGGATATAGCCACACCACTCCCTTTATCCTAGTAAATATTCTTCTGTTGTGGTGGAAACAAAATATTAAGAGGTTATATGTTTTTAATCCCCTTCATGTTCTAGGTATATTTAGTTTCAGTGGGTGATTCCATTTCCTCTCTTGGTAAATTTTCTACATTATGTCCCTCTACAAATGTGTATTGATCCACATTATCTATTGTGTTAATGGAGAAAAAATTAACATAGTTTTATTGGTAAATTGTAGTTATACCATTATATTCAAAACAACCATATGAATCCACACTTCCTGCATCCGGGTCATTCCTCGAAACCTTGTCCATATTGGGACGTTGTGGTTTGTGATCCTGATAGGGTTTGATTGCATTCAACATATTATCCTCTCGTCTAAGCCTATCATTAGTGACCCTAAGGTAGTTTCTATACATGGATGAAGAATTATACCTGAATAAAAATGTTTTGATCTTTGGTGGGAGGAATACATGGGATCCCAGCTATTGATATTTACCTCCCAACCTGAAGAATATTGATTTCCTCTAATATAATAATGATGATGAAAATGCTCCCAGCCCTGTGGTATAGAGCCTATTTGAGGAAACAATTGGAATTGACTGATAATTTTTTTGAGGGTTTGATGATTCTAGTCATGTATTTGATGATATATGGGATGGGTATTGTGATTTAAATTCTATCATCCCAGTAGAATAGGGTCCATTAGGAACCACTATTGATTTTCCCAGGACCTCCTTGGGGGATTATAATCTCGGTTATGGTAATTGAGATATAAATGACCCAACCTAGGGGGTTAGTTATTGTTTTCTGTTTTTTCTAATCTATAATGAATCCTCTCAAAAATTAAAAATCCAATGGGGTGGAGGTGGTGGAATATATTCCCCCATCCTGGTGGGCTGGGTTCACTCCTAGACAGCAACATTGGAAGCTTCTATAGTGTCCTATTAGATGTGGCAAAGTTGTGCTTGTATAGAAGTTGGGTGAAATTGAATCCCCTGATGGGAATTAGTTTCTATGGGAAGTTTTCACGTTGGCCACAGATTTTTCCTCTTTGCCTCAAATTAATTCTTGTTCTTTCATGGATCATAGTTCAAAGATATTTGGGTTTTTCTCTCCCTCCTTTTCTGAGGTACTAGAATCATCAATGTGGGGGAATTCTATTTTAGTGACCAAATTGTTAATGTGTTACACTATCCACTAATTTTTTCGGAGTCCATGACATCATAGGATGTCGTATATGAGGAATTCTTCTTTTTTGGGGACAAAATTAAGAGAATTATCCCTATTTTTTCCATCCTTGGATATGTATATCTGAAGATGCTTTGAGAATTAGTCATTTGATAACTATATTGATTCATAGACAAACACCACATATGTGTTTTTTATGTTTCTCCATTTATGGTTTTCAAGTTGTGGAAAAGGCAACAATATCCAGCTGATAACAGAGTATATTGATGATCTAAAAGTGATAAGTGTATCTTGGATAGGGTATATTTTTAAACACCAGTCGCTAATGATTTTCCTACATATTTTCACATTGATACGTAATGATTACCTTTTATATCTTATTTGGGATCTCATAGTCAAATGAGGTAGGGGACATAATATGATGGGGAGGTTGTTTCTGTATTACTCACTCCATATGTCATTATCAGACTCCCCTTCATCAAACTTACACACGTTCATCTTGTTAGAGCATAGAATATGATTCTTAGGGTCTTCTTTTGATTATAATAGAGTGCTTATGGATGTTTATGGGGAACTATATGTGGTTCACCCTACTGTTTTGAGAACCTCCCTATACAAAAAATATTGAATTTTGAACACCTCTCTATATGGAGGCATCTTAAAAAGGGGAGTATTTACTAATACATGGGATTTATCACCATGGTGAGCTTGACTACGATGAATCAAAATAGTGTATTCTCTATGATCCATCTCTAGAATACCGCAAAGAGTATAATAATAGTAATGATCCCCTTCTTATTTGGTAGATGAGTCGACAAAACCGTAGGGTGTTGAGAATTTTTCATGAAAAAACTCAAGGAAATTTTCATTGATAAGATTAGGGATGGGATCCCCATTCTCCATGGTGGTCGAAATATTTGAACCTATCTTTTGGGATTGTATAGGGATACAATCCTAATATATGATAGATAACTGAATATATCGA
The DNA here is from genome assembly GCA_963277665.1 of Viscum album. NCBI lineage: Eukaryota > Viridiplantae > Streptophyta > Magnoliopsida > Santalales > Viscaceae > Viscum > Viscum album. Next base: position 69,272,325 of record OY728134.1, read on the forward strand.
TAATTGTATGGTTCTATGGTAATATGGGAATTATATTTAAAAAATTATTGAATATTCCAATGAAAATATTCATTATTATAATTAATATGATCCTTCCATAAGGCATGTACCTCTCTCATTTTTTTGAGAGTTGTTCATATAGGTATATGAGCCTAATCTCAAGCCTTTGTCGTATGCCACCATTTTTTTTGATAGGAATATGAGCATGTAGTGAGGCATGTTTGATTATCACTTGATGAGAACCATTTGGAACATGGATATGAGCTCAGATTGAATATGAATTCCTTATCAAAATATGCTGATGAACCTCTATAATGGGAGAAGTGATATGAGCCTCCTCTAGCGTAGACTCTAAAGGATGATGATGTAGTCATTCATCAGCAAAATAAGGAATATGAGCCTAGGTTTCCAGATCTTCTAGAATATGTCATCTAGATTCACTAATATGAATTTGATCCAACAACATAGAATTTTCCATTATCAAATGGTGATACCCAACCATAATGGAGATATAAGCATGGTCATAGGCCTTTCTAAAATGTCACTAGTATTCTTTGATATAAATATCAGCATTTCTTAAGGAATGTTCACCTCTCAGTATATGAGAACCATCCATAATGAAAATATGATATCAATCATGGACCTTTGGAATATGTCTAAGATATTTTTTGAAATGAATTTCCTATGTCCTAGGTCATGTTAAACTCTAACGTATTGAGAATTAATTGGAAAGAAAATAATATCTTGGTCAGTTGCCTCATCTATTACTAAAATATTCCAATAATCTTCATGGATTGGAGTAAGAATTATCACTTTATCCAAAAAATAACTTGTTCCTATTGATTATAGTGTTGTGAATCCATAGCTATAGGGATATGAATATGAACATGTCCGTGTATTTTTACTAATTATGGAATATTCTGGTGTAATTCTTTAGATATTGTTAATCCCTGGTAACACTATAAATAAGTGAATGCAAGAATAAAATATTACAAATTTTCTATCTCCACTATATTCTGGTAGATATCATCAATTGGATCGAGAATATGAGTCCACCTTTTCTCCACTTGTGCCACCAGAATATTCCAATGGGAATCATTCATGAGGGTAGAGATATAATCCTTCCCTGAGCCTACTTCACTAATATTCATGCATACTTAATCTCAGTGAGAAGGAATATAAGCCTTCTTTTGGGATTATGATAGAATATTTTGATACAAATTATCATCTAGAGTGGGTATATTATTCCACTCATGATTATTCAGAGCCTTTTATGCCCTATTTTTCATCATTGTTACACGTGCATGGGTATCAGAGCTGGTAGTCTGTTGGGTGATACCATTAATAGGTGTCTGAAGGGGACTGTCACAATGTATCTGACAACAGATATTGATAGAAGCCCTCGTATGTGGCCCCTAAATTTCAAGGGATCTCTAGTTTACTCCTTGGTCCACCTTCATCAAATACTGAATGTTGTGATAGTCACGCTCTAGGGATAATATTCTGAAGTAATTGGTGGTGGTGATGAGTGCCAGTTGATTTACTATATAGTTATTTGGATATTGTAGACCCACTAGTATTATATCTTGGAGACACTCATGGACATACTCAAGGTACAGGAACATACCACATAGATGGTATTTCCAGACCATTTCATTTACCACTTGACATTAAAGGCATTATGTGGGTGAGGTCATTCTAAGGCCTATAGGGGTTCTGGTTGGATCTGTTTTTCTAGAAAAATAATTGGATGAAGACATGTTAGATCAAGGTGTTATTTGTGTGAGTAGTATATATATTCATGAATAAAATAGGGGATAAACTCTTCGATCACTGAATCATCATAGGAATGATTATATATCAATTATTTATACATAAGTAACAAAATTAAAGTTAAATTCATGATCTAGAAGTTTTTCTCATTTAGACTATTTAAAAATAGGATAGACTTATTTCATAAGAACCCTAACTATAGAGATGAAACCAAACGATTCATTTTAGGTTTTCCAAGATTTCATAGAAAATTCAAACAACATAGCTCGACATATGGTAAAATGATAATTTCATTATCTGAGAGATTCATGTTGAGTTCCCCATTTCTATTTCATTAGAAAGAGGATGAGGACCACCCATCTAATATGAAAAAGAATGGACTGATGAGAATTGTGTAGTCTATCATTTTAGTCATGGGATGGAGATTTCATGGATAATTATTTATCATCACGTTTAACACTTTTTTCGTCAAAACATTTGGCTGGCATGACCCAACGATTTGATTTTTTGGGTTCAATGCCTTCTAAAATCATTCATGTTTGGATATCCATTCATGTAAATATTTCTGAGAAACTCCCAATAATTCCCACATCTATGATTGGTTACAACACTCATTTCCAAAGGTAGTTGGTCATTTCTGATTTTAGCCCCAACGATACTTAGGATCTCACATTGGTATAGATAATTGGATATAGGTCTTATCACAACTTTTTGCAGAAAATTTTTCCTACTCAATGACTCTCTTATAGATTTAATATACGTTTTATAATCTCTACATAATTCCTATATGGGTCCATTTACCCTAACAAAATGATCGTAGGTGAATCCTTTTAATATGAGAAGGGGAATCTTATTGGTGTATCCATATATATTTATCCAATGTTTTTCATCCATTTCCAAATTATGTTTAATATCTTGTATGTTGATTCCTTGTAACTAGGTACTCCAAAATTTGTTGTCATCCAAGGAGGCAGTTACTTTTTTTAGGATGGAATTGACCCATTATGAGGCTTCCTGCAGATCCAATTTTATAATAGGAATAAAAACCCATGTAATTTCTTAAAACCATTAATTTTAGTAAGAAATATATATTTGATATCAGAGCTCAAGGAGGAATCCAACATATACTGGATATAGTAGTAATTTGATTTTTCATAGTTAATTTGACTCCTTAGTTCACTAAAGGATGTAATAGAAGGATTATCCCATAGAAATGATTGGGTCTTCCGATATAAATGTCAAAGACCTAGGGGGACTTATACCGAATTTGATTCCCATTTGATCTTAGTCCTTAGAAATGAGTCCTACATGTCATAGATATTAAGGTAATAAGATTTATCATCGATTAGTTGATCAAGTATTACATAGTGAGGATACCCTTATTTTAGTGGATATATAATATTACTCCACTTATTAAGACTTACACCCTGAGGTTTCACTAATATATATGCAGTCATATCATGCCATTGATCAGGTTATACACACTACTTTTTCCCTGTGTGAATGATATGATCATTGATACTCCCTAATCCCATGTTAGATATACTCGTTTTGAGAAACAAGGGATAGAAATTAATAAGTCTCACTGATTATAGATGTAGATATTTTTTGTTGTAACATCCCTTTGGATGTTTAATATAGTGATCAGGCCTTAGGAAGTCCTTCTACACCTCTTGGTTATCACAAAAATCAAATTCATCATAGTTCAGTTAACTCATTAGCTTGTTGATGGATGAGTTTAAATGGTCATCCAATGGGAATGATTTGGCATTGATGGTTTAAATGTTAGAGACATTGGATTTCTTCTACCGAATTGGATTTCATTTGATCTTGGACTATATGAAGGAATCCTACATATCCTATTTATTATATGAATTACTATACTCACAATTCAGTTGATTCAGGCTTACCGGATGTGGCTTATCTTATATGGAGATAGTCATATAATTCTATTTACTAGGTATTACACACTTAGGTTGTCTTGATATGGTGGTTGGACAAGTTTATATATTTCTGTGGGCTACTGCTTGACCTGTCCTAGTTGTATATCTAACCTTCTTGATTGCCTAGCTAAAATGCCTTCATTTTCTTCCTAACAAGTTGTACGATGTCAAATCATCTTTGGTTATATCACAGATAAGTCTAAGAAATTTTTCTGATACAATTGATTGTTTGAGGGACTTCACATAATTTGAAATGGAATATTTGAAGACCATCACAATATTAGGGATTACTCATCCAGAGGACATCACAACACATAGGAGACTTATCCTATCATCCATCGCATGATCTCAAATAACATTCCAGGAGGACAACACAAGCTATCAGATAAGATTTTTGGAGGGTGTCTCATGATCCATCAGATATTCCTGGTGAGTGTTAGATGATCCAATTTGACACATCTTCAGGACGTCGCATGATAATGGATATGTTGTTTTGAAGATATCTCATGATCTCGGTTGGAATTTCCATGTTTTATAGATATAATTTTCTACCATGATTGAAGGGAACGATGAGATTTTAAAGGTAATACAATAGGTATTCGAGACACCTAGCTGACACACAGTGGTGTTGCTATATATCTAGGAGATATGTCTCGTGGGCATGCAAGATTTGTACGGTGTGTCTGGATGGCATTGTGAGACATGGGTGGCTTTTTCAAATAGTATTCTGTCACTTTCTTGAAACATCCACATGAAATATAATTATCCCAATGTTATGTGAAGGGGATTTTCCTTGACCTGGAAAACATTTCCTAATTGGGTTTAATGGTCTGGATAAGTCATGAAAACAACATGAGGTTCATAATATATTTTATTCTATTAAGTATATCATAATTTAGTCTTTATTAAAATTTTATATAATATGTTTTTTAATTTTTTCTATGTTATTTTATTTAGTAATGTTGTGATTCATTAGATATCTGAAAGGTCATACACATAGCCTGCCATAGGTCTTTTTCATGGTCTACGATTGATCACATGAAGTGACTATGAATGTTGCATAATCTTCTAGGTCTTCCCCCATATTAACCAGAAAGAATACCATGTGATTGCATGATTAACATCTCCAAGAAGTCTTCTTTGATGCCCAGGTGTGTTGCTGCATGGATCAAATCATGAATTTTTCATACTGTAGTAAGGGGTTTATAGGCCTAATCACTATGATTATACGCCACTTTGTGTGTTACATATCTATATATTTTTCTAGAGATAGTATAGGTATTTGATGTTACGTTATTGATGAGATCCTATCCTAGGAAATTCTGGGGGTCTCACATGATTTTCAGTTACTGCAATTCCATCCCATTAGTGGACTATTTATTTTATGTTGGCCAATAAAGGGGTATTTCTTAATCATGTGTACATGCTAATGGGATTTTAAAATTTTATACTATCAATTTAAAAATTCATTTTGACATCAGGATACTTTTTGAAAGGTTTTCACGTGATCAACGATGACTTGTTTTTGGTCCTCTGTAAGATGGAGGTTTCCTGTTAGGGTGCCTTTATGAAATAAAAATGGATTTTAGAGGGGGGACTCATGTGATTAATTATGATCGAATAATATTACAATATATTCACATCCCAAGAATATCTCATCACTTCCCTTTTTTATTCCATTGTTTAATTTACAAGTGTTTGGGAACTCATGGGTTTGTATGAGTGTTATCAATAAAAATAACTCTCCCCATTAGTGATGCATCATGTGACCAACAATGGGTCTTGTGGTGATGTGTGGGAGTTTATTTTTAAAAACCATTCTATTTTTCTATAGAGCTATAGGGGTATAATGGGACCTCCTAGACATGTTAAAAGCCCCTCATGCGATTAATTTGAAATGATTGTGTTCTCTTTCATGACAAGGTGGATATGTCACTAGCACTTCTTTGGTACCGTAAAAACCAAATGGGTGCATCACATGATATTTTAAGACTGTGAAATTATCTTTAATTTTTAATATTTTAATCCCCTATATTACAATGATTTTATATTGTTTTCATGATCCCACTAGTTTAGATGTTTTATCACTCAATGGAGCTCATCTGGAAGTTTCCACATGATCAGTGAGGGTCTCAAGTTCCACCACAAGAACAAGGAGAACTTTTCAAAGTGTCTACATGAGATCTTCTACCTTATTATATAATGTGAATGACATTTCTCATTCCCTTTTTAAGGTCATGAAATTTGGTGTCATTTGGAAGGTTACACGATTTGACTAATATGGTCGCATTATCATCATTGTTTAATGAAGATAATACCCCATTTCTACATTATTTACTGCCTTTTTGATTTTCTTATTCTCATTTTCAAACTGTCGAAATATTTTCAGTTAAAAATAATAATATTTTAATAGAATATTGTGTTTTGTTGAAACGCAATAATGCATTCATCTCAAGATATAGAAGAGATTTAATTTGTTTAAAAATAAATATATTGTATGTATTTGGGTGTTACATTATCTTATAATATTGGTTTAGAGTTTCATATATTATATCCAACATGATTTTACTCTTTTAATATCTTATGTGGTTACACTTTATAGTAATATAGGAAATTTATAATGTTTATAACTAATCCCAAAAGTAGTGTTTGAAATATCCCAACTTATAATAATAAATTTATGAGACCCAAAAATTAATTTCATCTTTTAGAAAAATATATCTAGTTTCATTTTATCAAATTGATCATCAATGTGAGGTAATGTACACATTTTTTGGAAATTAAACTATTCATCTTCCAGCAATAAAGGGATAATTATAAGATACATAAAACATTATTATAAATATTAATATTCATTTCCCAAGGTAATATACTTATTTGAAATACTATTCGTCATCATAATTACCAATTTGAGTCATTATTTCTCAACTTACATGAAGATTAAAAAGATGTGAAGACACTGAAATTAGACTTGTTTAGGATAATAAGTCATTATATATCTATATATCTCTCACTAGGGGTATTTGAAAAAAATATTTAAGAATCACACATTCAAAATAATGCACTATAAGTATCAACTTTGGATTATACATTATCTCTACAAACCTATGAATTAATACAACTATATAAAAATTTAAAACCTAAATCTTATTATTGGATAGTCTCACTTAACATTCCTGAGTACTATAATCCCTTAAAAAGAGTGAATAGTCTGATCAGGCAAGGTAAAAGTTAATCTATGAATCCAAAAGTCAATATAAGTGTTTAGTAACATGATAAAGTCTATATTAATTATGATAACACACATAATCATATATATATATATATAAGTAACATTACCTAGCATATTTCTACCTAAATTTAATATTGTTTAAAAAAATTACATTATCAACACTATATTTTAGTGTCGCTAAACATGGTGGTGGGTTGGATCTCTACCATTTTTTATGGTGATATTTAAAAAATTTATATTAATCCTAGAAAGTGTGTATTGATAACATTTAAAAAAATTAATGTGATATTTTAGCGGTGGGAGTTTTTTGAAAAATCTAGAAAAGTGGGTCTCAAGTATGGAGTTGGAAAACAAGTAAGATGGTGGAAGATGTGTTCCACTAAGTTACTGATATATGACAACTTTGTAACATGTAACGAATCTTGATGGGTTATCCCATTATATGGGATATCCAGAGGTATGTTCCTTACCTCGGGTACCTGATGGGGTCATTAAACACTCAATGGAGTGTTATGGAGTAATGGATGTTCCCAATATTTTTTATATAGGAAAAAAATGGGGATTTTACCCTTGTATTATTATAAACCCCACATGGGTGTAACTCTATTGGATGTGAATGGGATAGAGAGATAATAATTCACCATCACCTTCTTCTAAATATTATCTCCCTTTTATCAATGAGGTATGAGGTTGTTTCATCAATAAAATCTTAAATAAACGGCTTTCCTCCCTTCTCACTTGATCTTTCTCTTATTTCCCCTATAATTTCACTACTTATAAAAAATGTTTTGATTTCTTATTAAACTAAATAAATGCTTAATCACATATTTTTAATGGTTATTCTCTGTATGGTTCATGGAGGAGATATAAAACGTATAGAATATCATTTTCCTTATTTTTTTTATTTGAGTTATGTTTCTCATTATATTTATTTAATATTTTTAATGAAATTAAATCATTTTTTTAATCGATTATGGATAATTTCTAGGGTCATTTATAAGTATTATTCTTAATGATGAGCGATGAATGGACCACACCCCATGGATTATGGTTTCAGTCTCCTCGGGATTCCTAGTGAGTTTTGATTCTGTTATTCAATTTTTTGTTTTAATATTTTAATTTTTCAATGATTACTTTGATGGTGCTTATAATTGAGATATGTACTCATTAGATTGGTGGAGGATGGTATCAGTATGGATAGTTCTATTACAACACGTTTTGAAAAAATTTTACCTTTACATTATCTAGTATCTTAATTGAATGGATAGTTTTATTATTCATGTGATGATTATTATTCTTACTATAATATTATATGGGAATTTTTCATATCACTCTATAAAATGTAGAGGGATCGTGTTTGGCTAATTTTCTACAAAAAAATAAAATTTGATAAATAATTCATATGTGTTTTCTTAATTTAATGGGTCTAAGTTACCCATTTTATGAGGTTTTAGTGGAATGAGTATGATTTTGAATATAATATGGTTATTCATATTTTAATTTTATTTAGAAATAGATTTCATTTAAAATGGGAACTTAAATGGAAATTGTTTATTAAAATAAAGCCTTGGAATTCTTTTTTTAATAAAGGCGGTGTTCTACATGATTATTTTCCTTAGAATTTTTGCTAAAACCCAATTTCATGTTAGGTAGGATTTTAATTTCCTACAATATTTTCCTAAATATTGGTTTTGAATAAATTCATTATAGGATAAAAAATTTCATTAATAAATGATATATTGAATATTACCTCATTTTGGAACGGATGTATTATTTAATGATTTTATGATTAGGTGGCATTGGATTTTTCATTTCATTATTGGTATCCCATATAAAATTACGAATTGATATCAAATATAAGGAAATTCTGAGACCTACCCTTATATAATGGGTTTTCAGGTTAGGATTGGGAAAACTGTTAAGTATTATTTTGTGTAAATTCCTTAAAAACCTATATTACTATTGGGATTGTCATAAGACATAAGGATTATCTATGATATGGTCATTTTTTCACCATTTGAGTTAGTCAAAATAATTGGATTATATTTGTAATCATTTTACACATTAGATTCATGGAGGATATCCCTACTATTATCCTCAATGGTTGACATCAAAGTTATTACCTAGGTTCTTTGATTGATGAATTTAATCATATTCTTGGGTATTGGTCCCAGTGATTTCATAATCCTTATAGTTTATGTCAATATTAGATAGGGATATGTGAGATAACTAATTCTCATAGTTTAGAGTATGATGGTTAGTTTTCTTCATGAATGAAATTGTCTTATTCAACATTAGGTAGTTTGACTTGTCATATAACATGGATTATAGTGAGACTTGTGTGAAAACCCACTTATCATTTTTTCAATACCTATTAGAGGAGATATATATGGTGACCTAAGTTATCAATGAATATCTCAAAGATCAAAAATAATTTTATTTGGGTCTCAAATTTATTATATTTCTTATTAGTTTTTACCTAAATATTCTTTAATGTACACTTCACCTTGAATACTCATATAGAGAGAAATATATTACAAGGAACTAGGATATATGGGGGGATAAACCTCAGAAGGTGATTATAGGGTGTAAAAAATTATGTATATAGAGATCCTCCGAAATACCAACAAGATGAATAACTATGGAGATAGACAAACTCTAATTTTTATGATATTTTTTACTTACAATTTCATTTTCCAAGGTTTTGTTGGGGGTGGGGGGTTTACCATCTTTTGTGTGATCTGTCCACTACAACAACATCATCTATATGGGATCCATGTTGTGGGAATATTTTGGTAGACAACGAGTATCTCTATTAGGGACATGTGATATGAGATATTGTAATGAATAAAAATTTATATATTATATTTTGTGATTGGGACACAATCTTATTTTTCCAATTTTTTTATTATGGTATATCTATTAAATATTTAATTGATTCTATGGTCTCTCTTTGAATAATCATTTTTTATTCATTATTTCTATCATTTGACATATGATTGAGAGCTATTTAGTTGAAAATTTTTGTGATTCATTTTTTATCATTATTTATTTCATTTTTTAGATTTTTTATTTACGTTTATATAGATGATCATATGGTATAGGCATAATTTCATCGGTTAGAATTTTTGATATCATGAGTCCTTTTTCATCACAGAATGTGATATATAGAGATTATTTTAGTATGAATCATTTTCTAGTGATGATATTTTAAATATTTTTCATAGGCAGGAGGGACCAGGAGTGTGTTGACATGAATCAGTGTGCGTATTATGGGTCTGCCTATTCACTATCCATGTAACCAAAAGTATGAATTTTAATTTCATATCAGGTTAATTTTTTGGTAGGTGTGTTTCATTGAAAATAAATGTTCACCCATGTTTGAATACCCTAAGTGTACATGGTAGTTCATTTTATGGTAATTACTCACATCATAAAGAGTTTTCCAGTGGGATTTATTATAGAATCTCAAAAGACACAAAAGATCCCATATCCATTAAATGTTACTTAAATATATTCCAAATTCATGATTCCATTGGATATTTTACCTATAATTCATAAGAATCCACATTGATCAAGATGATAGGATGTTAGGTTCACCACTTCTTGCTTATGGGAATTATTTTTGACTTTAGGACTCTCTTATTTATATAATTCAATTTCATGAATCATCAAAAAAATACTATATGACACTACATACCCACATAAAATAAATTAACTATTATCATGTGTGAATTTGAACATATATATATATCATAGTTTCTCTATTAATCAACCCATTTTTACACATACGATGATCTATATCAATAATTTCTTCTTTAGGTATTTGGGGTTCTCTATATCTCTTCATTCTTATTTGTGTGATGTTTCGATTGAAGGAACTATGGTTTAAAGCCACAAAATTGGGTTCTTTGGAATTTATATTCACCATAGAATGTGATTTTATTTTTTATGTTGAGATAAAACGCTTAATAGGAATTTTTAAATATACGTACAAAATAAATCATAACATAAATAATTTGATTCTAATTAATAGTCATGACACATCTTTTAATGTTATGGGACATGGATCAGTCCGTGAATTTTAATGACCTGTGATAAGGATGATTAGGATTAAGGTTCTTGGTAATGGTTAGTGTGGGAATTGTGAATGAGAGATCCTATATAGTTGATCCAATTGGGGATTTAACCCCATGATATTCGATTTGTTTGAAATGGAAGATAATATTATGAATATGAATCCAACTAGGCATACAGATTGATAAGAAGAGATAAAATATCCTAGAACGGATGTATACCTCCATGTGGGTTAATGATCATATCAGGTGTTTGCCCCAAGAAGGACGATGATGGGTTAATGATGTTTGGTTTGAAACTTAAGGAGGCATCTTATATCTCCCGTCAAGAAAAAAGTCAATGAACACATATTTCAATATGATGTTGGGGATTGTATATAATGGGGATTCCCAAATATGTTTCAAGATTATGTGAATAATTTTGTCAACCTAAGTACATAAGACAACATTATTCTCATATGATGTGAGAAAAACAGAACACTATAAGATAAATCACTTTGAATAATAGGTTATGAATAGGGATTAATCATTAAATAATCACAAATGAATATGTTATGTTCCCATTGATAGATTATGTAGGGGATATGACATCCAAAAAGAAAGAATTTGGACTTATAAGTAAGTAGGATGACCATTATTGTTTTTAGCATATTTCTAATAGTAGTAAGGGGTAATACACATTCACATATTAGAAAATTAGAAATAAATATGCTTCCTATTGTATTCATTTTTTGGGAATTATTTAGATAACCACTACCTAAACTGGGGAGATTCTAATTATTTCCTATAGGAATTCGGTGCTCATTACAAAGAGGATGCATGCTTGTAAATACTATAAGAACCTATCAATTGGGTTGAGAATGTGGGGGAAAATTAAAAAGGGAATGCATATTCGAAGGGATAGGATGTTGATAATTCCTACAACCTATCAATGTGGTTCTTATTATCTTTGGGGTCTTTATTAAAAATACCAAATTTGGGACTAGTGTATTGAAGTATGGGATTTTAAGGATAAAGACTATCTTGTTTATGATTCACTTAGGTTAGAATAGCAGAGTGGCTGGTCACCTAGATGTTGATCCCTAGATATTTATTCACCTAATTGATGGTCCATTGATTTATTTTCACCTTGGTAACATGGTTTATGTGGTTGTTCACCTAGGTGATGATCAATGGGTGGATTTTCACATTTGGGATTAAGGATTTCTATCTATTCACCCATTTGATAAGCTCAAGGAATCTATTCTCCTCTATAAGGAGTTTAGGGAGGCTACTCACATATGTGATGATTTCTGGGTGGGATGTTATCCAGAATGATGATCCATGGGAAACTATTCTTATAGGATAGAATACATGAATTGTTGATTTCCGTGGTGAGGGATTCATAAGAAAAATTCATACTACTTATTTTATTTTTCATAAATACTATTATATTATATATAACATATCAAAATAGTTGATGGACTGAGTATGGTTTCTCTATGAATATTTCTCTCCCTTATATAAATAGATAAAATTTCAACTATACAATGATAATTAGGGGATATTTATAATAAAAAAAATATGGTTGTAGGTGAATGTATCCTAAGAGAAATACATTATACATTTTAGTGTTCGGGGTGGGTAATTCCTACTAATACCATAAGACATGGATGAGGTAGACCTAATAATTAGAGGGATCTAGGTGATATATTGGGGCTTTTACCCATGGTTTCTTAGTCTCTTCTTTTCACCCTTTTTTATTTAAAATGTTGCATGAAATTCCCACCACGTGGAATGGGATATGAAAAATATGATAAAGATCATTTTATAAGGTCAACCCCCTATTGTTTTGATAATTAACTATACATATTATAATCCTAATCATTAAGGTTCTTGAAGTAAGAAGCGGTAGTCATCTTTTATAGTCATTCTAGCAATATTGACCATATTGTGCTCATGGATTGAGTGGAAAATCATTTAATCTTATAAATAGTGGTGTTCTCCTATCACATGAGCAAAAATTATTTTTCATATTTGTCACTTATTTTCTCTATTGATTCAAGGTGAGTGTTGGTTCTCATTCTATTAGCATATCCACCATACAAATGGGTCCATAAAAGAGAAACCCTAGTGAGGGTGCCTAAGTAGAGAGACCCTAGATAGTCCATCTGGGTGAGCTCATGTGAGGGGACTCTTTTTATTTCAAATTTTTTCTTCAATACCTTCACACCTTTATGATCCTCATTAAGGGTAAATTTTTTTCTTTCTTCGTATGTTATACAAACTCATTTTTTGAACCTCTTTATAGGTGTAAAATTTCTATCTCATTTAACATTTGTCTCATAGGTTTATATTTTTTCTCATGTCAATATTATGATTTTGGGTAGGGAACCTAACCCATGGTAAAAAATCACTATGCACCATCGATATCAATAATTAATTATTGAAACAAACCATTAAATACTATATGTTATTGAATGGTCTTACAATATATGTGTTCAGTCTTCTGATTGGTCCCCGACTTCCTAGAAGAGTGCACTCCAATGTTCATATTTTTTAAAGTCTAGGTACCACTTTTGTGAAACTTCTACATGATGGGTAGGACATCCTTGAACCCGATAGTGAGCTTTTGTATCATGTGGTCTATGATATATAATATATTATAGATGAATTCATGTTTTATTTTATTATTAAACAATATTATATATGAATCCATAAGAGGGGATAGATTCTTCAATAGGACATTCATCTTGGAGGTAATTTTTCACAACAATGGTCATGTATTTGTTTGGTAAAACAATGATGTTTCACAAAAGAAGACTATTTATAGGATTTTGGACTTCAGAAGGCTATTTAGACATTTAAGTTCTCAATATACCATACTACATATGTAATTCTTAAGCCGATAAATCATTTGTGTTCTGATACTAACACATTACATCTATTACATGAGTGATGTGGAATTATCTTTTTATAATTCAATGAAATAGGGGGAATACCAATTTTGGAGATGGTTTTTGATTTTTTACTTCTCCCTCACTATTCTTGAAAGGATATTAGGGGTAATATTATATTATAAAGGGATTTATTAGTGTTGTATGAAAGAGGGTTGATGAAATATGTTTATCCCTGTCTTAATGTTCCATTTAGAAAATGGATTAAATTTTTATTAGTCCCTCATGGACTGAGACCTAAATAAAAAAAGGTTATAGACTTTGTACTCCAATTTTTTTCAACCTAATTAATAATACATCTTTTATGAGGGTCAATATATTACATGGTGTTATCTGATCAAACTATAATTGAGCTCAAATATCCAAATGGGAAGGTTATTATCCAAGAACCTCGGTGGATGGTTTTCACCTACATGGGAAGTAACCAGTAGGGTTTGAGAAACACATTAATATAAGAAGAAAAACTATAATATGGTATAATATGGATTCTTTTTTGTCTAAATTAGGTAGGTGTTATGATATGTTTAGTAAAGTTTAGTAGGGTTAATCACATCAATGGACCAACTGAGTGGTCGAACTTTTATATTGATGAAGATTAGTGCATATTGATGGCTATGAACATGAGACACATGAGATTGTCTCCCTAAAAAATGTAGGTATAAATTATTTGATATTGTGTGTTTTCAGCCCATAATAATGGATGATTTGGACCTTGATCTGATTCTTGGATATATTCTTTATTTTACATTACACATTACAAGACTCCCATCAATACACTAGTTCCTGGGGTCAATGAGTCATCCATCACTCAATCATAACCGATTTCAATACATTAATAAGTTCTCATTGTGTGGGTTTATTGTATCCTAATTTGATAACAATATATAGAACTAGTTTTTGGCTCTATTTTCAATGTATTTAGGAGGAAAAAATTTCTCCCTTGTATGAGGTGTGATAGGAGTAACACCCAAAGACCCTACATCAATTTTCATTCATGTTAATTAATAATGAAATCAATATCCCAATTACCCTACCACTAGTTCAGGCTAGAGTGGGCATATATATAGAGTATACTCATTCAGGTTTTGACTATTTTCAAAACAAGGATCTAAGGGGAGTCACTACATGATTACATGGATATCCATTATAAATATAAGGGGAAACTCGAAAAGAAACACCTTGGGATATCAACATCATTGAGTTAGATTCCACATATAATAAAGAAAATACATGGTCTTCTGGAGACAACCATGTGACAACCATTATCAGTGGAAATGCATTAGAACAAAATCTTCATAGATACACAAAACGTCCAAAATTTTTTATTTTAATATCAATAATTCCTCCCTATATCAAATAACTTTTTCAGAGAACTTTTAAACCATTATCAGATTACTTCTTCAGATCAGGCATGGGGAGACACCATAAAAGAATAAATTAATGATTATATTCCAATTCATTAGGATTAATTCATTCATGAGGTCGATCTTATTACCATTAATCGATCATCTCAAGAAGAATCTTGTAAAAAACTATATTCCCTAATCACTCGAACACTGATTACCAATTATGAATGGAATGGTCATTAATTTTCATTCATTATTTATTGGACTCAGCATATATGGTTTGGATTATCAATGATTACACCTAGTTATCTATAAGATTAGAATAATTCATGATATATTAGTAAAAAAGATAAATATCTAAAAAAGATCAAAAGTTTGAACCACCCAGATGTACATTCAATGAGAATTACTCAAGAGTTGACCCAATGGGACATTGAAGAATCGTTACTCCAGGAGAAGGAATCCCCCTGAGTAAAAAATTAATGAATTATGAAGACCACATTATGAATGAAAATACATAACATTAAAAAGAAATGATTGAAATTGTGGTCTCTTGGAGAAAGAAATAAGAGTTATCTTGACAAGTGGTATAAATGTGTTATCTGTGGAAAGATGAAGCAACAAATCACACACTCATTCAACATTCAATTGGTAATTCTCACCATGCATTAAATAACCTATCAAATAAGGAAAATTATTTATTGTCTTATATATTCCCATTAGATTAATTTCACCCTAAATAGATATACTCTAATCCTCGGATGCTCCTCCTATTTTATATGATTAAATGGTTATTTCATTTATCCTTATTTCTTATCACTTGTTCAATCTTTATTTATGATCAATAATAACATAAAATTATTTAAAAAATAATATCATGATATCCATGATGATTCAATATATAACATCTGAATAATGACATTAGTCATAGTTCATGAATACTTTATTCAAAGTAATCTCCTCCTAGGTGTCGCTATTGAATAGGTATAGGTACAATCTTCTATCACCATTCCATTGTAGTTGGAACATTTGGATAGAGGATATAATATTATATTTCTTCAATATATTATGGAAATATTTAATCCAATCTTTCAATAACAAAATGAAGATCAAATTTCCTCTAAAAATAGTGGCCCAATGAGAATATCCTGATTGTTATTGGGTCCATACAATGTGTCCTAGATACCTTGCATTATTTTTTATGTTAAATTAATTTTTTTCAATAGTTTTAGAAAGTGAGGATTAGTTTTATGTACAATAATTTTTCATAGGCCTCTATTTATGGATTTTATGTCTCTATTTATGGGTTTTAAGTCGGACAATGTTTGTGTCTTTTTTTATTTTAACTAAATATTATTTAGAACATGAAAAGAACTTTTACAAAGAGTGGAGACTCTAAATTTGATGATAATCCCATTTATAGTTTATAAAATTGGTGATTTATATGTCTTCTTCTTGAGGAACGCTATTTTTTTGCAAGGATTACTTAAATTTGATTCAATTTAAAGTCATATAACTTTGACCTTATATTATTATAGTTTATAAGAACATTTCTTAGAGCAAGTATTTTTGTCCAAAAAATAGGTACGATTCACAATTGTGTAATATCAACGATGTTGAAAATACTTGAATATTAGTATTATGGAATGTTTAAAGAACAATTAATGAATGTTTAAATAAAATTGAAATGAAAATTTCTTGGAATTAAAATATGATTTGTATGAATGTAAAAACAATTCCATGATCAGTCAAAAGAGATTGGTGGGAGTAGATTGGTTATTACAACACTCAGTTTAGGGATAACAAATTGGGTTGATTTTCATTCATTATCTAGGAACAAAATAACCCCTTAGGGGTTACTTCATAGGCTCATGTGAAAAAAATTGTATTCACCATCAAATACTAAGGGAGGTTTTTCCAATCAGTTCATCTTTGTTTATGCATTCTCTATAGAAGAATGAGCCAAAATTATCGATTTCCGGGAGTTTGGGGAATACTAAGAGGAGTGAATTTACTCAAGTAATTTGTTGATACTAAATTAGAAATTAGTAACACAATGTTGGTTTATAACGGATTGGAATATTTAAGAGAAATTCAATGACTATAATTACATCCTTTTGTATTGAATACATATTCTTGGTTGGAAGATATCAAATGAAACCATTCCCATGAATTTTTTACAACATTTTACATCCATGGTACTTAGATCACATGGTTATTTCATCAAAGACCCAAAATGTTCTTGCAAGCAATGAATTCTCCAATATCTTCTGAACAATAGTAGTTACTTTTTAACTCATAACATAAGCATTCTAGATGTGAAAGTGGGAGGAAATTTGTATATAAATAATAAACTAAGACCATGTTCAGAAGGGGAATTCCATTTTCATATTGTCAGAGTGTGTAGTGATGAAAGTATCTTCTCTATAGGGTACATAATCCTCTAGTTTATGGGCTATGTTGGGGATGTATTTATAGATCCATATCAGGGGTATAGTATGTATTGTCAAAAAATAGGCATTGTTCAGAGTCAAATGATCTTATCAGTGATAGATAAGTATAGATTAAAAAAATTAAGTTATTGAATACATGATTTTAGGTATAAAAAAATAATATTTCCAAAAATCAATGATGGAGACTTTTATACATAAGATACCCATAATTAGATGACTACAATTTTATTGAGATAACAAGTTCATACATATCGAAATAATAGATTTTATTATTTATAGTTAGCTATATGAGAAGGGACACAAGAGTTATTATATATCTCTTTTTAATAAGAATCGTTTCATATGTCATTCTATTTAAAAAAATTATCACATTGATATAGTAGTATGGAGGGAAGATGAACTTTTTTGGAAATTTCAGTTCGGAATCTATTCCAAAATTCAAACATCACTATGTATCTATTATTTTTAGGAAACAAGATACATGTTTTTATAAGAAAATGAATGCCCCCAATAGCATGAAATCATATATAGGGGTATAATTTCATTATAGTCTATAGTTGGTCCCATGATAGGAAGTTAGGTGTCAGTATATATCTCATCAGAATAAGATTCATTTCATACATAGTTCCATATATGAAATATTATACACATATATAGATCATGTAAAATAAGGGCATTAATTCTTAGATGCATTCATGGGATTTATTCCAAATACTTATACGTGGATAAATATCTAAAGTTGGGGGGGAGAGACTATAGGAAATAGTCCATCCCAATACGTTTAGAGCCACGTGGTATAAAATAAAACCACATATTTTAAAGTCTTGCTTCCAAGAATTTTTATTTTACATTGGATTGATCCAAATGATATGTGTATGAACCTTGCCTCTATACAGAGAAAAGGTAAGACCCAAAAAAATTGTGTGGAGGGTCACGCACTGAAACAAGTTAGGGGAATTTAAAATCTAGTTGTAAATATGTGAGAAACATATATATATGTATGTATGTATGTATGTATGTATGTATGTATGTATGTATGTATGTATGTATGTATGTATGTATGTATGTATGTATGTATGTATGTATGTATGTATGTATGTATGTATGTATGTATGTATGTATGTATGCATGTATGTATGTATGTATGTATGTGTGTATGTATGTCTGTGTGTATGTATGTATGTATGTATGTATGTATGAATGTCTGTATGTATGTATGTATGTGTGTATGTATGCATGTATGTATGTATGCATGTATGTATGTATGTATGTGTGTGTATGTCTGTGTGTATGTATGTATGTATGTATGTATGTATGTGTGTATGTATGTCTGTGTGTATGTATGTATGTATGTATGTATGTATGTATGTGTGTATGTATGTCTGTGTGTATGTATGTATGTATGTATGTATGTATGTGTGTATGTATGTCTGTGTGTATGTATGTATGTATGTATGTATGTATGTATGTGTGTATGTCTGTATGTATGTATGTATGTATGTATGTATGTATGTATGTATGTATGTATGTATGTATGTATGTATGTATGTATGTATGTATGTGTGTATGTATGTATGTATGTATGTATGTATGTATGTATGTCTGTATGTATGTCTGTGTGTATGTATGTATGTATGTCTGTATGTATGTATGTCTGTATGTATGTATGTATGTATGTATGTATGTATGTATGTATGTATGTATGTATGTATGTATGTATGTATGTATGTATGTATGTATGTCTGTATGTATGTATGTATCTTGTTATTAAAAATTTTGTATGGTCCTAGAGTTTGTGATCTACACATCACTACCTATTACAAAGGAATAGGAATTAAGCCACATATAATTATTTTGTTGGAAAGCCTCTATGTTTATATAACTCACATATGAGGTGAGTGAATTTATTTTACTTGGAGATGATTCTCATGCATGTCATGGAACCATAGGATGGACCATTATATGTAGTTTATGTAAATTATAACTTCACCACATTTCATTTAGAATAGAATCGTATGATGCAAATAATGTCGAGCATTTTAACATAGTGTGATTAGGAGGTTGTCATGATATTGTACATAAGGGGACTAATATGAATTAAAGGAAATTTAATATCACGTTGTGTTGTATAATGGTGTTGAATTTATGAGATAAATGTTTTGAGAAACATTGGATTAGTGAATAGAATAATACATTCTTAGTATTTTGAAAACAATGAATATGATCCATTTAAATAGACCTTGAATATTCAATAAGGTACTTCCTACTATGGTTTATATTTTTATGGATTCTTCCCATATATATCTGTGGTTATGAGAGATAACACCAATTCCACATGTAGAAATTAATGATGGTGAACTTTCTTGTGGAAGGAATATTCTACTTAGCATTAGTGAACCTCCAAAAAATTTTGGGTACACAACCTTCATTCATCAGGTTGTTCCAACTTGTCTAATAAATTTAGGATTTTTCGTCTATGGATAATTAAAAGAAGATATATAAAAGTTACTTTTGGATGTCATTTTCATTGTGATTGAAAGAGAGCTCTGTTGGAATCAAAAAAGTGTATTACAACTCTTGGGTTCCTTTTTGTTTTGGTTGTCATCGTCTAGGTCATGATACATACAGATGTCATCGAAGTTGTTCTGGTGGCATACCTACTATGTCCTATTACAAAAAGATGGATCAGTAGGGTAGAGGTGGGGATGGACTCCCTTATATTGCTCAGAATTAATTGATTACGTGCAATATAGAATTTGGTGTGGTTGAAGATCATGGTGATTTGGGTTTCGATAAGACTGTTCTATACCGGCGCCTAGTCAGGACTACAGAAGGTTCTAGAGATGGGTGTGTCAGTTCTTGCTAGGGGACTTGGAATGAAAAAGATATCCAGTGTTATAATGGAGAAATAAAGAAAAAACCAGTTAAGACCATACCTCCTGAAGCCAGTTTATCATAGATCTCCAACAGGGTGCGGAGCGATCTGGCGAGTCCTCTGATCAGGAAATCATTTACTCAGGGTGCCCAGACCTGTGTGGTGGTTGAGGCATCTACAGATTTGTACAATGCATAGTCTTAGGACCCGGGGTACTCTAATGGATATATAGGTCCAAATTCCGAAGGTGTGGAGGGTCTTAATCCTTGTACCTATGCGGAGGTAGTGAGTGTGGGTGATTGCCAAAACTAAGATATAGTGGTGATTTCTACTAGAAAGGGTAATTCCTAGGATGGAAAAGAGTGGTAGAATCTTTCACATTTTGTAGTAATGAAGTTGATTACCAGTCAGAGAATCAAATCAGAGAGTATGTTGTCCTCTCTCAACTTAAATAACCAATTTGAGAGTTTATGTAGTCAGGGAGATCTTCAAGGAAACTCAAACTATCCTTATGAGGGTGAGTCTGATAGAGACAGGCAACCCTCAAATGATACTGATTTGGGAGGTGTTATTAAAGGTCTAAACAACCAAAGGAGAAAAATAGAATAAGTAAACTAGGGAACTGGAGAGCAATATTGTTTCCATGAAGCTGAAACCTAAGGTTCATAAGGACTACACCAATCTTCCTAAACTGATGGAGACACGGTTGGCCAAAAAAATGGTAAATTGAAGGGGCATGAGATTCAGTTAGAGGAAGGAGAGGAGGTTCAGAAGGTTTGCACCAGAGAGTCTCAATTACATGTGAAAGGATCCTCAAAGGCAGATGACTGTCAAGTATAGGTGCATCTGCATTTTCAGGATATGAGGCTGGTGAAGGTGGATACTATTCCCCCTGGACAATAATGTGAGGTATGTTTTCCAATGGATTTCAGTTCCTAGAAGGAATAGGATCTGGAAACTCATATGGTACTAATCATGCACTATGGTGAAGAAATTTAGGAGGATGTCATGTTGATCAAGGCGGAGAGGGAATACATCGACCAAATGATGGAAATATTGATTCAAGTGGAAGTTTCTATGGTTCAAGAAAAATAGATTCGGAAGCAAGATCATATATTTATTAGAGGATTCAATATGGGGAAGATCACTAAATCATAATATATGAAAGCTTGGGAATACATTTCAAGGAACTGTGAAGACAACATAGAGAAAGATCCAAACATCTAGGTAAGTTCTCTCCCTTAGAAACTATTGAGGGAAGGAGACTCTAATCACCATAAACATGTGTTTAATAAGTAAGTAGTATTCTTTTGTAGTTTGAACTTTTTTTGAGGGTTATCACTATCCCCTTAAAAGTGTTATAAAATAAAAAGGTAAAAAAGAATAATATAGCTAACCATGAGTGGAAATGTGGAGTGATGGTAATTGGACTTCAATGGGTAGAATAGTCTTTGTCCCTTATTCAGGTGATTATGGGGTTTCTTTCATAGTCATATGATTTATACTATAGTAATCCCAAAAATCATACATAATTTTTCAGATCAATATTCTTATTTTATTCACCATATTATAGTGTGTATTATAAAGGGTTTTATTTAAAAGATATATTTTTTATTTCCCACAACATGGATGTGGTGTGAGGGTATAAAATAAATTATATATTTTGTATATAGTATTTTCATTTAGGTAGACAAAAAATTGGTTTCTTTATCTCTTATTATTGTATGAAGTACACTAAAAAATGCAACAAAATTTTTCTTCACAAAAATAATGATAGAATTTTTCCCAGCTTCTTTAATTGAAATATTATTAGTCTAGAAATGTAATAATTTAGAGACAATAAAAATTTACATTCACTATTTGGATTTTTTGGGGGGATATAGAACCATGATATATATACCTCAAATTTAAAATTACTAGGAATATTTATAGGTATGGAATAGTTATGGAGGATGATGAAAGTAGTTTTCAAATATATTACAACAATAAACTCTCATAGTGAATTCCATAAAATTAAGTAATGCTGAATTATAGAAATATTGAAAAATTATGATATGATTATAAATACTAGTATTTGACAGATAAGAATCACAATAACTAGTATTTACTTCTTGCATGACATTGTGTTTTTATACTTTTTCAATGAATATAAGGATAACTCCATCAAACCATAATTTATTTATTAAATTTAGAAAAAAATTCATTTTCAATGGAGAATTTAACTGACCATCATCAAATTTTCTCTTTTCATTCTCTATATGATATAAGATTCTTTTTTATGAGGTAATTCCATATGGGGGACATCAATCTATTTTCAAATTTATCTGGATTTGGAGTGGATTTAATCTCATTTATCTCTTTCGTTTTATTTCCTATGAATGGTGAATCCATAATTTTGATGTACAATATCTGATTAATGTTTCATATTATTCAATATCTAGCATGTTTCTTATTATGTTATCCAGTGTATCTACCTGGGAGTTCTGTGAGTAGGGGACATGAGTCATTTTTCGAATTGAGAGAAATTTTTCCATTAACCCTCAGACATATTCATGAAGGGGGATAAAATCTCCCTTATTTATGGATTGCTCACCATTTATCTTATTAATTACCAACTCTGAATCGCCATCTACATTTAGGTTGTATTCTTGTATTTACAATTCCAATTAAAAATCTATAATGGGAACTTTTTTTGACTCATTTTAAATAAATCTTTTAGAAGACTAGAAGGAATATTAAATACCCACCTTGGGTAGAGAGATATAGATAACTCCTAGAATGAAATTTTTATTCATAGGGTTATCCATTCATTACCCTAATTGTCTTTTGGAAGATTCATCAAAGTAAATATCCCTTGTTTGGGTGAAATCATTAATATAAAAGTCTTTTTAACCAGGAAAATATATGTTTAGTGAAACATTTTATATAGAAGGATTATCCACTATAACATATTCTAATGATTTTATATTTGATTTATTTGGTGAATAAATAAAATTTTAGAAAACTCCAAGATGACCTCCCATTTTCCCTAACATACACTGACATTTGAAAAATAATGCTATATTTGAGTGAGTCACTCTGAGAGAAGAAGTGGACTTAATGGTGCTACATATAGTGACTCATATTTTAACTGAAATGATTAAATCAACAATTTTTTTTCAATACATAACTATTATTTCTCATTACTAAGAATAGTTCTACTAATATATTATATACTTTTTACAATCCCCATATCATTTTTTGTGTAAGAATATATTATAATGATCTAAGGCTGTGAAATATAGTTTGAGAGTTCTTTTCCTTCAATAAGGGGAATTAAAACTGAAAGACTCAAAATTTATTTCATGATACAATCAAAATAATCATGAAAATCATTATTCCCCTGAAAGGTAACTTCATTTTTACAATTATTTAGTGAATTATATTCACTTTCTTATGATATTTTATGTGAATCGTCAAACATAGTTGAGTCATCCTTGAATCCCTCAAAACTATTTGTTGTTTTGAGGAGGATAAATGTCAATAATAACCTCATTTTTTCACATTATTGAATTCAATTCTACTATATTACATTGTGAATCTTAGAAAATATGCCTAAGTAACCCCAAAACATATTTCAATAGGTTCATCTTCAAGCTATATTTTAATATATTTTTGAATAAATTATCAAGATCTGCACAATGATTAGGGTGACATTGATATTTTAACACCAAATAATTCATATAATATTCAATGGAATTTTACAAGAAGGGTTTTAAAATATGATGTGTGGAACATTGATAAGTGGAGCCATCATGTTTTAGTCTATAGGGAATCACTTAATAGTAGTGCATTAATCAATGTTCCCTAAAATAAGTATTTTCTTTGTCTTCTTGGTCTATTCATATTTTTTTGTTTCCTGAAATAAATCCATAAAGAAAATTACTTAATATCTATTAATTTAATTAAACACAATATTTTTAATCATTACAACAAAATAATACTTTTGATCATGCTAATTTTGATCCCTTAAGTCAACTAAAACTCTGATATGTCAGTTTTTATTTTAGATTGAGAAAAATTTTGCAAGTCATTTTGAGTATTCAACCTCTAAAATAAAGGTGACTTTCATAAGTTTATAAAATTTAATTTTACCTTAGTATAATAATAATGATGAATTCTTCTAGATGTTTTTTTCTTACCCAATATTATCTTCTATAATTCCCAATGTATGGGAAGAAAATTTTGGAACAATTTTTTACATTTCCATAAAATTATAGGTTAATACATCTTGTTGTTTTTTTTAAAAAGAATATATACATATTATTTATCAAAATAAATGGACACCAATATTAATTTTGTTAAAGATATTATTATATGACTTGATTAATCTATCAGTGTTCATTATTAATATTAGAGAAACCATCTTCAAACATTGAAGGGTCATCTATGAGATCCACCTCTTCTTCAAGATCTGCCTTAATCTCAGGACAAATGGGTGGTAAGAGACGATCATTGGAGCTATACAAAAAGTTGTGATAATTTTTTAACCCTATAAATGTTGAGGAGGATTCCTTGTATTCTATGGGTGTTAATATTCCAATGACATAATCAATGAGAACATAGATGTACATTCCTTGTTCTTCCCCTTGAGTGTCATTATGGGTAGAAGATGTATTGACATATTAACTATGTAGAAGTGGGATAGCGATATTATCACTATTTAATGGCGATATAAGAGTCTATTATAATCTATCCATTAATGTATGGGTATCTTGGGAATTGGGACATAATCACTGGGAATTTTTAGCTGGAGTGTTTCTTTTATTGTGAGGATCAAAACTGTATCTATATTTTTACATTAATCTAATGTGACTATATCATGGAAATTATTAAGGAAACAGATAAATATGAACTTTTAAAATTTATTTCATTGATGGGAAAATTTTATTCATTAAATATCTATCTAAATTGGTTGTTTTATATCATTTCCAAATAGTGTCGAGTAGTAAGTCGAGTATCATAATCAACCATGTGTCATTTTCCTTCACTTCGATAGAATTATGCATCAATATATTAATATTTATAGGATTCGAATAGAACCCTATCATAGTACAATGTCATAATTATCCCTTAAATAGAACATTTGATACATGTATTGTATGATAAGGGAGCTATCGAATTCTTATGAAACCAAGACCCCCAAATCGATCATTGAATATAGTATCCTACTGAATAGATAAAAATTTAGAGTCATACATGATGACCCAAATTTTTTCCCAAACATTGATTTGATAATTTTGTTTCTATTAAATCTTCCAAAATTAATAATGTATTAATTATTAGGGGAAATCATCTTCGTTTTATCTGATACGATGGATTGTATATATTTTAATGAGGTTAATTTCAGATCTATTATCAAAAAAGGATCATTGTATATCAATTCCATCTAATGTTATAGATAGCTATAAGGGTCTCATGTATCATTATGTGAAAGTTTCCATAACATAATATGAAAAAAGGGATTATTTTCTAACATTATGTGGAATCACTTTCTACTTGATAGAATTTAGCTGTAGTATCCGTGGATTCAAACTCTTTATTTCTTAGTAGGGCCTCCAAAATATATTCCTAGGGATATTTTTGATAAATTGAGATCATACAAGATTTATTAATTTTCTTAGACTAGATCCAATTTTTTCTCAATATAATATCATTAATCTATTGGTTTATTCTTCCCAATGTGGTGTTATTCACTATAATATGCCTTAGGGGATGAAGTGTTTGAGGTGGATGGGTAACAAACTTGAGTTGGAGTTAAATCCATATCTATCTCTAATAAATGGGGTTGACCGGGTATGTATACTCATATAGGTTTTTTAGATAATTTAATATTAATTAATCGGTACTAAAAAACAATTATATTTGGATTACTCTTGACTGATGTCATTGAGTATCCATTATTGTTTTGGGATAACTGAAGTGAATATTTTTGGCCATGTATATATCCTCGCTAGGGATATACCAAAAAAATTAGAATTCTTTGTTTCATCCCCTATTAACTCAACTCCAATAGCCTCTGCCTCTTTCTTCATAGTTAGACATAGGAAACATGGGTTCATTTTCATAATCATAATAAGAGAAAGGATATTTTAAATATATGACATTAAAAGAACCAAAATGTATCTCTTTAACCAATAAGGGTTCTGTTTATCAGGGAGATGTCTCTGATCTTAGTACTAGAGGGATGAAATTTGAGATCATAATAACTTTCTTGATTATCAATACAGGTTCATCTTCTGATATGTTAATCTTTTCATTATCATTATGTTGACTAGTTTTATTACTTGTTACTTAATTATAGCATGATTTTGATAGAATATATTCCTATAAATAAAATTTTAAAACTATAAGTTCTATTACTCATAACTTCTTTTCATCTAATTTCATCCTTAAAAGAGGTTTAAACTCATGCCACTTATGTTAGTGGTTATCCCACATTTAATTTCCTAAATCCATCCATCTTATGAAGGATGTCCAAATTGATAAAAATCCTGAATAGTTTGACCAAATATTCAGTAGAAGGGGTAGATATTTTGGTGATCACTAAGGATAAACTGTTCAGGCCACCTAGGATCTTGTATCCTCAAAAATCTATTCTCAATAGCTATAATGAAATATTTAGGAACATTATTTTCTTGAATAAAGTAAATTTTATTTTTCTAAACAACATATAAAGATAACTTTTTCTTATTTATCTTATCATAAGGTGTTTTTTTACTCTGGTGGTAGTTTTGCATGGTATTGTGTATGATTGGGTGTTTAGGATAGTATAAAATATAAAATCGATGTAAAGTTTTTTGTTTCCACATTATTTTTTTATTTCCCTTGGGATTTATTCACTAATTAGTATATAGTTTTTGTTATCCAAGTAGAATCTTTAATCTGTTCATGACCATTAAATTTTAAAAAAATAATCCTAGATATTTCACAATATTTAGTGGAATTAGAAACATGTCATATATTTTCTCCATATATATACTTAACAATTATTCATTGGGGATCTCTAGGTTCATTGAATAGGGAAATCCCTTTATCCTGAAAATTAAATATAAGACACCCTCATTCTCTGATATTTTTAATTTTAAATGTCTAGAATTGATTTCCTTCATAACGTAGATCTATATTTATAAAAACAATTTACTATATTTATTATTATTTAGTGATTAACCAAGATAGAAAACCAGTATACAAAAAAACAGTTGGTCCCTCTAGAGTCTGTGCAAGGAATCTGAGTTTGGTTTCTTCTTATTGAACAATGGCTCCCTTCACTAGATGATATAGAGAAACAAAATTAATTATGTAATGTTTTGGATCCCCCATGCCATTGAAATTTAGGTAAATTGTTTTTATAAAATTGGGTAGGGTAAGAGAGCCATCTACCCATTTTTTGGTACGTATATCTATTCATCTACCTTGGTGCACACCATCCTCCCATGGCCTCTAGTCAGGATATCAGTGACTCAATTATGTAAACTAGTTCTTATGGGATGGATTATAGGGTAGGTATATGATGAGAGGTTGTGATGGGAAGACACTAAAATGGTTGGTCAATCTATACTTAATTTACATATACAATATAGTATAGTGTTACTTTGTTTTAATATCGTGGTCCTAACTAGTATTCTCATAGAGGGATCAGTTGACATTCTTATACTATTGGATTTATGTAAAAAAATTCTAGATCACAGATAGAATGTGTGACCGGGATCTACTTTTTTTTGGAATGATGTGCTCTTCTTGTCATGGTAGATATATTAAAAGATCTAGGTGAGGCTCTTCATGAATAACATATTCGGTGGGGATATTTCTTCTAATTAAACTAGAATTGAGTGTCATTAATTAATTCATTTATTCCTCGTATTATGAAAATCATTACTCAATTTTATGAGGTTTTACTTATTTAGGTAATGGGTATGATATAGACAAAAATTTTCCCTTTATTTTTTGAAACATTTCATAGAGGTATTAGATGACCATTTGATAGATACCCCATGTTTTTTTGTTTTGATTAATCTTTGTTAAGTACAAAAACATTAATAAATTTAGTGTGCATTATTTTTAGAACAAAAAATAGATATTTCTTACTCTCTAGCACGGGATATATATTTTGTTCTATCTATAGGGCTAGTGCTGATAAAATATTTCATTGCACTAGTTCATAGATAAATCACATCACCATCAGAATAATTTGATATTTGGTAACCCTTAGGATATATTTTGAGCAAAATGTTGTGATCCATAGGGTTGTTTTCCCTCATTATGGGTTTCTTGGTTTTAATTTTCTATGGGGCTCCAAATCTTATTTCCATGATTCTCCTAGGAGTTATTTTTTATGGCTAAACTAGATAGGGTTTCATGAAATTATTACTATACAAGTTCCCAATCATAAATATGGGTTAATGGAGAGGCAAAATATGGAGGATCATTTTTTGAAACAACTATAAAATAGGTAGAGATGGTTTCTATTAGGTAGAAGGAGGTATAGATAAAAAATAAACAAGTCTTACTAGATTTAATTTCTTATGTTCCATTACAATTTTATTTTATACTCATTGGAGATTATATATCTTTGATGGGATGGTTCTGATAAAAACATCCCTATACCTTCTTGATGGAATTTATCTATATTTACAAGACCCAAATTATCCCTACATCCTTCATAATTTGGTTTTTTTATAATGACTAGGTTGAAATTTATGTTCTTATATTTTTGTATCATTTTATCATTGTATACTCCACCTATTAAGGCTTGTATTTACTCAAATGGATTACTTACGCTATTTTTGTAAAATATTTATGTATGTTATTATTGATATATTATTCCCTGAGGGTCTGGTGATTTTGAGATTTGGTCATTTTCATTCCCTATTGAGTATATCATCTTCTATTTGTGAAACTAGATTCCAATATCTAAATCAATGTTATAGAATTTTATGAGGTCATTTTTTGATAGGCTAGACATATTTGGTAGCATATTGAATTTCAATTTTTCTTATTTTATCCATTCTTTTATATAAAAATGGGTTTACTTATAGCAATCAACCAACATAAATTACTCAAGGCATTAAGACAAGTTCATTAATGGTTCTTATGCTGATATTATGATTTCATTCATCTTATGGATGAGAGGATAGTAATGTTAATTTATTTTTCAAGTTCACCAATCTCATTAAAATGATCACATGACATGTATAAGGAAATAATATCATTTTAAATTTCTACATATTCTTTCACATATCAATACAAATTATTTTTATTCGCTCCTCTAAAAATATGTTTTAAATGTTATAGTGAGGGGTGGAAAGGAGACAGAGCATGAATATTATGTTATTTTTTCCATTTTGTTTCATTTTTTCAATGTACTTTCTTCATCTTATCTAGGATATTATTCTACATTCTCCAGATAAAAGGGTCATTTCATGGCTTCTTGTTATAGATGGAAGGTTTAGCTAAAACCTTCTCTTTTGATGTGCATGTTAAGTGGATGAAGTGTGGTTCATAGAATAAACGTCTACTTGGGCTCTGTACCAACTAAGAAATAATATTTATTTTCATGGATAAGGTATTTTGTGTAGTTTTCATCATGCATTCATGTGCATCATGAAATTAGATCCTTCCAATTGTTGATTGGAAATGGTATGATATTCATTCTAAAATGAAACATCGATGTGGGGAGGAACTTTGTAGAAAATTCCATTATGGGGAGTACTACCATCACAGCTAAACATCCTTCCACTGAGAGAAATATTAAAGAATATTCCCTAAGGTGGAACATCTCTATGGATATTGAAAAGGATAGTACCTTCTTACAACTTTATCATTGACCATACAAAGGTATTTTATTCTTCTCATTATGAGATACATTCCCATGATTGATCATGGTATGTCCATAAAGAGAGATCTTGTGGTAAATTCTTAATGAAGAACATATAGAGGTGCTGATAGAAAAATTTATAATATAACCTTCACTAATTGCTATAATAATTCCTTTATCTCACTATGAGTAAATAGGATCTTCTATCACCATTAAAAAATGTTTGGCTGCCTCAAGAACACAAGCATTATACAAAGAAAGAGTGTGGCCCAAATTCTATATTTAAAACATCCTTTTGTCAATATTCTACTTTGATTTTATCCATTGAGATTTTATAATCTTTTGTTAGGAATAATGATATTCATTTGTTAGGTACAACTTAGGTTACACCCATGTGGTTGATGTAATTCACTAAAATAAATTATGGTATTGGAAGAAATGTGTATTTTCCATGATGTGGTGATCAGAATGGGATGATAATATATTATTGGAATGTGAATTTCTGTTTGATCCTATTATTCATTTATCATTAGTTTTTTTATGACTATCTTAAACTAGAGAAAAGTTGTGTTTCTACTCCTAGGTATCCCTTCCAGTATGATGATGATCTAGTTCATTAGTGGGTTGGCCATGTCTTCTTACCCCATGAATACTATTCTTATCAAGATATGATCAAAACATTTTAGTATGTTGGTATGGATGTATGAATTACCCTATATTACTACCAAGATTTTTTGATGATTTTATATTATTATTATAATAGGAATGTGTACCCATTATCTAGTTTGCGTTGGAATACGTGTTTTCTTTAGTCCTATAATTTCCACTAAAATATTATGATGAAATTCTTGTGAAGAGGTGGGAATGACTGTCATTACCCTACTCATTATTGGGATATGATGACAAGATTCTTCAGGTACTACCAGAATATGGTGGAAACCTTGATGGGTGTGAGCCATAATGTGTACATGAACATGGCTTCCCTCCAAAATAAATTGTTGGGACTCATTAATGAAAGAAGGGACATGGGTCCTCTATTTGATTCTTATGATCTCCCTGTCTTGGTGTGATCTTCTTGATGTATAGGTATCAGTGACTATAGACAGGTCCTGCAGGGTGACATCCTTTGATGAATAACGGATTTGTTTCAAATAGCATTGGTGGTGGTGATTTTTGATAGTATCCCTTTGGGGTGACACATGTGATGGGGTGATTCCACTATCGAACTCCCATTCCACATCCCATATATAAGAGAGATACATGATACTATGATCAAAGTATATACTCCCAAAATGGTTCAAAACATTGATTGTTTTCATCTATTTCTTCACCACCACATGTTGGACGTAGATAATTATTGGAGTTTCTAGTATTGGAGGGATTCACACATGACCTTCATTTTTGGGAAGGTACCATACATATGGTGATCATATATAAGGTCATTCTCCACCCTATGTTGAAGGTTTTGGGTGGGAGATGGTGTCTTATAGTTTGATATGGACCCATACTATGCTATTTTTTATTCATAAGACTATAATTATTAAATAAAATTCATTTTTATTGAAGATTTATGTGGTGGTTGTTATAGATAGAAGAAAGAATAAAAAATAAAACTCATAGAAGCAACATCACAAATAAAAAATTCATATATGACCATCAACATTCATTGATAATGGATCTATCATGGAAATATTCATTTTTTAATGTATAATACGCAAAGTGTAAAGGATTTTTTTGTGGTTATATTAATATACATGTTTAATTAAATATTCATATCAATTTCACCATTTTTGGGGCTCGAAGGGGGTGCAGACTTTCCTATGTGGGGAATTACCCACATATTTGTGTAATTTCAAATGTGATTCCTATACCAAAACAAAAACACACATAATTTCCAATGACGATGATAGTCTATGAAGCTGCTTTCTATAGGTGATCTTCCTTTTTTTATTTCATTGGTTGTTCATAGGACTAAAAGTTACTTTAGAGGATGAGAGGTTGGGACCATTTCACCCCTTGTAGAAAATAAAATTCCTTACTGTGGGACTCTCTTAGAGATTTAGGTCTTATTTATGAATATTTTACAAATTCTCATATGGGAATAGTTTCCCCAATAAAAGTAATAATTTAATTAAATGAATAAATATGAATGTCTCTATGTATCATATGTTCTCTATCAATGGAATTCTTTCTATGTATTGAAGGTTCTCTATCAATGGTACCATTTTTATGAATCATACATTCTCCATCTCACTTTGTTTTTTTATGTTGGGTTTAAAGTAACTATGGTCTGAATCCACACAGGTAGGTTCTCTTGAATTTCTATCCATATAGGTAAGACATTTTAGTTTTGATGTTGGGATAGATCCCATTAAAATTATTGCTACATATCCTTGTGTAATTAATTAGAACTCATGTAGTTTGATGTCACTTAATGGTAAAAAATATTCCTTTAAATTTAGGAGACAAGTATTTATATGTATAGTTTATCATCATATTGTAATGTTGTTTATTTGAAAGGTAATTGGTAATGGTTTTTTTGGTATATATACCTGAGCTATGGTATGTGGTTTATCCCATATAGCGTAGGTCCCCATCAGATTATATTGTACTTCCAAGTAATATATCCCTGTGAAGATAAATTTTATCAGTAATATAGATTGTTAATGATGAAACAAAATAACACTAAAGGGATATAGCCCTTTGGGTTGAGGAATTATATTATCAAAATTTTATCCCAATAATGAAGGATAAAGATTAAAGATATTGGTTATGAATCTTAAAAAGGCATCATACATATCCTTTTGTGATTTTAATAAAGTACCTTGTATTTTTTGTTATGTTCATGGATTACACCTATGTTGGTGGCCCAATAATGATTCACGATTATTCTATAACTTTTATAGACATGAGTCCCTTAGCCAATGTGATTCATACATTGTGATAGAATCATAGAACTATAGAATATCATTCACATTTGATAAATTGATATAAATGTATCTTACATTTTAGTTCCTCCCAGATGAATCTACTGCCTATCCTATGATGGTAGATGTAGGGACTATGGTATATTGTAATGAATACTAGGGGATTATAGAGAAGTAAAATTCCCATTTCAATCTTCTTGTATATTTCTAGTAAATGGACTAGATAAAAACATCCATTGATTAGAAAATATAAAATGTGGTCTCTACTCATTATCTTCACATTTTAGGTAGCATGTATAGTATGACATTTTAAATAAGTGAAATTATAACCACCACCTCTAGTATTGGGTCCATAATTACCAAGGACAACCATTCTTGAAAATAAAACGATGGCCATATCATTTATATAGTAAAATAAGTGGGCATTCATTACTAATGGAATGAATTCCAAAAATGAATACATGTTAATGTTCCTTACACCCCATACATGTGAATATAGTGGTTTTGGTGGAAGACTTAATGATATTTCCAAAGGTAAGGCTAGGTTAAGGGAGGTTGAAATTTTAGAGGAATAATCCCCGGTGGATGGTCTCTAAGGTTATATGCTTTGAGTATCTATTCACCCAGGTGTTGAGCCTTGGGTGTCTATTCTCCAAAGTGATGAGATTAAAGTGGTTATTCTCCCAAGTGATGAGAAAAAGGTAGTTTTCCTTCTAAGTGATGATCATTTCATAATTAATCTCTTAGTTGATGATCCATCGGTGAATTTTTTTCCCAAGTGATGTTCCCAAAGTCGGTTTTATTTCAGGTGAGGTCTTCATATGAAACCATACTACAAACTTATGTTATTTTTTCTAAATACTAGTGTGTTATAAGATTGATAGTAGAAGCATTGAGGCCTGATTGAGGTGTCTTTAAGAGGCATTATCTCACATATGATAATGTAAAACACATCTTCTATAAAATTACTAGGGTGGTATATTTATAGGGAAAATATTTATTAGGGAAAATGTGGTATGATATAGTAACATAATGCTGATACGTCATCTATTATCCTAGGGATTAGAGAGGACCTAAGTGAGGTAGGCCTAGAAATCAGAGGGTATCTAATCAAGGAAACCCTTATGACCAAAGGAAGACATGGGATATAAAATGGGTAATTTTCCCACATATTTATTGGTCCCTTATTTATATCCCATTTTCAACAAGTGTGATCCAAAAACCTTCTCCTATTATTTTCATGCACATCAACTATACCACTACCACTCAGTGTGTTAATGTGAGGAATGGAATCCTAATATTTCATTAGATGAATCCACACCAATTTACAAAACATGGTGTCAATTTAAATTGTGATAATTTGATTTTTTTTCTAGTTTTATGTACATGATTTTTTGGTCATATAAGGTGTTTCAAATATATTTATTTGGTAGCAGATTTGTTCTATGTTGGGTATGAGGACCTTATATGTCTACTTTTCAGTGGTGATATTTTTGTTTCATCCAATGTGATAGTGTGATTATTTATTATAAATTTTCAATTTTAAAAGATATTTATTCTTCATTATTTTTATGATCGATCAATGATATAGTATTTATAATAATATTACATTTTATATTGTCATATTTCCTTTGGTTTCCTTATTTTATCTTGAAATTATTTTTGGATGATTATAAACCAGATGGAATATTGTAGTTGTTTAGATGTGGTAATGAACCTTGTTAAATTTAATGGATGCAATTTTCCCTATTAAACTATTTGTATTTCTCTCTATTAATCAGTATCATCTAGAATATATGGATGTGTGTCTAGCATCATGAGTTGCTATAATGGCCTACAATTTAATACAAGATTTTTAATAGAATTACTGAACAAAATTATTACATTGATCATATATTTTGGAAATATTTTAGCATTAGTATATTTGAAACTATGACCATAATACTTTGAATGTGTTTATATCATAAGAAAATTTAAATATTAATTAACTCTTTTGAATGACTTCTTTATACTCA
Source organism: Viscum album (assembly GCA_963277665.1). Lineage (NCBI taxonomy): Eukaryota > Viridiplantae > Streptophyta > Magnoliopsida > Santalales > Viscaceae > Viscum > Viscum album. The sequence goes on from OY728134.1 coordinate 69,307,757, forward strand.
ATCCTAGACCACCCCCACTATGTAGGATTTACTAGGAATAATTTAAAAAAAAGGTAGTAAAAATCCAAGTAATAAATAATAAAATCATTGAATAAATTAACATCATGGGTAAAATTTGAGTAATAATATAAGATTTTGAACATTATGAAAATATTCATAACATGGGAATAAGAATATGAGTCATAACATGATCATATGTACAGAAGGCATTATAGGGAAATATAGCCACAAGATAAACATCATAAATTAATAATCATATCATAAAAGTTTATCACAAAGGATTCAAAAGATCATATTACCAAGGTTATTCACTAATGAATCATAAAAAATTAACATTGAAATCTAGTGAGGTGTCATGAATATGTCATCTCTAAATATTAATTCATCACCCAATTAACAGGATCATTATCAGGGAACACCCTTCATATGTCTATCATTATGTGCACCACATTAATAATATAACATAAGAATGTATTAATTCATTTCAATCCCATTATTACGGAATTTTTGTATCATATATGGATGTCCCTAAATAATTATGGATATCTGTATGTTGGTGAATACTTTTGAAGGAAATAATTTTGGGTATTCATGTCATGAAGGTGTGTTAGGGAAAATCAAATAATTAATTTGGAATCACAAAATATATTTTAATGGAATATTTTATGGGATAAATGAGAGAGAATAATACTATATCATCAATATGGTATAATTTGGATAGTAAAGGTGATAATAATGAACATCTAAAATCATAATTACATGGAATTCAAAATAATCCAAACATGAAAATATTACATGGAAATTGAAGGATTTTTTTCAATATTATAATGGCTATAAAAATGGTTATGGAAATGGATAATGAGTTATAAAGATATAATATCATCAAAAAGAAATAATTTCAATATTAAAATATTTATTTATGAACACATGGAATAGTATTCATAAGGAATTAAAAAGGCATGAAATATGAAAATACTAGAAGGGAAAAAATAAGTGACTTCAAAAACAATATGGCCATAGAAAAGGATTATGAATTTTTTTTAATGAGATAGAAATATTTTTACTTATATAAAGGGGGTCATTTGGAAAATAAAGTACTGATTTTAAACACACAGAAGCATAATCTCCTAGAATTCAAAATCCCTTTCACCAAATAAGAGTTCTAATCATAGTGATGATGGGAGAACCCTTACCTTTATATATATCTTATTAACACTTAGGATGACTCCTTAAAACCTTAATAACTACTTGTGATGGATTTAAATATGTGGGTGGAAGGGAACATCATGATAAATACCTTTGGGTGTAGAGTAATGTGAGAATGTGTGGGAGTGAAACCCTTTTTATTGGTGAAAAATATAGGCGTTTTCAAGGAAACCTGTCACTACCCGACCCAACGAGGCTTAAGACGTGACTCCCTAAGGCTTCCTCCATAGACCAGGGGATGGTGTCTAGTATGGATTAAGGATATAAAATACATGGGATTTTATATAATAAGGTGTCTATACACAGGCACCAACAAACATCTACATGAAACAGTATAGATATATCAAAAAACTAAAAACTAAAATGCATGCTTACATATATAAAAAACCAGAGTATAATAGAAGTAAAAAATGGAAAAATAAAAGATACAAAAAAGAAAACTATAAAATAATCTGACCTTCTAAGTAGGAGGGTGTTACTGTCAAAATAAACTACATAAAATCTATTTGTCCCTACTCCAGTAGACACCCTGGTGGGTGAAGCTCGCTATGCTCGATCTGCTCAGAGTCCTCCTAGGACTCTGAAAAAAATATTGTGGTCAAAATAAGACATAAAACTTATAGGGATAACCTGTGTATGGCTGGGTATAACAATAATCAATAGGTTCCACAAATACCCGAATGAAAAAGGGAGAAACTAATGTAAAATAGTCAGCTCGACCTAGCCTGAGGGTACCCAAAGGAGAGGGAAACTCCATCTCAAAAACATGCTTAGATTTACATGACTATTCAGCTCAAACCACATGGTGTGTCAACCATGTTGTTCAAACCCTAAAAAAACCAAAAATAGAAAGATATATTCAACTCAAACTCTAATTATCATGAGGCTCTAACCTCATATCCAACTAAAAGACTTCAACTGGAGGATCGATAAGTAACACTCATCCTCAGGAATATACTCCACGAGCTCCATCATCCCATATGACACTCATATGAGAGATACACCTCATCAAAAATGACATGTCTATCTCAAATAAAACATACAAGAGATACTGTTGCATCGGGAATCATAAAGGTGATGGAAATCCTCCACCATCCCAGGTGGCATACATCTAAGAGAACATGATTATCGCATCTCACCATGTAAAAATTCATGCTAGAACCCTATATATATCGATACATAGATAGGGGATCTCACCAATTTATGACGGTGAATTCAACTAACCCTACTAGAACCACGGAAGGTATCATCTCTTAGAAAGGGTATTGCTTACAAGATCTGATGAGGTACCCTATGATCCCAGTCTAGAAAAACATAAAAAACATATTCTCAAATATGGGATAAATATTAGAATCCTCTAGATGACACAAAGAACCCAATAATATAACCTACAGATCACACATAGATAAAGGATCACTCTTAGGATCCATTAGGGGGGGGAATGAAAACCTAATATGAAATTATAAAGGTCGTATTACTCAAATAGAGTATCACCACCCATGTAGTGTTGGTAACAATGATTCCACAAACCCCATCTGGTGTAACACACAAAGTTGGTGATCGTATAACTGAATATTCCAAAAACCTTATTGAAACTATTCGTTGAGTAGTGGATCATATAATTGAAGATTCCACAACCCTACTGAAATTGTCCATAATGTAGGGGATTGTAACGCTGATTATTCCACAAACCATTGAGACATTCCCTACTATACATTGGATCACAACCCAATTAGAGTTTGTAACACCCGGGACTTTTATGTTATATAAATCATCAAAGGAATATTTCACTTTCTTGGCTTTCTTTACACAAAATCACGACCTTCCTCGATAGCTTGCATCGTACGCAATACTGAGTTTCACTAAACAACGATATGCTATTAAAATATTATTAAAACCAGCCATTATGAATAGTAATAACCACTTTTTGAAATTTTGTAAATTTTATTTTTCAAAATTGACTTCATTTTTGGATTCAGAATATCGAAATTAGCCTGGGGTGAAATTTTGGTATTTTTCTGAAAACTTTCAATTTTTGATGAATAGTGAAACCACTAAGTGGTAGTTAAAAAACTGAATTTTTCATAATACATAATTTTACCGCTTCTGTGAGTAGAATTTCAAAAATACGAGAGACACGGTTTATGTCAGTAAGTAAAATATGGTTCAATGAGATGAAAATAATTTTTGGTGAATAGTTACTTTTTACTTTTATTTACCACGGTTAAAAGTAAATAGGGCAATTAAGGGTAAAAATGATATTATTATTACCATAACACATGTCCTAATTCTATTGGACAAATTTAATTCTACCAAAAACAACCTTAGGAATAAAATACGACCATTTATGCCCACTTGGATTAGATTAGGAAATTTATTATTAATTTATTTAAAGAAGGGTTAAAATAGTTAAAATCAAAGTTTAATAACTAAATCATTTTTAATATAGGGTTATACATAAGATAAATTCGACTATAAATATTTATTAGATATATAAAACGATTTCCTACATAATGATATTTTATTTGTAATTTTTATAATTGAAATAATTTAATTTATTTATGACACAAAGATGATGCAGTAATTATCTTATTAATGAAATATTGACATAATTGATGTTATAAATACCCAAATAAATATAATTTGAGACTTTTTATAAATTAAACTAATTTTATAGGTTAATATGATGTGTTATTATTTATTTAGTTAACGTTTTTCGAACTAATCATTCTATTATTATTTTCACAAAAATCAATTACTAAATAGTGTCAAAATTGACATAAAATAGTTTTTAAAACAAATATTATATTATTAATTGTTATTTTATTCCTAAAAATCTAAGGTTCAGCCAAATGACTTAGATAAGGTTATATATATTAATAATATACAACTTGGGGTTTTTTTGGCTGCATATAGTACGTTTATTAACCTTATAGTATAAGAACACAAGAAGACACAGTAGAAGTAAAATTATTTAACTTAATGTTAAATCTAAATGATAAGGTTAAACTAGGAACTTAAACTTTTCTAAATTATATTGGATGAGATTATTTCGACTCATACCTACCTTATCTTTGAAATAAATCAATTTGGAGGTATTTAAAACCGAACTTGACTTTATAATAAAATAATATTTTTAATTTTTCCAAAGGAGCCCCTCTCTTCCCTTATAAAAGGGCACCTCCTCCCCCTCTTCCTCACACCACATTGAGCCTTAAAGCTCGGTCAACCCCTGAAACTTTCTCCTCTCCACTTCCCTAGAGACATCCTAGTGGTCCTGGTCTTCTTCAAAGTCCAATTTTAGTGCCCTAAAAGGAGGTCTCAAAGAACCACTTCAAAGAATAGGTAATGTCTGTTACCGATTCTTTCATCTTTATTTCTTCTTCCACTTCTTCTTATTTAGTTATTTCATTATGAAGTAATAACATCAGTATCACTCATATACTTATATGTTATTATAAGTATGAAACAACCCTATTTCACCATCTATCCATCCTACAGAAATTGAAATCACCGCGCGTGCGTACGTACGAAATACCGTCTCCACGACGTGGTGTAAACTATTTTCCACCACCACCTTACATGGATGGGTATAATGGTGTAAATAATGAATATATATAACTATTGTGAAATTATATTTATTCTTAAATAGTATACATACACTCCAATACAATTCCATGATCATAGGAACGATATCATCACTCGTGCGTACGTACGGAATACCGTCTCCACGATGTGATGCGACTCGTTCTACATGATCTTCATTGCATAATGATTATATAAATGAATTGAATGAATTAATATGATATATATTACACTAATAACATTCTGGAAATGAGGTATCTATAACCTAAAAAGAAGGATCCGAATTTATTCGACAAAACACGCATAAGATCAAAAAGTAACAAACACCCGAATAAACAAGTAGTAATGAAATATGACTAATAAGAAGCTATAAATATGACCATATATGATATCATAAAATTAATTATGATTCTGTAATAAGTCAATAACAATATTTAAATCATTATACAGGGGGTTTAGACACATATGAATAAAATCGGACCTAAGGTAAGGGAAAATCTCGCAATCTCAATTTTTATCCGAGATTGTTTATACTTCAGAATTTACTGGGGAATATTTATCATCCACATCCATTTATCCTCAATATGTAATATTTATATCTTTCTACAATATATTATATCAAATTTTACCCTTCGATGAGTTTTTAGTAAAATATATGAAAAGAATCTTTTGTCATTTTTCGTATGAGGTACTTTTTGACTTTTCCGGAAAATGTACGAGAAGAATGTTTTTTTTAACTTATACGGAATGAATGGATTTTTAAAACATTATTTCCAAGAAGTTTCCTCTACAAGTTTTCAAGTTTATTTTTAATCAACTTCTTTTAGTTTATAATTTTATGACATGTTAAGAAATGAAAAGTTTTTTTGAAGTAGAAAGGATATTTTCCTCAAGAATGGAGTTCAAGTGTTTTATCAAAATTATTTTCCATATAAGATAATATAGGGTTCTGTTTATATCCCAATTATTACATTTATTTGATTATGTTGTGATGGAAGTATTTTTATAAATTCCTTTATCTTATATGAATTTTTTTATGATGTCACGATGTTTAAGATTCCCATTTTTATTACATGGGTTATGCTATGATGTATGGTTTATGATTTTGTGGCACACATAAGAATGGTATCATTATGAGATGGGTGGGACCTATATCTCCCTCCAATGCATTGGTTAAAGATTTTATATCTCATGATATATACATGGATGGAACAGAAGGTTAAACCGGTTCAGTGAAACATGACTGAAATGAGGAGTGAACTCGGTTCAGAAATGGACTTTGTCCACTAAGATATTCTTGGAAATTAGTCTTGACTAATAATAAATGATTCCTTATGATTATCTGTGTATGAAACAAAGTTTATTGTTTTAAGTTATGATTATTGGGATTACATTTCACTACTATGATTTATCCCATGTTATGAAATTATGATTTCTTTTGAAGGTTAAGATTTCCAAAAGTTCTGTTATTACATATATGATGTGATTGATATTTCTTTTGTTTACCCTTACTGAGCATTTGAGCTCACCCTTTTGTATGTTTTCTTTCCCCAGGTAAGTGAGAAGGTTATTATGTAACATATGTCAAAAGGGACTATAGATATGATGAAATAAATGGCAGACAGTGTAGACTCTTTATGAACCAATTCTTTATGTTTCCCAGTTTCTAAAGACACTATACCTATATGGTCCTTTCCTGGTTTTGTTATATGTTTTAATAAGTGTGATTCAATTCTGAAGTTATAATAATGTATGTAAAGTATGGGTCGTTATAGTTGGTATCAGAGGAAAGGTATATTTAACCTTTGGAAACTACGATATGAAAGCCTTAGTAAGAACCCTAAGGATAAGTCAAATCATAGAACACAATCTTAGTTTTTTTAGAAATGGCCATGAATAACCTAGGATAAGACCATAAGTGTGAAATTTTATTCTTGATTATGTGGTTTTCGTATTATAATTAGTGTTTCTCACACTATTCTTCTTGGTTTTAGTCAACGGCCGGAACCTGAAGGAACCGTGTTAATACGGAATACGACGGGCAATGCATTGATTGTCCCCCTGAGAAACCAAATGTTATGGGAGTTGGAATGCAAAATCTTGTATCCATGCTCACAAAACATTCTCAAGCTATGAATCGTGCAGGACTTCCAAACGAGCAAAGGAAGGAGGAACATTCTGTTGAATCTTTCATGAGACATCGTCCACCTTCATTCAGCGGGTCTACTAATCCATTAGTTGCTGAACAATGGATTAGTACTACTGAAAAGATATTTTCAGTTCTTCAATGTTCTGAACATGATAAATTCATCTTAGCAGTGTATCGTTTGGAAGGTGATGCTGATCAATGGTGGAATCTTATCAAGAATACGAGGCAAAGAGATGAAATTGAGTCCATAGAATGGGACGAGTTCATGAACTTATATTTCAATAAGTACTTCCCTCGTATTCTCCGAACAAAGATGGAGAAAGATTTTCTTGAAATGAAGAAAAATGATGATGAATCTATTGGTACCTATGAAGAAAATTTTACAAGACTTGCAAGGTACGCTTCTGGTATTATTATCCAACCTGAGAGTAAGATCGATCGATTCTTTAGTGGCTTAAAACCATGACTTCGAAGAGCGTTATCCATAAGGGACTTAAATAGCTACGAGGAAATCGTTCAATGTTCTCTCAAAGTCGAGATGGAGATTAGAGTAACCCATCAGTCATATGGGTTTGATAAGAAGAGGAAAATGGAATTCAAAGGAAAATCTAAAGGGCACCCTGAAAAAAAGATGAGCTTTCCCTTATGCTCAATGTGTGGAAAGAAACATGGAGGCAGTTGTCTTAAAGGGACAAGTAAATGTTTCAAATGTGTAAAGGAAGGTCATAGGGCATTTGAATTCCGCAATGATGGGAATAAGATGTCTAATGATGCAAAAAAAGGAAGGGATACACAGAATGAACCTACTACAATTCAATGTTTCAAGTGCAAGGAGATGGGGAATTATGCCAATCAATTCCCAAATCCAAGGGTTGATGATGATGGTCGACGTCAAAAAACACTTAAGGCTAAAGACAAAGGAAAGTCACATGCAATTTCCATCAGCGATGTGGAGTACGATAACGATGTGGTGAAAGGTACACTTACCATCCACTCTAAAGTAGCAAATGTTTTATTTGATTCTGGATCCACCCACTCCTTTATTTCTGAATAATTTTATAAGGGTATAACTTTATTACCTCAACAATTAGATGTTGAGGTAGCTGTGACAACCGCTAATGAAACAATAGTCACATCAAAAGTTTATAATTCTTCTCCGATTGAAGTTTGTGGGAAAGTGATTCCTGTAAATTTTGTGATCCTTCCTATAGTGGAATTTGATGTGATTCTTGGAATGGATTGGCTTTCTCTATATGGAGCTCATATCAATTTCCAAAGAAGGGAAGTCACATTTCATATTCTAGATCAATCTATGATCATCTATCGATGCAAGGATGAACATAACCTTCCAGTGGAAATTTCTTCCATCTTATGGGTCTTGATTCCACTAAATGAAGGTTATTTATCTCAAATGGTTGGTGAGAAACTCATGATTAAGAATATTCCCATTGTACGGGAGTTTGACGATGTCTTTCCAGAGGAATTGTCGGGTCTTCCACTAATTCGTGATGTTTGAGTTTTCAATAGAACTCGTATCGGGTGCTTTGCCTATTTCAAAGATACCTTATAGAATGGCCCCAATTGAGTTGTAGGAATTGAAGAAGCAACTCCAAGAGAATCTTGATAAGGGGTTCATATGCCCTAGTGCATCACCTTGGGGAGCACCTGTTCTGTTTGTTAAGAACAAAGATGGATCAATGAGACTCTGTATTGATTATCGAGAACTTAACAAGATCACTATCAAGAACAAATATAATCTCCCACGCATTGTTGACCTATTTGACCAACTACGTGGAGCTCAATACTTTTCCAAGATTGATCTTCGTTCAGGGTATCATCAATTAAGGGTCAAAAGGGAGGATATACCAAAGACGGCTTTCCGTACAAGGTATGGACACTATGAATTTATAGTGATGCTATTTGGTCTTACTAATGCCCCTACTATCTTCATGGATCTGATGAATAGAGTCTTTAGAGACTATCTTGATCAGTTTTTGGTAGTCTTTATAGACGATATTCTTGTCTATTCAAAGAGAAAGGAAGAACATGAAGATCACTTGAGAATTATATTGATGACCCTGATAAAGGAGAAGCTTTATGCCAAATTTACCAAGTGTGAATTTTGTCTTAAAAAATTTTCATTTTTGGTTTACATAATCCCAAAAGAGGGGATATCTGTGGATCCAGGAAAAATAGAGGTTATCGAAAGATGGTTGAGACCAACAACAGTAACTGAGATCTGAAGTTTTCTTTGTTTGGATGGATATTATCAACGTTTTGTGAAAGATTTTTCACGATTATCTAATCCACTCACCAAGTTGACTCAGAAAGGAGTTAAGTTTGTCTGGATGGAGGAATGTGAATAGAATTTCATGGAGTTGAAAAGAAGGTTATCCAGTGCACCTATGCTCACACTGCATTGTAGTGGAGAACGGTTTGTGATCTACAGTGATGCATCCAAGAAGGTATTGGGGTGTGTTCTTATGAAAAATGATATGGTAATAGCTTATTCCTCACGACAGTTGAAAATACATGAGAAAAATTACCCAACTCATGATTTGGAGTTAGCTGCGGTAATCTTTACATTAAAGATTTGGAGGCATTATCTTTATGGAGAAAGGTGTGACATTTATACTGATCATAAAAGTTTAAAGTATATTTTCACACAAAAGGAGGTGAATATGCACCAAAGAAGATGGTTGGAGCTGATTAAGGATTATGACTGCTCAATCCATTACCACCCTGGAAAAGAAAACAAGGTGGCAGATGCATTCAGTCGACAAGACCATGCAAGTTTATCCATGATGAGGATTACAAAAGATCTAATATTTATGGATTTACAAATGATGGGTCTTGGAATTATAATGAAAGAGGAAAAATCAAATCTTTCTCAAATGAATTTTCAACCATCTATACATGTGAAGATTAAAGAGGAACAGAAAGAAGATGTCAAGTTACAAAAGAAGGAGAGAAATGTTCCTGAATTCAACCTTGATTGTGATGGGATAATAAAGTTTAGGAATCAGGTTTGTGTTCCTACCATCCCCGAATTAAAGAAGGAGCTGCTGGATGAGGCTCACAGTTCTTCATTCTCTATTCATCCGGGAAGCATGACGATGTATAAGGACCTGAAAGAGTACTTCTGGTGGGATGGCATGAAAATAGAAGTTGCTGAATAGGTCTCTCGATGATTGGTTTGTCAGCAAGTTAAAGCTGAGAGACAGAAGTCTAAGGCGATGTTACAACCATTACCCATACCTGAATGGAAATGGGAAAACATCACTATGGACTTTGTCACCGGACTTCTGAAAACATCCAAAGGCAATAATGCTATCTGGGTCATAGATGATAGTCTTACAAAGTCTGCACAATTCATCGCTATTAGAGAGGATTTCTCTCTGGATCAGCTTGCCAGGATATATGTGAAATAAGTGGTAAGATTGCATGGAGTACCACATTCTATTATATCTGATCGGGATCTGAGGTTTACCTCAATGTTCTAGAGAAGTCCTCAGCATTATCTTGATACAGAGTTGAGTTTCAGCACTACTTATCGTCCTCAGACACACGGTCAGTATGAGAGAACAATTCAAACTCTAGAAGATATGTTGAGAGCCTGCTCTATGGATTTCAAAGGTTGTTGGGATCAACACCTACCTTTGGTGGAATTTTCTTATAATAATAGCTTTCACTCTAGTATTCAGATGGCTCCTTATGAAGCTCCCTGTGGAAAGAAATGCAGGACTCCATCTCACTGGGATGAAGTTGGGGAAAGAAAGCTATTAGGACCTGATCTTGTTGATGAGATGGCAGAAAAGGTCCTATCTATTCAACATCACATAAGAGCAGCTCAGAGTCGACAAAAAAGTTATACCGACAACGGAAGAAAAGACCTAGAGTTTGAAGTGGGTTATAAAGTGTTCTTACGAATATCTCCCTGGAAGAGGGTCATGAGATTTGGAAAGAAGGGGAAGTTGAGTCCTAGATATATCGGTCCTTTCGAAATATTGGATCGTATTGGGAAGGTAGCTTACCAATTGGCGCTTCCACCGAATCTCTCTCAAGTTCACGATGTGTTCCATGTATCTCTCCTGAGAAAGTATATACCTGATCCTTCACATGTACTCGGCTCAGAAGTTGTACCGATGGAGCCAAATCTTTTTTATGAAGAACTGCCGATAGAGATTCTGGATCGTAGCGAAAAAGTCCTATGAAACAAGACCACTCGATTGGTGAAAGTTTTATGGAGGAACCACCAATTAGAAGAAGCTACATGGGAGCTTGAGGATATGATAAGGGAGAGGTATCCTCATTTGTTTGTTACAAAGTGACGAATTTCAAGGTAGAAATTTATTTTAAGGGGGGTAGAATGTAACACCAGGGACTTTTATGTTATATAAATCATCAAAGGAATATTTCACTTGCTTGGCTTGCTTTACATGAAATCGCGTCCTTCCTCGATAGCTTGCATCGTACACAATACTGAGTTTCACTAAACAACGATATGCTATTAAAATATTATTAAAACCAGCCGTTATGAATAGTAATAACCACTTTTTGAAATTTTGTAAATTTTATTTTTCAAAAGTGACTTCAGTTTTGGATTCGGAATATCAAAATTAGCCTAGGGTGAAATTTTGGTATTTTTATGAAAACTTTCATTTTTTAATGAATAGTGAAACCACTAAGTGGTAGTTAAAAAACTAAATTTTTCATAAAACATAATTTTACCACTTCTGTGAGTGGAATTTCGAAAATTCGAGAGACACGGTTGATGTCAGTAATTAAAATGTGGTTCAATGAGTTGAAAATAATTTTAGGTGAATAGTAACTTTTTTCTTTTATTTACCACGTTAAAAGTAAATAGGGTAATTAAGGGTAATAATGATATTATTATTACCCTAAAACATGTCCTAATTCTATTGGAAAAGTGTAATTCGAACAAAAAAAACCTTAGGAATAAAATATGACCATTTAGGCCCACCTGAATTAGATTAGGAAATTTATTATTAATTTATTTAAAGAAGGGTTAAAATAGTTAAAATCAAAGTTTAATAACTAAATTATTTTTTATATAGGGTTATACATAAGATAAATTCGACTATAAATATTCATTATAAATCTAAGAATATTTCCTACATAATGATATTTTAATTGTAATTTTTATACTTTAAATATTCTAATTTATTTATGACACAATGATGATGCAGTAATTATCTTATTAATGAAATATTGACATAATTGATGTTATAAATACCCAAATAAATATAATTTGAGACTTTTTATGAATTCCACTAATTTTATAGGTTAACATGACTTGTTAGTATTTATTTAATTAAATTTTTTCTAACTAATAATTCTGTTATGATTTTCACAAAAATCAATTACTAAATAGTGTCAAAATTGACATAAAATGGTTTTTAAAACAAATATTATATTATTAATTGTTATTTTATTCCTAAAAATCTAAGAATCGGAAAAAGGACTTCGATAAGGTTATATATATTAATAATAAACAACTTGGGGTTCGTTTTTCTGCTTATAGTATGTTTATTAACCATATAGTATAAGAACACAAGAAGACATGGTAAAAGTAAAATTATCTAACTTAATGTTAAATCTAAATTATAAGGTTAAAATAGTAACATAAACTTGTCTAAATTCTATTGGATGAGATCCTTTCGACCCATCCCTACCTTATCTTCGAAATAAATCAATTTGGAGCTATTTAAAACCGAACATGACTTTATAATAAAATAATATTTTTAATTTTTCCAAAGGAGCCCCTCTCCTCCCTTATAAAAGGGCACCTCCTCCCCCTCTTCCTCACACCAAATTGAGCCTTAAATCTCGGCCAAAACCTTCCACTTTCTCCTCTCCACTTCCATAGAGACATCATAGAGGTCCTGGTTTTCTTCAAAGACCAATTTTAGTACCCTAAAAGGAGGTCTCAAAGAAGCACTTCAAAGAAGAGGTAATGTCCGTTACCGATTCTTTCATCTTTATTTCTTCTTCCACTTCTTCTTATTTAGTTGTTTCATTATGAAGTAATAACATCAGTATCACTAATATACTGATATGTTATTATAAGTATGAAACAACCCTATTTCACCATCTATCCATCCTACAGAAATTGAAATCACCGCGCGTGCGTACGTACGAAATACCGTCTCCACGACGTGGTGTAAACTATTTTCCACCACCACCATACTTGGATGGGTATAATGGTGTAAATAATGAATATATATAATTATTGTGAAGTTATATTGATTCTTAAATAGTATACATACACTCCAATACAATTCCATGATCATAGGAACGATATCATCACTCGTGCGTACGTACGGAATACCGTCTCCACGATGTGATGCGACTCGTTCTACATGATCTTCATTGCATAATGATTATATAAATGAATTGAATGAATTAATATGATATATATTACACTAATAAAATTCTATAAATGAGGTATCTATAACCTAAAAAGAAGGATCAGAATTTGTTCGACAAAACACGCATAAGATCAAAAAGTAACAAACACCCGAATAAACAAGTAGTAATGAAATATGACTAATAAGAAGCTATAAATATGACCATATATGATATCATAAAATTAATTATGATTCTGTAATAAGTCAATAACAATATTTAAATCATTATACAGGAGGTTTAGACACATATGAATAAAATCGGACCTAAGGTAAGGGAAAATCTCGCAATCTCAATTTTTATCCGAGATTGTTTATACTTCAAAATTTACTGGGGAATATTTATCATCCACATCCATTTATCCTCAATATGTAATATTTATATCTTTCTACAATATATTATATCCAATTTTACCCTTCGATGAGTTTTTAGTAAAAGATATGAAAAGAATCTTTTGTCGTTTTTCGTATGAGGTACTTTTTGACTTTTCCGGAAAATGTATGAGAAGCATGTTTTTTTTAACTTATACGAATGAATGGATTTTTAAAACATTATTTCCAAGAAGTTTCCTCTATAAGTTTTCAAGTTTATTTTTAATCAACTTCTTTTAGTTTATAATTTTATGACATGTTAAGAAATGAAAAGTTTTTTTGAAGTAGAAAGGATATTTTCCTCAAGAATGGAGTTCAAGTGTTTTATCAAAATTATTTTCCATCTAAGATAATATAGGGGTCTGTTTCTATCCCAATTATTACATTGATTTGATTATGTTGTGATGGAAGTATTTTTATAAATTCCTTTATCTTATATGAATTGTTTTATGATGTCTCGATGTTTAAGATTCCCATTTTTATTACATGGGTTATGCTATGATGTATGGTTTATGATTTTGTGGAACACATGGAATGGTATCATTATGAGATGGGTGGGACCTATATCTCCCTCCAATTCATTGGGTAATGATTTATATCTCATTATATAGGCATGGCTGGAACGGAAGGTTAAACCGGTTCAGTGAAACAGGACTGGAACGAGGAGTGAACTCGGTTCAGAAATGGACTTTATCCACTAAGATAGTCTTGGAAATGAGTCTTGACTAATAATAAATTATTCTCTATGATTATCTGTGTATGCCACAAAGTTTCATGTTTTAAGTTATGATTCTTGGGATAACATTTCACTACTATGATTTATCCCATGTTATGAAATTATGATTTCTTTTGCAGGTTAAGATTTCCAAAATTTATGTTCTTATATATATGATGTGATTGATATTTCTTTTGTTTACCATTACTGAGCATTTGAGCTCACCCTTTTGTATGTTTTCTTTCTCCAGGTCAGGAAGAAGGTTATTAAGTAAGATATGACAAAAGGGACTATAGATATGATGAAATAAATGGGAGACAGTGTAGACGCTTTATGAACCAGTTGTTTATGTTTCCCAGTTTCTAAAGACACTATACCTATACGGCCCTTTACTAGTTTTGTTATATGTTGTAATAAGTGTGCTTCGATTCTGAATTAATAACAATGTTTGTAAAGTATGGGTCGTTATAGAGTTGGTCATGAAGATTCCATGAACTTGATATAGGGAAATGACTTTCTTGAGTACCATGTCCTAGCCTCCCTAGAGGGATTCAACAACTCTATTAATATGATAGAGGATCTCACCCTAGCCTCTCTAGAGGGATGATATAACTCTTTCCAAACACATCCTATCATGGGGATCACAATCATATACTGAGGATGTAATACCATATTGTACCCTCATAGGAAAACAAACCAACGTAACTCACTCAACCATTACATGTCCAAATATCAATAACACAAGAATCCCATAACATTGTCTCACCTCGCATCTCCTAGGACTTAATTGTGTCTTCCATATCATTATAATAAGAAAACTACTCATGATATTCAAATCAAAGGACTAAAACTGATCCAAAAAGAGGAGATATTCTAGGCATAAAATCCTCTATGAGGAGACTACATGGTGTGTAAGGGGTCTACACAGTGTGTGAAATCACTTAAACACCCAGTTGTGTCTTCTAATGCACTACTTGGATGACCATGTGGGATTACATGTTGTGTACAAGTGGTATATGGTGTGTTTATCCTCACTCTATCCCAAAAAATGTATTCTCTTCACACGGTTATGCCATCCATGCCTCACACATGGAATGTATCCCTATGTACATGGCGTCCCCCACAAAAAAGGCTTCGTGACAATGAAATCTTCATGTGTCTATTTTTGGTATCCCATTCTCATGTAGTCTAGCTATGTACATTCACACGACCTTGTACATTAACATGGGTTCCCTAGCCAGGTCCCATGGCCACATGACTGGGGTCACCACATGGCATGTAACCCTATTACACAACATGTATTCAATGAAAAATTAGATTCCTTAAATAAAAAGAACGCATGATACTATCCACTACACTTTACACCGTGTATATTTTAATTCCATCACGTGTTTCCCTACGAGTAGTCTAAATCACACTTGTTTTCTGAATTACACCTAGATCGACCCCCATGGTGTCCCTCGCAAGAGATTATGGAATTTATATCCTTACAATGATTCACATAAATGGGGATCAATACATAAAACTTGAATATGTCTACCACTTTTAGAAATGTCGAAGCATTGGGTGTGGAACCGCAATAAAAATATGATAGTTCTCAATATAGATATAAACAATGTAAAAAATGGGATCTCGAGGCACCTCATAGCCTTGGTTCATCCATCTTCTAAAGGGGGGTATGGGTCTTAGATCCTATTATATTATGCACTAACTGGGTGGGGTAGAAGGGATATAGCTTTAATTTTATTTAAAAAATATGCTTCATTTAACACCACATCCAAGATTAGCCTCCAACCAAACACTTGACACTGGAAAAGATCATGTCACAACTAGGGTAAATATGTTTTTCAGAACTAAACTGTAGTTATAAAATTATGATATGAGATTCCGCATAGGATTTATTATATGTTTTCTTAGAAACAGCACGTGCATCAAAAAATTTATTTTTTATTTTTTCTGTAACTTTAGAAAGGCTCTATGGGCCTTAGAATCCCATGAAAACTCAATTCTAGGCTTCCTAAATATTCTTAAAAAAATTCAAAATGCTTATAGGATAAAACAATAGTAACTAAATCCTACCCACCTTATATGATCATGGGTGAGGAACTGGGCCCCAAACTGGGACTCCCATACTAGCGATCTCACCAAGGGTTCTTGTACGGTCAATAACCATGAAATCAAGGTAACCAATATATTATAACACACCTGAATTAAATTAAAAATCTGGTCAACATTATGAAATAGAGAACATGTGTCACATCAACTAAGAATGTTTGGAAACATCAAGAACCAAGTCTATATATAGTCATAGGGTCTAACAGTGCACCACTACGCTAACATGGCATAGAGGACAACATGAACCTACTCTATAAACACAAGTAAAAGGAACTCATACATTTCACCTTGATACTATTTGCATTCGGTGGCACTGTCGCACTCATATGGTTTTATATCACATCCAAAAAATTCTTCTTAGTGGGGAAGGCCTCCCAAATTATCATGAGTCTAAAGCAATGAAAAAATGTGCCACATCCTCCTAAAGCTTCTTTCACACCAATCAGATTCCAAACAAGTGAGGCAACCAATGAACAAGATAGGTTTTCCCAAGTCCACACATTGGATCTTACTGATCCCCCCATCAACAAACCACCATCATTTAACCCCACCCCGAACACACAAGTTAAAGGTACTCGTCCACCCCACCTCAACACTATCCTATTTGGAAGGCACAAAATAGACCTTAGGGTTATAGTCACATAAAATTAATTCACATTATTAACGAAAGGACCCCTCTTTCTAATGAATCCAAAACTGTGTTGAACAACAACAACATAGGGATTTACAAACACCTTGTGTCATCCTAATAAATCCTTAATAAAAATTCAGTATGAAAAGAGAACCTCAAACAGTGTCTATCGATGCTACTACATAAAGCATAAAAGACACAAAGCATTCCTTTATCCACATTTGAAGCCTTTAGTTTAAATACCTCAGTGGTCTGCAAAAATCCTCACCCCCTTCATCAATCTCTTTGAGCCTAACACGGACCCCCTGGGGTGGTGGTGTCAACTCGTACCATCTTCCCCCTCCAGCTGCTCTACCCTATCTACTACAAACTCAGCCACCATAAAGATCTCTATACTTGAAAACCCGTCTCTATCAAAGTGGTCCATCAACTAGATCCAACACAGCTTATTAATGGGTAATAAAATCTCTAGTAATATATCCTTGATCATTATAATGATAACCCATCCTCTTTGGTGACTAGATAAAACCATCCTGGAACCCCTGACCCTCATAACCTCTATCGTGGGTCACCCCTTAAATCATATCATTTAACTCCCTGAACCTTGATTACCAGAGTAAGTGGATTATTTTAATACATTGGAATTATTACAAGGAATCAAGTCCCAAAAGACCGATCAGTTTTGTAGTCTTGGAAATTAAATTACATACATGAACATTACATTACACTTTCTAACATACAACAAAAAAATAATCCTTTGAGAATTCCATTGTTTGATTATCTTAACCCAGCATCTCAAAAATTAAACACTTCTTCACATCCTGGGAAAGATAAAACATAGAAAGGGGTTTGATCATATGCTCAGTAAGGATAACAATATATAGGAAACATTCATAAATAAGCATAAACGTCTAAGGTAATGTATAAAACTAAAACAAAGGCCTTTTCTACATAAACTTCATCATAATATGGAAAATATAAATCAAAATAGTTCCATTTACTTACTCACATGTATATTAAACTAGTAAAAAAATAACATGCAATATCAATAACCACTTTCATAATGATGGAATGCATAATGTAAGACTTTAATTTTTGTGTCAAGGCATCGTTCTAGGACCTAGGGGATAATTGTAACCGGACCCCAACCTGGAGAGCCTCTGTAACCAGACTCTAACCTGGAGAGCCTCTATAACCAGAATCCAACCCAGAGTGCCTCTGTAATAGGACTCCAACCTGTAGGGTCTGTTGTAACCAGACCACAACCCGGAGGGCATACTTTTATCTATCTCCAACCCAGAACATACTAGTCTAACACATTCATATTAATAAGATGTTATAATATAACATAAACATTCCTATTAAAACTAGCATATGAAATTTCAACACTTTAACCATAAACCATGAATGATATAAAAATAAATCATACATAGTCAGACATATCACAATACCTTACATAAAATATGTAAGATTTGTATCATAATAAATCAACTTCAAAAAAAGTTTAAAATCTATCAAAGGATGTTGATATATAAGAAAATTATTTGTAAAACTATTTCTGAGAAATATCCCTTTTTCATAAAAACATTTAAATATAATACAATTTATAAAGGAAGACATTTAAAGACATTTTTGAATCAAAGTGTCTCATACCACTTTGAAACATTTGAATGGAATTAACATTTTAAAAACATTCATGTCCATATAATAAATCCTTAAAAACCCATTTTAAAAACATTAAAATTAATGAAAATGATTTAAAAGAAAAAATATATAAAAAATTTAAAAAGATGTTTGACTAAAAAAGTACCTTAAAAATAATACATTTAAAAACTCTTTCAGGAAACATGGACATGGATAATAAATATTTCTCAGTAGATACTTACGTAAAAACAACCTTAGATAATAACGAGATTGTGAAATTACCCCCTACGGCATTGTAATCAATTTAGTCATATGACCAAAAGTTTATAACCAATAATTAATTAAAATAATACCATGAATATAAATATAATCCTGATAATATATATCAAATTTCATTACACAATACACCACATGAAATAAGTGGCTAACAATGGAAATCTCACGGAATTAAAAGTGAGATAAGAAACCTCTTACCTTGAACTTTCCTTTGGTCAAGGGTACGTTTAACCACATGTACAAGGACCATAGTATGTTATTAAATTATAAAAGAAACATATTAATATTTATTATATAATACATCATTCATTTATGACTTTATACAACCCATTTAATAATTATTTCCATGTAAAATTAAAATTTCGGGTAATAATTGATTTCTTTATCGTACGTGGTTTAACTTGTTATTATTGATCATATCATTTAGATCATGATTTAAATACTTCCAGGATTAAAAAAATGATTTATATATAATATATATTTTGAATATATATATTTATAACAAATATATATACGAAATTGAAAACACTATTTTTGGAGACAGCAGGCCATACATACGCATAAATGTTATTTCCGTTTTCATATCTTATTGAATGGAAGTAAGTGAATGACATAAATGTAAATAAATATATATATATATATATATATATATTTCCATTAGAATTATTATTTCAAATATTACATAATTATTAATAACAGGAATTTTTATAGTCATTGTTGAATGGTGAACGTGGAAATGAATCTCATCGCATCGTGGAGAAGGTAATCTGTACGTACGCATTAGAGGCAATATCATTCTTTTGATATTAAAATAATATATAATTTGATGTTATGTAATATATAAAAAATCATTACAATGTTATATTTATTATTTACATCATTTATACTCATTATTATACCCATCCAAATGATAAAGTGTTTGAATAACAAACTACACCATGACATGGAGACGGTAAGCCGTACGTACGCACATATGGTGACTTTGTCATTAATATGATGGATATAATAATGAATATGGTTGTACCATTTTTATTTTAACATAACATTATATATTATATACTGGATTTATAATTTTATAATGGAAACAACAAGGAATGAAGATGTGGAATAAGAAAAAAACATGAAAGAGGTGATGAAATATTTACCTCTTCTTTGGGTTCTTCCTTTTGATTTGATCAAAAAGGATCATTAAGTTGGCTTTCTGACTAAAGTAAGTCCACTAGTATTAAGTTAGGACATTTGGTAGGATATTTGGGCAGGGTTTGGCTAAGCAAAATGACTTTGGACGTGTGAATTTGAGAGAAGGGAAGTGCCCTTTTATAAGAGGGGTGAGGGGCACTTAAGGAAAAGATTAACGTATTAATTTATTATACAATAATATTCGGTTTATAATGGCTCCAAATAAATTTAATTAAATACTTAGGTTGTAATTGGTCGAAACCCTCTCAACCAATAGGTTTTATACAAGTTTAGGTTACAATTTTATCCTTATCTTTTAGATTTAACTCTTAGATAAATAGTTTAACTTTTATTGTGTCTTCTTGTATTCTTACACTATATGGTTAATAAACTTACTCTAAGAATATAATATAACCTCAAGTGGTTCATTAATGACATATATAATATTATTTATTCCGTTTGGATGAACCTTATATTTTTATTAATATTATATCAACCAATAATATAGTATTAGTTCTAAAAACTATGTTATGTCAATTTTGACACTATTTGGTATTTTTTCATTAAAATAATTAAATCATATTTTACATCAAAAAAATTGATTTCACCAACAATAACATGTATTAGTAACCTCTAAAATTAGTGAAATTCTTAAAAATCTTCAAATTAAATTTATTTGGGTATTTATAATGTCAATTATTTTAATCTTTTACTAATAAGTTAATTACTCTATCATCATTGTGTCACAAATAAATTTAATTATTTAATGTATAAAAATTATAAATAAAATACCATTATGTAGGAAATATTTTTATATTTCTAATTAATAATTATCGTCAAATTTATCTTATGTATAACCCTGTATTAAAAATGTTTTAATTATGAAAACAAGAATTTAACACTTTTAACTCTTCTTTAAATTAAATAATAATAAATAACCTAATCTAATACTAGTATAACTAAAGGATCATATTTTATTCCTAAGGTTGTTTTTGGTCGAATTAATGTTATCCAATATAATTAGGATATGTGTTAGGGTAATTATAATATCATTTTTACCCTTAATTACCGTATTTAATTTTAACCATGGTAAATAAAAGTCAAAAGTTACTATTCAAAAAAAATATTTTCATCTTATTGAACCTCATTTTACGTACTATAGTTAACCATGTCTCTCGGAGTTTTGAAATTCCGCTCATAGAAGCAGTAAAATTATGTTTTATGCAAATTTTCAAATGCTCCTAGAATGTTGGTAAAAGACGGTAAAAAGTTCAATAAAATTTTTATATATCTAATCTTATTATAAAATGACTCTAATGATTTAAATTTAACTTATATAGGTATTATGTACCAATTTTTACTTAAGTTAAATTTAAATAAAATAAATAATTATTTATATAAAAAGTCGGTTTTAACCAATAACATGGTGTTTTTCAATATTTATCAAAAAATGAATGTTTTCAAAAAAATAGAAAAATATCACCCAAATATAATTTTGATATTATAAATTAATAAATGAAGTCTATTTTACCGAATTAGAAACATATAAGTTTCATTTATTATTTTAAAATTAATTCCCGTTGTCAAAACAAAAAAGAGTATTTTTATAAAAATAATAACAATCAAAAGATTGACACTTGTTTATGTTCAATTTTAAATAGAATTTACTTTCAATGGCCATAATTGGATTAAATGGTAAAAATATAATCTATTTATACTTCCAACCCATTAAAATGTATAATTTAACCCTATAAATTATTTTTATTAAAAAATTTGTTTTCAGATAAAATATAGTATTTTTCACTATTCACCCAAATATGAAAGTTATCAAAACAAAACACCCAAAAAAATTTGAAACTAAATTATTATGTCTCTATTATAAAGAAAAAGTTTATTTTGTAATATTGAATATATAAAGTTTCAAATATTGGATTTAAATATGTTTCACCATTAAAAGGCGGTAAAATTTCCTTTTTTGAAAAATAATTCTTTTATCTGAAAAATTAATTTGTTCATACATTTTGTCTAATAAAATCATAATAAGGATTATAAAATTATAAGGATTATATAAGGTTAAAAATTCAGTTAATACTATTCATATCCTCTCTTGAACGACTAGTTTAGTAAGTCGTGGTGCGCTTGAACACGGTGTTGCGTGTAGTGCATGCTATTGAATTACTTTGAAGGAATAACATACTATGAAATCATAGGATGTTACATTCTTTTCTCCTTCAATAAATTACATCCTCGCAATTTGAAATTGTTCTTCAAAAATAAAAGGTTTAAAATAAAAAATACCTTTGTGGGAAAACCTACATCGGAAATTGGGTTAATAAAATTTAGTCTTAATAAGAGGAAAAGGGAAATGAAATGGTCACCACCAAATTATGATCTTGATTAGGCGATAATTGGTGGAAATTGGAGACACATAATTGGAGGGAAGACATAAATATTTAGAAAGACTGATTGAGGTCATCAATCCCAAAAAAGTGTAAAATTGAGGGTCTCAAATCCATCAATCTATGATGATTTAAAATACCATCAGTTCAACAAAACATATGGTATTTAGATAACACATTTTTGGCTTTAAAAGCTCTTCCCTAAAGTTTAAGAATTAATTTATCCATATAATTATAGGAAAATAATTATATATATATACTTGATGAGTAGTGTTTTATCAATTAACTAATTCCTACCACAAACTCATCTTTCACTCCAAAAGATTTCAAAAAAATATTCTATTTATCTAAATCATATAGGGTTACAAAAATAATGAATGTATAATTCACCTATTAGAACCTTTAAAGAAAACTAGATTATACAATCTAGGGACTTCACGTAGTCCAGTGGTAGGCGATAAATCCCAATCGCACTATGGTTGTTTGTTCGATTCCCAAAAGTTTGTCCGACACGACAGATTCTCCCATGGTCTGTGAGTTTTCATTTTTATAACAATCCAAAAATAACCTTATCAATTGTATCCAATTTCTAACTCAATCCATTCCAACCATTATAATTATTCAAAATACTTCTATCCAAACTCCCTGTCCAAAATTTATAAGGATGTTAAACACAACAAAGATCCTTTTTTCCACGTAATAACATGTGAACACCTACATCATGTATTAATTTAAAACATGGTAACACCCTGAATTACCATAAAACCTTATTGTTTACATTCATTATACCTTATCATTTATATAATACTGGATATATTCCTTATATCCAAATGTTTTGAATATTCCAACAATAATGAAATATACAAACCATTAATCAGTTCCATGGAAGTCAAGAATATCCAATATATTTTATCCAAATCAACCATCTCTTATTCCAAAATCACTACCTCATTATTAAGACCATATGAAGTATTACCTTTCATTCAACCATGTATTTTCCAAAAAGTGTTGCTTACTATTAAGTCACTTTTATTAAAACTATATAATCTCAAATTTCCAATAAAATAGTACTGCAGTATAATCCTTATTTGTCTCCATAATTCATATAACCAGTATATTGTTGATACATCACACAAATGAAATAATTTTATAATTACTACATAATAACACTAGTCATTTCTCTTCATCAGTGGTAGTATCATAACTTGATTATTATCCACTAGCATCATTTTTGGTATATGCTGGTGAAGAGTACATTAATTCGTGTAGTGTCCCAACTCCTTACAGATAAAGCATTGTACATTTGAAACATTTTTCTTACCATTTCATTCACGTACTTGGTATCCTTTTTCTCCACACTTATCGCAAACTCAGATTCCCTTCAATAATTTAACAAGGTGATTCTTTCCACATTTATCACATATGGGAAAATATTTATTTCCCCTCTTCTCTTTATCTATCTTTCTCCCTATAATCCTTTTCTTCTCTTGCTTCCCTTCAAAACCATAGGACTCAGAGAATTATTTACTTATCTTATTAACACATGATACTATTTCTTCACATGTTGAGAATATGTGGGAGACTATTTCCCTTCTAAATGTTGGCTCAATACCATGAAATATATGATTCTTCTTACACTTTGGATCATACGTATTGCTGGTGTTCTCATTTCTTCCACTGGGAACCATTTTTAAATAATGGAATACACTAGGTCATTTTATGAATCTCAATGAATAAAACCAAACTTGTAAAATACATAACGAAAATTGAACAATATATGGATATAACCCATAATCATAAAAAAAATATTTGTGGAAGTATTTACTTTTAAATTATTCATAATGACTTGTAATGAAAATGTGAATTACCCTAAGAATATCCCCCTGGAGTTTCAAAACCAAGAGTGAAGGAAGGCCCATTGTCGTGCACCAGTTCCCATTCGAGTCTAGCTTAAAGCGGTATTTTCGAGTTTTACCCCTAGGTAAATCTATGCAAGAGCCGCCTCTACCTGATCGTATCCATATAGGGATGTATTTTTTTGGAAAACTCACTAAATCTCTACATTACCACAATTCTAGGAGGTTCTTTTATACTAATCCTAAAATCTATTTTAGGGTAATGTGCTCTAATCAGACTTTATCTATATCTAGTTTCCAAGGTTATTGATAAATTTTTTCTAATACACACTGTAACGCCCCGACCCTAGATTCTCAGAGTCGGTGCATTATTTTAATACATTGGAATGATTAAAAAAAATCAAGTCCCAAAAGACCGATCAGTTTAGCAGTCTTGGAAAATAAATTACATACATGAACATTACATTACACTTTCTAAAAAACAACATAAAAAAATTCTTTGAGAATTCCATTGTTCCCTTAGCTTAACCCTGCATTTAAAACATAAAACACTTCTTCGCATCCTATGAAAAATAAAACATAGAAAGGGGTGATCTCAGATTCTCAGTAAGGATAACAATATAAAGGAAACATTCATAAATAAGAATAAACATTGAATTCAATGTATAAAACAATAACAAAATCCTTTTCAACCTAAACATCATCATTATATGGAAAATACAAATCAAAATAATGTCATTTACTTACTCACATGGATATTATACTAGTTGGATAATAAAATGCAATATCAATCTTCACTTTCATAATTATGGAATGCCTAATTCCTGACTTTAATTTCTGTGTCAAGGCCCCGTGCCAGGACCTAGGGGCTAATTGTAACCAGACCCCAACCTGGAGAGCCTCTGTAACCGAACTCCAACCTGGAGAGCCTCCGTAACCAGACTCCAACCCGGAGAGCCACAGTAACCGGACTCCAACCCGAAGGGTCTGTTGTAACTGGAACCCAACCCTAAGGGCTTAATTTTATAGGTCCCCAACCTGGTACTTACTAGTCGAACACATCCATCTTAAGAATAGGTTGAATTATAACATAAACATTTGAATTAAAACTAGCGTATGAAATGTAAATACTTTAACCATAAACAATGAATGGGATAAAAATAAATCATACACAGTCAACATATCCAAAACCATAAATACAATATGGAATATTTTTATCATAATAAATCAACTTCAAACAAGTTTAAAATCCATCAAAGGATGTTGATATTGATGAAAATGATTTGTAAAACTATTTGTGAGAAATATCCCTTTTTCGTAAAAACATTTAAAAGTCACACAATTTATAACAGAATACATTTAATGACATTTTTAAATAAAATTGTCCCATAACACTTTGAAACTTTTCAATGTAATTAACATTTTAAAAACATTCATGTCCATATAATAAATCCATTAAAATCCATTTTAAAAACATTGACATTAATGAGAATGATTTAGATGAATAAATATTTAAAACATTTAAAAAGATGTTTTAGTGAAAAAGTACCTTAAAAATAATACCTTTGAAAACTCTTTTATGAAAAATGGGCATGGATAATAAATATGTATCTGTAGATACTTACATAAAAACAACCTCGGATAATAAAGAGATTGTGAAATTAACCCTTACCACATTGTAATCAATAGAGTCATATGACCAAAAGTTAATAACCACAAAATAATTAATAGAATACCATTATTATAAAGAGAATAATGATAATATATATCAAATTTCTGTACTCAATACACCACATGCAATAAGTGGTGAACAATGGAAATCTCACGGAATTAAAAGCGAGATAATAAACCTCATACCTTGCACATTCCTTTGGTCGAGGGTACGTTTAACAACCTGTATAATGACCATGGTATGTTACTAAATTATAACAGAACCATATTCATATTTAATATGTCCTACATGGTTCATTTATGACTTTATACTACCCATTTAATAATTATTTCCATGGTAAATTAACTTTTCAGGTAATAATGGATTTCTTTATCGTATGTGTTCTAACTTGTTATTCTTGATCGTATCATTTAGATCATGATACAATACATCCAGAATGTAAAACATGATTTATATATAATATATATTTATAATATAATTATGTATAATAGATATATATATATATATATATATATATATCTGTTAAATAGAAAACATCGTTTATGGAGATGACATGCCGTACGTACACAAAAACGCTATTTCTGTTTTCATATTGTATTAAATGGAAGTACGTGAATGAGATAAATGTAAATACATATACATATATATATATATATATATATTTCCATTAAAATTATTATTTCATATATTACATACTTATTAATAGTATGTATTTTTATAGTAATCGTTGAATGGTGAACTTAGAACTGAATCTCATCGCGTCATGGAGATGGTAATCCATACATACGCACAAGCCAAAATATCATTCTTTTGATATTAAAATGGTATATAATTATATGGTATATCATATATACAGAATAACTATCATGTTATATTTATTTTTTACATCATTTATATTCATTATTATACCCATCCAAATGATGATGTGTTTGAATAACAAACTACCCCACGATGTGGAGACGGTAAGCCGTACGTATGCACGTATGGTGACTTTGTCTTTCATATGATGGATAGAATAATAAATATGGTTCTACAATTTTTATATTAACATCCCAGTATATATATGATACTAGAAATATTATTTTATAATGGAAACAACAAGGAAAGAAGAAGTGTAAGAAGAAAAGAACATGGAAGAGCTGATGAAATATTTACCTCTTCTTTGATTCTTCCATTTGATTTGATCAAAATGGCTCTTTAAGTTGGATCTATGACTAAAGTAAGGACTCTATGATAAAGGGAGGATATTTTTGAGGATATTTGGGTAGGGTATGGCCGAGCCAAATGGCTTTGTAGGTGTGAATTAGATAGATGGGGAAGTGCCCTTTTATAAGAGGGGTGAGAGGCACTTTAGGAAACGATTAAAATATTAATTTATTATACAATAATACTTGGTTTATAATGGCTCCAAATGAATTTAATTAAAGACTTAAGTGGCTATGGGTCTAAATAATCTCAACTCATAGGTTTTAGACAAGTTAGGTTACAATTTTATCCTTATCTTTTAGATTTAACTCTTAGATAAATAGTTTAACTTTTACCGCGTATTCTTGTATTCTTACACTATATGTTTAATAAACATACTCTAAACATAAAAGAGAACCAAAAGTAGTTCATTAATGACATATATAATATTATTTAATCCCCTTGTCTGAACCTTATATTTTTAGGAATATTATATCAACCAATAATATAGTATTTTTAAAAAAACTATTTTATGTCAATTTTGACAATATTTGGGGTTTTTGTTAAAATCATAACAGCATGATTACTTAGATAAAAATTGATTTCATAATCACAAACATGTCATATTAACTTATTAAATTAGTTAAATTGATCAAACATTTCAAATTAAATTTATTTTGGTATTTATAATATCAGTTATTTAAATCTTTTATTAATAAGGTAATTACTGCATCATCATTGTGTCATAAGTAAATGTAATTATTTAATGTATAAAAATTATAAATAAAATACCATTATTTAGGAAATATTTTTATCTTTCTAATTAATATTTATAGTTGAATTTATCTTATGTATATCCTACTATTAAAAATGTTTTTGTTATGCAAACTTGAATTTAACACTTTTAACTCTTCTTTAAATTAAATAATAATAAATGTCATAATCTAATCCTAGTGGACCTAAAGGTTCATATTTTATTCCTAAGGTAGTTTTTTGTCGAATTAAACTTATCTAATAGAATTAGTACATGTGTTAGGGTAATTATAATATCGTTTTTATCCTTAATTACCCTATTTACTTTTAACCATTGTAAATAAAAGTCAAATGTTACTATTCACCAAAAATTATTTTCATCTTATTGAACCACATTTTACTTACTGAGGTTAACCGTGTATCTCGGATTTTTGAAATTACCCTCACAGAAGAGGTCAAATTATGTTTTATGTAAATTTTCATATTCTCCTAGAATGTTAGTTAAAGACGGTAAAAAGTTCAATAAAATTTATATATATCTAAAATTATTATAAAATAACTATAATTAATTACATTGAACTTATATAGGTATTATGTATCTATTTTGAATTAAAATAAATTTAAATAAAATAAAAAATTATTTATATAAAAAGTCGTTTTTAACAAATAACGCAGTGTTTTTCACTATTCATAAAAAAATGTATGTTTTTAGAAAAATACCAAAATTTCACCGTAAGATAATTTTGATATTATGAATTCAAAAATTAAGTCTATTTTACCAAATTAAAACCATATAAGTTTCATTAATTAATTTAAAATTAATTCCCATTGTCAAAACCAAAAAGCGTGTTTTTATGAAATAATAACTATCAAAATATCGACACTTGTTTATGTTCAATTTTAATGTGAAATTACTCTCAATGACCAGAATTGGATTAAATGGTAAAAATATTATCTATTTATACATCCAAACTATTAAAATTTATAATTTAACACTGTAAATTATTTTGATTAAAAAATTGGTTTACTGTTAAAATATAGAATTTTTCACTATTCACACAAATATGAAAGTTATCAGAAAAACACAAAAAATTATTGAAACTAAATTCTAATGCCTTTATTATAAAGAAAAATTTTATTCTTTAAAATTGAATATATAAAAGTTTCAGATATTTGATTTAAAAATGGTTCTCCATTAAAATGAGGTAAAATTGTTTTTTAAATACTTCTTTTATCTGAAAATGGATTTGTTATTACATTATGATTAATAACCCCATAATATGGATTATAAAATTATAAATATTATATAAATTTAAAAATTCAGTTGATACTATTCATAACGTCTTTTGAACGGCTTGTTTCGTAAGTCGTGGTGCGCTTGAACTCGGTGTTGCATGTAGTGAAAGTTATTGAATTACTTTGAAAAAATATCGTACTATGAAATCTTAGGGTGATTCATATCACATGCCAGGATCCCGAATATTTCCATTGGAAACCATATACATATGTCTCATATCCTATGCACCCAACACTAATAGTTAGAGTCTTCTCATTCAGAATAATATCCACCACCAAGGCCCGCTACGTCACACCAGCAAAGGTGGGAATGCACAACGACACCACTGATGCCCA
The DNA here is from genome assembly GCA_963277665.1 of Viscum album. Lineage (NCBI taxonomy): Eukaryota > Viridiplantae > Streptophyta > Magnoliopsida > Santalales > Viscaceae > Viscum > Viscum album. The sequence goes on from OY728134.1 coordinate 69,337,554, forward strand.
GATCTCCCAGTGCAATCCATTATCAAGTGATTTTTCTCTAAAGAACAGACCTAAAACCATATCAAGGTAGTATCATGATTTTTCTGTGAACCATAATGAGTATTCTACCAAGGACATGCTATCATTCCAAAACTATAGAATCTCCTACATACACACTATCCTCAATGTTGCTGGGTACAACTCTTCCTAGAAGAACTTATGAAATTATTCCTAAGATAGAGTTTAATAGTCATGTGTATATATCAAAAGAATCCACCAAAACCTGACCTAAACTTACATATGGCTCACAACTAGGACCAACGTCTATTTTATAGGTTTCCTTTCAAGGAGAAAAAAACCTGTGTTACTGCCTCAAGCTAGTTATCAGCTTCTTAGGGATATAAATCACCACAGTGCCACATAGGTGACTACATATGAAACTCCTTAAACACACACATCTTTCATGCATCATCATATAACCATAGAAGCACAAACTATTTCTCAATAGGTGGTAGATCAAATGGCAGACCACCGAGAGGTCCAACCTCAGAACTAGTGCCTTGCATTGAATTCTCATCGCAGGGTTAATCTTCACAATAATACCATCATAGAACCATACATGGATTTCATCATGGAGGACTCATAAAATAAAATCAATATTCCCCACTATCATATAGTATATATTGGGATCTATCACAAGAAGGAAAAGGAAAAACCAAAAACCCAACCATATAGGATACATGTACAAAAAATTTAATTTTGACCCGTTTTTAAATTTACTTAGTAAGAAAAAGGTTATCAGAGTCCTAGTGAATGGATACATCATCCGAAAAACCAATACCAGAGTCCCTATCCTGAAATATGAACATGAAAATATTTAACAATATCATTGTGCATTCCAAACCAAGCCCACTACTAGGAAAACCCTGTCTCAGATCCCAGGGGATAACCTACTCTGATACCACCCTCTCATGATCTGACCCAATAGGGCTCGATCATTCGCTTCCCATGCCCTCCTCTATAGGCCATGGTATTGATTTCATCACCAAGTAGGTATATCACATACATGGGAGGACTTATATTATGGTAACTTTACGCACGCACCCACAAACATCTCCAGGAAATAGTACAAATATATAAAAAACTGGAAACTAAAATGCATTCATAAATCTATCCCCTATGTGGGTAAAAAAGTAGTAAAATATAAAAAAATATATGTCCACCCAAAAAACTATAAAATAATCCAAGCTCCTCAGACGGAGCGGATCAATATCAAAGGAAACTGCTAGAAATCTCCTTGGCCAAGCTTGGGTAAACACCATGGTTGCTAAAGATCACTAAGCTCCACCAGCTCCGGATCCTCCTAGAACTCCATTGAAAGCCATGTGGTCTACAAAATACACAACATATATGGGAATACCCCATGTACATGTGAGAATACAAATACTCATAGATTCTCATAATATGAAAATAAAGGGAGAAACGGAGAGGCAACAATCCCCTTGACCAAGCAAGAGTGAACCAAAATGAGTGGAAAACTCTATCACAAAACCATCATCAGCTATAAATGACTAGTCAGCACAAACTAGATGGTGTGCCAACAAAGTTGAGATAACACCATAAGAAAACCCGAATTAACAAGGTATAATCATATCAGACTCGAAGTCTCATGAGGCACTAACCCTATATCCAACTACAATATCTCTACTCGAGGCATAAAATTTTACCCTCATCCATGGAAACATACTCCATGAGGTCCACCATCCCAGATAAAACTTTTCTAAGAGATACACTCCATTGGGGAAAACTCTACCATCCCATAGAGAACATCTGAGAGATACACCTCCATAAAGTATCACAAATACGATGGCACGCCTCCACCATCCCAGGTGGCATGCATCCTATAGAACACCCTCATCATATCTCTTGATATAGAAATTCATAATGGAACATATCATTTCTCAATACTCAGATAGAGGATCTCATCCATTCTTAATTAGGGAAGATATTAACCCTAGTTGAACCATGTATAGTCATATATATTAGAAAGGGGATCACTCCTATGATTTTATGTGCGGCACTACAAACCCAATTTGGAAAACCGTAATCCACATCTCCTCAAATAGGGGATAGCTCCTATTATCTACTAGGGGACACCACTAACCAAATTAGGAAACCCAAATATCTCAATAAGATAAGGGATCATTCCCATAATCCTCTAAGGGCACTAAAAACCTAATTTGATGACTTGGAGGTCATATCACTCAGATAAAAAATCACCTCCCACGTAGTGTTAGTCATGAAGATTTCAAAAAACCCATTGAGTATAACTCATGAGGTGGGGGATTGTATAACTGTTGATGCTAGAGACCCTACCAAAGCTATTCACTCAGTACGGGACTGTATAACTGATGATGCCACAATCCTACAAAAAATCCCCACTATTTCGGTGGTTATACCACCAATGATAACACTAAACCTATTGTCCTAACCTACTATATAGGGGATCACCTTCCATGTAGTGTTTGTCATGAAGATCAAGAGAACCCGATATAATGAAGTGACATGTTAGAGGATCCTACCACAACCACTCTAGACAGATTCAACAATATCAACAATATAATAGAGGATCCCACCCTAGCCTCTATAGAGGGATTCTATAACTCTATAAATGAACATCCTATTGAATGGATCACAACCTTATTCTGGGGATGTAATGAATCATTGTAACCTCATAGGAAAAAAGATGAAGGAAACTCACTCAACCAGTGCTCGTGAAAATATTTCTAACATAAGATAACCACAACATCACCTCACCTAGAATATCCTAGACCCAAACGGTGGCCTCCATCAGGATCTATGTGGAAAACATTTCAGGATAGGATACTCAGAATCCTGAATATAATCCCCAAAAGAGGAGATACATTGGGTGGAAACTCCTCTAATAGAATACTACACGGTGTGTAACGTGATCTAAAAGTTATGTTCCCCTTCAAGACACCTTAATGTATTCTCTTTTTCATGTATTGGAAAATCATGTACTCTTATAGGGTGTGTACCAGTAGTACATGGTGTGTCTCACCTCACTCGAGCCCCTGGTTAGGCCATGTTGCACACACAGCTCGACCATCCATGTCTCACACATGGCATGTACCACTTTTTACATAGAATTTCCTAGATAAACAACCCCTTGACCATGTAATATAAATGTGTATGTGTTTTTAACTACATGCCCATGTACTCTAGCTGTGTACTTTCACACAGTCATGTACATTCACATGACTTCCTAGTCCATGTCATGTTTCCACATGACTTGGGCTCACTACACAGTCTGTAACAACAATACATGGTGTGTATCCCCCAAAAATTATCTCCCATATATGGGAAGAACTCATTTTTTCCTCTACTTTACTAAAAACTGTGTAGACAAGAATTTTTCTAAGAATTTCCCTACGAGTGACCTGAATTGCCTTATTTTCCTTGGTACACACAAGTCGAACCTCACGGGTTCCATAAAAAAGAATATAAGGGTTAGAAACTTTAAAATAATGCATAAAAATGGGCATCAAGACAAAAAACATAAAATTTCCTACTGTGTGGTAAACATTAAAATCTATAGGTGAAGAATGACTCATAGAACACACTTATTCTCGATCTAGTCAATATTGGAATCAATAATAGGATCTGGTGGATATTCCTCTCCTTGGGTTTTACATCACCTAAAGGGGGAGAGGGGACATGTATCATCTTATTGTACATTCAAGGGGGGGTGTGGGAGAGTGGATATTGTTTTAATTTTATGAAAACATTACCCTTCTTTTAAGAACCCTCCCACAATTTACCTCCATGCGAATAACTGGTGATGACAATGTTCATGTTGCACCTTGGGTAAACACGACGTTATGAACTCATTCTTCTATCTTGATCAAACTTCTTCAATATATCCCATAAATATCTTCCCCATTATTTTCCTTGCCTAAAACAATTCTATATATCCTTGGGAAAATGAAACATAAAAATGTTGAGCTAAAAATTTGTAGTAAGGTTAAAGATGAAAAGCATAAAACAAGAAATAAATTTAAGAATGTAAAAACATAATCATAAATTTTTAATATCAAAATTATGAGTCATGAAATAGGTTCTGATAGTTCATAAGGCATAAATCATAAATGAACGTGAGGAATGATAAAATAAATTTCGCATAAAACATTGAGTTGTGAAAACATATAAGAATATAATATGATTTCCATAGTAGCCAAGTCATTTCTTCCAAGACCATAATCTTAGAAAAATTCTATTACTGAACTGGGTTTACTTGAAGTTCCATCGATGTATTACTAAACTATATTTACATGTCATTCCAGCCCTGTATTTATGATCCAGATTTGCTTTTTGTTCAATCCATATATTAATAAACCATATTTACATTACATTTCAATAATTTATATCTAATAAGACATAAATCATAACCAAATGCATTGGAGGGAGATATAGGTCCCACCAATATCATAATGAAATCAATCTTACATTTTCCACAAAAACATAAATCATTCATCAGAGCATAACCCATGAAATAAAATGGGTTTCTCAAACATCATTCCATCATTACATAATCTATATAGAATATCATTCCATCATTAACAAAATAAAATAATAATAATAATAGGGATATAAATATAACTATATTTCATGATAGATAGAAAATAATTTTGATGTAACACTTGAACTTAATTCTTGAGGAAAATATCCTTTCTTTTTAAAAAATGTTTACTTTTATAAAAATTCAACGTAATTTTATAAGAAAAAAATTTAGTTGAAAATAAAATTTAAATCATGTAGAAGAAGCTTCATTGAAATATGGTTTCATGATACCATAAAAATACATTCATGCTTTATCTGTTAAAAAACATTCTCTTTATTCATGTTCCAGAAAAGTAATAAAATTACCTCAAAATGAATAACGACAAAAGATTTTTTTCATACATTATAATAAATAACAACCAAAGGGTAAATTTAACTATTAAACATTTTATAAATATATAAATAATTTTACATAATTATGAAACATGAATATGGTTGATAAATATACACTAGTAAATACTTACGCATAAATAATCTCAAATAAAAACGAGATTGAAAAATTATCCCTTACCATAGTCTTGATCTCTTCCGTATGTGTATGAAACTCTTATATAGTGGGTTTAAACATATTATTAACTTTTAACATAACCATAATAATATTTATGATATCATATATGATTTAGTTATGACTTTAAATTACCCATTTATTTATCAATTTCATGTTAACGCAATGTTTTGTGTAATAATTGTTTTATTTATTGTATGTGTTTTGACTTGTTATTCTTGATCGTATTACATAGATAATGAATTAGTTACTTATATAATGTAAAAAATGGTTTATATATCATAAAAATTTTGTGTATAAATATATATAATTGATATATAAATGAAATTGAATACACTGTTCATGGAAATGTTAGGTGGTACATACGCATGAACGATTTTTATGTTTCTTTATTTAATCAAATAGAAGCAAGTAAATGATATATATATATATATATAATATAATTATTATGTCATATAGTTCATTTTTATTTATTATATAAATATTATAATCATTCTTTAATGGTTAACATGGAGAATTAATCTCATCGTCTTGTGGAGACGCTAAGTCATACGTACGCACGAGCAACTATATCATTCCTTTAAGTGTAAAATGTTATGGAATTGGGTGGTATATGAATTTTAGAAAAATAATACGATGTTATATTTATTATATAAGTCATTTATATTCATCATTATACCCGTATAAATAAATTATAGATGAAAATCATTTTACACCAAGACATACAGATGGTAAGCCATATGTATGCATGCATGGTGATATTATTTTTAAGAGGATGGGTAAAAAATGTAATATTGTTATTCCATAATAATAAAGAAAACTCATCATATATTATATAATTTATTTGTTATTTTAGTATTTTAATAACCTATGAAGAGAAAGTAAAAGAATAAATCAACTTTGAAAGAACAGATAAAACGATTACCTCTTCTCGGGGTGTCTCTTTTTCATTTGTGAAAAAGGACTCCTTAAGTTTGTTTTATACGCAATGGGTGGCCACTAGGATTAATTTATGGATGTTGGGAGTAGATTTGGTCAGTTTTTGGCCGATCTATTGGGCTTTTTAGGTGTTAATAAAAGATAAGGACAAGTTCCCTTTTATAGGAGAGGTGAGGGGAACTTTAAGAATGTCGTGAAATATTAATTTATTATAAAATTTTTTATGTTTATAATAGATAAAATGTGATTAATTTAGATGATAAGATGATTATATATCAAAATCCACTCATAAAATTGTTTTTATACAAGTTTAGGTCAAAAAATTAACATTATATTTTAGCTTTCACTCATAGTTAAAAACATTAACTATAATCGTGATTTCTTGTATTTTAATAATACATGGTTACTATAGTTATATAAATTGACAATAGAACCACCAAAAGGATCATTAATGACATTTTTTACATTATCAATGTCATTTGGACAAATATTATATTTTTAGCACTATTATATAATTTAAAAAAATAATATCCATTTTAAACACTCATTATTGTTAATTTTGACACTATTTGGTAATTGTTTTTTGTTAAAGTCATAAAAACTTTATTTCTCCAAAAAAGGAGTTAAATCATACCTCACATGTCAATTTCATACAAGAAAATTTTGTATGGCATCCAATGTTTCAAATTACATTTATTTTAATATTTATAATATCATTTATTTGAATATTTCATAAATAAGGCATTTACTGCATCATCATTGTGTCATAAATATATCTATTAAATTGATGTCTTAAAATTATAAATAAAATACCATGATTGATAAAATAATTTTATATTTATAACTTCTATTTATAGTCAAAGATATCAATTATATAACCCTATGATAAAAAAATTTAGTAAAAAGCCACATGTTAATGTTGTATTTTCATTTAATTTAAATTAATTATTATAACATGTCATTTTCACACACAAGTTATTCTAAAATTCCAAATATTAAGCCTAAGGAATTTTTTTGGGACTTATATTTCTTATCTAATAATATTATAAGTTTTTTAGTGTAGTTATATATTATTATAATATTATTTGGTACCCTTATTTACCTAATTTACCCTTTCACCATGGTAAATAAAAATAATTACTAAAGATACTATTCATAATTTCAAAAAAATAAAAGGTACTTATTTTTAAAATTTCTACCTATTGATTCCAAATATGAAATCATTTTTAATAAATTCAATTCAAAGAATTAGAAGAAAATAATTTAAAATTAATTAAGGTTGTCAATTCTAGAATGTGTGTTTTAAGAAATAAAAACTATCAAAAGATTTACATGTGTTTTTGTCCAATATAAATTTAAAAATACATATAATGAATGATATTGGATTAAATGATAAAAAATGTTCCAATTACACTTTTAAACAATTTGAAAAGATAATATATATGTATAAATAAATTAGATGAAATGGAATTTTTGAATTGAAATGCAGTATTCTTCACTATTCATTAAAATATGAATTTCATCAGAAAAAACCAAAATTTTATACAATGTAAATTTTGATGACCCTCTTCAAAATAAGAAGTATATTATTTCAAATAAAATAAATAGAATTATCAACAACTATATTTAAAAAGGCTTATCCATCAAAAGGCAGTAAATCTTTTTTTTTAAATACTTCTTTTATCCAAAAAAAATGAATTTGTTCTTATAAAATATCTAGAACTCATAATAGATGAATTTAAAACATTTCAATTAATATATTACATATATATTTCACTAATAAAATCCATAAATAGTGATTTCATTATTTTTATAGACTCACTTGTTTTCATTTAAATAGTATTTTTTAAAAGGAAGTTAATACTATTCATAACTACCCTTATAATGATTAAGATATAATATTAAGTTATCACTTATACTTGATATTTCATGAAATGAATTATATCAAAAGAACTTGAAATCTTGTGTAACTCAATCAAAGAATGGTGTTGCGTATACAAAAACCTAATACGGTGTTTCATATAGCGCAAGATTATCTTGGTGTAGAGTAAAACCCAAGACATAAATGTAATTGAAAAGAATATATCTCATAAAATATCAGGGTGTTACATTATAACCACCATTAAAAAGAATTTCTCCCTTGAAATTTGTTAGGTTTATAAATGGTTTACCGCTTGAAAGTTTCTTCTATAGATACCCACATCATAAAATGTAATACTAAATTTTTTTTTTGAAATAAAAGTTAGAAACATAAAGGCTACCCAAAGTAACACATAACTAGATTTACACATAGGATAACATAGGTTTGATGTGAAAACATAGATATCGAAGAAAAATTTAACCATCAAGATCTGTTGGAGGATTATAGAGAACAATGTTCGGATAAAGTTAACAACCATAAAGCTATAAATCTACGATGACTTATGGGACCATCTGATTCATTATATAAGAATGTATTAAGATAATTTTTTTTGTTTTTAGGATCCTTTTCCTAAAGTTGATGAATGTGAGAATAAATACTTACCTGATTTCAGTACAATCTCATCATTGGTGGTTCCTTGAACAATTTCCACATGATCTGTAATTCAAAGAAATGAAGATGAATTTGTAATTCCTAAAGTGTTTACTGGACATGAAATACATAAAACGAATGATATGTCCTTCCATATGACTTTATCACAAGTTATAAAACATGCATAAGTCCATATATGGTAAGATGATACTTTATTCTAACAAACTTCATCTGATATTTAACATAAAATTTCAAAAATCTTTATAACTATAAAATCCTTATAAAATATGAAAATCCAAAACTATAGAAAAAAGATCATAAAACCAGCTTAATATTTATCTCCCACATATCATAAGATATCTCTGGATGTTCACATTCCAAAAAAGTGAACACCTTCATCATGTATTATCTTGAGTAATGGTAACAACCTAAATTATAATATATCCTTATTAAAAACATGTGTTTTACTTTATTGAAAAACATATTGAATATATTCCTTTTATCACAAAAATTTGTATACATTATCCATGATAAAATATTCATCTTTTCAACAACTCTATAATTAGTTCCCAAGAAACTAGCATAATCAAATTTACTTATTCAAATCCAACATATCTTTATCCAAACAGCAAAATCTAAAAATAAATGTTATATTTCCCTTAATCATGTGTTCTCCTATTACATCACCTTATCCTTAAATTGATTTTTTCAGATAATTAGAATTATTCAAAACATCATTTCCAATACATAATGAAAACAATTATATTGAAAACACTTATATATTTCAAGATTCATATAACAAAATATTTGAATTTAGAAACATATACACCTCAATCATCTAACATTATTCTTAAACCATTACTCTGGATCAATCATCTTTGTCTTTCCTAAAATATGAATCATTTCATAAGGTTTCTCAAACTTAAGCTTCTTAGGTTTAATGTAAACAATACTAGAAGAACATCATATAACTTTCACATGTCATTTACAATATCTTTATCCACAATAGTCTAACCAATACTCGTACCATCGTTATGATTCTATTACTGATGTTTCCATGTCGGAAATGGATCTTCATAATTCCCACACTTTTCACATCTAGAAAATTCAATGATTAACTATGTTCTATGTAGTTCTGACTATTGACTAAGACTAGAAAGCATAGTGTTAGAAATACATATCATAGATTATAAACACATAAGTAAGGTAAATTACATATAACATTTCAATCTATGATTTCTTTGGTTTAACCCTAGGTTATTCATGATTATCATAAAACCCTATTATTATAACCAATACATAGGCTTATCCAAATTACATCCCTAGATGTATCCTTATATATATATGTAGGGATATCACTAAATATTTATCATCTTAGTTTTCGAATGTTGACTAAACCTTCTCTCTGATACCAACTCTAATGACCCAAGCTTGATTTACATAGACATTACATTTATCATGTGGAATAAATAATGAATTACATAAATAGAAACACAAATACCATATTAGATTAGTGTCTTTGGAAACTTGACACACATTCTTCTAGCTTGTTCAATGATCTTCAACATCTCCCATAATGATCTTCTCTATTATTTTTCCTACATAAAACATTTCTTTATATCATTGGGAAGAGAAAACATAAAAAGGGTGAGCTAAAATTATCTGTATGGGTAAAAATGAAGAAAATCAAACAAAACATAAACCTAATATTGTAAATACATGAACAAAAATTTTGACTATCAAAATTTTGATTCATAAAATAAGTCTTGGTAGTTTGTAAGGCATAAATCAAAAATGAATACAAACTATGATAAAATAACATTGAAAAAAACATTGAATTGTGGAAAGAAAATAATAACATAATTTGATTTCTATAGTATCCAAGGTATATCTTTCAAGACCATCATAGTGGAAAAAGTCCATTACTGAACTGGGTTTACATGTCATTCTAGCCATTTACTACTGAACCAAATTTACATTCCATTCCAGCCCTATATTACTGAACATGATTTACTTGCCATTACATCCCTATATTACTGAACAATATTTACTTTTTGTTTCAGTCATGTCTATATCAGAAGATATAAATATTTACCCAATTAATTGGAGTGAGATATAGTTCCCACCCATCTCATAATGAAATCATTCTTACATGTTCCATAAAAAATAAATCATTCATCATAGCATAACCCATGAAATAAAATGGGTTTATTAAACACCATTCCATCATAACATAATCCATATAAAATAAGATTCTATAATTAACACAATAAAATCATAGTAATAAAATTAATAGAACCATAACACTATGTCATCTTATATGGAAAATAATTTTGATAAAACTCTTGAACTTATTTCTTTAGGAAAATGTCCTTTCTTTCTAAATAAGGTTTTCTTATCTCAAAATTCCAAGAAATTTTATAAATAAAATAATTTAGTTGAATATAAACATGAAATAATATAGAAGAAGATTTATTGAAACAAGGTGTCATGAAACTGTATAAATCTATTCATGCCGTATACGTTTAAAAAAATTCCATGTACATTTTCTGGAAAAGAAAAAAAGTACATCAAATCAAATGACAACAAAAACTTCCTTTCATACTGTTTACTAAAAATTTTCCAAAGGGTAAAATTAAAAATAAAAAGTTGTATAATATGATAAATCATATTACATAATTAGTAAACATGAATTTGGATGATAAATATATCCCCGTAAATACATACATATAAACAACCTCAAATAAAAAATGAGTTTAAAAAACTATCATTTACCTTTGGTCTGATCTCTTCCGTATGTGCCTAAAACTAATGTATAGTGGGTTTAAACATATTATAAACTTGTAACAGAACCTTAATAATAATTATGATATTATATATGATTTACTTAGGACTTAATGTTGCCTATTTATATATCAATTTTTAGTTAAAGCAGTGTTTTCGGTAATAATCATTTTATTTATCATACATGTTTTGGCATGTTATTATTGACTATATTACATATGTCATGATTTAATTACTTCCATAACGTAAAATATAATTTATACACCATAAACATTTAGTATACAAATATATATAATATATAGATAAATTAAAAGTAATAATTAATTCATGGAAGTGGTAGGTCGCACGTACGCATGAACACTGCATCCATTTCCATATTGAATTGAATGAAAGAAATTAAATGATATATATATATATATAGAAATATAGTAGCATTACTATTTCATATATTTCATGCTTATTTATTGTATATACTTTATAATATTTCTTGAATGGTTAATGTGGATAATGGATCTCATCGTGTCGTGGAGACGCTAAGCCGTACTTACACATGAGGGATGATATCATTCTCTTGATGGTTAAATGGTTTGGAATTGAATGTTATATGAATTTTATAGAAATAATATAATGTTATATTTATTATTTAATTCATTTATATTCATCATTATACCTTCCAAAATAAACTATAGATGGAAAAAAGTTTACACCACGACGTGGAGATGGTAAGTCATACGTACGCATGTAAGGTGATATTATTTTTAATAGGATGGGTAAAAGGATAAATATGGTTATCCCATAATAATAAATATATAACAGAATATATTATATTATGAATTTATTATTTTATAATGTCAAAAAATTAGGGGTAGGAAGTAGAAGAAGAAAATAACTTTGAAACACTATATAGAACGATTATCTCTTCTTCAAGTGTCTCATTTTCATTTTCACAAAAGGACTCATTGTGTAGTTACTATTTCCAAAGGGTAGCCTCTATGATTAGTTGAGAGATGTTGGGAAGAGATTTGGGCAGGGTTAGGCTGATCTAAATGGCTTCTGTGTAGTGAATAAATTAGAATGAGATGTGCCCATTTATAAGAGAGGTGAGGGAACTTTATGAATGTCTTGAACTATTAATTTATTATAAATTTATTTTTGGTTTATAATAGATCAAAGTGATTAATATATATGATAAGAATATTATAGTTATAAATCCACTCATCCAATAGGTTTTAGATAAGTTTATGTCACAAAAATAACATTATCTTTTAGCTCTAACCCATATTTAAAAACATTAACTCTTACTGTGTCTTCTTGCATTTTCATAATATATGATTATTATAGTTATTATAAAATTACAATAGAACCATAAGAGGATAATTAATGAAATTTTTAACATTATATATGTAATATATCTAAATCATATATTATTAGGAATATTTTATCATTTAATAAAAGAGTATTTATTTTAAAAATTCATCTATGTGATTTTTTACAACATTTTGTAATTGATTTTTTTAAGTCATAACAACATGATTCTTTAGGAAAAAGGAATTAACTAATACATATCATGTAAATATTCCAATTTACATAATTTGTACCTTCTGATTCAAAATATAGAATCCAATTTTCAAAATTCAAGACACATAATTATCAGAAATTAATTTAAAATTAATTCCCGTTATCAAAACCAGAAAGCGAGTTTGTAAGAAGTAAAAACTACCTAAATATTAACATGTGTTTATATCCAATTTAAATTTAAAATTACAGCAATGAAAAAATTTAGATTAAATGATAAAAACATATTCCAATAAACCATTAAAACTAATTAAAAGGATAATATATCAATATAAATAAATTAGATGAAAGGTAGTTTTGAATTAAAATTCAGTATTTTTCACTATTCATTAAAATATAAATTTTATCCGATAAATACCAAAATTTCAAAAAAGGTAAATTTTTATGTCCTTATTCCAAATAAAAATTTTATTATGTCAAACAGAACTTATAAAATTAAAAAAAATAGATTTAAAAAGGGTTCTCCATCAAAAGGTGGTAAAACTAATTTTTTTCTAAAAAAAATACTTCTTTTCTTGGAAAAATTGAATTTATTCTTATATCATATCTAGAAAACATATGAGGTGAATTCAAAACATCACATTGAATATATTATATATATATATTTCACTTATAAAATCAATAAAGTTTGGTTGTATTATTTTTATATATTTACATATTTTCATTCAAATATTTTGTTAGAAGGAAGTTAATATTGTTCTTTACTTCTATTAAAATGACGAGGTTATAACATTTAGTTATCACATATACTCGGTCTTACATGAAATTAATTCTATCAAAAGAAATTGAAATTGTTTATAACACAATCCATGAATAGTGTTGTGTATACTCCAAGCCCATACGGATTTGTGTATAATGCAAGCTAATCATGGTGTAGTGAAAAACATAAGACATCAAATAAATTGAAAACAATATATTTCATAAAATCTTAGGGTGTTACAATCGTCATCTTAGAATTCTGGTCCAAGAATCCATATAGGATTTATTCTAGGATTTTAAAGAAACTACATGCACCAGATAAACTATATTTAATATTTTTAATTTCATTATGTTGAGGCTCTCTAGGCCTCGGAATCCCATGATAACTCAGTGCTATACTTAATACATATTCATAATAATATTCTAATGTCATATTGGTCAAAACCTAAAGACCTTGAATATAACGTTTTGGTAAGGTGTAAGAACTGTATCAAATTAGGGTTAGGGGGTTTGGGGATTTAGGTGAATTTGGTGTGGAAATGTTGATGAAACATATAGTTATGAAATTAAAACCTAACAAGTTTATTCAATAAGGGCAAAGTGTGAAAATTATTTGGTTAAGATCAAGCCAAATTAGATTACCCTCATTAACACCAATTAATGTTGATTAAATATTTATCATGGAATATATTCTATAGAAAATATAATATCAAATTTATAACCACATTTGACTAGATAAATCTAAATTTTTCCTCCATTTAACGTATTTAAATATCTACATATGATGAAACTAACATTTAAATATAAGAATATAATGTCTCAAAAACCTGTTTTCGTAGAAAATTATGTTTTATTTATTTAGTGTCCTCAATCTTATTGAAATTTAATTACTAATTAAATGAGTGTTCATTTACTTTTATATTTTATAAAGATCATTTTAGACTCCTAATATAATAATTATTCGTTTTATTTAAAAATAAAAATATATTTAGAAATTTATAACTCTTTTAAAAAAAATTATTCTGGAAAGTAATATTTACCATAGTAACATAATTTTATCCCATGAAATGAAATTTAACTTATTAAAAAATATAAAAATTCATATTTAATATAATAAAATAATTTTATATTACTAAATTTTCATAATTAATATTATTGGTGTATGTGACCAGTAAAAACCTATTTTTAAGTAAAATATATATATTTAATTTTACAATTTATTTCTGGAGTGAAATTTTCCATGTTTTTTTATTTTCAGGACACGAATTGTTTTATGAAAAATATATAATTTATATGTATTTTAAATAATTCCAAAATATAATTTTACATAAATAATGTTTAATTAAAGGAAAATACTAAAAACACTTTTTTAATGTAAAATATTTTTTAGGTTCATAAATTATTAAATATAGTTTCTCTAAAATAATAATAGTTTTTAAAAATGTAATGTTTTACAAAATAAACACATCTATAATAAGATAATATATTATATTAACATTTATGTCTTTCATATATAATTATAAATTTAAAAAATTATAGCTTTGGTAAAAACTATATTTTCACTATTAACATAAAAATAAACAGTTTTATAAAATTAAAAAAGCCAAGCTAACATAATATTGATATTCTAAATTCAAAAAACTATATATTTTATCTATTTCAAATTATAAAATTTATAACTTTTTATTTAAATGTGAATACAAAATATAATGAAAATTTTGACTTAAAAAAATATCCATTTTGATCATTTTTTATTTTTTATATTATTTTATATAAATTTATAATTTAAATAATTTTACTAAAATATTTAAAAATATTTCGATATAATTTATTTGGATAAAAATATAATAGTTAATGAAAAATAGTTCCTTAAAAAATAATACTTTTCTATTAAAATTAATAATTTATATTATAAAACATTAAGTTATATTAATCCATTGATATTAATTTATTTCTATGAGTTTAATAAAAAAATCATATGATACATTAATAATAAATATGTAATTGATGTAACCCATATATATATATTCATATTATATTTTTATTTCATTATTTTCTATTCGTGTATTATAATATTTTAAATTTACTACTTACAATACCCAAATTTAGTATAAATTTTGGATACATGTGTATCTGAGGACTTTATTTATATTGGCTTGATTTATGTCCTATATAAATCCTTAATAAACTCATTAATTCTTTTCACACTTCTAATATCACACTTCTCATTTACATTTTTTTCATTTTAGATCACCCAATATGCTTCATCCTTTGATAATATTGTCACAAAATCTAGGGTTTTTTTAACAATTACTGATCTTAAGGGGTGAATATAATCTAGGAGATCTATGATTTTTGAATATTTTATTTTATATTTATCATCTAATATTAATTTATGAACTTATAAAAAATGTAATATCCATAGTGTGTAATAATCAATTTTGTGTAATACTTAATTTCATGTGCATTTATTTTAATTTTTAATTATGAATTAATGAATTATTATTAGTTTTATTCCAATGTAGTATGGATTAATTACAAATCTATTTCAATTCCTTTGAAAAAATCATAATGTTAAAATAAATTATTGAATTATAAAAATACAACTAATGGAAATAATATACAGTCTTAATACAATGTTATTAAATTCTCCACCCCTTAAATAAATTTCATCTTTTTAATTTTTAATATCATTTACTAATAATAATATCTTGTTTTATCTAACATATTATCAGGTCTCACTATATATCTACAAAACTTACTATCTAAAGGAAGACTATGTAACATATATTATCCCTCATGATAGGCATATATTATTATTCTAATCCATTTATTCAAAATATGATTTTTCATATAATTATGAGTCATTTTTTTCATTAATTGTACATTTTAAAAATTAATAACACTACATACTCAAATTATGTTGTCATTTTTGGATTCTGAAAGAAGAATCATGACAAATCCATTGGTTAACCTGTTGTATCATAATGTTTCTAAATTATGTAAATTATTTTCCCCAAGCACATGAGTGAAATCCCATTTTAAATGAGTGTTTTCATCAAAATATAGTTTTATATAGTTCATGATTTTGAACATATTGTGTTTAATGCCATTTTAGACTTCTTTTCAATAAATCCATCAAGCATGATATGTGTGGAATTGAGAAATTTTTATTCTAGAAGTATGTAAAAGAAACTCTAATTTATAAAATAATATAGATATATTCTTCCTAAATATCACTCTCATTTAATTCAATATAAAAGATAGTAAGACCGATTTTGTATTGCAACAATGTAAATAATTAATAATGTCTCTTATAATAATTCCAAAAAAAATTAGTATGAGAATGTCTTTTGTTGAAATTATGACTAAGGGATGTGGTAAAACCATTATATTATATAATAATTGGATTAGAGTTGGATATTATTAATGAAACATGAAGGTGATTATAATTTGAGATAATTTGGAAGGGTAATTTGATCTTCATTTTTCAATTATGAATTCAATTAAATCACTCTAGTGTGATATGAGAGTGTGAAATATTTACTTCCATCAAACTTCATAAAAGACCTTTAATCTATTGATAAAAAAATTAATACATGAAATAAACATCCCACCACTTAACTATAATGTATGTATCTATGTCTTATTTCATGTAATCAAATATACCATAAATAGTCAATCGTGAGTGATCAATAATATGTAGGGATAATCAATGCATATTAATTAGAAATATTCAATCATTTTAATGTCTATTGTTTGAAAATTTAAGACTAGTTTAGTTTTAGTTTTACCTATATCACTCTTGGTTTTGTCTAGGTTTAGTTTGGTTGGGTTTTCTCCTACATCATAAGAAAATTCATTAAAAATCTATTCCAAAAGTATCTTTACCTTTCATAAAATATTCAGACCCCAAAAAATTAAAATTTATTCTCTAATAATTAATCATATCCTTTATCCATAAAATCAAGTATGAATTAATATATACCAAAACTTAGTAATCTCTATCATTTAATATATTTTATCCATGGTCATTTCCCTATTAGATAATCTTACCTAAAGAATATTAAATATATCATAATGGTTCAAAAAGGGAATGTTAACTTCCAATGAATATCTCCCTAGAGTGTCTAGCCATGTGTGATGTCTTAGTCCCACTTCTCGTGAACTATAGTGAATATGGGGTCAATTATTTTCTAGCCCTTTTTGGATTCAGTACCCCTATATGAATTTTTTTAGTAGTATAATCCATATTCTATAATCTATAAAGGGATTATTTTCTTTGGAAAACACAAACTAGATAGTCAAAAACATTAAATAATGGATAAATATAATTAGACCTATATTTGTGGTTTTTTGTAATATTTTATTGTCCTATATTCGATTATTAACTAACCCTTTAATTTATACCAATTAAATTGCCCGTAAATTTTTATAGGGTTTTTAAAAAATTCTATAACAAAATTATTCCCATTATCATTTCCCTAACACATTTTTCATGTTTAGTATCTTGGAAACTAAGAATAAAATACATGGTATAAAAGGATCAAAAAATAAAAAAACAATTTTAACTCTCTTGAAATACTTCTTTATTATGCTATTCTAGATCACCTCATTGAATTGGATTTCCTGGAAAATGTTTCGAAATAAAGGGTTGATCATAAATTATTATAGGTGATAATCAATTAAGAGAGAACATAAAAGAAAATAATGAGTAAAACATGAGTAATAATATAAGAACATGAAAATAAGGGCAAGATTCAAAACATGATAATATGAATATGAGGTAAAACATGATCATATGAACATGTGAACAAATAAATAAATTTCATTACAATAAATACATGATTCATTCATAAGTATATCCCCAAATTTAATCACTAAACTGTTGTGAAAGAATACAACCTAGGTTATTCACTAAGGGATATTAATACATTTTGAATATTTTTTCTCATGGAATAATGACCATTTAATATCTAGATATTAATTCATAACCCAAAACAATGAATCACATTCTGGGTTGTCAGTTCTTATCTTATCATTATATGTTCCACATCGATCATATAACATAAAAATATATGATATCATTTAAATGAAAAAATTATAGAATGTGGATTTTTTACATTGAAGTCCCCAAATAATGAGGTATAGTTATATCTAGGTGAATTACATTTAAATAAATATGACTGGTTATTCAAAACCAGAAATTATGGAATAATAAATAAAAGAATGAATTTAGTATTATGATGGATATATAAAAGGGATTAAGTAGTTGTTTAAATGAGAGACACAAATATTCTTCTATCAAGAGAGAATATTTTGGATAGTAAAGGGGGAGATTATGAACATATGGAAGAATAATAAAATGGAAATAAAAAAGTCTTATAATGTGAAAATATTACATCAAAGATCAAGGAGTGATTTCAAAAGAGTGAGGGATAAACAACAGGATTATGTAAATAGACTAATGAGATATAAATATATTATATCTATCACGGACCGTCTCCTCGGGCTCGTGTTATGACTACCCCAATCCCTCCTTCCTTTGGCTAGGGGCTATGGACTATCACCGAAAAGGAATATCCCCAGAACGAGATGACATTGACATTAAACCTATACACACACACACACACACACCCAACCACATCCCAAAACACCTAAAGGAGGAAAAAAGTATACCACTAACACAAAGCTGAGTGAAAGTAAAAGAGAAAGTAAGTGGGCCAGAACAAAACCCAACAATGAACTGAAAATATTAAAATACAATAAGGAAACTCTGACGCCCATCTACAGAAAACCCCACCTCATCATGGGAGTAGTGAAGCTACTATAAGACGAAGTGGTATGTCCTGCCCACTCAGCCCAACTGTGTCCCACATGGTCCTAGGCCACCAATTCCACCATCATAGCATCTTCCAGTCCCTCCCCTTGAGCACCTCTATCGAAATATCGATCGTATTCACCAGACACAACACATGCGAGTGAAGACCATGAAGGGGTGGGTATATGATACTCTGTAGGGACCCAAGACCCCCAAAGGACTCTCAGAAATACACAAAAAAACACCAAAAAGCAAATACCATAGAGTTCATAAAACCAAGCAAGACCTCAAACCAAATAGAAGAAAGTAAAAGGCGCAGCTCCCACTATGTATAACATAAGTACAAAAATAAATATGAATAGTTGTAAATCTATATCATCTTATTCTGTCAAATGGATTTGTTTCTGACCCGCAAAAGGTCACTAGGTTTTGACCCACAAAGAATTTCTAGGTGTTGACCGACAGAGGATTTCTAGTTGCTGACCCATAGAGGTTCCCTAGGTGATGACCCACATAGGGTCACTAGGTGCTAACCCACAGAGGATCTATAGGGGCTAACCCATAGAGGATCCCTGTTATATTTTAACATCATATCTAGCCACTAGATTCCCAAACATAGAATGCTTGATTTCGGGGGGATCTTCTCCTTGAGCCATCAGTTGCACCTCAACCGCCAAAAAGTAAAACATAGAGTAACTCAAAGGATTGTCTTATTGTAAGTGTTCTAATGCAATAGATGACGATGTTTTGATTACCAGTCTGTGAGTTGTAGGTTTTTTAGTAAAAATGTCCTACTTGGATTTGAGTCTGATCCAAACCGGCCAAACTCTAACTTCCTCCAAAATTCAATTGGAGTATAGCAGAAGGACCTCTCTGTCACAAGGGTCCCAACACCACTGATGACACGTTGATCAAACTTCTGGTCTGAGTGATACGTGTGTTTTAGTAAATAAGGGTCAGTGTTGTTTGGGCTTAGGATAATCTGGTTAGACTAACCTGACCAACTCAACTCAGGGGTCCCACATACCCTAGAAAATTTCTCGACGGACCACCAGACATGCTTCAGTGGTCAGTTCATCACGCCGCCTACGCCAACAGTATCTGAGAAATTTCCTCTTCACCGCGAAGGTCCTAAAAACATCTTGCACCCACTTGGGACATTCCATTCACAAAGAGTGCACCTATGGAGGGGTTAGGACCATTTATTGTGTTGGAACGTACACTCCACTTTAGAATTTTTGAATTCGTGGAGGCTCAAGGGAGATGTTCAATCATATCAAGTAATATTGAATCACAAATAGATAAATCCCCAAATATAGTTACCCTCCCACATAAATTCATGAATTTAGGATCAACTTGTTCATGGGTAGTTTTTTATTTTTTTTAGAAAATAATAGAGAGGAACAAAAAATTTAAACAATCCCTACATTGTTGACATTCGATGTTGAAGTGTTCTTACTTGATGTTTCATAACTTCAACATCACTTTCAACTCCGTTCTTCGAGGTACATTGAAGATGATTAAGTCTTGTTGATGTTGTTCATTCATTGTTATAGAGGAAAACTACTTGCGATTCTTCAGATAATCCTCACAGTTTAATTCCCCATTCTCCTACATGTTAGCTTAAAAAAATTATTCACATCACAACATTTATGTTACGCTGTGATGTTGCACCATTATGTTGTTTTCATTTATAAAATAGCATCATTTTTATGATTACATTATTTCATCAATACACTGTGTGATATAGTCCATTATTGAGCTGCATTAATTTTACATGTCTCTATATAGTCTCTGCATAGTAGGGTCTCTCTCTAGAACGAAACAGTGAAAAAAGAAATAAAATAATTCCTTTAAATTATTTTATTATTTTTCTCGAAAATTATGAAAAATAACTTTTCTGGTCAGCCCTTTCTGGATGAAGATAAGTCATTTATATGAGAATAATGGTGTTTCGAAATCAATGGTTCCCTAGAATTTTTTATCCAAGCACCAGTTAAAAATATAGAAAAACTTGCTCACACATTTACTGAACGTACCTTCAAAAAAGTTCAAAATTCTGTTTCAGGCTCTTCGGACCTCAGAATCACGTGCTATCAAAGCATGAGATCTCACAATATTCCATATAATTTAAAAATGATAACACAGAGTTTTTGAGAAATTACATTCTACCCACCTTAGAGATTTACATCCCTGAATACAAAACAAGTGATAACCAAATAAGTGGGGGTACTGAGCTCTCTTAGAGATTCTCATGACACCACTAAACATGCACCATAGGAATCTACTGCTCATGTAAGACCCCCTCCAATCGTTCCTCTATCTCTATAAGAGTCTCTGCAAATGTTTCCCCATCGTCAACATCCAGCTCACCCCAGATGATGATGTGTGATAGATCATGCACGTATCATTTCAACTACGAAACATGGAAAACATTATGCACCCGGTGCTTCTGTGTGGGAAGGTTTAGGTGGTACGCCACCTCTCCAGTGATGCCCAGGATCTTAAAAGTTTCAATGAACCTCAAATATTCCTTTCTCCCCATCCAAATCATTGTAATCCTCATCAGGGTGACACCTGAAGGAAAACATGATCACCCTCCTCAAATTCCAACGGTTTTCATCTCATATCGGCATAAGACTTCTACCTGCTATGTACAATACTCATCCACTCCTAGATGGTTTTCACCCTCTCGGTGGTAGCATGTACCATCTCTGGACCCATGAGTGCTGACTCCCCTAGGTCTGTCCAGCATAGGTGTGATCTGCAAGGTCGCCCATTCAACACCCCAAACAATATCATACCAATGGTTAAGTGATATCTATTAGTGTATGAAAACTCCAGAAGTGTCAGGTGGTCCTACCAACTACGAACAAAATATAGGACATAGGAACAAATCATGTCCTTCACGGTCTTTATGGTCCTCTATGTTTGACTATCTTTATAGGGATGAAAAGTTGTGCTCAATCGCATAAAGTCTTGAATTCCTTCTGCAACCCCTTCCACAATAGAAATGTAAAGTGTGCATCACAGTCTAAGAATATCATAGAATGCACCTCATGAAGTTATAATATCTCCTAGACATAGATGCATACTATGCTCTCTACCAGTCCCAGATCCCAGATGGGTAGAAAGTGATCTGACTTTGTGAGTTGGTCAACGATCAACCAGATGGAATCATGGCCCCAGTATGTACTTGTCAACCCTGTCACAATGTTCATGGAGATACCATCCCACTTCCACTATTGTACATCAAGTTTTTGGGTGAAGCCTGCTAGAACCTGATTCTTGGCCTTCACTTGATGACAAGTGAGGCATCATTAAATGAACTTGGCAACTGATTTCTTCATCCCCAGCCACTAGTACTAATGTTGGAAGTCTTGGTACATCTTTGCCACTCCATGATGTAACGACAAAGAGGATGTATAGAACTCCCTAAACACCCCTCCTGCAATGTCAGGGGTACTATGGTGTTCCCTTTGAAAAGGATGACATTCTTTCCATTTATCAAAAATCAATCAGGATCTCATCCTAAGGATAATTGAGAACATCAGGCCTCACAATCATCGTCCACAAGTCGTACCTCACTAACTCACTATAAGAGTATGGGAGTGACAATCATAAACTATAGTTAATTTCCCATATCACTATCCATGAATGATATCTTCATTGTGGCTAGCTGATCTATCGTCTCACTCAGCAGCTACAAACCAGACCTCCTACTGAGTGCGTATGGAACCATGTTCCCCTTACCAATAATATAGACTATATCAAAGTCATAGTCCTGGTGGAACTTGATCCATTACCGCTATCTCAAGTTTATATCCATCTGGAGAAGATATCACTAAGACCCTTATTGTTGGAGTAGAAGATAAATTGTTCACCCATCATGTAGTGTATCCACATCTTCAAGGAAAAGACCATTGCTGCTAACTCTTGGTAATGGGTCGTGTAGTTCTGATCATGTTTCCTAAACTGTCACGAGCAATAGGTGATCACTGCTCGCTCCCGCATCAGTACACAACTACGTCTGGTCCCTAATACATCACAATAGACTACATACCCAACGCCCTCTTCTGGTAGACTCAATATGGGGGAACTCGTCATTCTGTAACTCAACTCATGGAAACTCTACTAGCATATATCCATCCATAAAAAAGGTTGTCGCTTATTTTTCAAAGTCGATAAGGGTTATGCTGCTCTAGAAGTGTTGGGTACGAATCTTTTTTAGTAACCAACCAACCCCATAAAACTCTACACCTCAGTCACGCTCTGGGGTGGCTCCCATGAAAGAATCGTCTCTATCTTGTCTAGATCCACTACAACTCCATCATTTGATATAACGTGTCCAATAAAGTGGACCTCCAAAATCCTTAACTATAACTTAAATAGCTTACCATAATGATGGTTCTCTTGGAGTGTGTATAGAACTATCTACAGGTGTGTAGTGTGCTCCTCCTCCGACACCGATTACACCAAGATTTAATCAATGAAAACCCCCACAAAACAATCGAGGCAAAGATATGAGATCCTATTCATGAGTCCCATGAAAACTTCTTGAAAATTGGTCATGTTTAAATGCATCACTAAGAACTCATAGTGGTCATAAAGGCACCCGAAGGCTATATTCAGTACATCCCCATCTCATACCTGAAGTTGGTGATATCCTGATCTAAGTTCTATCTTCGATAACCACATCGCTCCCTTCAGCTGGTTGAAGAGACCATCAATCCATGTAATTAGAGACTTGTTCTTTATATTCACCAGTTTCAGGCACCAAAATTCCACACATAGCCTCATGATCATGTCTGAATTCTTGGAAAAAAAACATCGGTGCTTCCCATGCAAAAACAATAGGCCTTACAAACCCATTATTCTACAAGTCCTCCTGTTGTACCCTAAACTCACAAAGATCTGTGAGACACATATAATACGCAGGTGTAGATATTGGTGTCATACCTGGGTAAAATTTAATGCATATGTATACCTCTCTATGAGGATTTAGTCCTAGGACATCTTCTAGAAACACATCCTCATATTCATCCACCACTATAACTAAACTAGGACTCCCCTCATCCACCACACCAAGCTGGAGGCTAGCCAACCGATGAGTGATCAAACGCATCCTCCTCTAAGAAAGTCCATCATTTGCTGCAAAGGATGCCTTATTGCCGATAGAGAAAAACCTGCACCCATTCTCGTGGACACACCACATGTTGCACCTAAAACAGTCGATCTGGGCATAGAATGTGGATAATCAGTCCATATGCAATATGATGTTGTAAAGCCCTGACGCTGCAACTAGGATATCCCAGCCAAATCTCTTTCCTCTTATATTAATCTCACACTACTGGTATGAGTGTTTAATCTCCAAATCCTCTCCCGTAGGAGTCAATAACTTTAAGGATTGAGCCAACGGATCCACTGGAATCCCTGAGCTTCAAATGAGGCCCATGGAAAGGAAAGAGTGACTGAAACTTGTGTATATGATAATTATAAATATGGTGGAGTATACAAAAATCATACTTCTAATCATCTATAGAGCACCATGGTCATATGACTCCATCACCTAAATCTAGCCCCACCCATGTCCACCTTCTCCTAGACCATAGGGTGGACCTCCTAGGGGTGGTGGTAGAAGTACCTTGAACTGTCATCCACCGCCTACCACTCGGCCTACTCCCCTAACACATCCTCCACCGTATAGACATCTTCACTCAAACCTCTATCACTATCTCAGAAATCCCTTGACCACATTCTGGTCATCCACATGGGGAGTCAGATAGTCATGAGCCACGTTCACCTACCCACCAAGTAAGTAACAAAATCTAGTCCTTAGATAACCTCCTCTACCTCACGAGCTCCACACCTCAGACCCTATGTCCTGGTGTCATCATCTGGAAGGTCTGTCCAGTTTGGTCTTCTGCGTCATCTGCCTAATACCTACTATAGATGAATCAGCCACTTGTTGCATAGTGGTGGAATTCGCCATCAGTGCATGCTCAGCTTGGAATATCTAAACTAGTATGTCTCCCTCTAACACTCCAGCCTGCCTCAGGATGCTGAGTGAAATCATTGATTCTCTAAACTCCCATCGGAATCCCTACTCAAAGGACTTGTCTCTAAGGAAAGGTACTTATACCATGTCGGTGGAGTAGCGGGAGAGTTCGGTAATAGTCGCTGAGTAATCGGCCACTGTCAGGTTGCACAGCTTTAGATGCAGTAATATCTAAATACACACTGAGCATAGTGTCGTTGGTACGAACTCCACCCTAAAGAGGCTCTCTAAGTCCGTCCAGACAAGGGTCATCTTCTCGTGTGTTTGGTGCGTCAAAATCCACCACCTCTATGTCGTTCCTTGATAAAGGATGGTGTCGATAACTACCATCTAGACTATCGGTGTCTCCACTAGGAAAAAAACCTGAGTAACTGCCTCTATCCAATCCTCAGATGCCTGAGGATTTTTCTTGCCTTGAAACCTCAAACGTCTTTATCTCTGGAACTCGTGCAGCATGCTTAGTCATTGTGCATTGTCTACTAGTAGGGATGGTAGAAAATACTACTCTTCAGTTGGTGGTGTTTCTGGTACACTACCTGAAGGTGCTAGCATTGTATGTGGTCACTGAATCGACACCTCAACACATGGTGGACCATCGTCATGATCTCTCACTAGAATTTGTGCTATCTGTCTTCGTGGAGGAATCCTGCAGAGAAACAGATGTGCCACGATCAATAGGATATACCTAGTGAGCTGACTCAAAAGATATTAAAAGAAAAACTTTTTCGAAACACGTGAAAATAGTGTTACATGAACCGAGTTGGAATACAAAATTTAGGATCCTGATGTATGGATACATTGGATGCCGCACCAATATTGGTCTCCATATCCTAAAAGTCGAACAAAAAACACATAACAATATTGCCTCATCAAAGAAACTAAGGCTCTTAGTTCTTCTGGTAGAACCAACAACCACTAATACCACTTTTTCATGACCCATCAACTGGGGCCTATGTTGGGACTACCCCATGCCCACCTTCTATAGACTAGGGGCTAGTAACTAGCATCAGAAAGGCATATCCCTAGAAAGTTAAGGCATTTCCTTTAAACCTATACACACACATTACCAACAACATCCCAACACACTGAAAAGTTGAAACAAGTATACCACTAAAAAAAGTTGAGTTCTAGTACAATAGAAAGTAAGTGGGCCAGAATACAAACCCAATAAGTAACTGAAAACTGTAATGTACAAAAAAAACTCTGATTTCCATCTGCGGAAAACCCCACCTGATCATGAGAGTAGTTAAGCTACTGGAAGTAAATGTAGTATAGTATGTCCTTTTTCCCGATCCTACTCGGCCCCACCTGATCTTATGCCACCAAGTCCATCTTTATAGAGTCTGTCAGTCCCATACACCTGAGAATCTCTATTGTAACACCAATCATCTACACCATACACAGCACGTGTGAGCAAAGATCATGCTGGGGTGATTATAACAATACTTAGTAGGTACCCTGATACCCCTGAAGGGATCTCATTAATCTGCAATGAAAAACACCAAAAATAAAATAAAAGAGAGTTCATACTACCATGTAAGACCTCAACCACATATCACAAAGTAAAAGATGCAGATCATACTATGTATAACATAAGTATAGAAACACATAGGATTAGTCAAAAATCTAGATCATCTTATTCGGTCGAGAGGCTCTGTTGTTGACCCGAAAAGGGTTGCTAGGTGCTGACCACAGTGGATCACTAGGTGATGACCCATAGAGGATCTCTAGATTTTGACCCACAGAAGATCACTTGGTGTTGACCCTCAGAGGATCACTAGGTGCTGACCCACAGAGGATCGCTAGTTTCTAACCCACAGAGGATCACTTTTCTTTCTTCATGTCACAGCCAGACACTATATTCCAACACATAGCACACATTATTTTTAGAGGATCCTCCCTTTGAAATATTGGTCATACCTCAACCACCAAGAAGTACCATATAGAGTAACCCAAAAGATCTTTTCATCATGAGGATTCTAACGCAACAGACGGTGCATCGTTCGAATGCTTTATCTGTAATTTGTAGGCTTTTTAATAAAAAGGGCCTCATTGGATTCAAGTCTAATCCAACATAGATGTACGTAAACTTCTTCTATAACTCATGTGGATTATACCAAAACTATCAGTCCATTTAAAAGTTTCTAACTACACTGGAGGCATGTCAATTAGACGCTCAGTCTGAGAGATATGAGCATTTTATTAAACAGTGGTCTGTAGCATCTGGGCCCGAACTGACCTAGTTGGACCGACCCGACAAACTCTGGACAGAACTCCCACATAACCCAATTTAATTTGATGGACTCTAACTAACCTATTTTAGGTCGGGGACTATTTTTTCCGGCCTGGAATGTGGGCCATGCCTAATGGGCCTCACTGGACCCAGCCCGGTTTGGCCTAGGGTCCTGCTCGCCGGGTCAACCGGTGTCACAGTCTCATCTGGCCTGGCCCAAAGGGTGCGAGTTCGGCCCACATGCCAAAGACCACCCTCATAGTGCAGCTTGTGTGGTGTCTTCCATCAAAGATGTGGTAGCCACGCCATGTTTGGCTCCCCTGATGGCCCTACGGACGGTGGGCCTCCTCCAGCTGCGGTCGACGGACCGCGACTTGCCAGCTGCCCGGACAGCCCGAACACAGGCCACCCCTCCGCGTGGTGCCTACCTTTCACCAAAACTCCTTCCACAATGTCTAGTTTGATACGACCTTATACTGCCTCAGAGCACTGCCAAAATTCTCGGTGGACCATCGGACGCGCTCTGGTGGTCTGTTATTCATGCCTCATCAACAAATATCTTCCGGGAAAAGTCTTCTTCACTATGAAGGTCCAGACAACATCTTGTCTCTACTTTAGATAATTTTTCACAAAGAGAGAACCTACAGAGGGCTCCTGGCCTTTGTTCATGTCGACCTATCCCCTCCACTTTAGAAGTTTTAAATATGGGGAGGCTCGGCGAGATGTTCAATCATATCAATTAATGATGAAACCCCGATATAAAAATCCCCAAATATAGTTTCCCACCCACATAAATGAACGAATCTTTGATCAAACTGTTGGTGGGTTAATACACATTAATTTTTTTAGAAAAAACGTTGAAGAACATCAAATTTAAAAAACCCTACCTTATTGATGTTCGATGGTGAAGCGTTCACCCTCAAAGTTTCACAACGTCGACGTTGCTTCCAGCTCCATTATTCGAGGTATGTCGATGATGATGAAGTCTCACTGACGTTCATCATTCTTCATTGGATAGGAAAACTATCAACGGTTCATCAGAGAATCTTTATAGTTTAGTTCCCCATTATTTGATGTGTTGTCTTAATAAAAATAATCAATTCGTAGCGTTTCTATTACTCTGCGACGTTGTGTCGTTATGTTGTTTCATTTATGAAACAACACCATTGTTATATTTACTTTATTGCATCATTACACTATATGATACATACCATTAATGGGCCTCATTAATTTTCCTTGTCTCCACTTGGTCGCTGAACCGTAGCATCGTCATCTGCCACCCAATGGTGAGTAAGAAAAAAAAAAATTCCATCAAATTATTTTATTATTTTTCTCAAAAAATATGAAAATAACTTTTCCGCTCATCCCTTTTCGGCCAAAGTTAAGTCATTTTTAGGGGAATACTGACATTATAATCTCAATGGTTCCCTCATATTTTTTATCCATGAACTAGTTCAGAAGATAGAAAAACATGAAATTAAAAATTCTTATAGTGTGAAAATATTATATGGGAAATCAATGATAAATTTCTATAGTATAATAAATATAAAAAAGGATTATAGAATGGTTTAAATGGGAGATAAAGATAGTCTATCATAAATATAGAACAATTTTGATAATAATTTCATTGAATATGAAAACAGGGAAGCATAATCACATGTATTTCAATTGGTAATTTCATATAAAAAATACTTGAATCAAAAGGTAGATGAGGATAATAACCCTTTCCTTGATAAGTGGCTTTATAAATCATGGGTGGAATCTATAGAAGCATATGAACTTATTGGGTAGTATTTATAGAGGGAAAGGAAATGAAATTATTTTATAAATTTAAATTGGTTACAGAGGGATGAAAGACTTGGATGGAGTGATCCCCTTTCTGTATGTGAAAATATGGGCTTTGTCATAGAAGCTAATGTTATGTAAAGATTAATAATGGTATCACAAGGGGGTTAGGTGTGATTGGTGAATTAGGTGAATTAATACTTGTGAAACATGTAGGTAAAACATTATAACATGACAAATGTATTCTATAGGGTCTATGAGTATAATTTATTTAGTAAATCTGAATCCACATTAGATTAACCTATGTAACAATTATTATTCTTAATTAAATATTAATAACGATAATTATTTTCTCAATAAAAATATATTATGACCCTTTTTATGAAATTTAATCATGGTAAATCAAAATATGGGATCCATTTAAGATAATAAAATTTCTTGATATGATGAAATTAACATATAAACAACAACTTATAATGTGTATAATAACATTTTTCTAGAAAACCATGCTTTAATTATTAATAGGTATTGATCTTATTTAGACATAATTATCAATGAAATGAGAGATACATTACTTATAAATTTGTTCAAAAAAAAATTAGAAAAATAATTAATATATATTCATTTTATTTATAAATTACATAATATTTTTAAAAATATTATTCTTTAACAAATAAATATTTTACTGAGGAAACAAATATTTTCCATGGTAACATAATTTTCTTTAAAACAAATAAATTTAGATTATTATTTAATTGAAAGATTAATTTATAATATAGGAATATTAATTTTAAGTTTTACTTTTTAAAGTAAAAAATATTTTTTATTATTTTCTCATGAAATGAATAAAATCCCATTTTAAAAAGTGACTTTTAATGCTTAAAATATATTTGTATAATAAAAGTATCAATTGATTTTATTTTCTTGAAAAAAAATTGTTTATAAAACTTATAAAATATATGTGAGCTTCTTTGAAATCGAAATATACATTTTACCTACCATATATTTAACAAATGGATAAAAGTAAAAGTTATTTCATTTATGGTAAAATATTACTTATGTTAATATATTGTTAATTATGGGTTTTTTATTCAGAATAGAATTCATAAATGTATTGTTTTACTATATAAATAATTTTAGAGTCAATAATTTTTTTTATAATCTTCTATGTCTTACTAATATAATTATCATTTCAAAAAAAGGTTTTAGAACAACTATATTTTCACTATTCCACAAAAATAACATAATTATTTAATAAATATCATTCAAATTCAAACTATAATAATTATAACATACTAAATTAAAAAATAATTTTAATTTTATTTATTTCTAATTTTAAAATTTACGAAATAATTTTTTAAATAAAAATATAAAATTAGAATTAGTAATACTATTTTATTAAAAAATCTCCATAATTAACATTAAGTTTTTTTTACATTAGTTCATATAAATTTATAATTTTAAAAAAAAAAATTTCAAAAGTGATATATTTTTTTATAATGATGAAATGTAAATCCCTTAAAGAAAGAAATTTCCATGAAAAATATTACTTTTATTGTAAAATTACTTATTTATATTCTAAAATTTTAATTTTTACTAGTTGAATTATTTTAATCACTTTCTATAAATTTTATAAATACAAATACCATAGATTAAAAATTATAATTTTATTAGTGTAACCCATATATACATATATTTTAATATTTTGATATTATATTCTTATTTCCTTATTTTTTTAATCATGTATTATTTTATTATAAATTTACTACTAATAATAAAATTCTCTTGTATACCTATTAGATACAATTATATCTAATGATGATATTTATAATGGTCAGATTACATTCTTATATATAGTCCTACTAAGCTAATTATTTCCATCCAGAATTCTATCATCACAATTCCCATTTATATGTTTTTCATTTTATATCTTGAAATATGATATATCCTTTCATGATGTTCTTCCTCATTATAAATTTTACATACTATTTTTTACACTAAACCATGAATAAAATCCATATTTTTCTGGAAATAATATACGTTCAAATCCCATGGTCATTACAACCACCCCCATATCAGGAGCAGCTTTTTTAATCCTTCATGGGGTGTTTCAAATTAGTATCAAAGATTTTTTTTATCTTGGGACAATGTTAGTTAGAGTTAGAGAAAGTAATTTTTTCATATGGGAGGTAAACTAGAAGAAAACATGTCCAACAAGACTCTAGATGAATCCAAAATTCACAAGGGTAGGCTCGATGTCTTAAATAAGTACTCTTGGTTTCTAAGCTTCCCGATGTGGAGTGATTGTGGCTCTATATGAGTCATTTATTAGAGAAAATACCATGTGAGTTGTTCATGTATAATTATAGAGGCATGATTAGGCCACGATATGTGAACCTATGAGAAATATTTATTATAATATTGCCTCACTAGGATCTAATAACAATAAAATCAAGAAATAATATATTTCATATATTCTTGAATACCTTTTATGGGGAGATTTGATTAATATAGATAGAGGGGATTTTTTTAATTTTTATTATTTTAATTTTTTATATTCCACGGAGTAATTGTTTTAGATATTTATATTTGTGATCAAAAAAAATTATAAAAACAAGACAAATGGCGTGGCCTGAGTCCTTTATAAAATGGATTGTGATTTTAATTTTTTTTTTAATTTGGGAGAATAGCTATAGTAATGAATTTTAAAATCAGAAATTTAAATATGATTTTTCTTCAATTACATGACCAGTAAGGATGGATATTTGGTGCCATTATATTTTTTGTTAGATACATATTGATGCTGATTGGTATTGGGAAGCTCATATGTGTTATGATGAGTGTAAATAAATATAAATTTTCTTTCATTTATGAAATTAGTACATATGTAAACTAAGGTACTAAATGTTTTGGACTAAACTCATATAGACATAGAATTCAAAATTGTGTGTTTGGATTGGTTTGGTATGATCTTTTTTAGATATTGTGTGTTTAGATATTATTGAATTTGTTTCTAGATTCGTCTCGAGTGAGTTGATTTTAATTTTGATATTCATGTAGTTTTTATCATTTGATATGTGTTTTCAATATGAAATTTATTTTTGGATAAAAAATAGATTGATTTTTTTTATTATTCTACTCTTATGGTTGGGATCACCATAAAAAAATAAATGTGTTGATTCTTTCTATTTTGGGACTGCTCGGTGTGTTTTTTCACCTTATTAGAGTTTTGTATTGTTTATGACTTGGGGGATCAATGGATTGGTTTTTTGATCTTTGATTTTTTATGGTTAACAAGTAGTAAATTTGTTTTTGTGAGGTGATATAGATAATAGATTTAATGGTGGATGTATTGGTGATTTTAGAGTATTTATTTTGATAAATAATGAACTTGGGTGGGGATATATTTCATTTGATTGATGTTTTCATTCCCATGATCTATGTCACCATGAAAATGAATGAACTGGATTCCATAACACCATTAGAATTATCCTTGTATGCACAAGTAATATTGATAGAGGACATGGCACAAAAGTTATAATGGGATACTTATACCATAATTTCTATAAAATAGCATAAATCATCACAGAATATATATATATATATTAGATTTAATAATTAAAAGAAGGGATAAAATAATAAATAACATATACATTCTACCAAATAATAATTTAAAAATTATATAATATTTAAATAAATGTGGAGTGGTAGTGTCATGTTTTCACAAAACATATAAATGATATCTCTCATAGTTTGAACTTAAACATATAGTATAAAATAAGAATCAGGAAAATAAAATAAAATTAAAATAGTCTCAAGTGAATGCTGAGTCACAACTCATAACTCATACCATGATCCTAATCAACCATCAATAGTAGAGACTTACCCATACCTAGATAACATAACATTGAAAACTCCTAGTACATGGGGATTCAGCAACATGTTTTTGTAATCATCTCTCCCTCATGTTGTTTTCATGATCACAAACACGCTCTTATGTATCTAACAATTTTATTTATGTGATATTAACTATTTTTAATAAAATCAAAATAAATGATTTCATTTAATATCAAATATCTATTGATGGTATGATGAAGGGTTGGTATTATATAAATTCACTCTCCAAGACTTTTGAAGGAATTTTGAAGATTAAAAAATGATTTAGGTGGAAGTGTAGGAAGATTATATTAAAGATAATGGTGTAAAAGTAGCACTGGCTACCAGGTGTAAAGAACTAGCCAGCTGGTGAAGTATGTCCTGTAGGAGAATCTTTCCAAAAGTTTGATCTGCTAGCCAATTGTTCTAGAAGAACCAGAATCTTCTCTAGGTGTCCCTTAAACAAGCTGTGGATTTACCAACCATGTAGTGGTGATCATCTAGTATCACACTACTCCTTGAATCCCACTATCTACACAATATAGAAAATCGTGTATCCAAATGTGTTGAGAAATATTTAGAGAGATCAAATTTATTATTTTTAAAAATATAATAATGTGCTCTTCAGTGGATTAAATTAACTAGGTGAAATCAAAAAATATTTCCAAGCCATTTAGTGTATAAAAAGAATCCCTTGGATCTATGAATGATGCATTTTATTCATGAACATGTTATTTTTTAAAATTAATGGTGTATTTAAAACTGTATCAAATATTCTCATAAATCCATAAATTTCCCTATTCAATTAAGGATCTTTAAAAATTTCATAATCTAATTATCCTCTATTGTAATTCACTTCATCAATGAGATTTGTGGGTATTATTGTAAAGGGTTTTCCAAAAGATAAAACCAATTTCCTAAACCTATAATACCTAATGTTTCACACACTATAAAATTAATGGTTTGGTTATATGGCTATAAGAAAATATCAAGAGGGATCTCATAGTAAAAAAAACATAGAGATGGTTTTCTTATCCATTATTGAGACAAATGCCTTCATAAAATTGACCTATCAAGTCGACGGGTGGAGTTTTAGGGGCTCACATTAATATTTACATGAAATCCATATCAAATCATGTTTTTTTCTATATACTTTTTTAAATTACATCATTTACAATCAACTAGTATTCATGAATTGATTAATTTTGATCATATTTATGTCTAAATTAAATCAATAATATTTTTATTATGAACTTCAGTCAAATTTATCGACTATCTAACTTTAAGATTATCATTTTTGTTATTTTTAGGGCTTTATATTTTTAATAGAAATAATCAAACCCCAATTTCTATAATCTCTAAATAAAAAATGGGAATCAGAAAGATTTTTATTTCATTTTAAAAACTCTTATTTTTAATTTAGTTTTATTAAAAAATAAAATAAGCTCTCTAAGTTATTTTGAATATAATTTTTTATTGCGGAATATCATTCCAATACATCAACTCTAATTTTCTGATGAAAGATATTACTCTAATAAGAATAATTAGATATCAACATTCCATGATAGTATTTATTATCCTGCTTTGAAAATTGTAATACATGAGTCTGCTCTAATTAAAGAATCCAAAGAAAGATGGAATATAGAAGATATTAAGAATTATGAATTAAATAATAATTAAATGAATGCCTTACATTGTTTCTTATATATAAATAAGATTATTCAAATTTTCATAAGAATATTTACCAGTCATATTTATAAATTATTAGAAGTAAGAAATATAGGAAAAAATAACAGTTAAATATTCAATATTAGATATGTTTCACCTTGATTTTGAACTTTTTTCATTGAATTATAATGAATATATTATAGTAATTTATAGAGTATTTACTAACTTCTTTTTTGGTAGAATATCCTTTATAGATGACTTGTCTTTAGAAAATCTCATTAAAAAAACTTATGGGTGTTACCAATATCATGAACTAAAAAATTGATTATTATCCAAGAATCAAAAGAAGTTAAAAATATATAAGGATAAGAACTCATTGGATACCTAATTTAATATGAAATAATGATGAAATTACAAGTTTAAAAGAGGGAATTTAACTCAAATATGTCAATAAAACTATCACCTCATAGCTACTACTGATGAAAAAACTCATATATGAGTTAATATATTATAAACTTCTTTCTCATAACATGTCCAATCATTTAAAAATGAATAAATCAAATAAATGATCCAACATTTCAAATAAAATGGTGGAACTGGTGGCCATTTTCTATGAATGTAAAAACAATAAAGGTAACCACAAACTATAGTTCCTCATGTAAAAGGAAAAAAAATAAGAATAAAAAAATAGTTTTTTACAGTCCCTATATTGAGTATGAGTAATGACTCCTTAGAATAAACTTTTTTATCCATGTACAGTGAATCATGCCTGAAGTTACTTATGAAACATGTTGATGAAGACATAAAGATTAATACTCACTTTAATATTTCCTTCTATTATTCCTCTTCTCATTCCAATTCTATTTATCCTTACTTCCCTACTAATTTATTCTCCTCAAGTCACCTAAATTATGAAGATTTAAAATACTCTTGAATTAAACTTGAAAATGGTTACCATCAATTTTATCCTTAAGATGATTAACATAAAAATAAATATAATTAATTCATTATTTAAAAATAAAATTCTAAAAAGATAATACAAAAACCCCAAGAATGAAAATCAACATCTTGTTACAAAAATAAAAAATCAACTGAATATCAATGATTATGAATCACCAATAAATGACCTCCATAATTCTCTTTTTAAATTCACATAAGGTAAAAAAAGGAAATGGTTTTTTGCATCTCAAAAAACTAGAAAGGTTCTAGTCAAGAACATTTAGTCTACTCATGCAAGAACTTCTAAAAATTCTTTGAAATCATATTTTATTAAAGGTTTTTCTAATTAAAAAAATAATTACAGTGATTGAACCATCCATTTAATATATTAATGTGATTAAAAAAACTCACAATGTGGATGAATAAAATGAATTCATCTCTCTTATAATATTACCAAAACAAAGCCTTTAAAAAAAATCTGGATTCAAAAATAATTAGGTCCTATCATAATAATACCTAAATTTGTGTTGGTAAAAAAATATTAAATCGTTTAATTTTATTGATAAGTTTCATTGGAGAAAAAATAAATAAACACCATTGTACCTTGATATTGGTTTCTCAAGACACATGTGTGGTCACCTCCATGAATTCAATAATATAAATAATTTTTAATGAGGTCACATCTCTTTTTGTGATAAATTTAGGAGAAAGGTAATATTTGAAGTTACTATTGGTTTTTAACATGTATTTAATAAAAAATGATTTATTCATTAAAGGATTCGAGAAAATTTTAATTATCAATTTTAAATTATATGACAATTAGTTCAAAATATCCATTAAAAATGATTTCTACAAATATATTTTTTCAAAAGATTAATTTATATTTACCAATTAATTATTATAAAATTTTTATACAATGATTTTGAAAATATAATTCTTATAAAAATGACTAATGTGTAAATGTAAACGTTAGAAGTTCATGGATTTGGAACTAATGCCTTGGTCATTTTATCACTTACCCTCTTATCAAATCTATCTAATATCAACTAGTGAGATACCTTTCTAATTTGTATTTAAATGATGACATGTTTTTTGAAGCATACAATCATGGTATGAAATAAAAATAAACCTTTCAATAAAAAAATATAATTAATTTTAAAAACCACATGAAATAACCTATATTAGACTTTTTATTCATAATAAAATAGACTTTTTGTACTCTCTTAATTTTTTATGATTTTACATGATTCATGTGGGCATATTTCTAAACTCATGAAAATTACTGTGGAAATTAATTCCCCATACTTTCTAAAAATATATAAAATTAAAAAGGGTTTAAAATAATTTAGATTTATTGTGATCATGGTGAAAATTTTGATAACATGGATTTTATTTATTTAGGTGCGTATAAATGATATAATCATTCTTTTTCGTCTATTCAATCCGCTAAACAAAATCGGGCAGTATAGTGAAAAAATAAAAGAATCCAAGAAGTTTACAATCTATTTTAAATGAATTTTATCAATTAAAATATGTTTTCCTTGTGAACATGAATTATTGAGGCTATATTATTAATTTTGATATCAATAGGCCTCTTCATAAGAAAATACATTGTGATTATTGGTATGATAAAATACCTAAGGATCTATTTTCCAACTTTATACATGAAAATGTTTTATATTAAACCCCAAATAAAGTCTTTTTATGTTTGATTCTAAATCCTATGAAGGTATATTTCTTAGATAATTCAACTCAAACAAAGCATATAGTTTTTTATCAAAATTAATAAAATGGTGGATGAATTAATCCATATTTTTTATGAAAATATTTTGAATCCACTTTCTCAATATATTATTGAAATGTTATTTTAAATAAACCTACTAAAATTAAAGAAGATGTAAGAGAAATATAATATTCATAATATTGTTTTACTAAACATTAAAAAATAAAATAAAAACCATCTAATTGATAATTTCATTAGTGATTTAGAAGTGGTAACTCATACATATAGTTTGGTCTTAAATAAGGGTGAACATATTCCTTTTCCACTCACATTTAACCCCAAAACCTAAATAAATCCTTTAATGATGAAAATTGGGTACTCTACATGCAATAATAATATTATAAATACACTCAAAATGATTTATGAACTTTGTGGATGACTGAAGGATCATACCATTATTGACTCTAATTGTATTTTTTAAAATAAACATGATGAATAATGTAATATAACAATAAAAAAATATTGTATAGTTTCAAAAGGTTATATCCAAGAATAATTAATTGTCTATGGAGAAACCATTAACCTATATCTAAATGATAATTCCCATGAATATTTTTGGAATACACTTCCAATCAAGATTTAAAATATTTTCAAATGGAAATTAAAATCATATTTCTATGTGGTTTTATTTCTAAAAATATTTTTTCGAAAAAATTACCTAGTTTTAAAAATATTTATTTTCCAAATTATATTTTTAAATTATCAGAATATAATTATAGTATAAAACAGTCCCCTTAGTCTTGTTATGAATGTATCTCAAATTATCATCCATCAAATAATTTTAAGATGGGAAAAATCAACTCTACTCTATTTTTAAAATATGTATAAAATAAATTATTACAATTAAAAATTTATGTTGATGATGTGATTTTCTTCTTCCAATGAAATAGTATGTTTCAATTTTTCTTTTTTAATAAAGAATGAACTTTAGATAATCGTCACGGATGAACTCGAAGACTTCCTTGATTTTAAAATGTATCCAAATTCCAAAATAATTTTTTCAAACAAAATAAAATACACCAATGAACTCTTAAAATGATTTGGAATGTTATTATTTAATGGAATTAAAATTACCATGAGTATGAATGGTAATATTATTTCAGATGAAGTCAGTAAACATGTTGAAAACAAGGTTGTTATAAGTATGTTCGGTAGTCTAATTTAAATTACTATGACCAATGTAGAGATTATTCTTTGTTTTTTTCTTTATTCGCATTTTCCATATCATCCAAAATAATCACATTTAAAATTTATCAAAATAAATTTTATGTATTTCAAAGTTTCATAGGATCTCTGTTTATTTTATCCAAAAGGATCTTATTTTTAAGTAACTTATTTTTCTAATTCAAATTTATTTCGATTCCAAATAGATTAGTAAATTACTATTAGAATATCCCATCTACTAGTACAATCCCTCATATTTTTTAGTAGTAATAATGACTACTCTATTTCTAATTTCATATCTTAAGTGTAATATACAGCCACTCAGAGTTATTATGCCCAAATTCTAGGTACAAAATACACTCTCCTAAACTTTGTGATAAAATTCAAAACTATTTTCAAGTATGTAAATACCAGTGTAATCAATATATCTAAAAAACATTTCAAAAAGTCTCATAATAAACCCATTGACATTTAACATTATTTCATAATCATCACATTCCAAAACATAATATCATGTTTCATTTTGTCCCAACAGAATATCAACTCACTGATATTTTCACCAAACATCTAGTCCAATATTATTTTTAAATTTCAAAGGTAAATTTTAAATGTTTTTCTTGAGACATTAATTCATTTTATCTTTGGATATCTTGATCTCTCTTTCTCGTTAAAATATTTTAAAAATATTTCTTTAACACTTTTTAAAAAATTGAATTTATTTTTTTATTTATTTATCTATTATTTTTAATTTTTCTATTATCTCACTATTGTTATCATTTTTTGGGGATGAATTTATCTATTTAATGAATAAATTTTCCTTAAGATGTATATTTTTGAAAAATTATTTGCTTATTAGTGTTCAAAATATTTTTTCATATTCTAAAAATCCCAAAAACATATAAATAAATTACCCTTTTATCTCTTGTAAATTTTATTTTAAAACTATCTTTGATACATTATATTTATCATTATTACCTTTAATTTTTATATTTTTTTTAAAAAATCATATAATTACTTTTTTATTCAATTGAGAAATATACCTCTCTTAAATAATATTCTTTTTGAGTAAAAATATTATTTATATATAAATGTCTCGAGCTTTTCTCTTGAGATATTTTTGAAAAAATCCAAATCAAATAAATATTTTCAAAGTATCTATCAAATCAAATGAATAAAAACTATAAGAAATTTTGATTAATAAAATATTTCAATGAATGTGAATCCATTCCATGATGAAAAGTCAGTTGTGGTAAGGTACGAATTGGTTTTACTTTTTTGACGCTCTCCCCCTTTATTTTAAATTTATTCTGCATCAATTAATTATTCTACATTTATTTTCTTTTAATATTATTTTCCTTTTGTTCATTTTTTAATTTTTTCATATTTCTTTTCCACTTTGTACATTTTACACACTTTCTATAATGCTTCAATTAATTAGAGATTTTGGATGTTGATAATTTTTTTTCAAAATCACTTATTTATCTTTTTCTTTTATTACCTTTTAATTTTTTTATCTCTATATATAATATTATTATAATTTGGGTAGTTTTTTAAATAAAACTATTTTGACTAAATTTTTTATACTTTTTATTATATTCATAAAATTTTTATTTTTTTAAAATCATTTACTATCTTATCATTATTTCTCAAAATTATTTTTGATAATTTCAATATTCCTAACTGAGTTTTAATAGAATCTATTATTAATGATAGTTATTCTTTAATATTTTTCTATATATAAAGTTCTTATATTTTGTATTATAACAAAGGGGGATATCATAAAAACTTATTTCCTGAATATTCTAAAAAAATCAAATGGTGGGATTTAAAATTTTAATTATTCATGTAAAAACATGTTTTAATTTTTTTATTATTAAATTTATTAAACTCCGATATCTTGAATTTTCATTGATATCATAATTTTCTTTTACTCTTGATTTGTTTATAATTTATATTTCTAATTTATGTATTTATGATCGTTAAAAATGGTGAAATTATAGTACCTATATTTCATATGGAGTTATCAAGATCACAAACACTCTCTTTTATATCTAACAATTTCATTTATGTGGGTTTTAGTATTTTTATTGAATTCTGAGTCATTTATTTAATAGAATCACTAATATCTATAAGATCATTAATGATAGATTTTTCTTTTCATAAATCAATATTCATGACATTGGAAACAATATATAAGATTATAATTAGTCTTTTGGTTGAAATGGAGGAGTACTATCTTGTAGTTAATGGTTTGAAGGAAGCACTGGATACCTGGTGAAAGGCACCCACTAGTCGATTCCATGTGTCCATAAGAAGAATCTATCAAAATAGTATAACAGTGGGCCAATTTAGTCCCATTAGATGACCAGTGGTGATGTAAGAAGTATGATATTGTCCATGTATCTATCGGCAAACCCATACATAAACTTACCAACCGATGGTAATCCTCTCGTAGCACCCATCTCCAAGGAGTTCCCCAACTACCCAGTGGTTGATATCGGGTATCTAGTTATATTAAAAAAGATCCAGAGAGCTCACATTTATAAAATTAAAAACAACTATAAATGTGTAATTTTATGGATTCAATGATCCCTATGAATTATTTAATATTATCTTGAATTTTATATGCAATTAATATCCTCTCTTTTATCCATGTGAGGAGTATCTTACTCTCAAACATCTTCTCGATCTAAATCATTGGTGAATTTCTAGATCTACCAAATATTTAAAAATATCCCTCATATTCACAATTATTTATTGTCTCTCTATGATTTCTCGCACTCTCTTTAGGCCATATTATTATTTAATCCATATAATATATTTTTAGCATCATTTTAAATAGTTTTCCAAAATAAAATCTCTATTTTATTGACCTCCATTCACTGATGGTTCACACTCTATAAAACTGTGTAATGGGTTACATGGATATTAGAGAAGATCCAAAGAGAACTCCCATTAAGAAATTTG
The DNA here is from genome assembly GCA_963277665.1 of Viscum album. NCBI lineage: Eukaryota > Viridiplantae > Streptophyta > Magnoliopsida > Santalales > Viscaceae > Viscum > Viscum album. The sequence goes on from OY728134.1 coordinate 69,379,482, forward strand.
AATGAAAAATTTTATTGGTAATGGTTGAAATGAAATTAATTATTTAATTGAAATCTTAAGTTAGGGGCAGTGCAGTATGGGCTCTCATCGAGCTTTTTCAAAACTCGTAATCAAACGGTGACCAAATTCTATTTAATTTCTACATGGTATAATTCACAATTGACTAATGTGCTTGAATAAATTTAGTTAAATAGTTTACATGATTAAATTACATTGATATTTTTTTTATTATATATTCAAATTGAATTTATCAGTTATCGTGATTTCAATTTATTATTTTAAATAAATGATTTCATTTTAAATTTATTAAAATAGAAACTCATACCCCTATTTCCATAATCAATGACCAACGCGGGTGAGTATAAAAAAATAGGGTTTCAAAAATGGTGTCCCAAAATATATCCACTAACATAAGTGCATGTATAGTGTGGCATTCTATGTTTAGAAATAAACAGAGAATTTTAATAATATTACATATTTATCAATTATGAGTGAAACGTAGTCACCCAAGTTTGACCATTATTTCCACTTATAAGGTAAGTATTTTTCTAAAAATATCACATAATCATTTTACAAGATTATTATTTGATGTTAGTTTCATAGTGTATATATCTCATTATAATATAATGACTACTCACTTGGTAGTATGCCCCAATAACATAATTGAAGCTTGTGTCACAGCATCACTATGATGAAATAAATATCATTGCGTGTGAAATGCATCCCAAAATAATATTCACATCCATGGTAATGGAGTCCTCATGTCCAAACATTTGTAAGTAGTTATCACAACATGATGAAACTATCGAACTAGAGAATAATGTTTATAACCACAATCACTCATAATTTAGAATTTCATCACTTAACATGAGAAATAATATAATTATAATGGAATCATGTGCAACACTCATATATACATCAAATACCCTTCCATGGAACAATATCCACTTGGTTAATACCTGCCACATTCATAGGAATAATACCTATTGGGAAATTCATCCTTTCCTTATGTTCATTCTAAACTAATTACAAACAAAATCACTATGTGAATCGCATTATAAAAAATATCCAATATGTTAAATGGGGATTTACATCCCAACATTACATGTATAAAACCCTGACATCAAATATATGAATGTATGGTAATAACATAGTTTATCTTGAATGGAATACCAAATGGGGGAATATCAACCCCACATAATCCATTATTGGAACTGTGGTCATAACATCCAATAACATATCCAAAACATGATAATAAATAACAGTAAATAGATTAAAATGATCTTTTAATAAATTTTTATTTATATTTTTAATATCATCCAACATGAATTACATAATTTTTTTTGTACACTTGACTTGTTCCATTAAGGATAATAGATACATTACCCTACAGGTTTTAGAATCAATTATGGGGGGAAATGTATCCCAATTGTAATTTAGCTAGCCTAATGATAAATGGAAACTAGAAATATTTTTAAGCATCACATCATAGGTGGACCACACCATTATGCACATCTCATACCTCAAAAAGGCCTAAAAACACTAAATTAGTGTCCATATTGTAAATATAAAACTCAGGAGAAGCTTAAGTGTTCCAAAAGAGCTAATAGATACATACATTAGGTTTTGTTCATAGACATATATATCCATGGAAATATTATGTGGATACTATAGGGTAAACAATATCTCAAAAAATCCTTACCATATTGAAATTGAGGTTATTGTAATAAATTTTGGATTTATTTTTGGCAAATCACACAGAGGTGGTGGGGTTGTGTATCACACATCTATTGAAACAAATTTAACTCACATTTATCAGTTAAGGACCAACTAACTTATACTAATAAGGTCTATCTCATTGAATATCTCAAATGATTTAACCATATATTTTATAGTGTGGACAACATATTAAAACCCACAAAATCATGAAATAATTACTAAAACATGGACTAATGGTGAAAAATAAAAAAAATATGAGAATAGGAGTCAAAAAAGCACATATTCTGCTCCATTGTGATTTAATGACACATAAATAAAGCTAACAATAAGAAGCTCCATCTATGATAAGACCTTAAAAACATTTCTTATATTTTTAAATAAATCAAGTTATTGATAACTGAGAACCAAACAAATGTATAAACCGCAATGAAAACTAAAAAATAGTGGGCTGACCATGAACCCATCCCAAGGCTAGACCCAGTCCAAGATAAAGGATCACGTCAGACCCAAATAACCCATCTCATCGTCACCCTACATGCATCCATGTCACCCAACCCATCACCTCTGAAATTTCAGTGTCATCATCCCACCAACACCATGCCCGAGGTGATCCCCAGGAAAGCACTATCGCCAGGAGAAAGGAAGAATCATAGGAGAACAAGACAACCCTCAAGAGATCTTCCAACACTAGGACCACCAAAACGATCCCAAGTTGCCCAAGATACCCTCAAACCTGACCAAGGTGGGGTAATGCGGTGGGGGATGGGGATATACTAGAATCATAAGATCACATGAGACAAAATCAAACCTGGGGAGGCAAAACCAGGACTATAAAAATCACAACAAAAACACAAAACCATGCCAAATCCATGATGGAGGGTGAGCGATAGAGAGATCTTCATCGACTGCATTTTAAAACTGTGGATCAACCAAAAAACCAAAAACACGCCAGATTGGGACCAAAATGAAACATGAGATTCGAAGTATAAGGGGACACCACTGACTTCATGCTTTCATGAGACCACCTCATATGGCCTCATAATAACCCGAAAAGAAGATGAATACCCTGCTAAGACCAACCTTGATGAAAACAGTCACCACCAAATAGGAATGAGAAATGACATCGAAAATATGATGCACCATTGGAGAAAAATGGGTGAGGCCATTGTGGGAGTGGGAGATATGTTTTGAAAACCAAATTCATTAGAGGAGGCTAAATGACATTGATCGTTAAGAGAATTCCATTCCACAAATCATGGAGAAGTTGACGCTACACTATTCAACCACCGCACATCCCAACCCTCAACTATTCCATACCCAAATAAGCATGAAGGGAGGGAATGAGAGGAATAGTGGAAGGAAACTCTAAACCACTGAGATTTTTGAAAGGGAAACCCAATGTCTCTATAGAAAGATCTCTTTTGCAATTCCCCTTAAGGGTAATCCTATCCCAACTAAGATAAGAAAAGAATAATGAACGAAGGTGGGGGATTGGGTGGTCACTAAATCTAGGTCAATATAGGAGAAAACTAGGTTTTTATTTATTTAAAACCATATAAATTTAAAAAAAATAAAATAAAAAGGCTACGTAGACTCACTAGAAAATGGATAGGAACCAACCAAAACTATAGTGGCCAAAGCAGGTTTTTCTTCTTGCCTAATAAACTCTACCTTTTTTGAAATTTTCCACCATTGCAACAATTATATCTACAGCGGGATCCCATGGGATTCAGGTGGGAACCTAAAACACAAAATTTTCCTTTTTCATGATCTCATTTCCTAAAAACCTATCCTTAAGACAACCCCAAACAAAAAAACCTTGAGAAGACTAAAATACACATATTTTAATGTGAAATGGAAGAAATTAACATAAACTTAAGATTCAATTCAAAATAAATTCTTCATCATTTGGAAAATCATCTTTGACACTTGTTACTAAACATTATTGATCCAAATTAACCAATGTTAGTGAAACAATCCATCCATTATACCATTATTTAATAACCCCACTCCTACATATTTTTCTTTATAGACTAATACATCTATTGCACATGTATTAGATGAATTATATTCTAATAAATACTTTCTCAATTAGATCCACTATCTAAATTGATTCATCATCAAATTAAAAATCCAAATCAATCTTGACCTCATCATTTCTAATCATATGGGATGGATTCTTGTGGTGTCACCTAAATTTAGTTAATTAGAACACATCATGAAATACACTATACTACATAAAATCACTAACTATAATTACACTATGAAAATACTATCCATGATCTTTATTAGCCACACATACATTGTTACCATTTTCTCTATCTTTTTAATATTATATTTTTAAAAACTTGGGGAAAACATAAGAAAACTCAATCTCCTGCCATAAAATCTATATGGTGGAATCACCAATAATTATAAGATCACTTCCTACTCTTAGAAATTACTACCTAATTATTATTTATCCAAATAAACTTCACAATCTCCTATAAAAAATTGAATTGATAACCATTGATGGTAAATATCTAACCAACACCTAGGTGATCGAAAAAGAATATTGTATAATGCCTCAAAAGAAACCTTTTCATTTGATACCTAATAAATATTATTATATAAGAACATAAAAAAGGTAAGATCACTATACCATGAACCAAATAAATTTTAGAAAAAGGGATGAAATATATTCTTTATAATCATTAAAGTATACTCATACTACCCATATGTCAGAGGATGGCATGTTGTGCTAAAATCCCCCACAGTGTCAAGCACCATCTTCAAAACGTAACAAAAGAGAGACATGAATTGTGCATACAAATTAGTAATGATGATCGTATATATAAACCAAATATTCCATATCTATAAGAAGTGTATACCTTTTTTGAATTGTTCTATACAAGACCACAGAACATCAGTACCTTGAGACTTCCACGATAGCCCCATCATAAAATACATGGTCACATGATTCCATATCATAAATTGAATTGTAATTAAATAAATTAGACATGTGGGTCACTAGAGCTAATTATTTACCCAATTATATGTCAAAAATAATGAAAAAGACATTCCTATTGATTTATTCATCCTAGACTGATAGAATTTCTAAAGAATATAAATATATATCATGGTATTCCATATATGAATAACTCACCTTGAGGTATTTTAATCCCATATAACCTTTGAAACATGATTATAAGTGCACCAATTAGAAAATTCATGTAGATAACCATATCTATATTATGAGACAAATCATGTTGAATCTCCCCACCATATATATTATCCCATATAACCAAGAATAATGGGTTAGATGAATGATCTTCTTGTACTCTATAATGGTGTAAGAATTCTATACTTAGTGGCATAAATGACCAATTATCAAAAATATGAAATCCCATATCAATGAAAAGGATCATTAGGTGTCACTCCCTATTACCAACATCCAATACATTAAACTATGTTTTATTAATTAGAATATAATAAAAATATTCACCATTCTTATGTTGTATTCTTTGTAAAAGCTTAAATAATGAAGGTATCCAACCCACCTCCACTGTTATAGTTTAATGTATCCATGATAAAGAAAAATATTTATACATATTATTTCTTATATATAGGATAATACACTATTCTATAAGATAATTACACTAACATATCCAAGAATTCAGCACCTCCACTAATAAAAAATCATTGTTCTCTAATTTTGATAATGCAACCACATCCAAATAGATCTATAAGAAAAAAGGGGGTTATAATATATGATAATTGCTACTAGAGAGAACACTAATTTAATAGAATGTAGTGTATACTCCTAACACATTTCAAGTTTAGAGAAAACAATTATTTATTTATGTCTTCCCATTAACTCTTAGAGGGCCCTCTTTTAATAATCCAAAAATAAGATCTCTTACCTCACCCTTTATTATTCCTTCCTTTGTGCTTCCAGTCATGGGATGTCCTGAATTAATTTCCTATAATAATAAAACCTTAGAATAAATGAAACTAATTTTCTTTATCTATTTTCATATGAAATGAAGTCCTTAACCTTTTGATGGTCTAATGACATTACTATCTTATATAAAACATCCCCTAAAAAGTACGAATCGCGTATCTAGAACAACCACATAAAAATCATTGAAAATAGTAAATATTCTATAACTGTACTCAAAACGATCCTATGATGGATTTAATGATACTCTTATATCTTGGTGTATTGAAAAATTTCATGGATGAACTCTACCCTAAAACAATAAAAGTATTGATAGAATGCCCTATTTATTGGAGACATAAACATGATTTTTGAATCTGGAAAACTTAATGGTATCATTATATTGGTTTATAATTTTAGAATCCACCAAATATTAGTACAATGGATTATAGGATTCATCATTCATAAATAATGGTAAAATGATGTCAAAAAAATCATAGAGAATCATATTATTCCCCTCAATTGGCGAAAAGGAAAATAAATATATGAAAAAATATATTAATTCCTAACCAGGGCCTATTTTATTCTTTGGTAATCCAAACATATATGTTATGATCTATCCACCTTCTAAGTAAAAAATAAATCATAAAACCAAGGAGAAGTTGGTGGGTGAATAAAACCATTAACTTAAAATACTGTATTTGTTCCTTCATCTCATACATATATATAGTAAATGTTCTCTAAGGTGGTATCAATATAATCTCCTCATCATAAATAATCTTGATCCTAAGAAAGAACTCTCTATTATGTAGGAAACTGGAGAAGTAAATTGGAAAATCATCTTGGAATAGATCAACAATTAAATTAAATACCATATATCTTATCCAAAATCATCTAGATCAAACATGTGAAAATTAGGCTGGGAGAGTCCATAACTATTGAGAGTTAAATCCTAAACACCCTGACTTAAGATTATTCCAACTAGAAATAGTGTATGAGTGCAAACAATAAATATAAATGATACATGAAGGTGATAGAAATTCATGTAAACTTTATATAGAGTTGACCAATATATACCTAGGATTATATATAAAATTCAAATCTCTAACACAATGAAATATCATTTATGTTGATATCCACTAATTATGAGGTAATACTCGTAACATCAATTAATACCATTTCATATCAACCCTTAGTGTGTATCAACATACGTATCACCATATAATTACATAATGGATTGTTCAAATCACTGATATACATAGTATAAATAAATTAATTCAAAAATTCTATAACAAATAATTTATCATCAATGGTAGAATCCACCAATTTCAAAGTTCAAATAGTTGATTCTCCATCATCAAATTCTATTGTTGACACCTAAACAAAATCTTACTGACATAACCTTGTTACTATTTCCCTTCCAATATAATTTAGAAGATTGTTGGGTGAACTTCACTTCAACCTCTAATAACCATTGAAAATTTGAAATCCTCTATGCCACAATTGGTTTAGAAAACTCTATGTATAACCCTATGATTCCAAAATGACCATATATTTAAAACTGGTGCATATCTATCACCATAACAACCATATTGTAGATAGGTATTTCACATATAATTAAAAATTATAATAAAACTTCAGTTAAAGTTAGTGGCACTAATATTTTATATGAACAAGGCTTGAACGTTGATATTATGCATATTGAGTCCACCCATTTTGAGCAGATATGATACAATCCTAACATTTCTTCCTATAACCACTCTAGTGGGAACCTATTAAACACTATTTTTAGATATCTTAATATATTTTCCCAAAACCATAATATGAAATAGAATACTAATGGATCTATCTCATCTTTGTAAGTTTATGTGATTTGGACTATATTCATAGCCATAAAAAATATATTTAATTTTGGAGATAATCATATGATAAAAAATTTAGTGACTTGTTCATAAAATAACTTTCGAACCATAGATATCTCTTTAATTTCTATTGAGGGAGAAAAACATATTATATCATTAACATAAACAAAATAGTTCAACACAAAAATTATTATTTGAATTAGATGTAAAAAAATCTATTGTATTATTTTCTCTCGTTTTCTATAGATTTAAATTCTCAATAAAATAAGTCTAAATGTCCTTCTAGGATATCTATATTTCTTGATTTAATTGGATAATGAAATATCACCAATCCATAACTAGTCCTCAAAGTATATATATTGTAAGAAAAAATCCACATCTTATTGGTTACCTAAAAATTTTCAATGATATTCAGTATCGAAACTACCAACATCAATACTTCCCAAAATAAACCCTCTACAATATATAGTGGTTTGTTTTATAATTAAAACTCACTAGTAAGATAAAATTATAAAAAAATTCAACTCATTGATATGTTCCCAAGATATTCGATAACTTTGAGTATACACTAATGGAATCACTAGATACGTAAACCTTATGTCATTAGTGTGTTCCTAGTCCTAAATCCATTATTCATATATGTTCTAGATCATCCTTCGATAAAATTTACCTTTCTATTAAATGTATCATGAACCATAATTCCATATTAAGTTACTAGGATCCTAAACAGGGTTTGAGTACAACTCATTAGAACACCACCACTGATTTCTCTTACAAAATCTGTAACCACATGTGTATATATAATTTGTTATTATTAAAAGTAATTTAAACTATAAATGGAAATAAAAATTCATATTTAATGACTATAGGTGAAACATAGTCACCCCGGTATAACCATACCTACTTTATCTAGTTTCAGGTTATATCTAGATATAATAAAAAATTATTTTCTAATAAAACCATATCGAGTAATATCTGCTGGGAATAATATACCATCATAAGGTAATGACCAATGCCAATGATATACATCTTTACAACATATAAAAATTAATGCTCATAATATATATATATATATAACCATTATTACATGGAAATCACATCCTAAAAACAATGTATCATCCACCGGCATAGTTTTCTATGATAATACATATAAAAGTATGTATAATTACCCTAAAAAATATAAAAGAGGGTATAGAATCCATTTACAATTAACATCTTAAGTGGTCAAGACATTCTATGAATACAACCATAATACAAGTTGAAAATAATAATCTCACATAAGAGTCGATAATCATAGTCACATAATCCCCTTACATTTAAGTATTAGATAATGGATGGTATGTACCACTTCTAGGGGAAATAATAGAATTATTATATAATAATTTCATCCTCATCATCATTAGGGCCACATAGTCATATCATGCAATTTCTATGGGAACTCATTCCTAAATAAACAACATAATATTTAGTATTATGTCCCTTAATATATCTAACATGTTAAACATAGGAAAAATGTTCAAATATTATGGTAATGACATACTCATCATAGATATAAGAAAAAGAGTGACTAATATCCCATATCTAGAACAACATACCACATATGAGGAAAATGGCTGCATATAATCCATCCTAAGAATCATGGTCTTACCATCCTTTATCATAGCCAAAACTTCATATTAAATCCAAACTAGTATTTTTAAAATAGTATTGAATTGGTTTCATATATAATGTTCTTTTATCATCAAACACGCTATATATCATAACATTGTTTATATGCATCTTCATATGACGATAAGGATAATAAGGTATTTGATGACCATGTTATTTTTAATTACATTGGTTGAAACACTAACTCCTTTCCAATTAAACTATATTAAGATTATATAAAACATATAAATCCTCATAGGGGTCATATAATAGACCAACCCCACCAATAAAATTATTCTTTATATAAACGGGGCTACATGAACAAAATTAGGCTCCATCATATTAATATGAAAATCTAGGGAGGCCCAACATGGTTTCGATCATTTATTTAAACACTATTAATGTTTTTATTTTAGGACACTGACTAACATAAACACATGATTTATATGTTAGAGGTTCCATTTTGGACCTAAACTTCCCTTACATACCCAATCATTATTATAGGAATCACATTCAGATTAACTCTAGGCCAATCACACATGGGAAACAAGACTACATATAAAAAATGTGTGATACATGTATAAAATATAGAGATTAATTTGGGACCACCTACCAAATACTAATACCATCCCACCAATTAATTATCCGCCACTAATTCATCTACAAATATAATCAATCACATAACCTGAAACCAAAATAATTGGGCATGACCTCAAATATAAAGGATCATAAAGTATACTAATTAGAAAAGAGTGATCAAGGTTCTTAGAAACACATGTGGACTCCCCTAAGACTAAAAACATGATAATTGTTTCCTATATGAAGATGATTTTTTGAATGGATAGATGAACCATAAATGATGTAATATGATCAGATGCATAATGATCATGGATGAAAATGGGGGAAAATCCACATTTCTATATTTTTGGAACTATTAAAATTTATTAAAATTATATATATATATCTTAAATTTTACTCCACTATGTATACTTGAGAACTATGGTGGCCCTATAGGGTTCTGTTTCTGACCCAGTGTACTTCCACTGGTAGTGTAGCATCCACTTCAACACCCACTAAAACTCTAGTGGGATTAAATTAAGATTTCAGTGGTAATCTGTTATAAATAAAATTCCTCCATTATGAGAATATTTCCTCAAAATGAAGTCCTAAGAAACCAAGAACCATTAAATATAAATTAAAGACTAAATTAAATGAGGTCTAATTAGGATTAAATAGATACGTCATAGTATCTTAGTGTGTCATACATTCATTCAGTTTGAATGTTGAACATAAAGATTTTGTGGTGAATGAACATTATAAATGTGTTGATAATATTAGTTGAATAAAAACTACAAATTCTTTAGTTGATAATAATTATGGATGTGATTTGTTAATTTCATTTGTATTTTAGTATAAAGGGGTAAGTTAGTGAGTCAAATCAATTCAATTTTCATTGAGGGTGATTTTATTATTTTATATTATGTTTATATAAGGGAGTTGTAATCATGTTTTGAATCAATTAAGGGCTACTTAGGATGTATAAATTTGATGGGTAAACCGCCAAATATTTTTCTCAGTCATTTCTAGAGGAAAACCAATATAGCGTTCATAGTTGTGTTCCACTGGGTGAAATGTCTTGGAATACCAAGTACTCGTTAAGATATCAAGATGGGATGCACCTCTGAATGGGCCATCTAGTGGTTGTTTATATACACTACGTACTGAAAAGAGTAATGATGTAATTAATGGGGACATACCATGTACTTACTATAGCAAACATCCATTTATTAAAGGGTGTTAAAATGTAAATTTTATCACCTTATTAGTGGAAACCCATATTAGGGTTCCTCTCTTGGATGAGCATGGTCAAGGGTGAGACTAATTATCTCTCCACCTATTTTATTATAATTATCCATTTCAAAGAAGTATTTCATCATTGTTTTACCACACTAATCAGAAGTGTGTTCCACTATCCTTTTATCACATGTTCCTTCTCTCCCTTATCGACTTGTTTCACAATAGTTGAATAGGATTTTAATATATGGTTCCAATAAAGGTGACATATAATTCTTGGAATTATGATTTTTGTTTGAGTTTAGGAACAATTACTAGTTGATTTATGAATATTTTTATTATAATTAAATGAATTCAGTTGTCAATTTTTGTTCCATAATTGATGATTTTTAATGTCTTAGTATTGAGTTTGTATTGGGACTTGATATAACCCCATTTCCTATAGATTCAATATTATAATTCTACTCACTATTTTGGGTGTCACTTATTCCTTTTTTTATATTCATAGGTTATTAGTTTAATAAATAATTTGGCTATTTTTATATTTGATATTGGCTTCTATGGGCTAAATGGATGTAATATAACCATGTATGGTTGTATTTGATCATCAGTTGAGTTAAAAAACCCTTTAATTAATTATTTTCTGCATTTTTAGGATTATTTTATCATTTGTATGATCATTATTGTTATTTTTTGATTTTTGTATGGAATATTTTTATATCATACCATATAATGTGATATGATCACATCGTACTAAAATTTGATAATGATTTTATAAATTTATAAATGGTTTATTAGTGTTTCCTTGGTCAAATTAGTATTGGTAACCGATTTTGTTATTTTTTGATGGTGTGGGATTTAGTGGGTGTTAGTCTATATCATGTATTATTATATGGAAGGATGGTGATAACTATTGTAACATTTTTTATTCATACAATGTTTTAATTTGGAATAGTTCTATATGAAACTTATGATACACTTAATATGGGTATGAGGTATGGGAATTGATATGGTAAATGATAATTTGTTTATTGTCGACCCCAAATAAATTTGTTTGATTATTGTGAAGTAATTTTGGCCTTTATAAATACATGATAGAGATAATCATGACTTAATTTATTGTTTGAGTTGGTAGTTAATCACTAGGTTCCTTGATTTATATATTGATTATATTACATGATTAGTGGTTCTAGTTAAGTTATGATCTTTATTGTGGATCATCAAATTAGGAAAGGGGATACGATATAACCCTTTTATACATTTGGTATGAAGATATTATTATTTTATTTGCACAAATTTTGGCCTATGGAATATATGACAATGTTACCAGGCATGGTTTCTAAGAGGCTGTGAGGATTTTATGATGGAATTATTGATTTATTATCACCATTGTAAGATTCCTTCAAGGATGACCTTTGAGATAATTTTTTCACTTGAGGAGTATGTGTACAATTTATTATTTGTTAAGGTATTTTGTTTTTTTACCTATTTGGTACATAAATCATAGAAGATATTCACTACCATATGGGCCTTCATATATAGTGGGATAGATGATGACTCACATGGAAGTATGGTGGCTAAACCTAGATAGACAGTGGTGATATTCATCAAATAAATGAGACCTAGATATTTCAATGGAACCACCAATTATATGACCATGTATATCAAGAAAAGTCTTTCCTAATGAAAGTATTGATATATGATCCTAGTGATCAACTAATTTAGAAAGATATATTTTATTGTTTAAGAATTATCCACTTTGAAAATAAATAATATATTAGATCCAGACAGCGGTTCTCCATGAGTTTCATGGTTTTATCTCTAGAAAAGACCTAGAAGATAAATAGAAAATGGAATGATAGTTGGTTTTTTTAGATATTATAGTTTTCTATTTTGTTATCATTATATTTTTGTTCATTTTAATTTGATAATTAATTAAGTATTTGAATTCCCATTTCTAGTTTCATTGTAATTTTACATTTTATTGATTATTAGACACCCTTTGATATCCTAATTACTTTATTCCTAGTTTGATAATTATTTATTCTAAGATTTCAGGATTTAAAAATTAATGAATAATGTAATTCCATCTATGTAAGTTAGTACTCTATTATGAACTTTCTATGGTTGTAGTTGGTACCTATAGTTATTTAAATTAATTATAAGAGATTTGTGTGGTATGACTCACCCAGTCATGATGTTATACAAGATATTAATCACATGAAGAAGGAAATATACTTGAGTTCCAAATTATTAGTGTGAGTTCTTAGGTTAAAATTTTATTCTAGAAACACATGTGTTGGTATTAAAATTATGTTCATATTGTGCTGTGTATTAAGGTGTTTGAGTTTCATTTGGAACCGACATGTACTCTCTTATAATATTTTCATTATTATACCATTTATCCCTATAACTATATTGATAAATAGAGAGTTCTTTAGATTAATATTTTCCACATATTAGATTGAAAACCTTGCACAGGTTACACAAAACCTATCCTTGATCACATCCAAAATAAAGAATCCAAATGCAGTAATGTAAATATTTTACACATTTCACCACTAAGTTCATATCCAAGGATCATATGCAAAATATGTGTCAATAAACAAGTTAAAATCACTAGTTCAAAAATGTGATTGAATTTTAGAAATAGATCACTTCTAATACAATCGCCTATCTCAATTTTTTCAAATTAAATCACCACTTCAAAAAATATATAAACAAAAATATATTACTCTAAATTTAACCAAAATTATTTTCTATAAAATAATTATGGGATCAGATATATCATATAAAAATTGATAGAGGGGATGGTAAATCTAGGTGAAAAAAAACATGTATGACTTGATATGAATGGGTTATAAACTTTATCTTCAATAATTTTATCTAACATCAAATTTATAAAGATTCTGTGTTATTGGAGACACATTCATTCACTCTAAATATTCATCTCACAAAATTATGAGAAAATTTGTAGGATGTAAAGAACATGACATGGTAATTTTGAATATTTTACACTTAAGGGATACTATAAAGAGTATTAATATGGTGTGGTTCTATTGTAATAGTTTTCAATGATACTCATTTTGGTGTAATAATAGAATTGAGATGGAACAATTTTCATCTAGGGCACACCCTCATTTTGTCAAGTGTTACACCACTTTATGTTGTGGATGGAAAAATTATAGATATGAATGTCGTAATTAGTAGTTTATAGACACAAGGTTATTTCTATAATTTGTGAATGAATTCACATCCACAATTTATCTACAATGATTCTTGGTTATTGATTATTTTAATATGATTTAATTCTTAAAAATATAGAAGTGATCAACTCCTTGATGTTCCTGTTAAGTCAGTGTATCCCATAATATAAGAGATGGAACAGCTTCTACTCCTAAAGTTAGATAATTCCAAATCTGAATTATCATGTTTTATTCATTTTCTGAAACCTAGATATTCTAGTTAAATCCATATTATTCATTTGAATCTATATTTTTAAATATCCTATGTATCTATTAAATTATTCTTTATAATGTGGATCATTATTTTTTCTCGGTTACGTTATTTTTTCAATAACATTTGTGAACAATTTTATAAATTTCCATCAGAAAACCAAATTGATCAAAGTATTAGTATTAACCCATCTAAAAATGATCATCTCAACCATGATTTAAGAACTTATAATCTCAAAAGTAATATTATTCCTTTTTTCTTCCTAAAATGCATCATAAATTGTGTAACTACTACATTTCAGTGTTTCCTTCCTCTAAGATTAACCAGATATAGTGTGGATCATCATCTATAACCTGTATATCCTCATATTATTGAATAATTGAAATTCTCCCAACCTTTATTTGTAGTGTATCTATAATCATGCAAAAAATTAATTTTTTGTTATTTTTAATGAAGAAACAAGTGGTAGAGAGGTAGATATTTTATGGTTCTGGTACATATAGAACTACAGAGAAAAAAATACTAATAGAAATTAATTGTGGTGTGGCAATATGGGCTTTGATGAGTAAAAAATTACTGTTAATTTGAAAAAGCTAAACATATTCTGATTTCAAACTAAAAAATCATTACAATAACATTATATAATTTCATTTAATATATAATTATATAAAATATATAATGTATCAACTAAAATTATTATGTATCAATGGTCATCATGTGACACTTATTCTTGTTCTCATATATGTTCTTGTATCATGAAGTGTTACTATACTTTCAAAAGTACCATTAAACAATTTCACCATCTCTTAGGATTATCCATTTAAGATTCTGACTATCTCTATGTATTGTTGTTTTATTCATCAATTCCTTCAAAAATAGCCTTATCTTATTCTTCTAATAATATTCTTCCATATTTTCAACCTTTTATAGTTAATTTAAACTCATCGA
Organism: Viscum album; assembly: GCA_963277665.1. Taxonomy (NCBI): domain Eukaryota; kingdom Viridiplantae; phylum Streptophyta; class Magnoliopsida; order Santalales; family Viscaceae; genus Viscum; species Viscum album. The sequence continues at coordinate 69,394,827 of OY728134.1, forward strand.
TTACTCCTTATTTATTTTCCAGAAATTTAACCAATAACCCCATTTTTTACAAAATTTGATCATTTTAAATTGTATTGAAAACAATATATTAAATATAGATTCTATAAAATAAAAACAAAAAAATAATAGGATTATTGTGGTTTCCTGGAAACTATAGCTATTCCTTATGGAATTCATGATATTATAGACTTCTCTTTATGTGAATAAGGTGTTGACCCTTACGTGAGGTTATGAAATCTCAATGATCTTTAAGAAGTAGTAAACTGCCCTTACATGACCTATGGAAAAAAAATTCTGATCGTTATGCAAGAAGAACATTGTAACTTGTCATTACGTAGGAAATCAATAACACATTCAACCCTTATGCATGAGGGTGTATTTATAAGGGTAAATAAAAGTCTAAATAATGAATTTAAATTAAATTAACATATAAATTATTAGTTATAAAGGTTTCATGCACCCTTTTGACCCCTATAGGCCTCAAAAAGTCTCAAATGGTGGAATTATGACATCTTGTACCTCACATTTCATCATCCCAAGATCCTCTAAAGCCAAACTAAAAAAATCACAAATTTTTTGGATGATTCCTGCATTTACTCATATATAAATCACTAAAACTCTTAAATAATTGAAGGATCTTCATTATAAACAACAATATAAATGATATTAAATGAGATAAATAGAGGGGGAAGGCGACCTTAGCCTACTCATGTTTTTACATCCCAAAAATGATGAATTCAGAATATACGGGTTTTAATTTAAATCCCAAATAACCAAAATTATCTCATTATGAAAAATAGAAAATCCTTATTCTATCATGACCCATAACATTTATAGTGAAATTCTCTAGCCAAACAATCCTCATGACATGGACCTATGGGTCCCACTATAGTTCCCAAGCTCCTAGATGAACTAATCATCTCTTGGCCCATGAAAACAAAGCATGATATCCCCCTTCATTTGGAGACACCATTCCATTAACTAGAATTTATCATGTAGACCACATCCTTATCAAACAACACATACCTATTGGTCGATAACCACGGTGAAACATATCTAACCTTGATCCTCAACATTACATGACCTTGGGAATCATAGAATGACCATTCACTAATTAACCTATGTTTTAATCGCATGTGGAAAAGGTGTTTATTAATATATATATGTGAAATCCATCTTACATAGATTAGTCCCATATAGACTTCTCTAAATCCTGAAGCTACACTAATATGGAATGATATTCCCTAAATTATACAAATAACATCACAATATAACATATTTCAAGGGGACTTACTATCATCCCATAATTAATCTAACACCACCCCTAATTATTCATTCATGGAACCAACCAAACTATGGTACCCCTTATCACATAGTGCTCCTCAATGATCCCCATAAATTACCTATACACAAAACAAGAAAGGTCATGGTTTTATTGGTATTTTTCATAAAAAATGACCAAACTAAACATTCTCATATAATGTAGTTTCTTTCCCTGAAACGATACCCTAATGTCATTGTGTGATACATCCCAAACTCTAAATCATTTTAATCACACATAGAGGTTTAACTAAGGGATCTGCAATCATAATAGTGTAACGCTCTTATGACTTTAACAATTTTAATCAAATTAAACACCCACCATGAGATGGTTCCTCTTTCATCGGGGTGTGACCATCATCCTTACTTTAAATTTTAATCCTTTTTGACACAAACCACACTATAACAACCCCTTTTTGGCATGATCTACAACCAATAACATATACCTATAGCATGATCACCCCAACCCCACTTCAATGGTCACCTAATCACTCAATGAAACTCTTAGCCCTACAAAACCACCCTAAATACGTTTCCAACTCTTTTAATTCTTATCTAAATCCAAATACTCAAAAAAATCCATTCTCTAAGAGAAAAATTTAAATTTCACCTAATTTCCATTAAGATGTACTTTGGTAGGAAAACAAAACATACTCAATATAATTCATATCATCTTCATAATGTCTTTTAATTAATCCTTTATAAATCATCATAGTCACAAAGCCAGAGGGTATGACCCAATTTTTTATCGACTGTTGGTTATGGTCATGTTGAAACTACACCCAAACCATGTATATTGTTTTAAAAATCAATGATCATATCCTTCTAGTCCCTAATAATTCATATACATCCCCAAAAATGTATTTTTTTACCCTATGTTAATTACAATTTTCAATAATTTATGAAATTATCTGGCCAACAAAAAACTGAATTGACTCTTCTATAAAACTCATAGTCTCATGCATCATGGTGTTGATTAATTACAAAAAGTCAATAATGATTCCCTAATATTAATGAAATTCATGTACCATGAAAACACAGACATCATACACCCTCAATTAACATCATTATCTTGTTACATAACATCACTCACTCAATATCACATTTGAGCATCACTACTTTTTTGTAATCCAAGCACGTTGTCTCACTCTTACGATTATATCCTATATAAAATGTCATGAATTATAGTGTATGTCATCATTATTTCTATTTACATTGATAACCCATAATTTTTATTACTATTTTATTTAGTCTTCCACGACTCTTGGTCATCAATACCAACATCTAGGTTATTATAATTTACTACACGCAACCTAGACACTTGCAAAAAAGAACTGTCACAAAACTGAAATGATGATTTGGCTATATTAATATATCACACAAATGTAAATTCAAGAAATTCCACTATAAAAAGGGTTCATACATATAATAACCTGGTCTTGGTATCTTCACCATAGGTTTTCTCTTACCACCCATCTCCAAGAAAAAATAACCCAAATATATACCATAAACTGAATGCTAAAACCTGTAATCCTCACTCATATTTCAGGAATAGTTACACATCATGAACATTTATATAGTGTCAAAATATAACATTGTGTCCCATGAAATGATTGCCTAATATAACTAACCATCACTTCATTTTGACCTAGTCCCAAGGGATTAAAATCAAGGTCAATAACCATTCCCATTACCATTCAACTCTCATGTTCCATCTCCTTATGTCCCACACTCAACTCCTCTAGGAACTCAAAATCACATCAATTACCAAGTCAACATGGTCATGTAACTCTCATGGTTCCTTAACCATCACACAGATCCACCAATCCCTTATATATTTCCCAATAACTAATGGACATGTCATCATAATTTAAATTTTACAAATATTGCAAATAATATCTTATATAAATTAACCACTCATCATATACAAATTACATATGACCAATTAGTTATTAATGTATCACATAATAGAGTCATCATCTCACACAATATTAATATATTGATGTACCAATTCCCAATCGTCATAGAATACCGAAAAAGCCCATAATATACTCTACTCTAAGTGAAATACATCATAATATTATGGGTTAACAGACTTTTTTATTCCTTAACCACAACAATATGTCTCACACCATTATACTATCATATCATATGTGATCACCACTCATGCATGATCATCTATTGATCTCATTGATATCCTGAAACCTTACTCCATGTGTCCAAGGAACTAAAGATTCATAGACCTCATCACAACATACAAGAAACCCAGTTACAGAATCTGTCAAAACATACTAGAAAACCTCATGGCCAGACAACTGATATACATCACAGGAGACCAATAAAACTCAAAACTATCATATCCATACATTAATAAGGTGCCAAAATCAATCATTAAACATCATTATTCATCATTTTGACCCCGCCTGATAATTTAATTGACCTATAAAACTCAATCAATATATCTCATAGATTTCTAAAAAAATTCATTCATAAATATGATGCACATTCCATCCAAATATATTAAATTCAAATAAAAAAATAACCTTCCTTGGGAAAGGATTTAGTTTCACCTATCAACCAAAAACATAGGTTAGGTAGAATTATACACTCCAAATCCATAAAAATATAGTTTCCATATAAATAATCTCATGAAAATTCTCAACAACCCTAATTAAAGAAACAAAGTATAATCATGATGGAATACACCCCTGTGTTACCCAACCATAAAATTCTTCACATATCTTCCAACATTATATCTATTATTCCCAGGCTCATGAATAACAAAAAGTATACCCTGACCCTCATTATTTTTAAACTCAACCCACACACAAAAAAGTATCATTTGAATGTTTTCTCAAATATTTTAAACAAGGAAACCATCAATGCCTATGCAACATAATCAGTATCACCTCCTACGCATAAATCTCATATAAAAAGAATCCTCAAATGATTCCTCTCTTTGAAGGAATTCACAAACCTATTTTATCCCCTACCTTGGACTTCCTTCATATGTCACAAGTCATCTCAAACAATAATACGATTACTCTATGCTACCTAATTATGGAACATTTCTCACCAATCCTAAGTTACATCTCAACATAACTCGGATGTTCCTCCTAGCCCACAATTATATCAAAAAATTCACAAATGATGAAGTATCATCCATGATCCCAAATTAGATAGCATAAGGAATATCATAAAATGATACACCAAATCCATGGAGATCACACACACACACAGATATATATATATATATATATATATATATATATATATCAGTCACCCAAGATAGAAGTCATCTACCCCCCTCTATGGTGTGATTGATCATAGAGCATCCACATACCAGACTTCATCATTGATAATCAAGATCACCTCGATGTTTTTAAAAATGGAATCACCCTATTTTGATCCTTAGTAGGAAAACCATACCCATATAGTTTGGTTTAGTATAATTCTACCAATAATTTATTCAAGAAAACACCAAAATAGTTATTTTTGACATATCAAATCACTAAAAAATAATTTATTTTCAAGAATATTTATTAAAATCACTCAGAAACATACACATGTTATATAAGACTATAAATATTAACAGATACATGGAAACATACCTCTTACCACCATAGTGTAAGAGAAAAATCATGAATCAAATAACTAGAATCATTATACCTAATGATAACCAACCTAACTATAATGTCATAATATAGAGTCATCAATCTAAACTAGTTGGTAAATTGGTCTTCATCTTGTACAGGTGATAATTAGAAACACAAGATGGAATCCAAGCCAAGTTCCAACCACTTATATATCCTATCTACTATGCCTAAAATTGTAAAAATGGAAAAAATCATTATTATAACTTTATAACATCCCGAAATTTATCACTCTATAGTAACTAGACCTGTTTATTATATGACCTCATGTATTCCTTGATGTACACTAAAAGAATCCAACTGACATTAGGGTTCTATTATGATACTAAGGGGACACTATGACAACATATTTGGGTATAATGTAATTAAAAATAAAATACATCCGATCATTCTAATAACAAATTGGGTAGAAGAAATATAATATCTCATTCCAAATAAAATATACAAAATGATATAATAGAATGAACTATCCAAAAATATTTAATGAATTTGGAAGACAGTAAAAGTATATCCCATGGGATGATCATATACAAATATTAAAAATCAAATAATATTAAAACATACAACACCTAGTATAAGTCCCAACCCATCCCACAAGACTTGATCTATCCATGCTATATAGTTTAGTCATTCATCACTAGGCCTCTGCCTTACCTGTCCTAAAAATCATGAGCGATTCTAGAGTGCCAATATGTCTTCCCCAACTAGGTTGGTTATGAGTATAACTCAGTAGGCCACCACCAATGTTGTTATTACTATAACATGTATATAAAATTAATATAAAATTTTACATGATCAGGATCAATACAATATAAATAACCACACTCATAATAACCATCACATACACATGTACTATCTAATTCACCTAGAAGAGACAACAACTTCTTCATCCAATGTCAATATTCATTGGATCATGTTACATAATTATAAAAAGGGGTGGATAAGATCTAATCCATAATACCATTTATTATAATCTAAGAACATTTGATGGGATAAGCACCCACACTAGATATCATCATGTATCAACAATCATCTTTGGGGAAAGTGAACACCTTAGATAAAACCTATTTATTATGACATTGGGAATAAACATGAAAAAACCTGACATAAATTAACTAGGAAAGATTCTCAAGAACAAAATCCATTCCCATCACTATATTTATACCATGCTAAAACTAGGTTATCCCCATATTCTAATCCTTTCCATAATGACACTACAAAAAATAGCAGATTAATGGATTTTTTTTAGATGGGGTTCTCCATAACCCACCCTACATTTTTTAGAATTATTTTTCTATATTTGGATTGATTTTAGAGGCGGTTATGAAAAAAATGGTATCTAATTTAATAATTAATTTCGTTATATATTCAGTTGGAGTTTAGAGGATCTATATATATAATATTTGTTTGGATATATAAATATAAATATATATATATATATATAATTGATTGTTTGAAAATGAAATAGTGGGGGTTCACAATCCTATCTAATTTATGATATTAGAGGGAGTTCATGAACCACCGTTAATCCCATATATTATAGGGTCTTTTAAACCCCTTTTATTTGATGAAATTATAGGGGGGTTTAACCCCCTCTAATTAATGACATTAGAGGGGGTTTTGAACCCCCTATAAATCTAGAAATTTGATGGGGGTCATGAAACTCCACTAATATCATTAATTATGGGAGGTTTTAAACCCCCTATTTTTTTTAAAATATATCTCATATAAATTCAAATTTTATAATATATATGTGTGTGTGCATGTGTGTATATATATATTACATAAACACGTTATATAAATGTATTTAAATACATTATAAACATATATATAAGGATATTATGTAAATACATTAAGTAAATAAATATAAACCAATATTTATATATATATAAATATTGGTATACATAATAAAAATGTAATTATAAATATATATATATTCAAATTTATAAAATTTATATACTGTTTTATAAATACCCTGTATTTATATTATAATTTTTATTAAACAAATATTATATTAAATATGTTTGGATTGCATATTTTTAAATAAATAAATTTGTACTATATTATTTAAACAAATATATATAATTTAGACAAACCAAAATATAAATATAAATATATGTTATAATTATATATTATAATTATATTATATAATTATATTATTTATATTATATTATAAATATTTTATTATATTTAAATTTATATTTATTATAAAATTATTTTATATATATTATAGTATACCATATTAATTTTAAATTAATTTAGTATACTTCTATATATCATTTAATTGTATCATATATTTCTAATTATGTGAATGTATTTAGTTTTGTGTGTAAATATATATGATATAATAAAAATTTATATAATAAAATATGTAAATATATAATATGAAGTTATTTAATATAATATATGTATAAAATAAATCATAAAATAAATAAATGTATAGTATTTATATAACTAACATATAATTTTTATAGTCTGAAAAATAGTTGTAATAATAATAATAATAATTAATATTATTATTCTTGCACAAAAAAATACATATATAGAAATATATAAAAAATGATTATATAAATTTATATACTATAATTAAATTATATCTATAAATATAATATAAATATATAAATTCATATACATAGAAATATAAATATATTTACAAATATATGTATAAATATATATTTAAAAATTTAAATATAATTATTTATATGTATTATATATTATCTAATATTTATGCATTTAATATATTATATATATAAATCATATAGTATACACAAATACATTATATATATACATATTATACAAAAATATTTAAATATATAATACAGAAATATATCATATATAAATATTTAAATGAATTTAAATATTTATTAAAATAATAAATAATTGGAACACCTTGCTAATATATATAAATATAAGAATGTGTAATTAATATAAAAAACTGATTTGGCATAGTAGAAAAAGATTCACGTTGTTTGTATGTGGGGTCCGTAGTTCAAAACCTACAAATTTCATTTTACAAAAACATCAGGGTATGAGAGTGGTGTGCGCCATAGCTGTGGGATAGAGGATGGTGCATAATGGGAGGGAATTAAGATGGTATGGGGTGACTATAACCGGAGGGGAGGGATGTAGGGATGGTTGGGGGGAATCGGGGAGTACCGGAGAATGGGATGATGGTGTGGGGGAATTGGGGGAACTGGGGAATGGGAGGGGAAGGGGAGGGGGTGTGTGGGGTCATGTGGGGGGAAATAGACCATAGAAGGTGGGGGGTGGGGGCAGATTTAAAAAAATAAATCATTAATTTAGAAGTGGTTTTGAGAATCGCCTCTACAATGACCTATATTAGTGGGGGTTAAACCCCCCTCTAACAGAGCCCCATAAATAGAATTAGTTTTAAGAAGTCACTCTAATAGATGAAAATTTATTCATCTATATTTTTTAGATAGATTAGAGGGGTTTAAAACCCCTACTAATCAAATATTCCATGGTGAAATTAGAGGGGGTTTTAACCCCTTCAAATATTACCACTGTTAATTTTCCTATCACATTGCCAGCAGTTCTTCAAAACCACATCTAATAATAGAAGGCATGCACATTAGTAATGGTTCGTTATAACTACTTTTAATTTTTTTATAAGGGGTTTCAACCCAATCTAAAATAAAAATTATCCCCTTATAATTGGTTCTTTTTTTGTAGTGTGAACACAAGACTAAGAACCCACTTTAGTTTATTAGGAAGCATAAATTAATAAACAACACACATGTTTTCCTTTATTTCAATGGAAAAATATAGTATCAAGCTTATCACAAAAATGGAACCACTTCCCTTAGTATGGACAAACTAACATAATGGCCTAATCAGTCACATCCAAAACCCCTTTAAAACTAAACACAGAGGAATCAAAAACATCCATGTCACTTCCAAGTCCAATATATGTCATTACTATTAAACTTAGCCTATATATAAATTATTTCTATGTTATCCCAACTCATATACACATTAATACCATTTTATGTGGAACACTCTCCTTACACACAAGTTATTAATATAAGAGTCTCTATTGTAACCCAAGATTCCATATGGTTTACACTTATGTTAAACATTCCAAATCTATAGTGTTCACTTTAATATATAAGACTAAAGAGAATTATATCAATGTATAATATGCTAAATTTATTATTCCATTACCCTAGAGGTTTAATATATCACATAACACATATTTTTAGTCAAGCCTACTACCATTAGTGATTTAGGCATCAAGATTAGTTTCCAATTATCCATAATGGAACAAAATATATCCATTATATTCATATAGATTTTGTAAAAATAATTCATTTATAATTAATGTTTGATTTTAAAAAGTTGAAATACCAAATATCACATTTCACATTACATAATTCATAATCCTTAGGGATAAGTTTAGGGAATACATAACTTAAACAAGAATTATTCTCTTTAAGCAAAGATCATCAACTAATGGTGACAAATCACAAACAAATAGTACCAATAAAAAATAACATATAGCATAACAATGATTAAACCTTAGGAAGCATAATAAAGATTACTCCTTGCACACCCTATAATCTATAATTCACAAAATAACTCAACAAAACATTATAAAATATAGTGTTTCATCCACATGGAATACCCTATTAAAAATATGGAAACAATTTCCATATTTTAAATACTATTCAACAATTTCATGATGGATTCATTACTCAAAACCTTAAAACCTTGAATTGAAATCAGCTAATCCACCACGATCCACAAAACTTATGGACGTGAATATATAGTAAAAGGATCTTGTATACCCCATATTCTCCCATGTCCTAAACAATGGATACAAAATTCTGGATTCAAATTTAATGACTAAAATATCACCCTTATATATTTAAAAATAAAATATAATCAGATATTGACATATTATATCACGATTAATAGGGATCATAGAATAATGAACTTATAAACCACCCCTCAGATCATGGTGTGTTGGGTCAAGGTAAGGAATCCAACCTCCAAGAATAACTAAAACTATCATAGACCAATCATTCATGACATGGATTCCCCCATTCATAGTGTAATGAACTACAATTGAGTAGGATCTATTTAATGTCCCTCATCCTAATGGAACATTTCATTTAAAATGGTAGGACCTCATGGCACAACACATCTCATTATAATCCTCATCATTCCATGGCCTTAGATATCACGACATATATATCCTCCACCCAAAATAATATTAATTTCCCCTGGAAAGTAGTCCATTTATAATTATTCAGATAATTAAGCTTACATATCTTAATCCCATATATCCATTTATATCGAATACCCCTCCAATGTCATGATGTGATTTCTTATACATGACACCTTTCATGGTGAATCAAAACCAATTGTGAGGTGATATACTACCAGTCCAAGATTACTTTTATTTTGCACCTTATAATTCTTAAATGACACACACTATTTATTGTTTCCCGTTATCATGGTGGGGCCTTGACCATCCCTATAAATTATTCATACATAACACAAATTACCTCATGATTCCCTTAGAATACAACATGATCCACAACCCATACAAAACATTCTCATATATACCATCTCCTCATCAAACACAAAACTAGAAGGAATTGACACAAAATATACCATATTCAATTTTTTTATCATGGGAAGAGGATTCACAATGTAATCCTCACTTTTTAATGAATAAAACTCCTTAGTACTTTAGAAATTTTATCCCACACAACAAATATCAAACTGTGGTACCACTTCCTTAACATTTTTTCCCTTTTATATCTTTCAAATTTTAATCTCATGTGACCCATTCCACATTGAAACACCAACAGTTGGGGTGTGATCTATTATCTATAGAATAATCCTACAATATGGTTACCCTGACCCCACATTTATGATCAACTGATCATTCAATGATTATTTTTATCCCTCAAACACTGATAAAAAAACCTCCTAGAAATATTCCAAATCTAAGAATCTCATTTTGAATCCCAAGGGGAAAAACATCCCTTTATTCAAGGCCAAATATTTATATATCCTTTTTTTACTCACTCATAATGTCATGGGATGTTACAAATGAAATCAGGTATCACTCTCAATTTTTTCTTATTATATATTAATTTTCTTTAGGAGTGAAAATAAATGAAATCACTAGAATGATGTATAACCATTCATATGTAATCTTGTTTGGGAATGAGGTGATTATACCCTATGTCAATGGGGTTTCAATTCATGATTTATACACGCTATAGTGATTTTATTGATTGTTTGGATGGGTTAAAAGAGTTAAAAAACATCTTCAATGAGAGGTATGTAATAAAAACACAAAATAGATACATAGTGAATTAGGTTAGTGATGTTTTATGAGGATATTGATCTCCATATCAACCCATAACCAATATATACTTTAATTGATATATCTTATAAATATTTCCAAACTCAGGATGGATTTCATAAATGTGTGGTATTATAAAATGCTATTAAATGAGTATATTGAACTTTTTTCAAATCCAAGTGAAAAGTTTCTATTTTTCAAGTGAAAAAAATCATCCTAATAAAGATATAAAATTGTGTGACCGATTTTTAAATGGTATGAAAGTTGAGGAATCAATTTAGGGAAGTGACTATCTATAGTTTGATACATAAACTATTTATATGAGGCTTTAGCTATAGGAATTGATCACTATCCCATGAATATCATTCTAGGCTAAAAATAAAATTCACTCATTTCCATATCAGATTATAGAGTTTTTGTTCTCCCCACTTAACTATAATTATGTACATTACAAAATCGTTGAAAAGGTATTTCATTAAATACTACGAATATTTCCTACCATTCATGATGTCAAAACACCCATTCCATAGAAGTTATCCTAGATTAATATTTCCTTAATATATAGGGGTTAAATTTAGTCCTATTATCACCCTCATCAATGTGTCCAAATATCTCTTCATCTAGTGTCCCCATTCTAATGTATGTTTTATATTTTAGATAATGTTTCATATTCTAGGGTAGAGACAATTATTACAAATCTAATTCTATATAATATGGAAAAAAATTATAATTTTTAGTTACTCAAACTACCATGAAAAATGTAGGTAGCATATAAAATAAATATTCTTACATTTTCTAGATTCAATTGTAGGAGTATTTAAATAATAGGAATTTTATACCATCATTAATTGTATTTAAACCATCTATGGAAAAAACATTTATTCAATAAGAAGATGTAAATACCATAAAAGTCACTAATTAGTATAAAAATTTCATGGAGTGAGAAACACGATAATAGAAACATCATGATATGGATGAAAAGAAACAATAATGCTAGAAGACCATTTAAATGTCAGATAAAAATAAATATGTGTCTCTCTTATAATCCATGAGAGAAAATCAAATAGAAGTAGTGTTAATAGATTAAAATATTTGAATGGGATGTAAAAAATTTGTAATGAGGGTATAGAAGTTACCCCCATTATTGAAATAAAAATAAACTATGTGTTTCAGTTTTAACAATTGGTCGATGCCTCACACTAATCATTAACTTACATAGGGAATCCTTCAAATTAGTTTTTAATATAAAAATATTGTTTTTTAACATAATTCTATGAAAATTTATAATAACAAGGATCCATACTAAATATGAGGACCTTTTATGGTCAATTAATTTCATAATTAATTGATTAATAGAAGATTCTAAAATATTTGTAGTAGTTTGAAATTTTTATCCCAGATGTTGAATTCTTATAATGTGAGAATGTTCACAATGAGTATTTCTATAACAATATTTTCTATATAAACATTTCAGGTTGATTTTTTTTATTATTAAAAATTAAAAACACTAGATTCATTAATTAAAGATAATTTTTTAGATTATTTTTAATCAAGGCATGTGATATTGTATTGTAGTGGTGGGGTCTAAATGTAGAACATCTATCACAATTATAGGTTGAGATTAACATATTAGATAAAAGATTTTTGAGATATTGTTTCCGTCTAGATTTTATTTATTGAATGGGTAAATGATAGTTGTATATATAACACATGTTCCATCATTATATTCCATGTTTAATACAATCAGATATGAGAGTATGATCTAATCTATAAGAATAAAATCAAGAATCAGGTTTGTTATAAATGAGTTAATGTACAATAAGGGATCTATTACCTTAAATCATAGCATTATATTCATTAAAAATATTATCTGAATCAATATTTATGAGGAATATATATACACTATATTTATTTTCTAGGTTTATAGGCCTATAAATAATATCTTTAATTTTTCTATGGCTCAATATTGGTCATGAGAAGCTTTGGGAGTCTTAGTCCTTCATTTTTTGGGTCATGCATATTAGGCCGAGGTTTAGTGGATGCTTATAAAAGTAATAATGTTTTAACAAAAATTGATAATGTTTATGTTCATTTATATTTTACCGAAATTAGGCCACTTACACGGTGATAGTGGTTCATTTAAAAATTATATTAGTGGATTAAAACCACTAAAAGTAATTTTGATGGTTGAAGGGTACCCAGAATATAATTTCTTAATAATTTAACAAGTTTGTTGCTCATAGTATAATATAATATTTGATAGAAAATTTGTTACATAATATATTATAAACTTCCAGTGTGAATAAAAAAAGGGAGAACAATTTACAAGATGATTGGGTCTTGATGGCCAGGAAGATTTTAATATACCTAAATGAAGGGTAGTGGGTGATATAAATAATAAGATAATGTATAATAATAGTTGAATAGTGGGATGATAATATATATTATTGATAAACCAATTACCTTATTAGATTTAAAACCCTATTTCTGAATCATTAGAAACTTATACTAAATATGAATATTTACTATGTTTAAATAACATGATCCCCATTAACATTGACATATGCATATAGAGTTTGAGAGTATTATCTTTAGGATAAGTATATATATTTTTCTAATAATATGTAGTATATATATATATCACAAGTGTTGTTAACATGCCAAAGTAGGTCCCTATGAAATATATATACTAATTAACAATATTTATGAAATGTTTTTTATTCAAATACACGTAGTATAAAGTATACAATATGAAAAGAAAAATTACAATGATGGATACAATATTATGACTTAAGTTATTTTAAATTAGGATAAAATAAAATGTTAAAGGGTAGTTGGAAATTGGTTGGATGAGGTAATTTAGCCTATGATAAGATATTTAGAAATTTATACATAACCTATCACAAGAGGAATAAATGAAATCATAGATATTTAAAATATAAGTATAATGATATATTATAGGGAAGATTTATATGGCCTGGTGTGAATTGTTTTGTTCATACACTATGATAGATGGAAAATAGGGTGCAAAAATAAATTCATGGTCTGTTCAAATATCAGAAATCTAGATGTTAGTATATATCCTATGTGAGTAAGAATCAAACCATGTGTATTTATTAAAAATGGATGTATCCCAAGTAAGTGTTAATAGAGTAAATATTAACATGAATTGGTAATTCCATTTTTATGATAGTGGGAGTAAAGGATTCAAATTTATGGTTGGTCCCAAGATAGGATATCTATGTATCTATATATATCTTATGAGAATAATAATTTATCCCAACAAATCCCTACAGTAAATAGTGGTCTTATCCAAGTCCAATTTCATTGAAGGAAACTCAACATGAATGTGTAAGATATATAGTATAAAATATTATTATAACAAGACCATGAATAAAGTGATTAATTTATATATAATAGACCACTCTAAGTACATTAGGGTTATGCATGATGGACCATGTTTTGTACAGTCCTTGTTCATAAAATGAAAAAAATTATACCATAAAGTTTGAGTAATTCTATTAGGGACCACATTTCATATTGATTATATTTATTTAACAATTAATTTATTAGCCTATTGTAAAAATATATTTTTTACTCCTTGAGAAACCTTTAATTGGTGAGAGACATGATATACTATCAATATTAGGTAATTTATAAATAATTTCCATTATAGTATACCATGTGTATGATATATGGTCTTTAATACTTATATTTTACTTTTATATGATTCCTCGCTAGTATCATCCTAAATTGAAGTTCAAAGACCAATTCAACAGGAAAAAATGTGGGAGAATGTATTTTTTATTGAAATTATAGTGAAACATGATTATGATGAACATAAAAGATATTAATTACATTCAATATCATATAGTCAATCTAATATAATTCATCCAATGTAATACTTGGTTAATTTATCAAATAAAACTATTCAATGCGAAGGAAACATAACTTTAATAGGAAAAATTACCATTTTCTTGTATAGTAAAAATAGTTTATTGTGTAGGAGTGCACACAGTTTCATAATAAGACCATAAATCATTGATATTTTATCCATATAATACATCTTATCTTTATAAACCATGTTATAGAGGATATTTTGTAGATTGTTTTTTAATTTAATCAATTTCTTTCATTTTTGGCAATCTGATAGAATAATTAATGATTAGACTGAATACTGTACTTTTCACCCCATATCATCAACCCAAATTCATAGTGGTTTATAACATTATTTGTGAGTATAGTATGGGTAACTATAAATATTTTATCATTATTTTAGTTCACAAAATTTATGAAAAAAATTGGTCATATATACTTTTTCGGTATTTTTTTAGAATATTTTTAAAATAAATCACTTGATGTGATGATAAATTTGAAGAATCTAATGGAATTCAGAGGGTATGAACCCATAACATAAATATTAAATATATAATAAAGATAAAAATAATTTATATAGTGAAATATATCAAGATATTTATAGATAAATTTCACATACACCATCCATGTATGACACCTACTTGTACATTTTTCACATTCATGTATCTTAGAAGGCCAAAAGTACACCAAAATATTAATTATTCAAACAATATATGTTCTTAATAGATGTGTTACACATGAACTAGCATGGACTTCTTACATATCAATGATTGTCACGTATCCTTTACAAAACCTAAAAATTCCTCAACCAATTATTTATTTATAAATTAAATTTAATGAATTATTTACATCATAGTGGATGAAATTTTTCTCTCATTGTTGAATTTTTTTATTCTCTACTAGATACTATAGATAAAATCATTTTGATGATAATAACATATTATATAAAATTAATTCATGTCCTCATTGGATTTTAAATATTAAGACCTAGATTGAGGAATAGTTGTGTAAATTTCATCACCTTCATCAAAATAAATATAAATAAATAAAAATACCAATCTACTGTTTTTCACATGAATGATCATTTCATACTAATTATGATAAAAAGGGTTATTGAAAATTTATCTTATACATATTATTGATCATTATGTGAATGTGTAATATATTTTAAAACTATTTTTTAAGGGAAAAAGATATTAATTCATAAAATTAGTCAAATATTGAATACAATTCATTTATATTTATAGAGAAATATCGGCTAATTTGATTGATTACTAACTCTGAGTCACTTTTAACATTCATTCTGATGAATTTTTTTATGTAGGGATATCCTGAATATTATAATAATGGCTTATTTCTATTAGAATTAAATATAATGGAAATGATAATTTTAATGGGGATTAAAACATTATACACATGCCGACTTAGATAAATTTCAAGCCGTCAATCCTCCTCCCAATTAGACTTCAGGTAGATCCATCAATATACATCTCCCATATCTTGTGGTATTAATTAAAATATAATTATCCTTCACCTATGATATTTGAATCCAAGGGAAATTCATTTGGGGTCTGATTTTTAGCTACAAATTATATAAAAACTTTTCATTTAATTTTTTTTTGAGATAAAAACAAGATATCAAAAAATTATAGAATAATAACTCATATTGTTAACCATATATTCAACACTAGTAGAAAAAGTATCTATTTATGTTGATTAATATTTTAAATCAAGTGAACTACATGATATTGTACATAATGAGGTATCTTCTACATAAAAAATATCATGTTTAGGCATTCTTCACTATAATTATAAACCATCGATCAACCAATATCATTATATGAATGTGGTATTAAAGGTTGTTTTATTTACTATAATAATTCTTCAGTGTAAAAAAATGTTCAAATTGAAAATTATATGAATTCTAAAGACATGAAAATAGGGTTTCGTTTAATAGGTATAATCAAGAACAGTGGGTGAGAAATATATTACTTGAGTCTATGAAACTAATTTTGGAAATCTTCATCTCATTAGTAGGTTATTACTTTATTAATTATTTTTATCAAGGTAAAACATTTTCAAGTGATCTTTAAATTGATATTCATGATACAAATAAGAGTTCATGAATTTAATCATAAATTCTATATATTTTAAATAGGGAAAATTTCAAATATTTTCATGGTTTTCTTAATATCCACTTTAATTCTACCGAGTTGAACTTGATATACAAGTAATTTTCTAGAAATATCCCCAAATATTATCTTTTTGAGATTTACTTTTTAATTATTTATAAATTTAACAAATAATTATACATCTAATTTATGAAATTTTCTAAGATATAGAGTGATTTGAATGCAAACTAATTAACATAACATTGAATAGTTATACAAATAAGTAGTTCCATGATGTTGTTCATCAATTGTTTAGGTATATATCTAATTTTATTAAAATAATATCATATTACATAATAGATATATACTTCTTTAGGTTCCCTAAAGGTGGTATCATATTTTATTTCTATATATTTTATGTTTTTATTGTATCTATAATATATTTTTATTAATTGTAAGTCTTGAAACGTAGTTTTTTCATCAATTTTCTTCAATGGTCATCAATATAATGTCTTATTATGGGAATTAAATGATTTGAATAATTAAATTAAATGTTAGCTATGATTTTCGCAATATTCTTATTCAATAATATATTTTTAGCTATTAATTTAGAGTATTTTACCTCTTGGAGGAAGTTTTCCTTGATCATATTATCACCCATTGATTCCACTTCGTCACCATGAGTTAGCAGAATCCTTCCCACTACCTCTTTTTATCCAAATAAGAATGCATGTAAGTCTAAATGATTAAGAAGGACTTGCGTATCTATTTTTGTAATTTTTTTAATATTTACAAATTTAGGTGGTTCATAAGAAATGAAATGTAATACTCTTGGTCCTTGTGATTCGTGGTTTCACTTATTCTTATAAGTCAAAAGTTTTTTTAGTGACCAGATTAAATTTATTTAATTAATCAACATTATTTTAAATCTATCCCTCAAATTCCATTGTAGTATCCCTGTGTTCTTATCATTTATCATAAATAGGGTAGAGTAAAAAAATTTGTAAGTCATTGAGGTTTTTATTGATATATTATAACCAAAGCTAAATAAGTATTCATCTTTAGTACATGAAATCTCCTCCAGTTTGGTAGAGACAATGTGAATAGAAGAAAAGGTACCCAATATCTCTAGATTCTATTAATTATAAAATTTTTATTTGATAAAAATTTCTTGGATATGTTAACATGATATAATTTTATCTTATATGCTGTTAAACATGCTTTATCTAATATCAATGTGCATGGGTTTCTCAATTATATTTCCCTTAGTGGATGGAATTGGTTTAATAAATGTATTTATCTATAAACCATTGTAGAAAAAGGTTATCAAATGATACTTATCTCTATCCATAAGAACATTTTGGTCTCCAAAATATTGTCGTGTTTCTTCAATGTGATGAATATGGAGTAAAAAAAATCTTTTTACTTTGATCCATTAGCTAACTAGTGTAATCTATGACTAAATGGTAGTTTTTATATGTATGGTATTTCCTTGATATGGTTACTCAATTCTATCTTGTACTACCCTACATTAATATGTTGACCCATCCATGAGTTAAAAGTGATGTTTTCACTATAAAGAACCCTAGTTTGACCATTAATGGGGTATTTAAAACTGTGGTGTTATAAAGAAGTTATTGATACATATAGGAAAAATCATGATCATCAAATTAATTCATTATGTATAGTAACTTGAAAAAAATAGATTTTTTCTTGAGTCCTCTAAATTGTTTCTTCCATCTAATCATCCCTTATGGTTTTGATTTATTTTATATACTCGTAGATCTTTAAAGAAGAAGGTTCTAGATTATATTCCCTATATCCTAAATTAAAGAGGGTTTAAGTAGAAATAGTATTAATTGTTGAACAATTTTCCACCAACTACAAAAAAAATTCATTTTTATATGTTTCACATACACATATAAGGGTATGATGAGTCTGTGAATGGTTGTTTCTTGATAGTTTTTGGAAAATAATATGACCATGTCACATTATGTAGGTCTAATACTAGAATTTTGTGTTTTGATAATCCCCGCATAAGTATAAAAATAATATGAATTGTATAATGAATTAATAGAGACATTTTAATCTCCTTAGAGTGATAAAGGGTGTCTAAAATTTATAGTTATACTAGAAAAGTAAAGATGTGTCTCTACACAATAAACATCAATTATTTGGGTTGATTTTTTCGACCTAAATCTTGTTTCTAAGACTAGAGTTTTAAATTTTAATATAACTATGAGGATGACACCCTTGTCCCTCTATTAAGATCGTGGGGAATTTTTTCCTTGGTATTCTAGATGGAATAATTTTTCCACATTCTGTAGTTGACTACATTAAAATCATTTGTCTAATAATTACATCATCCTTGCAATTTTAAGAAGATTTCAAGATGGTCTCGTCTTAAAATAATTTTAGTTTATGGCTCATTATTGTTCAATTCTTCTAGTATTTACAAGATTTATGATTTCTAGAAACCAAAATAGAAATATCATCCTTATTCATGTCTTTTACTGCCTCGGTGTCCTTTTCTATAATGGTTGTTGGGAAATATTATTTCATAAGAATCATCCTCATCACTGTGTGGGTTTATCAAATGTCACACATTGATAGAACCATATTAGAACTCATCATTGGAGGGAATTACTATTTTTGGTTTTGCTACCATATTCCCAATGATTTTTGGATAAACTCCATAAGGTATTGGATAGGTTTTATTATTCATTGTGATTCCTTTTCTTATTTTTGATTATATTTTTAAAATCATATTCATTAGATTTTTGGTTCCTTTGAAGAATTTTTTTTATTTACTGAAATAGTAAGGGAATTAAGGCCATCATTAAATCATTAGTTCCCTAATGTTTTCACATACATAGGTCACCTAATATCATGTCATATAATAATTATGATTATGCACATTCATATTTTTAGCATTATTCAAGTCTCATTATTCATCAAAATAAATTAGTGGACACAAATATCACATGTGTAGCAAGACTATTCAACATTTCATTCGATTCATCTACCTTGATTTTGAGTTAATACATGAATAAAAGTAAAAAAATGGTATCTGCTAACATCTAGTATTAGGGCCAGTAATTTGGATGATCATTCAACTCTGCCTTGTTAGGTTTCTTAATATTTATCAATCCGAAAATTGTTTTTCCAATACTGAGAAAAAATACCATGTGAGTTAATCTTTCCTAACATAGTAAGGCATATTCTAATTTTTTTAATGAAATTCAATTATTTTACTCCTAATTTACAATATGTTGGTTTGAATTAGTACAATGGTGTTTCCATACTTTACTAGGTGGAGGATCCACATTGAAATTAACTAGATGAATTTTTTAGGCCTGAACTAGCCTTAGAATAAGAGTGGTAGTATCAATTTCTATATTTGATAAATTTTCTATCTTTGATGAAAATTTTTATGTGATTTTTTTAAATAGAATGAAATATTTTAGAACATCACATATTTTTTAAGAACTATTATAATCTATTTGGGTAATCCTATAAAAAATATTCTTTTTCTAACTCAAATTTAATATTCTCCATAAAAATATGTAGAAACTATTCTTGTTGAAGTTATATATTAAGAAAATTGGTGACACCATTCCATATGGAGGTGAAATTCACTACTATAAAAATTTATGCTACTTACAATTGAAGATATCATGAATGTTAGTTTTCCGTAGAGTAAAGATAAACAAATTGAGAAATTACTAAGAGAGATCTACAAAACTGGAAAAGGATCGAGAAGATAAATTTGAATACCTTATGAATGAAGAACATTATAGAACATAAAAATATATCTATATTTTGAGGACCTGGATATTAGGACATTTTTTGGGGTGAAAAATAAGTGAGTTTGGGATCCAAGGCTTCTATACCATTGAAAATTATGAATTTTTGATTCTCATGGTTTGGCAAAATATGATTCAAATCCACCCACACAAAATATATATTTTTCTATTAAATTACTATTTTATGCCAGTATTTAAAAGATATTAACTAATTAATAATTTCTTTTGGCTCTTATTCTTATTAAATAATTGTCTATGATATAGTTTGGGTATATTAATTACCCAATTTTGATGCTAATAATTGTTTTAATATAGGATAAGACTTCTTTTTTGAACCAGTGTATTATAAAAGTTTTTTTTATTATGACTAATGGAATCATAATGGAAGAATATCTTGAAATTTAAGATATATTATAACTCAAAAATAGTTTTATGTGTTATTAAATAATTATGGTTGATCAATATTAGGTTTTAGCTTAAACAGTCTCCTCCTATTGAGGGGGATCAGCTGGCGAGACATGGGTGATTATATTTTCCCTATGGAAGTCATAATTGATTCTCTTAAGATTATAGATTATGTCCCCATAATGGATATACCATTATTTTATTTAAATGGTCTCAATACCTTAAGGTGGTAACTAAGTTATGGATTTATCATACCATTCTTTTTCCTTAGTATTGGCTCACCGAGTGGTTACAATTGAATTTTCATACCTCCTTGGTTTAGGCCATATTTGAGTGGTATTAAAGCTATGTTTTAGTCTAGCTATAATTTCGGTGGCTAAAAACTAGTTAAAAGTTATATTGGTGTCCCAGTTGGATCACATGGATCCATGGTGATTCCTTCTGTAAAAGGACTTAATGATAACAGTGGTTTAGTGGATTGTCCCTATGATGAGTAAAAATAGTGGTGAAGAAAGTTTAAATCATGTGGATAATTATTTAAGGGGTAGACCAGATGTTTATTCATTTGTTTAGTCATACTAATTTCTAGTTAAAATCAGATCCCACATTAGCTTCCACAAATAATTTTGTATAACATACATTCCTGGATGGGTTACTCCTACTATAACCAATTGGTTTTCAGATGTGTACTGATTTCTCCTCTAGTTTGTTATGATCAATACTTTCATTACCTTCATGTAATATTTCCTTGGATATGGTTTCTTTGAATGGGGTCTATATTTATGAATTTTTTAATGGTGTAAGGTAACTATAATTCCTTCATGCACGTCTATTAAAATGATTTTCTCAAATAATGTATTTTCTTTCTCCAATTCATTCTCATCATTATATTCTGCAATGTTAGTGGGATAAAAATTAATGATATTTTATAGGAAAAATCGTATAGTAGATCATGTCCGTATCTATATTGAGAAGTATATCACTTTATCAATTTCAAAATAACCATTAATTGCAAATTAAAAAATATGAATTACTATTGTTTAAATATTTGATATTTTAATTTTACATCCCCAACTAGACATTGATTCTTTTTTATATTCTACCATTACAATAGAGTATAATTTTTATCAAGAAAATATATTTTGTGTAAATCTCCAATAATATCCACTGAACTTAATCCCATTAATTAGGTTGTTTCACCAACTGTATGTATATTTTACTATTGTGTATTTTTTGTGATAAAAATCCAGCCATGCATTCAGGAATGGGTTTCTCCTATGTTTGTGTAGCAGTATATTTCAACATTATTTATTTTTGTGATTGTAACATGAAAAGTTTTTTATGTGGAATATCCTATAGTTATTATGGATAATGTGATTTAACCATTGAAGGTGGTTAATTATTCAAAATGTTTTCTCAACTAAAGTTCCCTACTTATTTTACATTTCTATAATATTCATGGGAAATTATATCAATGGATCTTTATTATCCAGTATATCTAATATGTCTGCAATAAGAAATGTTTTTTCATTAACTTTACTATCTAAAAAAAATTACCTTTTGGGTGTGGAAGTTTATTCATAGTAATGGTTTTATAAATTGCATTAAAGAAATAACCTCTTAGACTAACATGTGTTGGAAAATTCAGTTACCTAAATTCTTCCCAACCACTAAATTTCACATGTATGGATTATTATAAAATTATTTGAAAATGTGCGTTGATTCTATTAAATCAAGCCTTTTAGATATGTTTTTTATTTATTATACTTTTAATTCTAATATACATAGAGGGTTTGAATGCTAATAAGATGGTATTCCTCATCTATAACCTTGAAATGATATGTGTTTCACTCATAAAGAAATAATTTATACCTGATGTGGTATAATTGTTCCTTGATATTTTCATAGAGTTAAATTATATATTATTCAAGGGGTCTTTTAGGAATGACATGCTATGATATATTGAAATTACAGAACATAAAATATATTTTATTGATGATCACATATTTCTATATGATATCTGTATGTTTTTTATCATTAATGAGCGTTTTTTGGATGTAATTCACCATGAAATTTTCTTTTATTCTATAATTTCTATTAAAAAATCATTTTTAAAATCTTCAGCCTTATTTCATGATCTCTTAGTCTAGTTGAGTAACTCATGATAATATTTATCTAGACATCCATATTGGTTGAAAGGGGACATTTATAATTTATAATAGAGTACTTTTTATAAGTATTTATGGTTGTATAAAAATATATTTATAATAGTTATGTTTTATTATAATTGTGGAATGGTAGGGTGATTCATTTTGAATACACTAGTGAGGCTCTCTTAAGTCATTTTCATTATCTTTATGGGAAGGGCCTAAAGGTTTTTGGGTGATTGATAACTACAGGGAAGTCCTATATGGTTTTTTGGTAGTTCATCAGTATAGGGAGGAAATCCATGGTTGTTTTTATCTTGATTTTCATTGATATGACCTCGATGGATATTGGTTGCTTCATCACCATTTAGTGGAAATCCATTATTGGAATTTTATTTCCCACCTTCATGGGGATTACCTCTACACTATATATCATTTCCATCGTAGTGAGAAAATATAAAAAATGAATTGGGGGACCTCTAGAGTTATTTATTTTCTATAATGGGTGGACCTTCTTGTCGGTTGAATGTTTTATCATGAATATCTCTACTAAAATTGACACCATTGAGTGAACCATAATTATTAATCATCATGTAACTGTATAGGGGACCTCTATAATGGATACTCAAGGAAGTAAATAAAAATACAATTGGTTATGTAATACACTAGGTAATAATATATAGTTATTTTATTCTTAGTGATTACCATTGGGAGTACCTTCGTAATTGATATGTATGCAATAGTGTAGAGGTATTCCAGATATTCTTATCATTTAATCACATGGAATCCCTATATAATAGTTGTTTTCCTTATTTATGTGTGATAAAATAGCTAGGTTAGTAACCATAATTTGTATTCGTGATATTTCACACATCATGTTGATGATAATATGACATCTCCAATATTGTACCTTTAGAATCTAGTGTTAGGTTGTTTATGTGGTATTGGTGTTGGGGGGGTATGAATAGACCCCTAAAACTCAATAGTTGGTTTCTCTTAAAGGTTTATCCTCTTATATGAACTTATAATAGCTTCATTACAGCACTCCTAGATCTGGTGGTAAACAAATGAGCTTTGCATTTCTAGCATAGAAATAGATGAATGTGTAAAAAAATCCATCCAAAACATACACCTTCAAAAGGAAAATATATGGATCGCTTATATTCCCATGGAATTTTTAGTTAAGAGTTTTATAGAATTTCTAAAAACACTAAAAAATCATTACCAATGACTTTTAATGAGAATTTTACTTTCTTAACTCTGTTTATCTTTCTTTCAAATTATATCATCATTATCATCAATTAGAAACCATTCTAGACATAATTTGTTCAAAATATATCTATATAACTTTGGTTAAATGAAACATAATAATGGTGACCTCAAATACTTAATAAAGATAAATGTAAGAATTAAAAATTGATTTCCATTACGGATTAAAAGTAGATCACAAGGGGATATTGAAAAAAAATTATTTAATTGAGTATAATATAAGAATATTTATACCCAACAATACATGTATCATCAAACATTAAATCATTTCATAAAGATTAAAAAAAAGAGAGTTTTATTGTAATAAATAATCAAGAGAAATATTATATCAATCTTGACTGTAAGAAACATTATAAACCCATAGTGCGAATATATAAAAATGTATTGGTATCTTGGAACATCATCTCCATATCACTTATTACAAATGGAATAACCAATACAGTTACCTTTTATCTATGGGGTACCCAATGCATTAGAGGCTTTAACAGACCCACCTATCCTTAGTATACCATGTAACCACTCATCCTTAGTTAATAACAAAATATCCCATCCCTGGTTTATACCAAAACCCCCAGTCTATGGATTATAATGGAACCACCATAATTATACACAATATCTAATAACTATATCATTGATAAAGTATATAGAGAATTCATTTCATCATAAATTCATTTAAAATTTTTTATTCTTTCCAAATCATTATTAACTCATGGAAAATAAATGGGTTCCATAATAATATCTTTGAATCATGATTAACTCTTGGAAAATAAATTAGATTCATAACGATCTCTTTGAAATATGGTTATTTCAATGAAAATAAACACATTCTAGAACAATCTATTTCAATATTTATTTACATGTGGAAAAGTAACGGGTTCTATAAAAACACTTTGAAACATTATTAACTTGTATAAAAGACAAGACTTACATAAAAATATCTTTTAAAAAATATTTACCTGTGAAAAATAATTTGATTCTATTAAAATGTATTTGAAACCTTATTAACCCATAGAAAATATGTGAATTGCATAAAAAATATCTTTGAAATATGATTAACCCTTGGAATGTAAATGAGTTCCATGATAATCTATTTGAAATAATATTAATCTATCCAGTAAAAGAAGGAAGACAGTATTAGTACAAATATCCACATTAGATCATAAGTGAAAAAAATGGTTGTTAACTTTGATTAATATAAATGCCAATAAAATATCATTAAAACATTCTTTAGAACAATAACCTTTTTATTTTGAAAATAAATTTCCAAAACTAAAAAAAATGAAAAACAATTTTTTCTAAAAAGTATTCATGGAAACATATAATGGATGGATAAAATTATATAATGTTTATGAATTTAAGAATATATGTTCATGTGGTAAATGTTTAAAATAAACATACATTTCAAAAAAAAATGTTAAAGGGAGTCAAAAGTATCTCATTTAGAATATGTTAATACATTTCCTTTAAATCCCATTTAAAATAAAGTCAACTATTATGTAAAATGGATTTAGGAAATCATTTATTTTTTGAACTAATATTTTTAAAAACATTTTATAATACATGTATTTGGAATAGAAAGATACATGATTTAAAATAGAAATACATTATCATTATCACTTATAAATGACTTTGTTAATGATTAATTAAATCAATAATGGATGAAATATAAATTAAAAAGGTTAAACACATTGATAAACATAGTATAATAAAATATTTTTTGTTCAGGAAAAAAATATAATATTATTTCTTCCAAAATAAACTTTAACATAACCAATCTCAAAAGAAATGAGATTTCAATATAAATCCTTTTCCACTTTGATAAATCTCTAATTGTAATACCCATTAAATAATAAAATATTAAATATTAGGAAAATAAGTATATTCAGGAAATAATGTATCATAATTTTCGTATATACACCACATAGAATAAATTTGGTTCATAACATTAAAATATTCATTGATAAAAGAAAATTGAGAAGAAGTCTCTTACATATTTGGTAATATTTAAATCAAAACCTCGTGAAAGTGGAAACCTAATATGTATTTTTATAATACTAATAATTGTTTTTAAAAATTAATATACATTCATGGGCTGTATATTCACCACACAACAAGAATATATGGTGAATATGAAATATTTCCACAGAAGTAAAAGCGAGGTGAT
This sequence comes from Viscum album, assembly GCA_963277665.1. Taxonomy (NCBI): domain Eukaryota; kingdom Viridiplantae; phylum Streptophyta; class Magnoliopsida; order Santalales; family Viscaceae; genus Viscum; species Viscum album. Next base: position 69,421,921 of record OY728134.1, read on the forward strand.
AAAACCCCTTACCTTGAGTCCAGAATCATCATGCATGCCCATTTAATCATGTATAATAAGATTATATAAATTATTTTATTTTTAAAGAACATTTTACATGTTTATAACATTATACTTAAATAATTTATGTTATTTTATTACAATGAAATATTTCAATACTTGATCGGTTAAGACCACATCTGGTGTTTTAAGGATATTTGGTTCATTTTTTCAAAATGGAATCAGTGTCTTGACCATGTTAAAAGAGGTAATTATTTAAATATAAATATATATATAACAATAATAAATAGAATATTATTATATTTATGTGTCATTTAAAATTTAAAATAATTCATTGGAAATGGTTATGAAAAAATAATTATTTTGTGATCAAAGACACGGTAGGTCGTATGTATATAAGTTTAACATTTCAATTATTTAATGATTATTATGGAAAAAATTGATATATTATTTTAACATTTCATAATGATAATAATATAATAAATACAATATTATTTCATTGAATATACTTAAATATATCATTCTCATGATCTGGTGAAGAAAAGATATTGGCAATGCTTCACGGAGGCGGTAGTCCACACGTAAACGAATGACATTCTCATTTTTCAATGTAAGAAATAAAATGAATTATTGTATGTTTAGATTGATAAATATATCATCAATATGATAATTCTTTCATTTATATCAAATATATCCATTAAAATTCTCCTTAAATCCTTTTAAATAAATATTTATTAAAAATCAATCACATAAAATCATGAGGTAGTAGTCAGTCGTAAAATTGAGCGAAGTTATTGTATCCTCCATAAAATGAAAATTAAAAAACAATAGATGGGAGATTATATTTACATAGTATAAATAGGTTAATCATGACATATATATATATATATACACAATTAATCCAATATTACATTAAGACATGAGAGGCAATGTTGAAAAATCAATGACATCAGTTCGTGAGGCGGTAGTCCACTATATAAATGAATAATGAATTCATATCCCATTTAGTGGGAGTGGAGATAGATTTATATAATGAAATTAATATAATGAAATATAATTATATATTACATAATATTTTTATTATATAGTCATAGGTGAAGAAGATCTAATGGGGGTGGAAGAAAAAATAAAACAAAAACTGACAATAATGAATTTTACCGCTTATCAACCCACCTCATTTGGATTATAATGGATATTTTCCAATAATGTATTTACAAAATACTTTTTTATTATAGGATGAGTGTATGGAAGTTGGAAATGAATTTTGGTAGGTATTTTTCAAACTAAAAGGTCTTGTAGGTGTGAATAAGATAGAATAGTGGATAGCCTTTTATTTGTGTGGTCAGTGGCACACTTTTAAATATTTTAAAAGGAATAGGTGTACCCATGTTTTTCAGATGAGAAAATAAGACTAAAAAATGAAACATTATCTAGAATTATAAATTATAACTTATAAATATGTACATAAAATATATTTTATACATGTTTTGGGAAATTTTTACTATTATCATTTATGTTTAACCGCCTAATAAACTTGTTCTCACCATAACTATAGCAACGGAATTTATTTTACAACTCATTATAAAAGAAAAATAATCCAACCATTTTAGATAATATAAATTTTTCTGATTTGAAATATTAAATCCATTTTAAAAAAATTCACTTCACCTAAGTGGGAAAATTTAATTTAAAATGAAACTGAGAGACCAGATAAAAAATCTGATTTTCAAGAAGTGTATTTTTTAATGAAAATATGATTTTATATTAATTCCATGAGTAATAATAATACTTTTATGAATATAAATTAATATTTATTGATATATAGTCAATAAATGTAATTTAAATAATTCATCATTAGCGTTGTTTTTAATTAATTGAAAAGGATAAACATTATATAATTTAAAACAGTTTTTAGAAAAATATTCTTTTTATACCAAAAAAAACTTATACTAAAATCCAAAATCAACCTTTATTCAAAAGAAATTAAGTGGATACAATAAATATAAATAATACTTATGTTAATTTAAATTATATTCAAAATATAATGGGTCTTTTAAATTTCTTAATTTATTGAAAATAAGTGACATTTTTTGTCACGACCCGTCCTCGGGACCCGTGTCGTGACTACCCCAAGCCCGCCTTCCATAGGCTAGGGGCTGGCGACCAGCACCAAAGGCATAAATCCCGATAAAAAGGGGAAGGCATTGCCTTATAAAGTTAACAAACACCATAGAGTAAGCCAACAGAAGTAAACACTAAGTAAAACTGGGTACAATAGTATGTGCGGAAAGTAAATGGGCAAGAATACAAACCCAAACTAAAAGTAAAGTACAACTGTAAAAAAAGTACAACAACTGAAAGTAAAGCAGCAACGTTGAGCCGTCCACTAGAAGTACCACCTGAAAGGTGGGTACAGATAGCCTCCTCAACTCCTCGGCTCTAGCCGTCCTCTCCTTGTACATCACGCCCAGTGGTCCACCTCCAATTACCGACCTGCTCCACAAGCCTCAACCACGATCAGCGTTTTCCGTTGTCTGTATTCAACACAACGTAGTGCAGGCATAGCCCGTGCAAGGGTGAGTATACGCTACTCAGTAGGTACCCCGAGACCCCTGAAGGTCTCCCATAATCCACAAAGGATAATCCACAATGGAAAGATACAATCATGAAGTAACATCCAACACTACTTATGTATATGCCCATACATATTCCTAAGTTATAAATTCCAGTTCGGCTCCAACATCTTAGCCCAAGTTTGATCACGTCCACACAGGATAGTACAACCCAATATACACAGGAATTCACAACACAATCCACATAGGAAAGTAAGTCAATCATATCGAAGATAATGATTGAAAGTCAAGACTCAGCTCACACATGTATACTTCTTCGTAAGGTGATAGAAATTATCAGATGTAGCCACTGATTCATCTAAGCTAGGACCCACGTAGGATACTAAACTAGCTAAGCTGTCGGACCCACGTAGGATACATGTCCAGCTAGTCTGTCGGACCCACGTAGGATACTACAACAGAGGTCAAATACTGTCGGACCCACGTAGGATACAAGAACAGTAATACTGCCAGACCCACGTAGGATACAAGAACAGTAGTCATCATCGTCGAACCCACGGAAGATTTCAGTATGGTCTTCATTGCTGCCGAACCCATGGAGGATTTCAGTGCAGTCGTCGTCGCTGCCGAACCCACGGAGGATTTTAGTGCAGCCGTCTTCATCGTCGCAGTCGCAGCCAGCTCTAGAGTTCCTGCACATAGCATGCTCATTTCCGGGAGGGTCCGCTCCATGAGACAAGGTGGTCGATACATCAACTGACACGTAGTCTAGAGTTGATGTATCTCAAAGTTCTGTCTCAACATAGGAAACTAAACACGACAGACAGTGTGTCAATCGGACGCCCGGTCTGAGAGTTATTGGCTTTTTCGTTCCAGGGGCCCGGTTGGTTTTTAAGTCAAAATTAACCCGACCAAACTCCAACAACGTCCAAACATTGAGCGGAGTAAACCAAAAGTTCCATCTCACTAAGAGGAATCCAACGAAGTCAACGATACCTCAATCGGATGTCCGGAGGTCAAGTTATAAGCATTTTCGTTCTGAGGGCTCGGTTGATTTCGTGTTCGAACCAACCCAGTCATACCCAAAGTTCTCTGAAACCTTGAGTGTAATATATCGAAACGACTGTCTCGATCCAAGGATCGCATCAAAATTGACGTTGTGTCGATCGGAGGTTCGTAGCCCATGTTACAGGCATTTAAACAAAATGTCTGGTTTTTAGGGGATTTTTGGGCCCGGACCGACCCGGCCCAAGACCCCCTAGGTCGGCCCGAACCGGGTCGACCCGACCCAGGTCTGGGTCCGGCCCAATAGGGCGCGGCCCGCATGGCCATCTCGGTGCTGGCCGAGCTTTCGCGGAAGGGGGGGGGGGGGATGCCCCCCTGTTTTGAAACAGCGGCCCCACGTGGGGGGCCGCACCTTTGGCCAGCCGGGGGTTACGACCCCCGACCTTCTTCGATCGGCCGACCCGGCTGGCCGGCCATGCTGCCATCGCGGGAACCCTCCATCCCGCCCCTCCGATGCGCCGGTGGCCGGTGGTTCCGGATGCCACTCCCTGCTCCGCCGCGGCCTTCGTCCGATCGGCACCGCGCGACGGCGCCACGCCCCTCTGTCGTGGCCCCGCTCCGGCCGTAGTGTCTTCGTGGTTCTCCGGCACGGCATGACAACGTCACGCCCCTTCACTGCGACCCGACTCCAGTCTCGGGTTCGTCCGTCCTTAACGGCGCGGCGCGACTATGCCACGCTTCTTCACCGTGATTCTCTATGTTCCCGTGCGGTGTCGTTGCACCGTGCTGCCTTTGTTCGTGCCGCAATAAGAACAACAACAAAGAGGGAGGAGGGTCGGCCGTGTTCATGTGGTCTGACCTCCTTCCGTTATAACGGTTAAAAGTGGCCCAAAAAGTATAAATATCCTCATCAAGAAAGCGCAAATTTAATCCATATTATTTGAACTCAAACCCCTACCTCGCAAAGTAATTCGCGGTTTTCAAGTACTACAAAATATGGCGTCGCGGGGTGTGGTTCCGTAGACATCGATGGAGAGCGTCTGAGGATATGTCATCTTCTCTTTATCATGGAGATAAGAAGATGATTGCACGTTGTTGGAGAACTCCCACGTCAGTGTCTCTTCCCTTGTCGTAGAGGAGAAGGTGAATGGAGATACCAGAGTCGTTGAGTCGTTCTTCATTGAATAGATGACGTTCTTCGAGGAAGGATTGACGCTCTTCGCGGGAGGATGAAGTTCTTCCCAAGAGAAAAGAGTTCTATCTCCCCAATATCCTCACACAGAAACTAACACTCCCCAAAATAAAATAAGAATTATCTTATTTTATTACATCAAGCCAAGCATTTCAATTTTAAAATTCAAACATTAAACACACTTAATTAATTAAGTGTGTTGGCATGATTAAAGAAGAGAGAGGGGGAGGTGAGTGGTCTCACATTAAACGAGAGTTAAAAAAATAAGGGGGAGTAATGGAGTTAAGGAATTTGAGAAGGTAGGGGATCGTGTGGGCCCCACCTCCCTCATAACCACACATGAGATGTTGGGTGGTCGTGGGCCCCACCAACAACTTCCAATGAGAGAGTTTAACTTCCATGGATAAAATAAAATTGTTCACAATTTTATTTTACTTATTAATTACTCCACATTTTTTTACAACTCCTCCCAAGCAGACACACCTTCGGTAAAAGTCCACTTAAGCAATTACCGGCGCTGCGGTTCCATTGGTGCCCTCAGATTTTGATTCCGAGCACCAGTTCAAAAGTTAGGAAAATCCTGCTCGTTCGTTAACTGAACGTACGCGAGCTAAACTTCAGAAATTGATTCTGGGCACACAGGGCCTCAGAATCAGGTGTCGTTAGAAACTGCGTACTCGTAAAATCCCAAAAAAATTATGAAAAAAATTTCATTGAAATTTACGGGTCTTTACATTTTTACAAAAATCGGTATTTTTCACTATTCACTAAAAAAAATTATTTTTATAATTACCACAAAATTTCACCAAAAGTAAATTTTTAAATTAAAATTTCAATAATTAATTTAATTTTATCTAATTGATTTTATAAAATTTCCAAATATTAAATATAATATTTTTTCATGAAAATAAATTAAATTTTTTTTTGATAAAAACATTTTTTTGAAGAATAATATTACTTTATTAAAGATAAATTGATTATTTACTAAAAATTTACCAATAATTTATATTAATTAGTCCATTTATGTATATTTATATAAATATATCATAAATTATTTAATATTATTCATAACCACCAATTGAATGGATCAGTTATAATGGTTATATGATTCAAATGTCGTTTAATCTTTGTGTTGCATATTGAATACGGTCTTAGACATAGATTTATATTCTAAAATATGGGGTTGTTACATCTTATCACTATCTAATAAATTGAGTCCTTTAAAATTTTAATTTTCATTAGAAATCAATGTTTGGACATTTGAAAACATATATTTTGGTAAACCCACATCTTAAAAATAGTTAATAAAACATCATCTTTATAAAAGTGAAAAGGACATATGAAGTTCATCTGGGGTATAATATACTAGGTTTCCATATAGAAGAATATATATGGGAAGTAAAGATTTGGACATGGAAGAGAAGTATAAATAATTATGAAGTGTGATAGAGATAACTGATCATATAAATGTTAATGATCAATATAATGTTAAGGACCTAAAACTGTTAATCTATGATGAGTGAAAAGACAATCGGTTTATCTTAAATGAAGGTAAAATGATAAAATATTTTTTTCCCAAATACCTTTCTTAGAGTTCAGAAATTATTTGACAACCTAGAGTAAAATAATATGAAAATGAAGCTACTTGTATAATAGAATTTCCTCAATTAATCAATTTCCACCACACTCTAACATTTTCTCCAATAAAGAGTATCCAAGATTAATCCATGATACCAGAATCACTTAAAATAAACATTTAAATGAAAAATATATGATCAATATCACTTAAAGATGACTTTATTAATGTTTAATTAAATAAATAAGGAAGTAAATATAAATTTAAAAAGTGAATCACATTGATAATAAGAGTATAATAATATAGTTTTTGATTAAAAAAATATAATATTATTTCCTCTAAAATAAACATGAACATAAACAATCAAGAAAGAATAGAGTGTACAATATAAATCCCTTTCCACTTTGGTAACTCTTTAATTATAAGTGTCATTAAATAATAACATCAAATAAAATCATAAATATCAGTAAAAAATTATATTCATGAAATAATGTTTCATAATTTTAGTATATACACCGTTTAAAATAAATTTGGTTCATAACATTAAAATATGCTTTAATGAAAGAAATTTGAGAAGAAATATCTTACATCTTTCGTAATATTTACATCAAAACCACATGAAAGGGGAAACCTAATATGTATTTTAATATCCCAATAATTTTCATAAAAATTCATAATATAAATTCATGGGAATTATATTCACCACACAACACAAATTTGTGGTGAATATGTATATATCCCACAGAAGTAAAAGTGAGGTGAGAACACTCTTTCCTCGATTCTATAATCTTTATGTGTGTTCTTCAAATCCTGTTTAATAAGATTATATAAATTATTTTATTTCCAAAGAAATTTTTACATTTTTAACACCTTATACATATATCATTTATTTTTTTTATTATAATGATATATTTCAATACTTGATCATTTAAGACAATGTCTGGTGTATTGAGGATGTCCGGTTCATTATTTCAAAATGAATTCGGTGTGTTGACCATGCTCAATGAGTAATTATTTAAAAATATCTTGAATAATAATCATGAAAATATTATTATATTTATTTATCAATTTAAATTTTTAAATAAATCATATTAAATGGTTATGAAAATTTAATTATTTTATGATCATGGACATGGTAGGTCGTATGTACGCATGTGTAACATTTACATTTTTTTAAGATAATTATGGAAAGAAAGGGAATATTATTTTAATATAACAGAATGATAATAATATAAAAAATAATATTTTTTTCATTAAATATACTTATATATATCATTCTCATGATGTGGTGATGAAAAAATAATGGCATCACTTTGTGGAGACGGTAGTCTGCACGTAAACGAACAACATTGTCATTTTTCTATGTAAGAAATAAAATGACATATTTTATTTTTAGAATGATAAATGTATCATAAATATTATAATTGTTTAATTTATATTAAATATATCCATTAATATTTTCCTTTTTACCTTTTATATAAAAAGTTATTAAAAAACGAATCATGTCAGTTCATTAGGTGGTATTCAGCCATATAATTGAGTGACGTTATCAAATCTGCCAGGAAATGAAAATTAAAAAAATAGATGGGGTATTATATTATCATAATTATAAATAAATTATACATAATATATATATATATTTAATCCATCATTATTTCAAGTCATGAGAGGCGATGTTGAAAAATGAATGACATCAGTTCGTGAGGCGGCAGTCCATTGTACAAATGAATGATGAATTCATATCGCATTTAATGGGAGTGGAGATGGGTATAGATTATGATATTAATATAATAACATATAATTATTTGTAACATAATTTTGTTATTATATAATCATAGTTTAAGAATATCTTATAGAGGGGGAAGAATAAATAAAACAAAAATGGACAATTATGAATTTTACCTCTTCTCAAACCACCTAATTTTCATTATAACTGATATTTTCTAATAATGGAATTCTAAAAAAATCTGGGTATTATAAGATTAGTGTATATAAGTTATTAACGTATTTTGGTAGGTATTTTTTAAACCAAAACGGCTTGTAGGTGTGAATAATAGAGGAGAGTGGGTTGCCTTTTATAAGTGTAGTGAGTGACACACTTGTAATTTTTTAAAATGAAAAGGTGTACCCACATTTTTTCACATGAGAAAATAAGAATAAAAAATTGACCACTATCTAGAATAATAAATTATGACATCTAAATATGTACTTAAAATATATTTTAGACATGTTTTAGGTCATTTTGACCATTATCATTTTAGTTTAACCCCCTAATAAACATGTTTTCACCTTAACCACGGTAAGAAAGTTTTTATATTTTCACAATTCAACATGGTATAAAGATAAGTTAAACATTTTAAATAATATAAATTATTTTTATTCTAAATATTATATCCATTTTACAATATTAATTTCACATAAGTGTAAAGAAAATTTAAAATAAAACCCACTGATGAGATGAAAAAGAGGATTTTCATGAAGTGTATTTTGCTAAAAAATATGATTTTATATTAACTTCATGACTAAAAATATTAATTTTATAATATAAATTAATATTTATTGATATATAATTAATAAATTTCATTTAAATAATTCTTCATTGGGTTTTTATTGTATTGAAACAGATAAAAATTATGTACTTCAAAATAGTTTTCAGAAAAATACCATTTTTAAACCAAAAAACAAAGTTAAACTAAAATCAAATATCAACATTTATTCAAAAACAATTAATAAAATACATTTAAATAATACTTATTTAACTTTAAATTATATTCAAATCCTAATGGGACTTTTAAATTTCTTAATTTATTGAAAATAAATGACATTTTGATAAAAATCGGCATTTTTTACTATTCACTTAAAGTCATTTTATAAAAATAACCAAAAAATTCACCCAAAGTAAACTTTTCAATATAAATTTAAAATTTTAGTTTAATTTTATATAATTGATTTTATAAAATTTATAAACATTAATTATGATATTTTTTTCATGAAAAAAATTATTTTTTTAAAGAAAACGTTTTTCTTAGAATAATATTACATTAGTAAATATAAATTGATTAATTACTAAATATTTATTAATAATTGATATTTATTAGTCAATTTATGTATATATATATATATATATATTTATCATAATTTATTCAATATTACTTGTACCCATCAATTTAATAGTTGAGTTATAAAGGTTATATATTTGAGGGGTCGTTTAATCTATGTGTTGCATATCGAATATGGTATTTGACATAGTTTTATTTTCAAAATTATTCGTTTGTTAAATATTGACCCAATTTAATAAACTTAATCCTTTAATTTTTTTCATTTTATTATAAATCAATGTTTGGACTTTTGAAAACACCTTTTTTAGAAACCCACCTCTTAAAAAGGGTTAATAAAACATTATCTTGATGAATGAGAAAGGACGTATGAAATTCATCTAGAGTAACATATACTAGGTTTCCAAATAGAATAAAGTAATGTGGGAAGTGAATATTTTTACATGGAAGATAAGTGTAAATTATTATAGAGTGTGATAGAGATCACTGGTCATATGAAAGTTAATGATCAATAGAAATTTAAGGACCTATAAACTGTAAATCTATTATTAGTGAAAAGAGAATCAGTTTATTATAAATGAAGGTACTTGGATAAATTTTTTGTATCAAGATACTTTTCTTAGAGTTGAGAAATTAGTTTACAGTCTAGAGTAAAATAAAATGTAAATTTAGTTACTTGTCTAATAAAATTTCCTCAATTAATCAATTTCCACCACACTCTAATATTTTTTTCAATAAAGAGGGTCCAAGATTAATCCATGATGTTATAATCACTTTAAATAAACTTTTAAATGAAAAAAACCATAAATGTATTAATTAACCTATTCAGCCTATCTTTAGGCATTATAAAATAAAATTGTGATCACATGGTAAGATGTTTACCGAAATGAGTAAAGTTTCATATGGTGAAATTATAAATTTATATCAAAAATTAAACAGTAATAAAAAAAGTTAAATATGAGTCATTCATTATGTATATAAACCTATATCACAAATAAACATAATAAACTCAACATTAAAGAGTGTTTTAACGTTAATGTTTACCTCATAATTTCATATAACAATTCCAAAAATAAAAAAATCTACTTTTAAAATAACATTAATCACTTCCCAATATCATTTTCATCTATGTGATAAAACAAGTGTTACTAAATTTAAATTAATATCCTTGATAATATAAAACAAAAACATTATAAATTCCTTAAAACTTATGTATTAACAATATAATGGAATACATCAAATTAAAAGGAATCTTTTTATATACATATTCGTAATAAAATTCTTTCAAATGTGTAATCAATCACTTTAATATCTCATCACTTAAAACCGCAAAAGTAGCATCTAAGACATTGGACTTGTGATCAACCATAATCCTATAAATCAATTATGGTATCCAAATTTCTTAAGATAAAATCATATTAAAACATAATAATCTCTAAATTTATCTAAACCATTCCTCTAATAGTAACTATAATAATACCAACCACACACTCCCAAATATGGGGCTAAAGAATGAACAATACATTTTTATCATTGATATCGATGAAGGTTTCCAGATTTTCACTAACCAAAACATACATCATAAAAATTAAAATAATTTATCATTTAAATTATCAAGGTCATTTTAGGTTTAATGTTTTATATAACTAGGAAAAACATATATAAAAACAATACTCATATATTTAAATTATAATTTATCTTAAATCGTCTAGATTTTATTTCATTCACATTAGGTTATTATCATCATATATAATGAACCCTTATAGAAATAATTCATTCAAATGAATATTTATAACCAGGGGAATATGGTACATTATAAGGGTAGAATCAAATGATCAATAAGGGTAAAATAAGAATTGATAATTTAATGGCACCCTAGCGAATAAGAAGAGCATAAGGACTCCACGACATAATAAAAGTGCATGAGTAAAAAATAATAATTTGCATACCAATAAATAGATGGATCATAAAATAAGAAGACAAGGAATGAAGTTGTAACAAGGTAAACTGTCATTAGAATAAATAATCAAGATCTATGTGATCTCAATATTGATCATAATAAAAATTTTTAACCCATAAAACACATAACTAATATATATTAGTAACCTGTAAAATTATCATCACATAAATTATTATAAAAGGAATAACTTATATTGTCAGCTTCCATCTCTAGATTAGCTAATGCATTGGAAGGCTATAATAGACCCACCCATCCTTGGTTTATCATGGAACCACCTGTCACTAGGTAATAATATAACCATCCATCCTTATTTTATAACAGAACAAACATACATAATTTATAATGGAATAAACCATCATTATATATAATTTCTATGTATTGAATCATGAATAAATGACATAGATAATTCATTTAATCATAATCTTATTTAAAAAAATTAATTATTTTTAGAGCATGATTAACCCATGGAAATGAAATGGGTTCCACGAAAATTCCTTTAAAACATAACCTGACGATAGAAAAAAATTGTTTGTAAAAAAATATCTTTGAATCATGAATACCTAGTGGAAATTAAATAGGTCCATAACAATATCTTTGAAACATGACAGACCTATAAGAAAAATCAGTTCCATAATAATCTCTTTAAGGAGTGATTAACTCATTGAGAAGAAAATAATTCCATAGAAATATATTTTAAACATAATAAAAAAGTGTAAAATAAATTGGTTCCATATAAATCTTTTTGAAACATGATTAGACCTTAGAAAATAAGCGTGTTACCTAAAAATGCCTTTAAAATATGATTATACATGGAAAAGAAACAGGTTTCATAATAATCACTTTGAAATAATATTAATTCATCCAGACAGATAATAAGGATGGTAATATTAAAAAATATCCCCAATGGATCAGAAATCCAAATATGGGTTTTTTACATTGATGAAAGGAAATTCTATTTAAATATCGTTAATAGAATTCTTGATGAAAATAAACATTTCATTTTTGAAATCACTTTTAAAGAAGAAGAAAACCATAAAATATTGAAAAAATATTTTTCAATTAAAATAAACTCAGAAACATTTAATTTAAGGTTCAAATAAAATAATGGGCATGGTGGTGGGGAAGTGTGTTCATATTTTAATTTTAAAAAATAAGCATTATTTAATATATAGTGTAATAGGTTGTCAAAAGTTACTCATTTGGAAAATTTTCAGAAATTTATTAGAAAATACTTTCAAAATAAGGTTGAATTCAATGTAAAATATATTTAGGAAATACTTTATATTAATAAATATAATTTTATAAAACGTTTTACTAAACATTTATATAGATTGAATGATACCTAATCTAAAACAAAAATACAAGATTGATACCACTTTCAAACAAATTTATTAATGTTTATTTAAATCGATAAGGGAATAAATATAAATTAAACATGTGAAAAACATTAATATCTATAGTAGAAAAAAATATATGTTGTTCATGAGAATAATATCCTATTATTTCCACAAAAAGAAACTTGAGCACAAACAATCTCGAAACAATAGAAATCGTAACATGAATCTTTTACTACTTTGGTAACTCTTTTATTATAATACCCATGAAATAATAACTTCAAATGAAATTTTAAATGTCATTAGTATAATTATATTTATGATAAGACATTTCAAAATTGAATTATGTACACCATATACGAAAAATTAGGTGCATAACATTAAAATATTCCTCAATGAAAGAAAATTAGGACAAAATATCTTACAACATTGGTAATCACTAGATCAAAACCTCATGAAAGGGAGAAACTAATATGGATACGTAAGTTCAAATAATTTTTATGAAAATAATCATAATTTAAATTCATGGCATTTATATTCACCACAAATAAAAACTAATTGGTAAATATGGTATATATCTCAATAAAGAGATAGGGAGAGAGAAACCCCTTTACCTCAAGTCGAGAATTTTTATGCATGTACATTAACTCATGTATAATAATATTATATCAATTATTTAATTTATAAGTTCCATTTATTGTTTAAAAACTCTACACATAAATATTTTTTTATTTCTTTATAATTTTCTATTTCAATAAAAAATCAGTTATGTCTTCATCGGGTCTTTTGAGGATGTCCGTTCATTATTACAAAATGTCATTGATTTGTCGACCATGGTCAAAGAGTTCATTATTTCATCATTTATAAAATCATAATCATGAAATTTTCAAAATATTTATTAATCAATTACACTTTTAAAACCAATAATTTAAATAGTTATGATAAAATAACTAAGTTATCATTATGGAGACGGTAGGTCAAACGTAAGAATGAGTAACAATTCCATTTCTCAATGATCATTATGGAAATAAGGTATGTATTATTTTTCTCTAAATATTGATAGTAATATCATAAATAAAAAAATATTTATTGAAATATAATTATATATTTCATTATTATGATATGGCGAAGAAAGAAGAATCGCATTGTTTTGTGGAGGTTGTTGTCCACAAGTAAACAAATGACATTATCATTTTCAAGTGAAAAAAATAAAAATATATATTATAGTTATATAATGATAAATATTTCCTAAATATAATAATTAGGTCATTTATATGACATATTTTGATTAAAATTATCCTTATTTCCTTCCATGTATAGCACAATGTAAAAAACAAATCACAACGCATCGCAATGTTGTAATCCAACATACATATGAGCGACGTTTTTGTATCTTCCATAGAAAGGAAAGTAAAAATATTTATATGAATTTAATTTTCCTAGAAGAATAAACATTTTAAAAATATAATATATATATATATACACTTAATCGAACATGTTATCATTTATTGAGAGGAAATTATTAAAAATCGAATGATATCATTTCACAAAGTGTTAGTTCTCCGTACACACGATTGATGGATTTATATACCATATGATGGAAGAGAATATAAAGTTAGGTTATTAAATTAAAAAAATAACATTTATGTATATTTTATATACTATTTTTATAATATAATAATATTTTAATAATAATTGAAGGAGTTGGAAAAATAAATAAAACAGAAAATCATAGTTAGGAGTTTAAATCATCTATTACCACCTCTTAAGGATTATAAACAATGTATTTTAATAATATATTTTACATAAAAACATGGTTTATTGGAAAAAAAATTCATGTTAGGAAACATTTTTTGTAATTTGTTGTCTAACCCAAAAGGGATTGATGATGTGAAAAATAGAGGAGAGTGGGTGGCCTTTTATACATGCTGTGAGTGACACACTTGTTCTTTTGAAAAAAAAATTGTAACCACATTTTTCACATGAAAAAGGATATAAAATGGAAATTTATTTACCCTTATACGTGATAAGGTCTAATTATTTAGATAAAATATATTTTAGATACGGTTTTAAGTTATTTTTACCGTTATATTTTTAGTTCAACTCTTTGGTAATCCTTTTTTCACCTTAATCGTAGTAATTAATTTTTAATGCCTTCATTATTAATTAAGTTAAAATTTTAATTTTAACATATTACATAATATATATAATATTTATTAAATAAATTTTATCCATTACATCAAATTTAATTGACATAAGTGGAAAATTTTAACATAATAATAATCTCGTAAATGTGAAGATGAAGAATCAAGTTTTCAAGAAGTGTATTTTACAATAAAATGATGATTTTATATCAACTAAATGAATAATAATATTTATTATATTAATATATATTGATATATATTGATATTGTTTCTATAAATTTCTTTAAATTACTTCCTAATTAGGTTTTATTTAATTAATTAAAATTCACATAAAAACCATTTTCAGAAAAACTCGTTTTTAAACCAAAAGATAAATTTATTCAAAAATCCAATATGATTTTGATTAAAAATAAATTAAGTTTCTTAGATATAACTAATTAATAATTATATTTAATTAAATAACATTTTTTACCTCAAGACTTTTCCATATTTTCCTTTTACAATTATTTCAATTGTTTTATCACTTTACAATACACACAAAACTCAATTTAACAAAAACATTATTCAGTCGCGTTTTTAACATTAAATAAAATTATAACACTATTAGATGGTTTATATAATAAAATTATATGTTATATATCCAAAAAAAATATTTTACATTCATAAAATAGATTATATATTCATAAGATAAGAACAAACATAATTTTTTGAAAAAAAATCAATATTTCTATATATGATGTTTTTAAACCATTTAATCGGAAAACATTTTTGAATCAAATTTTTGGCACATTTTTTAAATTTTTTATTTTAAAAAAAACTTAATTTTTTAAATAAAGAGAGATAAATTTGTTTAGGGTGAATATTTTTTATTTTTTTGTGTAGTTTCATTTTTTAATGAATAGTCAAAATACTGAATTTTAATTCATAACTGAATTTTAATCTAATTTATTTATATGGTAAAATAAAATTTTAAATTAGTTTTAAATTTTCATAAGATAAATTTGTTATTATTTAATCCAATTTAGTTCATTATAATCAATTTTACTATGAACATTTATATAAAAATTAGCAAACTTTTGGACATTTTTTCTTTAAGAACCCTCATTACCGTCCCATTTGCAAGATTAATTTTTAATTAATTTATAACACGTCACTGATTGAAATTTATAAAAATTGATTCCATGTTTAGAATAATAATAATATATAATTTCTAATAAGTTTAACTTTTTTTGGACAAAATGTACTAGTGAAATTAATTAAAATTAATTACAATGATTAAAAGAAAAATTAGCTTCATAAAGGAAAAAACGTTAATCATAAGAAACAAAATAACCTATAAACTTATAAAAAAGACATTTTATGGACTTATTTCGATCATATCCTCCATTTTATCTAATTTAGACCAATATTGGGCCAATTTAAATAAGAAAAACATGGGTGGAATTCCCTTTCCAAAAAATTTGCAAGAATTCCACTCCTCCACACTAAATGGAAACTCACCCCTCCCACAACCTAAAACATCTAAATCCCTTTCTATAGACCAATATATAGAATAATATATCCTAAAAATACCTCCCCTCAATTTATAATAATTACATTATTATGAAATTAATCCCAATAATCCCTTTGGTGGAAATGAAAAAGAGTTACCCAAAGAAGATGTAACATCCTTCTTAAAGATCTTGTGATTTATTTTCATTCTCCACCCACTAAAATCATCTTGTTCCACGATTTTATAATAAAATCTGTATTCTAAATGTTATTTTATTTTTTTATGTTATGTTTTTTACCTTCCCTTACACAAAAATCTATCAAATGGGCGACGAACCTACTGTTTATATTTATGGTGAACTATTCCCTCATGAAATAATGATTTTTCATTCACCATTTACCACCTCTCATGGTGGTTATTATGATGTAAACACTATTTATATATGATATATATGATATTTATAATGTATTTTTTCTTATTTAATTTTTATATAACACATACAGTTATTCTTTCCATTTTTTAATTCGATAACATCATTTGTTGAAGTGTTGTCTACTGCCACCTCAAAGCGATGTGATTCGTTCAAACTATATATGGAATATATAAAGGATAGTTATAAATACCCAATGCATAATATATGGTATATATATATATATATATGAATGTTTTATTATAATATACATATTTATCATTTAATTTTCATTCATTTAATATGGAAATGAACTAAAAGTAGTGTTCACGCAAATGTACGACCTATTGTCTCCATGAATGGTGCATTTCATTTATTATCTCTAAATGTTTTGGATTATTATAAATACTCATATACTAGATATATATATATATATATTTTAATAACATAATGGTTTACATTTTGGAGATTATTAAACCATGATCCAATTAATATGAACAACAAGTAACAAGTAAAAACATACTAAAAAACTAGGGAATTAACACCTATAATAGTAAAAATAATGAAGCATTGTAATAAAAAAGTTAATAAGATATTCCAATAAGATAATATGTGATATTATATAAAATAATATGGTTATTTAATAAGTTATTTACAGACATAAAACCATTATACATTAGTTTAAAGGTCATTCACATAAAAGGAAATTCATGGTAACAAATTTCATCTCAATCTACATTCCCTTGAGACATATTTGTAGTTATGCACAAAATCACTTTTATATAGTGTATATATTATCCTTTTACATGAAATTTAATTAATCTAATTTTTATCATCATTAATATAAGTTTAATTTAATATTATTACTTAATAGATATTATGATTCAAATTTATTAATGTGGTATGGGACACTTTAGAATGTATAATGATTATTCTCTACAAGAACATTTTTAATTATTATCTTTGAAATATATTTTTTTTTAATTGTAAAAAATCACTTGAAAAAATACCCTTATGGTAATAATTTAAATATCTACATTCATGATTGATTGATATTATTATTGGTAAACCATATACCAATTTTACATATGGTGTTCACTTTGATAGTTATGTGACTAAATGGGGAATTATTAATAAATCTATATATTGTATTAAATATAAATATTTGACAAGGAATATTTTTTATTTATTATATATATTATTAAATATGAGTTATTATTTGGATATAAAATGACATGTGGGGCCAAGACTTTATATAGTCCCTCCATGCATCGACAGGTTCTCATGAGACAAATAATTTGGTCAAATTAATCAAGTTTCTACCTGTAGTTTTAAACTTTTTGTAGAACAGATCTTAAGAGTATTGGTTTTCATGTTCCTCGGATATGACATACTATAATTATCATTTTAATAAATAGATATTTTAGTTGTAATTTTTTATCTATGAGGTTTTCATGTGATAAATTAAATAGATGCATTTCATTCCCAATTAATGATTAAATGAAAGATGATATTGGTTTCTTTCTATTACATATTTATTATGCATTATCTAGTTATTAGAATCAAATGCATTATCAATTATTTTTCATTCCATGTTGATTTATTCTAATATATTCCTTATTTATTATATTTTACTTACCCTTACTAAGAATTTGTGCTCACCCTTATTATGTTTCCTTTCCCCATGTTATGAAGCAGAATCCATTGAATGGGTTTCAAGGATGTTGTTAATTTTATTTTATTATGTATTAACTTTTTATTACTAATTTACCAATGTTTTATGGGTATCATGTAAGTAATTTGGCTATCCAAAACTGCTAAACTGATTGATCCTTCAATATTTGATTCCTTATCATCTTTCTAATATAATAAATTAAAGTACCATATCTAACATTTTGGTGTTGGGATATTATAGTTGGCATCAAAGAAAGTTTAAAAAAACCTTGGAAACTAGATTTAGATAAAATAGATTATGGAACATAACACTAAGATTGATATTTAGGATAAGTATTGAACAACATCCTATAATTTTGGAATGGTGTAGATTATGTGGTTATTCCTTGAAACACATCCTCGTCTGGATTCAACAATTGTATGTGGTTCTGTAATAGATGTACGTAGGGTTAAAAACATGAAAAATGTGTGTTATACTTGAATCAGAATAACCTAGTACGCAACAATGGGCATCACTTCACACCTATTTTGGCACTCTTATGGTATATTCTTAGGATAATTCACATTTTCATTACAACCCATAATGAACGATTTAAAAGTAACGATTTACCCAATGAAACTAGAGATTATGATTCTATGATTTATGATGCATAAAATTTTTGTGCTATAACATATCTGGAATTATATATAATTTTTTTATGACCTAAAACAGTATATGTAATTTTTTATAAATTTCTCATGGATATAAGAATGGTATACATACTCATAGAAAATGAAGATATTTTCCTATAGAGAAAGCGAATATAGATGGTATTTGAATGGAGAAAATTATGGATACATTAGGGAAAATTAATTAGGTTGTTTAAAATAACCTTGAAATAATAGATAAACATATTCTACCAAGAGAATATCCTATGTTGGAGGACTTTATTCAATAAAACCCCTCAAAATTTAGTGGGATTGATAGTCCCAATGTAGTTGAGCGGTGGATTATTTCTCTGGAGATGATATTTGATGCATTGGAATACCATGAAATGAAAAAAGTCACAATTGATTTATATTACCTCAATAGTGATATTGATCAATGGTAGACCTTGATCCAAAAATACTAGGGAGTAAGAAGAAATATAAATCATGTAATGGAGAACCATTAAGGAGACATTCTTTGATAAATACTTCACACATGATAAAATAATTGAGATGAAGACGAAGTTCCTTAACATATAGCAAAAAGAAGAAGAGAGTGTTGTGGATTATGAAGATACCTTTACAAGGATATCCTGGTATACTTGATATTATAAATACAACATAGATTAAAATATCAAACACTTATTTGAAGGTCTTAATCCAAATCCTTATAGGGCCCTGGTCTATCATAATATTTCATCATTTGAATAATTTTTTTAATGTTCCATCAAAATAAAGAGGGAATTTTCTAACACCAATATACTCAAGGAAAACCAAGAGAAGAATATTCCTTTTGAGCATCATGAAAAATAAAATGCATCCAGGAAGAATAAGAATACTCAACATTCTCCATCTTTTGAAAACTGTATAAAAACACATTGGGAAATGTTTGGAGGCACTATGAGATTTTTATAACTGATGGAACAGGGGTTTCCATGATCATGAGTGTAAATGGAAGAAGGAAGAAAATTGATTCATAATGTTTCAACTATAGATAGATGGTTCCCTATGCAAATTAATTCCCCGTGCATTAAAGTAATCGACCATAGAAGAGTCCAATGATAGATGTCCAAGATTATGGATCACCACAATAGAGGTAAAAGTACCAAACGATGTGATAGAAGGTACATTAATCCTATCTAAAACATTAGCCAATTCCTTACTCAATTCTGAATCATCAATATCATTTATATCTACCTAGTTTTCTTAGAAAATTATACATTTTCCATTTTATATAATAATGTAGTTTTCGGTCTGAACTATTAAGGGATGTATCATTTCAAAAATAATGAATCATGATGTCCCCATTACGAAACAAAAATTTTTATTACTTTCTGACCTTGTAATCATACCTTTGGTTGACTTTAATATTATCCTTGGTATAGACTGGATCTCAAAATATTATGGAAATATTTTTGTAAAAATAAGGAAATTATGATTTATGAGTAATATGTGTAGTCCCTAATCATTAGAGTAGATGCTTCCTCACATGATTCTATTATTGATCCACCCCCCAATAGCTCTACTGAATGAAATTATTGTGGAATTAAAGAAAACCCACCTAGTAAAGAAGAATACAATATTAAAACTGAGGATGTACCTATTGTAAAAAAAATACATTAATGTATTTTCTGAGGAATTACATAGACATACCCTAGAGAGTTAAGTTGAAATTCTTATTGATTTAATACCTGATGCAAGTATAAACTCAACGAATCCGTATAGAATTTCTAGGTTGTAATTAGTGGAGTTGAAGAAATAAGTAGATTATATTTGGAATAAGGGTTTTATTCACCATTGTGTTTCACCATGGGGATCCCCCACCATATTTTTAAGAATAAATATCAATCCATGGGGTTGTACATTGATTATAGTGAAATCAATGCTATTATAATAAAGAAAAAGTACCTTTAACTGATAATTGATGAGTTGTTTGATTAACTTCATGGAGACCAGTATTTATTAAAATATTTATCATCATTCTGGGTATCACTAGTTACGATAAAAGAAGGAATACATTTTGAAGAAAGCTTTTCTGATGTGGTATGGACATTACAGGTTTACTGTAAATCCATTTGGATTGACTAATTCACCCTCTATTTTTATAGACATAATAAATATAGTATTCATTGAATATCTTAATTATTTTTATATGGTATGAATTGATGATATTATGGTGTATTATAATAGTTGTAAATACCAAGTGAATAACTTACGGATCATACTTAAGACTCTTATAAGGGGAGAGTTTTATGTAAAATTTAGTAAGTATGATTTTTGGATTCAAGAAGATTATTTTCGTGGCTATATTATGTCCAGTAATAGAATATCAGTTGATCCTATAATGATAATGTAAGTCATAAAATTTATTATACAAAAAAAATCACTGAGGTACATAGTTTAATTGTTTTGGAAGGTTTATATCAGTAATTCATTCAGATTTTCCTCAATTGGATAACCTGCTAACCCAGCTTACTTGTAAAGGGGATATTTTTTATACAAAGGAATGTGAAGAATGATTTGATAGTCTAAATAAAATATTAGTCAATCCTATTATTTTGAATCTACCATTTATTAGTGATGGGTTTTTTCATATATTGTGATGCAACCAAGAAGAGACTTAGTTTTTTCTTAATGAAAAATGATAAATTTACTTCATATGTTTCAAGGAAAGTAAAGACTCAGGAACAGAACTATAAAACCCATGATCTTGAGTTAGAGGATGTAATATTTAATATGAAAATATGGATACATTGTCTCTATGGTGAGATATGTTAGATATAAACATATCATAAGATCCTAAAATACTTATTCTCGTAGAAATAGATCAATATGAGAAAATGGAGATGTCTTGAGATACTCAAGGATTATGATTTCTAAATACAATACCACCTAGGGAAAGAAAATAAGGTAGCAGATGAATTTTTTAGAAAGGATCATGGAGTTTTAACACAGATAAGGATTGAGAAGAATCCTATGTTCATGGGTCTAGTAAAGACGGATTTAGAATTTTCAAAGGAAGGGGAGACATCAATCATTTTGAAATGATTAAAAACCCATATTTATTAGATAGGATAAAGAATTCTCAATCTGATTATGAGTACTTTCATAAGAAAATAAAATTTGTGAATGATGGAAAATTATAAAACATTGTTTGTGAAGATGGTGTTCTAAAATTTGGAAGGAGGCTATGTGTTCCATAAAAACCCGAGTTGAAAAGCGAGTTGTTGGATGCTTCCAATAGCTCAAATTTCTTTATAAACCCTCGCAACACAAAGATGTATACGCACTTGAAAAAACTTTTTTTGTGGGATAATATGAAGCGGGAAATTAAGAATTATGTGTCTATATGTTTGGTTTATCATTATGTAAAAGATGTCAGATAGCATCCTAAATGAGTTTTTCAACCTATTTATATTCTTGTGTTGAAATTGGATGAAATTAATAAAGATATTTTCATGGGGCTACCAAATTCCCCTAGAATTAATGATTCAATAGGAGTTATTATTGATCGCATAACCAAATCTGCATATTTACTTGTTTTAAGAGAATAATTGCTTCTTAAGTGCCTCACAAGGATATGTATTAATTTAGTTGTAAGAATTTATGGAAAACCTCAATCATTTTTTTATCGATATACTAGCTTTACCTAAAAATTATAAAAGATTATTTTGAAGGATCTTGATACTGAGCTTCATTTGGGAGCTTCCTACCATCCTCAGATTGATGGATTGTCTAAAAGATTAATTCAAAAAGTGTAATACATGTTGGGGTAATTCTCACTCAACTTTCAAGGTATCTGGGTTCAATATTTACCTTTGGTAGAGTTCTTTTATAATAATAGTATCCATTCATTTATTTAAATGGAATTGTATAAATAATTATATATCTAGAGGTTTAATAATATAACTTTTTAATATGAAGTTGCAGAAAGCGAAATCATTGGCCCAAAACATTTCAATGTGGTGAAGAAAAATATGAATTCTATTCAGTCTCATATTAATGAATCTAAAAGTATAAAAAAATTACATCTAAAATATGAGGAAAGATTTATAGTTTAATTTGTGGGATAATATTTTATTTAATTTATCTAAATAGAAGGGTGTTATATGGTTCGGTGACAAAGGGAAACTGGGTCCCACGTACCTTAGAACCATCAAAATTCTTGAAAAGGCTGGAGTTGTTGATTATTATTTGGAAATTCTTCCAAATCTATCAATAGAACATGATATGGTCCATATATCTATGTGAAGGAAGTACTTGTCAGACCCAACACATGTTCTTGTATCTAATGAGATATATTTAGAACATGAACATTCATATTGTGAAGAACCCATCCAAATTTTTGACAGCAGATAATATGTATTGAGGAATCATGTTACTCATCTCGTAAAGGTACTATGGAAAAATCAAAAAATAAAGGATGCAACATGGGAAACAAGGGATTCAATTAAGTACAATACCCTAATATTTTATACCTGAATACATTTGAAATTATGAGCTTGAAATTTTTTTTCTGATTGAAGAATTTATCACCCTAATAATTTACTATATATTAATTTTATAATTAATTTAATTTTCTTTATAGCTTTGCAATACACACAACCCCTGATTTAAACAAAACAATATTTAGTAATGTTTTTCACCATCAATAAAATTATAAAAATTTTGAGGAGTTTATAAATTAAATTAATGTGTTATAAATTCAATCAAATATTTCTAAAATTCAACCAATAGATTCAATAGTAATAAAATTAGAAAAAACCCAATATTTCAAAAAAAAATATTTTTATAAACGTGGTTTTACTACCTTTTTATAGACAACCTATTTTAAATACAATTTCTAGAACTATTTTAGATTTCATATGTCAATATAAACCTAGTTTTCTAAATAAAAACATAAAAAAATTTAGTTATATTTTTTGTCATTTTTTTTAAGTTTCATTTTTTGATGAATAATGAAAAATTCTGAATTTTAATTCAAAATGACTTTTTCATATAATTTATTTAAATATTAAGATAATATTATTAATTGGTTTTAAATTTTAATAATATAAATAATTTATTAATTAGTCCAATTTAGTTCATTTTAATCAATTACTCTTTCTAATTTGATATAAAAACAATAATAACATTTGGACATTTTTACTTTAAAACCCTTTATTGTCATCTCATCTATGGGATTAATTTTAAATTAATTTC
The DNA here is from genome assembly GCA_963277665.1 of Viscum album. Taxonomy (NCBI): domain Eukaryota; kingdom Viridiplantae; phylum Streptophyta; class Magnoliopsida; order Santalales; family Viscaceae; genus Viscum; species Viscum album. Next base: position 69,446,225 of record OY728134.1, read on the forward strand.
ATCCACTTATGTCATTTTAATTTTGTAAAAATTGATCTCATATTCAAAATCATAATTTTTTATAATATCTAATAAGTAAAAATTACTTTTTTACCAAAAATATTAGTGACATTAAATAAAAATTATTACAATGATTAACAGGAAAATTAGATTAACAAACGATTAAATATTAAATTTAAGGCCCAAATTAACCTATAAAATTTTCCAATATTTATTTTATGGATATAGTTAAACTATATACTCACATGGGTTTAATTATGAAAATTATTGGATCCACTTTAAATGAGAAAAATGTGGTTGGAACTCCATTTCTAAAAATATACAAAAATATCACTCCTCCCCAACTATAAAAAGCCACTCACCTCTCCTACTCCCACACACATATAAAACCCTTTGTATAAAAAAATATATTACCAAAAAGAACATAAAAATCCCCCCCCCCCACTAAACCTAGAAGCCTCACCTTGGGAATCAATTCATCTAAGGAATCCCTTAGGTGAAACCCAAAAAGTTTTCCCAAAGAAGAGGCAGCATCATTCCTCAAGCTCTTTAGTTTTATTTTCATTTCCGCCCCATAAAATTTTCTTATTACAATATTATATAATAACATACATATAAATAATATACTTGTATGTTTTTATGTTAAATTTTATACCTACACTTATGCACACATCGATCAAATGGGTAATGAACCTACCATTTATGTGTATGGAGAACTTTCACCTCATGAAATGATGATTGTTAATTTTTTCATTACCACATCTCATGGTGGAAATTATAATGGAAAAACTATTTATATGTGATATTTATGATATTTCTTATGTTTTTATGCTTATATAGTTTATATATAATGAATACCAGTATGCATTAAATTTTTTAAATATGACAATATCATTTGTGGAAGTGCGGACTACCGACCCTCAAAGTGATGTGATTCATTCCTACTATACATGAAATGTATAAATAATTGTTTTAATAAACCTATGTAACATATATGGCACATATATTAAAATGGAATTATAATATACATTTATATAATTTTATTTTAATTATTTTAATACATAAAATAATTTCATATAGCATTCATGCATATGTGTGGACTATTATCTCCATGAATGGTGCATTTCATTTATTATCTACGAATGTTATGGAATTTTATAAATAAATATATAAATGATTTATATGATAATAAAATCATTTTTTACCTCTTGGATATGATTTAATCATGATCTGATTAATAATAACAACAAGTAACAAGTTAAAACATACTAAACAAACTAGATAATTGACAACCAAAATCTTGAAAATAATGAAAGATTGTTATCAAATCTGTAACAAGATATCATAAGAACATAATATGTGATATTATAAACATGAATAATATTCTATAATAATTATAGAAATCTCTTAAAAACATTATATATGAGGTTAAATTCAATTCACATAAATGGAGATACACTATAAGGGATATCGTCTCGATCAACATTCCATTGAGACTTATTCGTTGTTATTAGGCACTTCACTTTTATATGGTATATATACTAATCTTTTACATGATATTTCTTGAATATAATTATTCTAATTACAATATAAGTTTCATTTAATGTTATTACTTCATTGATATTATGATTGAAATGTTTCAATGTGTTACAGGATACCTTGGAATGTTTAAATATTATTCTCTTCAATAATGTTTTTAATGATTATCATTGAAATATAAAATTCATTGTGATTGTTAAATTTATCTTGAAACAATAACATTTTTAATCATTTAAATATCCGAATTTTTGTGTGATGCGTATTATTATTTACTAAATTGTATAATATTTTTACATAGAATGTTCACATTTATAGTTATTTGAATAATTGGGGAATTATTGATAAATCCATATCTTTTACTCAATGTGGATATTTGATAAGGAATATTTTCTATTGATTAAATCAATTATTCGATATGGGGAATTTTATAACATGTAATTATTGTTGGAGCCTGTAATTTATATAGTCCCTTGATGCGTCGATGGGTTCTCATGAGGAAATAAAATTGGTCAAATGAAACAGGTTTCAACCTCTAGTTTTAAACAATCCGGATGATGTATTCTGAAAGAATATGTTTTCAAGTTCCTCGGACAAGATTTCTAATAATTAATAATTTCCCTTATATATATTTTAGTTTTCAATGTTATTATCCATGAGGTTATTATATGATAAAATATATGGATTCATTTCATTCTTAGTTTATTGATCAAATGACATGTGTTTTCAGTTTCTTACATTGACATGTTGATTATACCTTATCTAGTTATTTGAATGGAATTTTTATTAGTTATTTACTTTTATATGTTTATTTATTTCAATTAATTTATTACTTATTCTATTTTACAAACCCTTACTGAGCATTTAAGATCGCACTTATTATGTTTCCTTTTCATAGGTTATGAAGATGAATAATTTGAATGCATTTCATGGATGATGTTTATTTAATTTCCTTATCTATAATTTTCTTATCTCCTATTTCCAAATGTATTATGGGTATCATATATATAATATGGCTTTCCAAAATAGCTAAATAGATCAGTCCTTCAGGATTTGATTCTTTTTAATGATAACAATGTAATAAATTAATACACTAGCCATGGGATTCTGGGTTCAGGGTGTTACAATATTCAAAACATAATGTCACTTTAAAATTGATTACTTTATTGAAAATAAATGAGTTTTTCCCAAAAAAAAAATTCCGCGATTCAATGAAAAATAAATATTTTCTAAAAAATCCCAAAATTTTACCCAAAGTAAATTTTCATATTATAATATATAAATTAACTTTAATTTTATCAAATTAATATACCAAAAGTTCCAAAAAAATAGTTTTAATATATTTTTTGTGAAAATAAATGAAAATAATTTTTGAAGAATAAAATTAATTAAATAAAGATTGATAAATTATTTTCTAAAGATTTATCAATAATTTAAATTTATTAGGAAATATATATATATATATATTAGAAATATTTTAGTTAATATTATTCATACCAAAAATTTTAACAACAAGTTTATCATGGTCATATATTTCAAAGTCCGTTTAAGTTTGGTTTTTCATTTCGAATACACTATAAAACATAGTTTTCTTTTCTAAAATATTAGGTTGTTATAATCCTAGGCTAGGTGAACAAGGATATTAAACATTACTTAGTAGTCTCCGCAGTGGTTAATGATCTTCAACAATAAAGATGAACAGGTTTCACATGAGCCTATGAAGGTTACTCTCGTGAACCTCATTGAACATGGTAGATATACTTCTCCACCATGTAGAGATAAATGCCATTAACATTTTTTAAGACAAGTAAAAGACACCCAAAGAAGTTTTAGATTGTGATAGTGGATGACTTACCCCATTTTCCTTTCATTGAGGCAATAATTTCTTTGACCATACATTATCCAAGATTAAACGATGTGTATCAAAAAATGAAATAGTATTATTGTGGAGATATTTCTGAATCGTTTTATTCATAACATAGTGATGATAAAATTAAGTGGTATATAGTTTTGGTTAGGGTTTTTTAATCGAGACATTTATGTAAGTTTCAACGTATATTCAGGGTTTCATGGATTCGTGGTTCGTTGAAATGCTAGAAATCCTATGATCGATCTCCTATTAGCACATTGACTAGAAACGCTATTTGGATTCTGAGGGAGTGAAAAAAATAATAAGAAACCCATTATTGTAATGACACGAGTTAGTATACATATTTGATAGATATGATTCAAGATTAAATTATTTTACACCATGGTAGTGATTTTTTATAATGATTTAATTTCACAGGTCCAGTTTGTTTATTTTTTTCATGGTAATGCACATAAGGATCAATAGGTAAAGATATAAAATCACCTTAAAAAAAATATTATTATCTATTATGGAACTCTATTCAACATTTTTTTCATATTAATGAAATCATTCTAACTAAAAATAACTGTTATTATTTTCATGAAACCAATTGATTGACACTAATTATTTTAATTGAATACTACATAAGAAAATTATGTTATATCACATTTAAGCCCTATTTAAAGTCACTATATAATATAAATTTTATAGAAATGAACTATAGAGTGTATCTCTATCTCTGGAGAAAGTTTTCATAGTGGAGTTATAAATCCCATCAAAGGTTATTCGTAAATATTTTTATCAAACACATCAAAAAAATGTGGTTCAGTTTCATTACATAGGGAACAATATTCTTTCTATGGTCATGTGACAATGATATAAGTAGTGACATTTATATTTGTGCAATCATTATTAGATCATATAAATTTCAATTACATGTATCCAAGACTACTTAAAAATAGTTAAAAATTATATGGAGTTGATTAATAGGTAACTGGAATGTGAAAATGGATTTGTATGGGACTTATGCATGAATTTTACTTTCTAGATGAACAAAGAATATGAGTATGTTTATGGAACTAGGTACATAAACTCGGAATGGTAGAACATATATTTATATGGACCATTGGCCTATAAAATATTAATAATGAGAAGAATCTTTAAAGATAGTGGTTTCTTTTGGGCAATAAATATTAGTACCCTGGTCCTCGGGAGATGCCATCAGCTTCTTCAAGAATATAGATCCCTGTTATCATAGGAGTACATAATTTAAAAGGACTATAAGTATTTAAAATTATGAAGTGAACCCAAGGGGATAAGTCTTACAAGATAATAGATTATTATTACGAAATGAATACATTGTCATAATGAAAACAAGAATATGGTATGCTACAAGGAGAGATTTATCATGATTAAAATGATTTCACAATTGATAAGTGGTATGTTTGAAGGGTGGACCTTTGTTAAAGATTTCTAATGAGTTCCTAAAATCTATTAAGGTTAAAGGCTTCAAAATTTCCCAAAATAGTGATCTAGGAGTGTGGGGTAAACAAATGATCCCTTAAGGGTGATATGTAGCCCTAAATTGAGTGGAACTTGGTGTAAAAATAATTTATACTATTTGGAAGGATATTTATTTCAAAAGGGTCATTTATCATAACATATGTGTTGTCTGGGGTGATGTGACACATGATTATAGAGAGGATAATCAGGTTTTTGAATCTTTTTCAGATAATTCCATTGTAGAATTATGTTTGGAGTGGTCTTTCTTGGACCTAAAATGCGGTTTTTAATTTGTTGATGTAGATGTGCGTGACACTTTTTTTAATAGGCTCTGTAAACCTCTCTTGTGATATCTTGACTTTGTATTTTATTTTTATTAATAAATTTTTGTAGGAGTGCATCAGACTCGCTCATGGGACTTTTTTTATTGGTTTATGTGGTCTTTCATATAGTTCTAAGTATTAAACTCTTAAAATATGGCCTAAGTTAACAAAAAACATCTCTTGTGTTAGCTTCTTGAAAGGCCAGAAGAGCATTATTGATAAAAAAAGTTGGAAAATAGTACTAGAGAATAAAAACATACACTAATCTAAATTATTTCACCTTATAAAACTGTAATTATACTAGGAACTATGTCTTATATATTAACATTTCATACTACATAAGTCATATGATCAAACCAATGATAATAATAACATTCATAATAAAATTGAAAATAAATAAGACATAAGAATTTAAACATAACTTGTTAACCAATAAGTAGAAGAAAAATACATCACAACATAAAATAGGTTCAACTTTAATTATAAGAACCAACTAAAGGTAGAAATTGAATAAAATTACGAAATAAAAAGTGGTATTATACATTGGGTGAACCATAAACATAACTGATCAAGATACAAAATAAAACCCAAAACACCCATCTCTATGCATCAGGTGAATAGTATTCAGTTTACACTACTAATATACCGAAACTAGAGATCAAAATATAATTTATAAAATATAAGTCAATTATTTTTAATAAAAGGTGAAATTTAATAAAATTTCCTATTTTCCAGTAAACCTTAAAATAATTTAATATAGAAAATATATTAAATATGGATTTACATAAATGTGGGACACAATTCCCCTAATTTTAGATTAAAAAATATAATAATAAGTTTATTTCTGATCAATTCACTCCCTATTAAAAGTAAAAAACTCTATTATGTAAATAAAAAACTCTCTTATGTTTTTGGGGAAAATTAAATCAAATAAATTTATGTAGAGTCTATAATAATTAATCCTTTCATGATAAACATGTGAATAATAATAATAAACCATCATTAAGTAATCAAAAATCAATGATCATTTTATAATTATATCATATTCATCTTGAAAAAAACTTGGAGATCCAAATAAAATGTAGAATAACACCAAAACATAATCTAATTTATTAGAACATAATGAAATTAAACAACCTAAAACACTCCATTTTACCCAAACTTCCCATTCTGATAGAGAAAAGATCCAAACTAGATCAGAGTACAAAATTATGGTCATCACATAGATTGGATTCATAAACTAGTGTTATACTTTTATATATACCTCTAACCTAACTACTTATAAATTCCCATTCAACATAAATGGAGGTGATCAATAAAAAAGTGGAATATATAAATAATTATAATAAATAATAATAATAACACACCCTCACTCCAAATCACACTTTACATAAGAAACCATTTATAAATAAAAATAACTAATAATAATATCATCTAACATTGATAAATTCATTCATTTCAAGAACAATGATATCATTATTAACTTTTACACATAAAATATAAATGTATAACTTAAATTTTATAAAACTACTAGATCATTCCAAATCATAACCAAATAATATAATCTTTCAAAAATATAATTATAGTCATAAAATAGAACATTATAAAACCCATATGAAATCCTTTTCACCATTTGAAAAATAAGTCAACTAAAATAAATCTTTATAATGGAATAATCCATTATAAACTATCAAAAAATAGAATTATTTTCTTAAAAAAATTTCATAAAAAAATATTTTCCTTTTACTAATGACATAATAAATAATATCACACAATGTAAGCCTTATATAATCCATGAAATGCATTCTAAAATTTCATATTATACTTAGTTCAAATTGTTTCCATTAATACTAGTTTAAACCATTAAAATGTAAAAAATCTTCATTGACTAGTGAAAACCATGGGATAATCATAATATCATATCTAAAGAACCAATACATACTCTTAATAAAATATTTTAGATGTTCAAAACGTGAAGTAAATATAAGCAATCTGTCATGTATTTATGTTTAAAGGAACACTCCTTGAGAAACCTACCTCAATTCATTGATCTCATTTACATGTCATTATTCCATTGAAGAGGGAGAGATAAATTATTAAAGGATCATTATTAAATGTAAATCAAACATATCCCAAATTAAATTCATGAAACACTAAACCATAGGCCTCTATAAACATTATATTATAGTAAATGAAGAGAATAAAAGGAAATGATCAGGATTATAGGAGTGGGGATAAGCTTTATATCACATTTCCTTGAATAATCATTACACATTTGTTAAATCAATCCATATATAATTTAATATATAGATAGAGATAACTAAAGCATAAGACACATTAGTGTCCAAGAAACATAAAATATAAAATGAAACAGGCTAAAAGAAACATAAAATGAATAGTTAAAACTATGGAACATTATAATTATTTTAGAGACCCATAGCTTGACGTAGATGGAAATTACATTATTTTGTGTAATAATTAATAAATAACAAAAAAAGACACACAAGGACCGTAATAGTTTAGTGTCCTTGGAAACTCAGAACGTAATATTCTAATCATGGTGGAAGATCTTCAACAACTCCTATAATGATCTTCCCATTTTTGTTTCCTAACCTAAAACCTTTATTTATTTCATGGGGAAAAATAAAACATAAAAAGGGTGAGCTCAAATGCTCAGTAAGGGAAAATATAGATAACATAAAACAATCCATAAACATTTGAAAGCAAAAACTTGAACATGAAATTTAAACATCAAAATCTCAAGCAAAGACATATATGGTGGAAGTACGTAAGGCATATATCATAATGGAACATCAACCATGATAAAATATAATGGGAGTAAAACATATAATTGTGGCAACCATTCAGCACATGTTATGATTTCCATAGTAGCCAAGGCATTGCTGCCAAGACAATCTTAATGGACAAAGTCCCTTTCTGAATCGAGTTCACTCCTCGTTTCAGTCCTGTAACACTAAACCGGATTAACTTACCATTTCATCCATGTCTATCTCATGAGATATAAATCTTTACCTAATGAATTGGAGGGATATATAGGTCCCACCCATCTCATAATGAAATCATTCTTACATGTGCCACAAAATAAACTTAAAACATTCATCATAACCCAAAAAATAAAATGTGTTTCATAAACATCATCCCATCATCACATAATGGATATTTCATCATAAGAAAAGTAAAACCATGTAAATCATAGAGACATTATACATGAAACATACACATATGAAGTAATTTCATCTTATATGGAAAATGGTTTTGATAAAACACTTGAAATGAATTCTTGGGGAAAATATCCTTTATTCATCAAAATCATTTTCGTTTCACAAAATTCCATGAAATTTTAAATGAAAAGTATTTTTTTGAAAATATTCATGAAATCATTTGGTGGAATCTTCATGAAAATAAGGATTTATAAAACCGTAAAAATCTGTTCACGCCATATAAGTTAAAAATAACATTTTTCTTGAAATTTTGTCGGAAAAGACAAAAAGTGCCTCGTAAAAGAAATATTCCATACATACCATGTAGTAAAAGTAAAAAAAAGGTAAAAAGGACATTAAATATACATGAAAACATTTTTAGGAAACATGTACATGGATGAGAACAATAACCCCAGTAAATATTTACGAATAAACAATCTCGGATAAGAACGGGATTGGAAAAGTTATCCCTTACCTTAGGTCTGATATGCTTCGTATGGATTCGAACCTCATGTATAATGATTTAAATAATGTTATTGACTTATTACATAATCATATTCATTGTTATGATAAAATATATGTTTCACATATGACTTTATATTACCCATTCTTTTGTAAATTCCATGTTAAAGCAGCGTTTTGGGTAAAATGATTTAATTTATCGTATGTGTTTCGACTTGTCATTCATGATATTATTACTCATATCCTGATTTACTTAATTCCATAATGTAAAACATGATTTATATATAATATCATGTACATATATATTATATATCGATAAAAGGAATGAAATACACCGTTCATGGAGACGGTAGGACGTACGTACGCACGAACGCTGTTTTCGTTTCCTTATTGAATTGAATGAAATTAAATAGATAAAATAAATATATATATACATAAATCCAGTAGAATTATTATGTCATATATTTCATTATTTTTCACTATATATACTTTATAATTATTCTTGAATGGTTAATCATGGAAAATGAATCTCATCGCATTCGTGGTGACGGTAGTCCGTACGTACGCACGAGCGATGATATCATTCCCATGAATGTGGAATTGTATTAAAGTGTATGTATAATATTACATAATCAATATTACTTTACAATAATCAGATATAGTAATTTTTTTCACCATTATACCCATCCATGTAAGGTGGTGGTGGAAAATATATTACACCACGGTGTGGAGACGGTATTCCGTACGTACGCACGCACGGTGATTTCGTTTTCCGTAAGATGGATATATGGTGAAATATGGTTGTTTAATACTTATAATAACATATCAATATATGAGTGATACTGATGTTATTACTTCATAATGAACCAAGTAAAGAATAAGAAGTTGAAGAAGAAAGAAACATGAATGAATCGGTAACGGATATTACCTCTTCTTTGACATGCCTCTTTAAAACCTCCTATTATGTTACTAAAATTGGTCTTTGAAGAATATCAAGACCTCTATTATGTCTCTAGGGATGTTTATAAGAGAAATGGTCAGCGGTTGGCCGAGCTTCAAGGCTCCAAATTGTGTGAGAAGAAGAGGGAGGAGGTGCCCTTATATAAGGGAGGAGAGGGGCACCTTTGGAAATATGAGAAAATATTTATTTATATTAAATGCCAACCCCACTTAAAAACTTAAAAAATGACTAAAATCCGAATATTAGATGAGATATCATGGTAATCTCATCAACAAATAAAATTTAGACATTTTAGGAATTTATTTTAAACATTATCAACTTGATTTATACTTATTTAATCAAATTAATTTTATTTGTGGTTGTAAAATTATAAATTATAAATTATTATAAATAATAACTTATTTGTTGTAAGTTGTCCATAATTGAATAATGTATCACATTTTCGACCATATAAATTTAAATTTATAATTTTTAAATTTATTTGTGATTTTAAACAATTTTATAATATGTTATTTTTATAAAATAACAATAGTGTCAATTTTGACACTATTTATTTATTTGAATTTAAATAAAAAATATATAGAAGATATGTTCTAACTAAAATATTTAATAGATTTATAACATGTCATATTTATTTATAAAATTAGTGGAGCACATTAAATAGTTCATATAATATTTATTTTAATACATTTAAAACCATTTATTTGATATTTCTCTTAATAAAATAATTTCAACATCACTATTATGTCACCTTTAATGATAATTAATTAATCCCTAAAAATTATAAATAAATTCATATAATGTAGATAATTTTATTATATTACTGGAGGCTATTAATGTTCAAAGATTCATTAAGTTTATCACTAAATTAAAATTAATACACTTATAATATTTAAGAGAGTGACATGTTGTCACTTTCTTTGGTTTTAATAATAATTATATTATTTCATGGTCAAAATTCCATGAAATGAATCTATTCCGACCCTTAGGTGATATGGGTCGACTTTTATTCACCCAATAATATTTTTCCAAGTGTTAGGGTAATTTTATAATCTTATTGTTTACCCTTAATTACCCGATTTACCTTTAACTATAGTAAATAAAAAATTATCGTAGTTACTATTCATAATATCAAAAAAATTTAAGTAACCTATTAACATAATTTGGACCCACTGAATCCAAATATGGAATCCATTTTTTCAAATTCAATACACAGAAGTTTCAGAAATTAAATTAAAATTAATCTCGTTGTCGAATGAAAATGGGTTTTTGTTTAAAACATTACAAAAGATTGAATTGATTTGACCTACGAATTCAATGTAAAAGCAATGCTAATGACATAAATTATATTAAATGGTAAAAATATATTCTATTTATACTTTAAAACCATTCAATATTATAATTTAACCATATAAATTATTAAGATTAAAAAAATTGTTTTTAATTAAAATATAGCGTGTTTTTACTATTCATTAAAATATGAAAGTTATCAGAATAATATGAAAAATTTATCCACAGTAAATTTTTATATCCTGATTCCATATAAGAATTTAATTTCTCAAATTGAACTTATAAACATCTCAAAACTAGATTTAAAGTGGGTGCGCCATCAAAAGGTGGCAAAACTGCATTTTTTTAAAAATACTTATTTTACCCAAAAAATTTATTTTTTTCTCATACCATGTTCTAAAAAATGTGTAATATGAATAATAATGTTATAAAATTCAAAACATAGTTAATATTATTCATAATGTCTACTTCTTGATAATATTATAACCTTATATCGTTGTTTAGTGAAACACAGTATTGCGTACAACACACGTTATCGAGGAAGGTCATGATTGCATGTGATGCAAGCCAAATCAGGGTTGCGTGTAGTGAAAGAATTTTTTTTGTTTCATATAACAAAATACAACCATATTTCATTTATACATTGAATATATATATATATATACATACACACTCAATGTTGCGTAGAATAAAAACTATCAAACAAAATTGAAATTGTGTGTAACACAATCCAAGAATAATGTTGCGTATACTGCAAGCTAATATGGTGTTGAATATAGCGCAAGATAATCTTGTTGTATTGTACAATAGAATATATGAAAGAAATTAAAACGAATATATCTTATAAAATCTCGGGTTATTACATTCTACCCTCCTTAAAATGAATTTCTCCCTCGAAATTCGTCGGGGTTATAAATTGTTTTCTACTTGAAAGTTTCTTTAATTGAAACCCACATCGTAAAAAGAAATACCAAATCATATATTTAAAAACTAAAGTATAAAACGTAACGGTTACCCAAAGTAACTCATCACTGGGTTTCTATATAGGAGAAAATAGGTTAAAATATAGATATGGAAAAAAATATAATCACCAAGTTCTAATGGGGAGTGGTAGAGAACATGGCTATGAAAAAGCCATCAATCACAAAGCCATAAATTTGGGATGATCTAAGGTACCATCTGATTCATCAGATATAAGAGCAAAAGGACAACACTTTTGGTTTTCAATATCATTTCCCTAAATTTGAAAATTTTGAATTAGAAGAAATACTTACTTGATTTTGGTACAATCTCACTGTTGTTCATGCTTTGAACAATTTCCACTTCATCTCTTAAAGAAATGAAGTTGAATTTGTTATTCATGAAGTGTTAACAGATCTTGTGATAGAATGTTAGTTCATTCTATTTGTTTCAAACAAAAGGTTAGCAAAAGTTATCAAATATACATAAGTCCATCTATGGTGAGTTTAATCATATACGATTCCAAAAATGAACTTATACTTAATCTATCATGCCTCTTAATAAAATAAAACATGTTTCTACTAACCAGGGACTTATTGTAAGCCATTGGTATGCAATAAAGTCTAGTCACACTTCAGTTGTGGGTTTGATTCCCACATCCTTGTCTGACACAATGGGTTGTCGCCCGTCCTGCAGGTTGTCCTTTTTCTAAAACTACATTACTATAACATCCCATCAATAATATCAAAAAAAATTCTATCCTTAAACAATACTAACTTATTCCCAACATAATCCATTACAATCTTTAGGCTTATCTAAAATACGTCGGTCCAAGCTCATAGTATAAGGAAAACAATTACTAGAAAGGTTATCTTCCAAGAATGTGAATAAAAGCATTTATCCCACATATATCATAAGATATATCTTGTTGGTTGTATTCCAAACACATGAATACCTTAGTCAGATATTCTCTTGAAACATAAATTACCATATAACCTTAGTGAAAACATGAATACTGTCAAAAGGTAACTCTTTCCACATACCAAAATCCCAAAAAAATCTATATAATCAAACCATATTATCACTTAGTCCGTATATCAGTCGTGAGCTTAGGAATACAATCAAACATCTCATTATCTTCTTATCCCTTCATTATGCGCATATCATCTACTTTCCAAAAATATCTGAATAACCTTCCATGGTTACCGGTACCATTCAACATATACTTTTAAATACTTTAGGAAAAACAATAGTGTAACAATCCTTATATGATTCTTTATTCCATTGTACCATACATTATTCTTTATAAACATACAATCATTCCACTAACTTCTTAAACAATTGACTGAGCTTCAACAATTATTTCATCTCACATATCATTTGTAGTCTCTTCATCATCATCAATATAAATACTACTCATACGACCATACGTATTCTCTTCATGAGACTTTACCTAAGGGAATTGGTTTGCATAATACCCATACATTCCACATTTAAAACATCTAATAATTGTTGATGTCGTAGAAATACCATTATCCTTGTCCATGGTATTAACTGAACCTTTCCTTTTCACTTACTGGCATTGTGTCCTTCTTTTCCACACCCAAAGCATCTTCCAGTTCCTTTGAAACAATCTCCCCGATGCCTCTTCCCACATGATTTACATGAGGGAAATTGAACTTTCATTCCTCTATGATCATCATGAAACTCCATCTTTCTCTTATTATCTAAGTCAGGAAACATACCAAAGTTGAGATTATTGATCATATTATGAGATTGCTAATTAGGAATAATAATGATGTTTGGACTTCCAAATCCTATTTCATTTGGTTGATCATGAAGAATATCATTCCATTATCCATCATATCCTCCATTATCGTGAATCTTCATGTTTCTAGCCATTTTCTAAAACCCAAAAAGAATAGTGTGAGAGGCAAAAATCATGCTATGGAAAAAATATATAATAAAGGGGGAGTACCCTCAATATCTAACATCTTAGTTTAAATTCTAATATCGTTAGTGTTTTCCTAGGACTATATCGTATACCTATACTTATCCTTAGGTACATCCCTAGGCATACCTTAGAAATATCTCTAGGGATCTCTCTAATGTTTTCGCATCCTATTTTCCAAAGGTTGACTAAACCTTTCCTCTGATACCAACTATAGAGACACGTAGCTTGATGTACGTGGACATTACATTACTTTTGCAGAATACTTAATAAATAACAAAAACAGACACACAAAGATTGTAATAGTTTAGTGTCTTTGGAAACTCGGAACGTAATCTTCTAATCATGGTGGAAGACCTTCAACAACTCCCATAACAATCTTCCCCTTTTTGTTTCCTTACCTAAAACCTTTCTTCATTTCCTGGGGAAAAATAAAACATAAAAAGGGTGAGCTCAAATGCTCAGCAAGGACAAACATAGAGAACATAAAACAATCCATAAACATTTGAAAGCAAAAACTCGAACATGAAATTTAAACATCAAAATCTTGAGCAAAGACATAAATTGTGGAAGTACGTAATGCATATATCATAATGGAACATCAACCATGATAAAATATAATGGGAATAAAACAGATAATTTTGGCAACCATTCAGCACATGTTATGATTTCCACAGTAGCCAAGGCATTGCTGCCAAGACCATCTTAGTGGACAAAGTCCCTTTCTGAATCGAATTCACTCCTCGTTTCAGTCCTGTAACACTGAACCGGATTAACATACCATTCCATCCATGTCTATCTCATGAGATATAAATCTTTACCCAATGCATTGGAGGGAGATATAGGTCCCACCCATCTCATAGTGAAATCATTCTTACTTGTGCCACAAAATAAACTTAAAACATTCATCATAACCCAAATAATAAAATGGGTTTCATAATCATCATCCCATCATCACATAATGGATATTTCATCATAATAAAAGTGAAACCATGTAAATCATAGAGACATTATACAAGAAACATACACATATGAAGTAATTTCATCTTAGATGGAAAATGGTTTTGATAAAACACTTGAAATGAATTCTTGAGGAAAATATCCTTTATTCTTCAAAATCATTTTCTTTTCACAAAATTCCATGCAATTTTAAATGAAAATTATTTTGTTGAAAATATTCATGAAATAATTTGGAGGAAGATTCATGAAAATAAGGCTTTATAAAACTATAAAAATCCGTTCATGCTGTATAAGTTAAAAATAACATTTTTCTCATGCTTTTGTCAGAAAAGTCAAAAAGTACCTCGTAAAAAAAAGATTCCATACATACCATGTAGTAAAAGTAAAAAATGGGTAAAAAGGACATTAAAATACATGAAATCATTTTTAGGAAATATGTACATGGATGAGAACAATAACCCCAGTAAATGCTTACGAATAAACAATCTCGGATAAGAACGAGATTGGAAATGTTATCCCTTACCTTAGGTCCAATCTTCTTCGTATGGATTTGAACATCCTGTATAAAGATTTAAATAATGTCATTGACTTATTACATAATCATATTCATTGTTATGATATCATATATGTTTCACTTATAACTTTATATTACCCGTTCTTTTGTAAATTCCATGTTAATGTAGCGTTTTGGTTAAAATCATTTTATTTATCGTATGTGTTTCGACTTGTCATTCTAGATATTATTACTTATATCCTGATTTACATAATTCCAGAATGTAAAACATGATTTATATATAATATAATATACATATATATTATAGATCGATAAAAGGAATGAAATACACCGTTCATGGAGACGGTAGGCCGTACGTACGCACAAACGTTGTTTTTGTTTCCTTATTGAATTGAATGAAATTAAATAGATGAAATAAATATATATATACATAAATTCAGTAGCATTATTATGTCATATATTTCATTTTTATTCATTATATATACTTTATAATTATTCTTGAATGGTTAATCATGGAAAATGAATCTCATCGCGTTCGTGGAGACGGTAGTCCGTACAAATGCACAAGCGATGATATCATTCTCATGATCGTGGAATTGTATTGAAGTGTATGTATAATATTAAATAATCAATATCACTTTACAATAATCATATATAGTCATTATTGTCACCATTATACCCATCCAAGTAAGGTGGTGGTGTAAAATAGATTACACCACGGCGTGGAGACGGTATTTCGTACGTACGCACGCGTGATGATTTTTTTTTCCATAGGATGGATATATGGTGAAATATGGTTGTTTAATACTTATAATAACATATCAGTATATGATTGATACTGATTTTATTACTTCATAATGAAACAACTAAAGAAGAAGAAGTTGAAGAAGAAAGAATCTTGAAAGAATTGGTAACAGATATTACCTCTTCTTTGACACGCCTCTTTGAAACCACCTCTTAGGGTACTAAAATTGGTCTTTGAAGAAGACCAGGACCTCTAATATGTTTCTAGGGAAGTTGATAAGGTAAATTTTCAGGGGTTGTCCGAGATTCAAGGCTCCAAATTGTGTGAGGAGAAGAGGGAGGAGATGCCCTTTTATAAGGGAGGAGAGGGGCACCTTTTGAAATATAAGAAAATATTAATTTATATTAAATCCCAACCCCACATAAATACTTCCAAAATGAATCAAATAAAAATATTAGATGATATAGGGTTGTAATCTCATCAACCAATAAAATTTATACATGTTATGAATTTATTTTAAACATTATCAACTTGATTTATCATTATTTAATCAATTTAATTTTATTTGTGGCTATAAAATTTTAAATTATAAATTATTATAAATAATTACTTAACTGTTGTGAATTTTCCATAATTGGATAATTTATAACATGTTCGACCATATAAATTTAAATTTATTATTTTTAAATATTTTTATGATTTTTAAACAATTTTATAATATGTTATTTTTATAAAATAACAATAGTGTCAATTTTGACACTATTCATTTATTTGAATTTAAATAAAAAATATACAGAATATATGTTAGAACTAAAAGATTTAATAGATTCATAACATGTCATATTTATCTATAAAATTAGTGGAGCTCATTAAATAGTTCATATAATATTTATTTTAATATTTTTAAAACCATTTATTTGATATTTCTCTTAATAAAATAATTTCAACACCACTATTATGTCACCTTTAATGATAATTATTTAATCCCTAAAAATTATAAATAAATTTATATGATGTAGATAATTTTATTATATTTATGGATACTATTCATGTGCGATGTTTCATGAAGTTTATCACTAAATTAAAATTAATATACTTATAATATTTAAAAGACTGACATGTAGTCACTTTCTTGGGTTTTAATAATAATTATATTATTTCATCATAAAAAATCCATGAAATGAATCTATTCGGACCCTTAGGTGATATGGGTCGACTTTTATTCATCCAATAGAATTTTTCCAAGTGTTAGGGTAATTTTATAATCTTATTGTTTACCCTTAATTACCCAATTTACCTTTAACTATAGTAAATAAAAATTACCATAGTTACTATTCATAATATCAAAAAAAATAAAAGTAACCTATTAACATAATTTGGACCCACTAAATCCAAATATGCAATTCATTCTTTTAAATTCAATACACAGAAGTTGCAGAAATTAAATTAAAATTAATCTCGTTGTCAAATGAAAATGGGTTTTTGTTTAAAACATTGGAAAATTGAATTGATTTAACCTAAACATTCAATGTAAAATCAATGATAATGACATAAATTATATTAAATGTTAAAAATATATTCTATTTATACTTTAAAACCATTTAATATTATAATTTAACCATATAAATTATTATAATGAAAAAAATTGTTTTTAATTAAAATATAGCGTGTTTAACTATTCATTAAAACATGAAAGTTATCAGAATAATATGAAAATTTTATCCAAAGTAAATTTGTATATCCTAATTCCATAAAAGAGTTTTATTTTTTCAAATTGAACTTATAAACATGTCAAAAACTAGATTTAAAGTGGGTACGCCATCAAAAGGTGGCAAAACTGCATTTTTTGAAAAATACTTATTTTACCCGAAAAAATTATTTTGTTCTCATACCATGTTCTTGAAAATGTGTAAGATGAATAATAATGTTATAAAATTCAATACATAGTTAATACAATTCATAACGGCTAGTTCGTGATAATATTATAACCTTATATTGTTGTTTAGTGAAACCCGGTATTGCGTACAACACACGCTATCGAGGAAGGTCACGATTGCATGTAATGCAAGCCAAATCAGGGTTGCGTGTAGTGAAAGACTCTTTTTTTGTTTCGTATAACAAAATACAGCCATATTTCATTTATAAATTGAATATATATATATATATATACATACATACACACTCAATGATGCGTAGAATAACAACTATCAAACAAACTTGAAATTGTGTGTAAAACGATCCAAGAATATTGTTGCGTATACGGCAAGATAATACAGTTTTGTGAATACCACAAGATAATATTGGTGTATCGTACAACCAAAGATATGAACGGAATTAAAAATAATATATCTTATAAAATCTCTGGTTATTACAATTTTAAAAACTATGAAGCTCTATAGTCGGGTTGAATAATTTCAGATATTATTCAAAAACTATGAAACAACCAATGGATTTGAGTTAGAATCTAAGTAATGTTAGAATAAAAAGTTACTACTATCCTTATGGAAACCATTTTAGTGCCATTGGGATTTTACCAAATAGTTGATTATGCCTCATAATTACTTCTAATCATGAACCAAAAATAGAACATCATTGAGTTTGAAAAATATGAAATAATATTGAGGAGGGATGAGCCCATAAGGGGCATTGTGTCGATAGGTTTTCCCCCGAGCTGCCTTCCTCTCCACCATCGCAGATCAGCTTTGGATCTCTCCTTGGTGCTTCAGATCAGCATGTTCATGTTTTGATTAACCCTCCAGTGGCAGCGTCATGCAGGATCATCACTCTTGGCATTCTACATTGTTTACTGCATTCTTCTCACCCTATCCTTCGAGTCAGCAAAGGTTTTCATGGTAGCGTGGTGTTAGACCAGTTATCGAGCTGCAGATACTATGGCATGAGGTTTCCATTGCATTTTGTGTTGGATGTGGATGTTCTGGGAGGACTTGGTCTCTCTATGTGGGTTTGAAGGCGGTGTCAGGATCTGTGAATCTGGATTTCAGTGAGGTCTTCTTACAGAGTGACTCGATAGGTCCCTATTTATGTGTTAGTTTTTCTTTTCTTGTTCTTATTATAAGTTTGATTTTGGTTTTGATCGTGCAATGGGCCTATGTCACTGATGATTCTACGCTGGTTCTGGTTTAGATTTATATTCAAGGGTGATGGTTGCTTTTGTTGTTGAAATTCGATGTTAAGGTGAGTTGCTGAAGGCGTAGGAGCAGTATAGACTGGTTCTATGAAGCAGTGGTGGTGATCTCTATTTGGGGGTTTTGATTCTCATAGTGAGGTGAAGGTTGAGGACATGTAGTTTCTCCTTGATTTTATATCATGTTTTTCTATTTGAGATTATGTTTTAGAAATTCTTCTATTTTTGGATTTGGTATTTCTGTTTGTGATGGATATTTGGATGTGAATTTTTTTATTGATGTGGTTTTCGTGGAGGCCTTTGAAGTTTTGGTTTGTATGTGCGATGGTTGGTTTCACTATTTTTTTCATTGGTGGTTTGTGATTTCGAGATCACCAACATCCGTGAGACGTACTTTCTCTCTTGAAGGATTTGAAATTTTCACAACATTGATGTGGAAGTTGATTCTATGTTTTTAGTAGACTCTTTTATGGTGTTTGTTTGATTTTTCATTGTATGTTTTTCTAATTTTGGTCGTGTGGAGGGAAGTGAACGTTTTATGAAGTTTTCATCTCAATGGGTCGCAGCTCCAAGGATTATGCAATCGTTCTCTTTCAAGAAGATTCTCCAGATATGGTCTAGGGAAAAGAGTTTTCATAGTTACATGGATCTTCAGAATCAGATGTTTGAGAGGGTATGGCCTTGGAAATCGGTACCAGGCTCGTGCTCCTTGACACGGGACAACTTTTCGTGCTACGATTAAATAATGTAAGTTGGTCTTAATTGTTCTTTTTGCTGGGAGGAGTTTTTATATTGTAGTGAGCGCTGCTTTTGATCTGGAGGTTTGGTTGGTTGGAGACTCGTTTATTTTGTTTAAGTCTTCATGTCTTTATGGTTTTCCCCTCAGCCCTTAAAAGGTTGTTTATTTCAATAAAAAAGAATTTTCAGTCAATATTGAACCAAATGGTTTCTCAAAAAAACATATTTGTAATTAATCTATGTGGTTACTACTTAATATATACAATACATGTAGTTTTCATTTGAAATATATCATCATACTTTTGATTTAATCTTACAATTACTCTTAACCATGTAATGACCGAGCAATAAACAAAAAATTCCAGAACAATGAAAAATTCAATCCCAAATATCATCATGTCCTCAAAAATAAATAATAAAAATCAAAATATTAATAAATTTCACTAGGGAAAAAAATTTTCCACATCATAAAGACTTCATATAATATCTTGTGAAAATAAATATGAATTATAACTTCTACATTAGACACATAGCACTAAAAATATATCATCTCCCAGAAACATGTTGAAATATGTTAAATAACATTGATCTGATACAATTATCATGAAAAATTTGGGGCCACTTCCAAAAACAGAATTCATTTTAATTGACATGAATGTTTATTATAAAAAACAAATTATATACTCCCGTATGTGTAACCTGATGGACTCCTAACTAGATTACCTAAAATGGAATCAAAGATGACAAAAATATAACCTATCACATAGTATGATTGTGTCAGTTAATTAAATACCTCACTGAATTGTACAGCTTTGAGCATGTAAAAATTTAAATTTATAAAACATAATTACTACTAGTGATGTGGTTTGGCTGGTACCGAACCATAGGGATAAAATGATGGTGTGCTAATGACAAAAAACAAATTAAAAAAACAAAACATAAAAAAAGGCAATGTAAATAGTGGTAGAAGGATATGCAACTGTGATGTGAATGAAGGTTCTTTTGTGAGGAAGTGAATGTGAGGGAAGACCAATAGAAAATTAGGAAAACATTTAGAGATAGAAAGATCAAACAATATGATGGTAAGGGGGATTTGTCTAGTTGAAACCTAAAATGATTTTTCCTTATCCTTATTTTAGAATTTAAATATTTTTATCTAATTTAAGGGATGTGACTATATTATCTTCAAGAAAACATTTTATATAACGGGACTATATAGTTTATCAATAGTAGTGATTATTTAATAACTAATTAGAAACAATCAAAAAATCATTGATTTCAAAATGTTAGTTGAAATCAGTGTGCCTCTCTCCTTTAAGAATGATTCACCTTTCTATAAAAGTATCATATTAAATAAAATTATAATTTTTGAATCAATTAATATCGGTTCTGAATAATTCTTAATGATTTTCAAACAAAATTATTGTCTAAAAAATAATAGGGAGAGAGTCATTCTATCAGAAAAGAACATACATGAACAATGAAAAGTTAGATTTAGCCGACTAGATTATTACCCCAAGGTATTTTATCCATATATCATGGTTGGAATGAAAATATTAATAGAATTTAAAACAAAATTGTTCCTATTGAATAAAAGTGAAGAAAAATAGAGCAATAAAAAAATATTTATGTCCCTCCTTGCTCAATCTCTAGTTACTCTAAATCTCTAATATCAAATCACTACTCTTACTGATGGTGAATAGAATGGTGTTTTGAGATATCCTTCCATATAAATATAGATGTGCTGTAGAGTGGTTTCAAATTGATCTAGACGAATTGGACTCATTGATCTGGAAGTTAAAAAATGTCAGAGGGTCAAACTCATGTTTCTTGAAAAAGTGGTGGTCTTCTGTGACCTTATGGTTCTCGAATAATCTTTAGGAAGTCTATCGAAGGTATATGTGCTAAAAAAATGCTCTCATGCCTCTGCTTCTACTTCTGGAATCTTGTAATCCTTTTTTCCTTCTCCTTTCACCGCTCATAGATTACTTCTTCTAGCCTCTATGTGACACTTTCATAGTGTTGTTTCTTCCTCGACTATCACCAGATATTGAATTGCACTAACAGAATGAAAGTGTGTGAGCCCAAAATTTCCTACGGTACATTCCCTCCCCCATGCACAACGATACGAGCAACTAATAGAAAAACAAAAAAGGGAAAAAATATATTAATTCAATTAATATAGTACTATAGTAAAATAAGTACATAAATAAATAAGTTTACATTTTAATAAAAATAATAAAAAAAATATTTGAAAATAACTGTTAATATTAACAATAACTATGTTATTTAAATGTATCTAATATTACAATTAATTTAATCAATACTTATTTTGTAATAAAAATAATAATAAATGTAAATTTATAAAATTAAAAAATAATAAATATACTATTGTAAATAATCATTTTATAATAGTATAATTATTATTATTACATTATATTAATTATATGAAAAAAATATTTATTATTATAATATATATTATCATTATTATGTAATTACTAATATTATTATTATTATATATTAAATTTTAATTTTAATAAATAATAAATAAAGACGATGAAGACGGGGGTCTCATGTAGATGGATAGGAGGAGAGGGACGGGGTTCGCGAGCTAGAGAATGGGGTATACTCGCGTACTGTAAGTTAGCTCAGAGCTTGGGGGTAAGTGTGATGGTGTCCAGATTCCTCAAATCTGGCAGGAGAGCTCAGGTAAATTTTGAAACAAAGGATCTTCAAGTGGCGATAACTGCTGTTTTCCTGTTCTAGATCTAGTAAGGGTTGTGGATGGAGGACGACTATGGAGACCTGGTTTTTTCCTTGTGATATTATAAATATTTCTATATATATTTCTAGATCTAGACAATGAGACGACACGTGATTCTAGGGCTTGATGTTCCTGAGATTAATATCATAAAAATATTAAATATATTTTATATTATACGGTCATATAATTTTAATGAAGAATAGATAACTCTTAATAGTTGATCGGATCGGAAATCTAAGACCATGGCTACGTCTAGAATGTGATTTGTACACTAGGTATGACATAAAATGTGTCATCATGGAATGTTCGGACCCCTCACTCATTGGTTGTGGGTTTAAGTGGATTAATTAATTTAACATATTTAACTTATTTATCCTATCAATATGTTTATAAATATATCACTATGGGGGGTTTCCAGTGTTTTCCACACATTCTTGTAACTATTGGTGTGCTCCCCCCACCATATTCTATTGATGAATCCCTTGGATAATAAAAAAATGTTAGATTAAATCATATCAGGATGCAACGAAGACAATAAGTCTCCTTTATACATCGGCAAATGTGTTCTTCATCAACAACTAATCGAATCTGATGTTGGACTCGTCTTTTGGTGTTTTTACTCCTTTGGATAAAATGAATGAGTAGATATCTCTTTATTATTTGATTGTCATACTATTTTGGACTTTGAATGATCCTATGTACTAGATTTCAATTTTTAATCAGTTGTTTTCGGTCCTCGGATCCGGGTTCAAGATTCTTTTCCAATAATGTTCAGACGACGTTGTTTAGACAATTATTCTGGTGTTTTTATCTATAATTTTTATTCATTTTTTTCATCGATTGGACCACTTGGTCCTGGTTCAACATTTTTAGGAGGTATCTAGCTCAATCATACCCTCTAATATGTGGCATATTGATGAAATGGGAATGATTTGGTGAGCGAATCATATATCCAGAATCATCGTGGTACAGGGTTGTTCGATTCAACAATTTTATGTCAACGAATCATGGATCAGAATTTCTATTTCATGTGGATTGATTGGTGTTTCACTGAATCTTCAACGAATATAATTTTTGATAAATAGAGTCTCGTAAGTGAGAGATCTAATTAGATCTGAATATTTTAGGAGGAATAAAAGCACAATCTATAGCAGTTGGAGAATATTCGAAGCATTAAGACTGGATTTGGAAAAACTGGAGTTTCTAGAAAAATTAAGACTATGCACCATGTACACAATTAAGAACACGTGATGTGTGTCCCATTATAGTGGAAGTTCTAAGGTTTTGGAAACCCATTAGGATGGTACGGTGTGTACTTATCACATCATGTCATGTACAACCTTTTCCATGTGAGTGAGTCATGTGATTGTTCACACGGCCAGACACACACAATGTGCCAAATACATGGACACAGATTGACCACACAGACATCATACCATGTGAAGCCACATGAATTTCAGTAAATTATATGGAAATGAGGTCCAATAACGTACACACAACCAACAATACAAGTCATAGTCCTTGGGTAGGTTGGACATGCCATGTAGTCTACCTACATGGTGTGTTCTCCTACATAGACAAGCTCTATGTGCCATCTTTGGATAAGTATATGCTTTAAATGGAGGCCACACAACATGTGGGAACCCTCAAACACCATGTTCCCCTTTATCTCCTTTCAGAATACTTATAACATCTGTATCTCCTTAATTTTAACTTGGATTTTGGGCCGTAAGTATCATATCCTGAGAGTTTGTCTATGTAGAATGCGACAGTGAACTAGGTAGAGGATTTTGATATACTATGTGAAATGTTCCAAGCTTGGAATGTACTGAGGAAACAGATGACGATGGCATAGATAATACAAGATCAGCCGTACATTCTGAGTTTTATCCTCTAGTAGGGCTGGGTAGTGGATTTCGGCGGCAGCTTCTTTTGGGTGTTACCCTCTAATAGGGTTGGGAGGTGGAGTTCCTAGATGACCTTTCTAGTCATTACCCTCTAATAGGGATGGGACGTAGAGTTACCTGAGTAAATTCTCAAGTGTTACTCTCCATTGGGGATAGGAAGTGATGTTCCTCGGTGACTACTAGAGTGGAACCATCCTATTATACCCGAGCAAGGGATACTTCTCTCGAGTTATTGGCCCCTCAACTATACGACACAGAGATGATACATGGTTGATGTAGATTTTAACTCATGAGAAAGAGAATCGCATTTCCACTGAGACACGTTCTTATGATGTGACTTAAAACTGTGTGGGTGAGTCAGTGTTGCCCAAAGAGGCTAGTATCAAGATGTGGTGATTGAGTTCCTTAAACATTTTTGTTTAGGGAAGCTGCATGGGATATTGGGAAATCTTGTTGGATAAATTTGGAACTATTGTCTACTCTTCATCATGGGCAGAGCTATTAGATAGAGACCCCCTTATTCTCTCATTTGTTCTTCTTTAAATGAGCATATATATATACACACAATTTATTCTGTATCCACCCCTTTTATTTTGATACTCTCCCTCCCTAATATATGAATAATTGAAGGGTATGAAATGTTTTTCCCATGTCTAGTTTCTGATAGTTAGATGAGTCTACATTCCAGTTATATGTGGCTAAGGATCAATGGGTAGTTCATCTACTCACCGTGTTTAGCCCCTTTTACTTGAATGAGATTACTTTCACTCTTTTTGTTTTGAGGTTTACTCTTTTATTGTACCTTGTACATCACATATATTTCTCTTATATTGTATCTCTTATTGCACTCCTTTATCTTTTTTGGAATTCTACTGGTTATGTTTATAATCACCCATGCATTGGATTTTCCTAAATGTGTCATGTTTATATATAAAATTTATATGTTTACTATAACTAGAGAGAAGCTTAGGGATACTGTTTCATGGGCTGATTATGGTGGTTATAGCTTGGGATTCATGAGAAAAGCTATCTTGATTGTTTACATTTCCAGATTTTCAGGTTTGGACATTTTCTGCTTGGGCACGTATTTTTTCCCTTTACTTTTCAGTTCGCATTGCCATTATTCTATATTTTCTAGATGTTCACGCATGTCTGGTTTACTTTATAGTAGTGTTATATCTTTTCTTCTTTCCCTTGTAAATTTTTCATTGAGTTGCTCATGTGTTTGTGTATAAGTACATAGGAAAAGGACTCCCTAAGTTAGTCATACCTTCGGTGCTTTTTTTCACCCCTAACCTATGGAGGCGGGCTTGGGGTAGTTGCGGCTCAAGCCCCAATATGGGTCACCTTGTGATAGATTTGTATTAGAGGTGGTTTGTTCCTTGGGATGTTGTTCAAACAATCCCTAAAAAGTATTGGTTGGGATTTATGGAATCCTTGTAAATATTTCTTGAATACGGCTCTCCGGCTAGGGAGTCTAATGATGTTGCGACAACTGTCTAATCGATTCACCTAGATATTCACTACTTACTTTTCTACACAGCTTGTCTAGACATTTTTTGTGGGGAAAATGGTACATGAATCATATAGGATTGAGCCATTGATTGACCTTATTGATTTAGCTCCCCATTTTTGTTCACACACACACACACACACACACACACACATATATATATATATATATATGCTCATCTGATTTGTGTACACCTTGATTACTTTAAGGATTCTTTTTCAATGATAGCCATCTAGGATACCAGCTCTTGTTCATGATGCCAACCCTATGAGTGATGAGAAATCAGATCAGGGTCCATCCAATGATCCCTTTCCTCTAGGTTGTTGTATAGAATCATTTACACCAGTTAAGTAGCAAGTCATCCCAATAGGATAGGACAAATATGCATGTAGGCTTAGCCCACTCCATGAGTTCTAATATCTGAGACCACTGAGGTTCTGTGGTGAGACAAATTTTTAGGCATTGTATTATTGGATAAAGTAAGTGGTCTACATACTTAGGCCTATTTTAACCCCGACAAGTCAGGTGGTGGTAGTGATAGCCAACTTTTCCACATAGTTGTTGGGTGTTTTTAGAGTCTGGTTATTATGATTCATGACGAGTCAAGACTCTCATGGGATGAATTCTAGAATCTATTCCGTTGGAAGTAATACCCCTACTACATACACTCAGTCTAGATCTAAGAGCATCTAAATATTTAGTAGGGAGGGGTGATGGTGGCTGAGTATGTGGTGATCTTCATAGACCTTACGCACTAATCCCTTAACATGATATGTGATGGATACTTCTGAGCATGGAAGTTTGATTGGGGACTATTTTGAGATATTTGAGCCAATGTTTTTTCATTGTGCATCACCACCTATATTGGGGTGTCTGAGTAGATACTATTGATAGAGATATTTCTATTTGATGAATTCTAGGAATTTGGAGCTATTAGTGAGAATCCTAGAGCTGATTCAACTGCACCAACTAGCAGGCACCAGTGAACATGATCTCTTAGTTGAAGACCCTTCCTTGAGAAGGATCAAACATATATTTGGATGGGGATGAGGAAGAACAAATCATCAGGGTAGCTCAGAGGGGTTAATTTCATAACTTTTTATGGAAAACATTGCATGGAATGGGACTTCCCGACTAGACATGCTGGGGAGCCTATATAGATAGATGGTGGGCCACCATAGTAGAGCCAACACCATGATCAATGATCTGCCATGTAAGGTAAGGGTGGTCCCTAGGGAGAAAGTGCTGGAAGAGTAATAGGAGAAGATATGGGTGGAGGATGCTGATATGACGTCCATCCACCACCACCACCAGGTGACCCACACCAGGTTAAGGGAGGTAGTTGGAAGGACCATGGACAACTACTGGTTTTGGATGACTGTGAACCCAAAACACATGATATAATTCAGGGTATTTTCTTTTTTTATTCTACTCTTGACTTAGTATAAGTATACATAAGTTCCATCTCTTATTTTGTTTTGATGCTCCTTGTGCGAGATCTGGAGATACCAATAAAGGCACTAGCACATCAACTTCATCTTGGGGTTCCTAACAGGAATGATTCTTCTAGATATTCAACCTTATAGTAGTGAGAGTTATCTCTTGGTGTACAATGGTTCATGTGGGTCCTTTTGGTCATCATGATAGAGACTTATGAGGTAATCTTGGGTATGTATTTTCTTTCCATGGTCTGAGCCTAGATCGACTATCACTGTAGACTAGTCATATGCCATTGAACTAATGGGATGAGATTCTTCATATTTAGAGAGATAGATCTCATTGGAGGAAAAGTGGATTTAATGAGAAGGACCCTGCATCCCATTACCTATCAGTTGGAAACTGTATCCCTTGGTGCAACAGACTCTTTCAGAATCTAGGTTCCTTCAGTTATGGAGGATTATATGACGTCTTTAAAAATGATGTCCCAAGACTACCACTAAGACATAATATGATGTTTTTCATTGAATAACACCTAGTGAAATCCCAAATATCCTCTATGGAATATCAGATGGAACCTACCAAGAAATGGGAGTCGTGGTAATTTTTTGGAGAACATTATTGAGAAAGGATTCATTAGACCTAGTGTGCCCCCTGGGTAGCTCTAGTGATGTTCATGAAAAAAGAGGATGTGAGGTTATGGATTTGTGTGGATTATCGTCGCCTGAACCAAGACATAATAAATAATTGTTAACCCCTAATGAGTATTTATGAACTCTTTTACCAGTTTTCAGGTGCAAGATGGTTTTCTAAAATCAATCTCTAGTCTAGCTACCACCAGTTGAGGTTTCATGAGGATGATATTCCAATGTTTTCATTCCAATGATGATATGGACACTATGTGTTCCTAGGGATGCCCTTTGGTGTTAATAATTCCACCAATGTGTTTATGTATTTTATGAACATGGTTTTCTAGATGTACTATGACCAGATTTTGGTTGTTTTCATCGAATACATACACATCTAATCTGCAATTGAGTAATATAAAGTAGAGAATTTGAGAGTGGTTCTTGATTTTATTCGAGAGAACCACCTTTAAAAAAAGATCTTGAAGTTCAAGTTTGGTTACATGAGGTTCAATTTATACATAATTTCATCACTGGGAATGGTTTATTCAGGGATCCAACAAAGATCAAAGAATTTATTATGTGGATTACACTTAAGAATGTGTTATATGTATATAGATTTCATGGCTTGGTGGAGTACTATAAGTAATTTTTTGAAGACTTCTCAATATTGCAGCCCCATTAACAACCTTGATGATGAAAGGGAATCCATTTTCCTTGTATGAGTAGTGAATGTGGTCCTTTGAGGTGTTTAGGAATAGGCTGATGAGATCTATATTGTTAGGACATTCAGAAAAAGGAATTCAGTTCATATTTTATTGTGATGCCTCGGGAGCTGGGGTCGACTGTGTGTTGATGCAACATTAGGTCTGAATCACATATCGGTCAATATAGTTGATACCCCATGAGCATAAATATGAAACTTATGATCCAGATTTAGAAGTTAATGTCTTCTCACTAAGGATGTAGAGACACTATGATCTGGGAGAGTAATTTTTGGTTTACTCAGACCCAAAGAGTCTCACGTACATCTTCAATCATAGTCACCCAAACCTGAGACAACTACACTATTTGGATTTTTTATAGGACTAATACATAAACATAGTATATACTCTAGGGAATGGAAATTTTGTATAAGATTCCATTAACAAGAAGTATCTAGATCACATAGTGCATGAATCTTGGGATCAGTTATCTTCCATGCAAATGTACTAGGTGGAGAAGTAGGGTTCCAATTTTATTTAGTCAATGATGTTGACTCCATAACTTCTTGGGAATATAATAGTGTATCAGCTTGGAGACATTGACTGTGAGGTATTACATGATAATATATCCATATGTGAATCACTAGATGGATATTCAGAAGGAGGGAACCACCTCATCTTATTCCAGGGGATAATAGTGGTTCAATTCATGTTGTGGGAAGAGGTGATGTTGGGGTTTCACACTTCCCCCCTATATATACATATTGTTGTTTGAAAGATGTAAATATACCTCAAACGATGGTTTTGGTGTTCCTATATGAGATGAAGTGTAACTATGTTTGTCACTCAGTGACTCACTTATTAGCATGTAAAAGATGAGTACCAAGTTCTTGTAGGTTTTTTTCAGCCTCTTGAGATCATGGAGTGGAAATGGGATGACATATCCTTAGACTTCTCTACATGGAATCTACACATAGTGAAGATCAATGATGTCATCTGGATGATTGTTTACTGAGTCAC
This sequence comes from Viscum album, assembly GCA_963277665.1. Classification (NCBI taxonomy): domain Eukaryota; kingdom Viridiplantae; phylum Streptophyta; class Magnoliopsida; order Santalales; family Viscaceae; genus Viscum; species Viscum album. The sequence goes on from OY728134.1 coordinate 69,476,354, forward strand.
AATGTTGGTACACTTCCCTTCTATCAAGGGGAAGATCTTGGTGGAGATATTGGGATAACTGTCCATATGGGAGATCATTTTCCTTCACGGGGTATCCTCGATGATTTTCTCCGATCGTGCCATATGGTTTATGTCATGATTGTGGAGATCCCAATAGAAGGATTTCAAGAGCCAAATGTAGATGATTAAAACATTTCACCCCTAGACTGACTGTAATACCGAGCTCACCATCTAGGTGCTATAAGATATTGTGAGGTATTTAGTTTTAGACATTGACCAAAGCTAAGATGATCACCTACCCTTGTTATATTATTCATAAAATAGCAGCTGCTATTATAGCATGGGAATGGAAACTTTTGAGGCCTTGTATGGGATTCCTTATAGGTTACCCTTATGTTAAACTGAGATTAGTGATTCATCTCTTGTGGACCTAGAGTTAGTGCATGAAACAATATAGAATTTCCAGGTCATCCGTGAGAAGATGAGGACGGTCTATAGCAGACATAAATCCTCCATAGACTAACGTCGTGGTAACTTGGCGTTAGATTAGGGATACCAAATATTCTTGTGAGTCTCCTCATGATGATAATTGTGGAGGTTCTGTTGGGGAGGCAATCTATCCTCAAGGTTCATCAGTTCGTTCAAGATCGTGAAAAGGTTTGGTGGGGTTGCCTACTACCTCGACCTATTACCACATATTTAGTGGGTGGATGACGTCTTCCACATGTTTCAGTAGATGTGATACATACATGACCCTACACATGTCATGGACTGGGGTGGGATAGAAATCAAGGATGGATCCACCTTTGCGGAGCACTCGGTGGATGTAACAACCCAAGATTTCATAGTGTGTTACTTCTTCAAAATAATTCAATAACATGCATTACACGCAACACTGAGTTCAAGAGCACCATGACTTTCCAAACAAGCCGTTCAAAAGACGTTATGAATAGTATTGAATAAAATTTGAACTTTATATAATCTTTATAATTTGAGAATCCATATTATGAGTTTCTTAGACATAATTTAAGAACAAATTCATTTTTTTTATAAAAGAAGTATTTTTCAAAAATGATCTTTCACCAACTTTTAATAGTGAACCCTTTTAAAATCCAATATTTTAAACTTTTATATATTCAATTTGACTAAATAAATTTATTTTATAGAATGGGGAAATCAAAAATTTACAATGAAACACCCAAAGATTCCATGGTAGGCTTCTCTTTGAATAAAACAGTATCATGTGTTGTACGTAACTTCGAGTTCTAACACACACCACAACCAATCAAACTAGACATTATGAAGAGTGATACCTAATTTTTGAAATTTTATAAATTTTAACTCTGAAAGTGGACTTCATTTTTGGATCCATAATATCGAATTTATCTTAGGGTGAAATTTTGGTACTTTTCGGATAACTTGTATATTTTGATGAATAGTGAAAATTACTAAATTTTAATTAAAAATAGCTTTTTTAATCAAAATAGTTAATAGTGATAAATTATGAATTTGAGTGGTTTTAAAGTATATTTATAATATATTTTTACCACTTAATAAAATGTTGTTCATTGGACATAATTTCACAATTAAACCGAACATAAACAAGTGTCAATCTTTTGATAGTTATTATATCTTAAAAACACATTTTTTGTTTTGACAGCGGGAATTAATTTTAAATTAATTTCTGCCACTTATGTGTTTTGAATTTGGAAAAATTGATTCCATATTTGGAATCGTGATGTCCAAATTTTGTAATTAGTTAACTTTTATTTTTATACATTTTGAATAATTACTTCGGTAAATATTTTATTTACCATGGTTAAAGGGTAAATCCGGTAAATAAGGGTTAAAAATAATATTATAATAATAATAAATTACCCTAAAACGTGTCCTAACCTTATTGGTGGATACATGTCTGACCATGTCCGTCTTTGGGTCAATTTTTTGGACCCCATGGAGCCACTTGTAGGTGATAGGGACACTTTATTTTAATTAAGATAAAGTAAATACAAAAATGACATAAGCTTATTTCTTTTAGAAAAACAATTTTTACATAGGGTTATATATGTTATATTTTCGATTATAAATATTAATTAGAAATATAAAAATATTTAATACATAATGATATTTTATTTATAATTTTTAGACATTGAAAACGTAAAAATATATATGACACAATAATGATGCAGTATTTTCCTAATTAATGAAAGAATCAAATAATGGGTATTATAAATGTTAAAATAAATATAATTTGAAAGTTTTGATGACATACACGAATTTTATTTGTTAATATGACATGTTAGGATTTATTAAATGAATTTTTATCGAATTAATAAAGTTTTTAAGACTTTAAAAAAATCAATTATTGAATAGAGTCAAAATTCACATAAAAGAGTTTTAAAACAAATATTATATTATTAATTGATATTAAATTATTCAAAATCTAAGGTTCGTCCAAGAGACTTATATCATGATAGATGTATCATTAATGGGACACTTTAGGGTCTCTTGGATGTATATTGTATGTTTATTAACTATATAATATAAAAATACAAAGTGACATAGTAAATGTTAAACTAATTGACTAAGAGTTAAAACTAAAAGATAAGGTTAATATAGTGACCCAGACATGTCTAAAACCTATTGGTTGAGTATTTTTTGACCTATCCCTGCCTTAACCTTTAAATAATACACTTTGGAGCCATTAAAAACCGAATATGAATTTATTATAAATTAATATTTCTTGCTTTTCCAAAGGTTCCCCTCACCCCTCTTATAAAAGGGCACTCCCCCTTCTCACTAATTCACACCTTCAAATCAATTTTTCTCGGCCAAACCCTGACCAAATATCCTCCAAACTTCCCTAAATTAAACCTATGGGACTTATTTTTATTAGAAATCCAACCTAAGGAGCCCTTTTGATCAAATCAAAAGGAAGAACCCGAAGAAGAGGTAATGTTTTCACCACCCTCTTTCAAGTTCCTCTCTTATTCAACTTCTTATTTCTTTGTTATTCCAATTCGAAAATAATAACTCCAGTATCTTATATATAATTTGATGTTATTATAAATATGGTACAACCATATTCAGTATTCTATCCATCCTTTGAATGACATGTCACTATACATGCATATGTACGGCTTACCGTCTCCACATCGTGGTGTAATTGTTACTCAATAATTTATAATTTGAATGGGTATAATAATGATGTGTAATTAATGTAAATAATAAATATAACTTGATAATGATTCTTTATATATGATATACCATCCAATTATATATTATTTTAATATCAAAGGAATGATATTTTCGCTCGTGCGTACCTACGGACTACCGTCTCCACGAATGCAATGAGATTCATTCTCCATCATGTCCATTCAAGTATAATTATCATTATATGATTAAAAATAAAATTTAAGGACTTGATATCATTCTAGATATGAATAAGATACAACCTATCCATAACAAACACGACTTATGTAACAAAACATATACGAGTAAGTTAACACCCGAAACGACAATAATACTAAGATATTATTAACAAAGCAATGTTAAAAGATTATATATGATATCATATTAATTTATATGATTATTTTATTAATTAATAACAATTATTTCACCATTATACAAGAGGTTAACATACCCCCAATCAAGGAAAATTACAAGGTAAGGGGTTTTCATCTCACTCCTTATTCCCGTGAGATTCATGCCATATTGCCACTATTACCTTTTGTGTGGTGTATGTACTGCCCATAATTGTATTACGTGTGTAATAAACTTTAATATATGTGTATTTACATATTCATTATATGATACTTCTTTCATGGGGTGTATGTTTCGTAGGTTACCAAATTGGTAAGGGTTAATTTCACAATCTCTTTATTATCCGAGGTTGTTTTTCCGTATGTATCTACTGGGACATATTTATTATCCATGTCCATGTTTTATGACAGAGTTTTCAAAGGGATTCTTTTAAGGGACTTTTTACTAAAACATAATTTCAAATGTTTTAAATATCTATTCTTCTAAATCTTTCTCATTAATTTCCATGTCTTTAAAATGGTTTTTAAGGATTTATTTATATAGACACAAATGTTTTCAAAAATTTTAATTCCTCTCAAAAGCTTCAAAGGGGTATGGGAAACTTTGATTCAAAAATTAATTTTAATGATTTCTTTTCCAAATTGTGTTACTTTTAAATGTTTTCATGAAAAAGAGATATTTCTCCCAAAAATATGAAAATCCAGTGCAAATGCACATGTATTTAACGCAAGCTTAAAAATGGTTTCAGAAAACCCGACTCTCGAGTGTGGTAGACAGGAAGGGATTGGGCGTGGACCCATCATGGCCTGTAATTAGTGGAGCAGTCTCAGAATTAGTTATTTTGTTTTCAGAAGCATGCATAATGTTTTCAAGAAAACACTGGAGTATATTTGAGCAATTTTAAATGTAAGTGTCTTCTAAAAAAATTGCATCGGTAGGTCTCATTAGACAAACTAGTGTCTTGGCACAAGGCCTTGAAAAAATCTTATTTGTAGTCTTGGCACGAGGCCTTGGAAATGTGGTTATGAAAGTCTAACATTATGAATTCCATCATTATGAAAGTTTTTAGTGATATTGCATTGATTATTCAACTTGTAGAATATCAATGTGAATATGTAAATGGCATTATTTCATTTTATTTTTTCCAAATTATGTTGAATTTCATGTTTAAAAGGCTTTTTTTAGTTATACATTGCCTTAAATGTTTATTCTTATTTATGAAAGTTTCCGATGTATTTCATACCCTTACTGAGTGTTTGAGCTCACCCCTTTCTAGCTTTTATTTTTCCCAGGATTACAAGAAGTGTATTGTGATTGATAAGCAGGATTAAGACAAGGTAATAATGGAATTAATAAAGGATTATTTATATTGTATTGTCTGTTATGAAGTGTAATGTGACATTCATGTATGTAATCTATTTTCCAATACTGAAAAACTGATCGGTCCTTTGGGACTTGATTCCTTGTAATCATGCTAATGTATTAAAATAATGCACCAACTCTGGGTAACTAGGGTTGGGGTGTTACCGTTAGTATCAAAGGAAGTTTAGCAATAACCTTGGAAACTAGATTTAGATAAACTTTGATTAGAGAACATATTCCAAAGATAGACTTTGAGGATTAGTATAGAAGAACTTCCTTTAATTTTGGTATTGTAGAGGTTTTGTGAATTTTCCGAGCAATACATCCCTGTCTAGATACGAGCAGGTAGAGGTGGCTCTGGCACAGATGTACCTAGGGGTAAAACCCGAAAACACCTCTTTGAGCGAGACTCAAACGGGAACTGGTGCACGAAAATAGGCCTTGATGTACTCTTGGTTACGACACTCCCGGGGGATATGCTTAGGATAATTCTCATTTTATTTACAAACCATTATGAAGGGCTTATGAGTATATACTTACTCAAGGAAAACATTTTTGTGATTATGGATTATATCCATAAAATATTCAATTTATGTTAGGTATTTTACATGTTTGGAATTATTTCTTGCAATTCATAAACTGACCTAGTTTATCCTATTATATAGAAATGGCGCCTGGTAGAAGGAATGTGAAATCCAGCAATACGTATGATCCAAAGATTAAGAAGGATCATATCTTTCATGGTATTAACACATCATTTAGAAGGGAAATAGTCTCCCACATATTATCATCATATGAAGAAATAGTATCATGTTTTGATAAGATAAGTAAAGAGTTCTTTGAGTCCTATGGCTTTGAAGGGAAGCAAGGGAAGAAAAGGATGGAAGTGAGAAAGGTGGATAAAGGGAAGAGGGAAAAGAAGAATTTTCCCATATTTGATAACTCTTGGAAGAAACACCCTGGAACTTTCATGAACGAAATGGGAGTTTGTTATAAGTGTGGAGGAAAAGGGCACCAAGTACGTGACTACAAGGGTAAGAAAATGGTTTCAAATGTACAATGCTTCATTTTCAAGAAGTTTGGACACTACGCGAACCTTTGTCACAGTCATCAGACTATGCCGCAAATGATGCTATTGGATAATAATCAAGTTATGATACTACCACAGATGAAGAGGAATGATTAGAGTTCTTATGTTGATTATGTCATTTGAGTGTTGTATCAACAATGTACTTGTTGTAATAATTGTGGAGTATATAAAGATTATACTGCAGTACTTTTCCATTAAGGACATGAGATTGTTTGGAATAATGAAAAGTGACTCAATGGAATGTTAATTTTTTGGAAAATATATGGTTGAGAGAAAGATAAACCATAATATGGTTCTGATACCGAGGTAGTGATTTTAGAATAATACATGATTGATTTGGATAAATTATATTTGATATTCTTGACTACCTTGAAACTGATTAATGATTTGTATATTCCATCATTGTTGGGGTTTACAACATTTTTTGATTGAAGGAGTATATCCATTATTCTTTAAGGAATAATGGATCATGAATGTAATCAATAAGGTTTTATGGTAATTCAGGATGTTGTAGTGTTTTAAAAGAATACATGATGAATGTGTTCACATGTTATTACATGGAAAAAGGATCTTAATTGTGTTTACCTTCCCTATAAATGTTGGACTGTGAGTTTGGACAGAAGTATTTTGGATAATTCTATTTTGAGATTAATTTTGGATTTCCAAAAAAGGACAACCCGGAGGTCAGGCGGCAACCCGTCGCATCTGGTAAGGTTGTGAGACTTAAACCCACAACTGAAGGGTCACAAGGGTTTACCATTGGCCCACGAGATGTCTGGGATTAAATAATATAGTTTATTTTAATAAGTTCTAGTATATGAATTATAAATTCCTTTTTTTGCCCCAAACAAATAGGATAAATAGAATATTTTTTGAAGTTCTATTATCTTTTAGAGTGAAAGATGAGTTTGTGGTAGAAATTAGTTAAAATATGGAACTCTACTTTTCAAGTATATATTTTTCTTCTCCTCTTATTCTATGAAGAAATTAATTCTAATAATTTATTTAAGGGATCTTAAAACCAAAAATGTGTTATCCTAATACCTTATGTTTTGTTGAACTGATGACATTTTAAATCATCATAGATTGATGAATTTAAGGACCTCGATTTTAAACTTGTTTGTGATTGATGACCTCAATCACTACCTATAAATATTTATGTTTTTCTTCTAATTATATGTCTCTAATTTCCACCAATGTTTTCCTAATCGAGATCATATTTTTGCAGTGACCCTTTCATTTCTCTTTTCCTCTTATTAAGACTAAATTTTATTAACCAAATTTCTAATGTGGGTTTTCCTACAAAGATATTTTCTATTTTCAACCATTATTTTCGAAAAACAATATCAAATTTCTATGACACAATTTATTGAAAGAGGGAATAATGTAACACCCCAAGATTTCATAGTGTGTTACTTCTTCAAAATAATTCAATAACATGCACTACACGCAACACCGAGTTCATGCACACCATGACTTACCAAACAAGCCGTTCAAAAGAGGTTATGAATAGTATTGAATAAATTTTAAAATTTATATAATCCTTATAATTTTAGAATCCATATTATTAGTTTCATAGACATAATGTAAGAACAAATTCATTTTTTAGATAAAAGAAGTATTTTTCAAAAATAAACTTTTACCAACTTTTAATAGTGAACCCTTTTGAAATCCAATATTTTAAACATTTATATATTCAATTTGACAAAATAAATTTATTTTTTAGAATGGCGACATCAAAAATTTACAATGAAACACCCCAAGCTTCCACATTAGGCTTCTCATTGAATAAAATAGTAGTGTGTGTTGTACGCAACTTCAAATTCTAACACACACCACAACCAATAAAACTCGCCATTATGAATAGTAATACCTACTTTTTGAAAGTTTATACATTTTATCTCTTAAAATGAACTTCATTTTTGGATTCAGAATATCGAATTTAGCCTAGGGTGAAATTTTGGTACTTTTCGGATAAATTTTATATTTTGATGAATAGTGAAAATTACTAAATTTTAATTAAAAACAACTTTTAAAATAAAAATAATTAATAATGATAAATTATGAATTTGAGTGGGTTTAAAGTATATTTAGAATATTTTTTTACCATTCAATACAATGATGTTCATTGGACATAATTTCACAATTAAACCGGACATAAACAAGTGTCAATCTTTTGATAGTTATTATATCTTAAAAGCACGCTTTTTGTTTTGACTGCGGGAATTAATTTTAAATTAATTTCTTCCACTTATGTGTTTTAAATTTGGAAAAATGGATTCCATATTTGTAATTAGTATTTCAAAATTGTGTAAATAGGTAACTTTTATTTTTAGACATTTTGGATAATTACTTCTGTAAATATTTTATTTACCATGGTTAAAGGGTAAATCTGGTAAATAAGGGTTAAAAATAATATTATTATAATAATGAATTACCCTAAAACGTGTCCTAACCTTATTGGTGGATACATTTCCAATCATGGGAATCTTTGGGTTGATCTTTGGGACCCCATGAAGCCACTTGTAGGTGATAGGGACACTTTATTTTAATTAAGATGAATTCAATACAAAAATAACATAAGCTTATATCTTTTAGAAAAACAATTTTTACATAGAGTTATATATGTTATATTTTAGATTATAAATATTAATTAGAAATCTAAAAATATTTAATTCATAATTATATTTTATTTATAATTTTTATACATTGAAAAAGTAAAAATATATATGATACAATAATGATGCAATATTTTCCTTATTAATGAAAGAATCAAATAATTTGTATTATAAATGTTAAAATAAATATAATTTGAAAGTTTTGATGACATGCTCGAATTTTATTGGTTAATATTACATGTTAGGATTTATTAAATGAATTTTTTTCGAATTAATAAAGTTTTTAAGACTTTAACAAAAATCAATTATTGAATAGTGTCAAAATGCACATAAAATAGTTTTTAAAACAAATATTATATTATTAATTGATATTAAATTCCTAAAAATCTAAGGTTTGGAAAAAAGAATTATATCATGATATTTGTATCATTAATGGACCACTTGGGGGTCTTTTGGATGTATATAGTAAGTTTATTAACTATATAATATAAAAATACAAAGTGACATGGTAAATGTTAAACTAATTAACTAAGAGTTAAAACTAAAAGATAAGGTTAATATAGTGAACCAAACCTGTCTAAAACCTATTGGTTGAGTGGTTTTAGACCTATCACCACCTTAAACTTTTAATAATCCACTTAGGAGCCATTAAAACCCGAATATTAATTTATTATAAAATAATATTTCTAGCTTTTCCAAAGGTGCCCCTCACCCCTCTTATAAAAGGGAACCCCCCACTTATCACTAATTCACACCTTCAAATCCATGTTTCACGGCCAACCCTTGCCCAAATATCCTTCCAATTCCCTCAATTCATCCTAGAGTCCTTATTTTTATCAGAAATCCATCCTAAGGAGCCCTTTTGATCAAATCAAAAGGAAGAACCCGAAGAAGAGGTAATGTTTTCACCACCCTCTTTCAAGTTCCTTTCTTATTCAACTTATTCATTCTTTTTTATTCTCATTATAAAATAATAACTCCAGTATCTTATATAAAATGTGACATTATTATAAATATGGTACAACCATATTCAGTATTCTATCCATCCTTTGAATGACATGTCACCATACGTGCGTACGTACGGCTTACCGTCTCCACTTCGTGGTGTAATTGTTATTCGATAAATTATTATTTGGATGGGTATAATAATGATGTGTAATTCATGTAAATAATAAGTATAAAATTATAATTATTCTGTATATATGATATACCATCCAATTATATATTATTTTAATATCAAAAGGATGATATTTTCGCTCGTGCGTACGTACGGACTATCGTCTCCACGAACGCGATGAGATTCATCCTCCATCGTTTCCATTCAAGTATATTTATCATTATATTATTAAAAATAATGTTTAAGGACTTGATATCATTCTAGATATGAATAATATACAACCTATTCATAAGAAACATGGCTAATGTAACAAAACATATACGAGTAAGTTAACACCTGAAACGACGATAATACTAAGATATTATTAACAAAGTAATGTTAAAAGATCATATATGATAACATATTAACGTATATTATTCTTGTATAATTTAAAAACAATTATTTTACCATTATACAGGAGGTTAACCCACCCCCATCCAAGTAAAAGTACAAGGTAAGGGGTTTTCATCTCACTCTTTATTCCCGTGAGATTCATGCCATATTGCCACTATTACATTTTGTGTGGTGTATGTATTGCCCATAATTGTATTAACTGTGTAATACACTTTAATATATGTGTATTTACATATCCATTGTATGATACTTCTTTCATGGGGTGTATGTTTCGTAAGTTACCAAATTGGTAAGGGTTAATTTCACAATCCCTTTATTATCTGAGGATGTTTTTACGTATGTATCTACTGGGACATATTTATTATTCATGTACATGTTTTATGAAAGAGTTTTCAAAGGGATTATTTTATAAGGAATTCTTACAAAAACATTATTTCAAATGTTTTAAATATCTATTCTTCTAAATCTTTCCCATTAATGTATGTGTATTCAAAATGGGTTTTAAGGATTTATTTATATGGACATGAATGTTTTTAAAATGTTAATTCCTTTCAAAAGCCTCAAAGTGGTATGGGAAACTTTGATTCAAAAATAAATTTAAATGATTTCTTTTCCAAATTGTGTTAATTTTAAATGTTTTTATGAAAAAGAGATATTTCTCTCAAAAATATGAAAATCCAGTGCAAATGCATACGTATTTAATGCAAGCTTAAAAATGATTTCAGAAAACCCGACTCTCGAGTGTGGTAGATAGGAAGGGATTGGGCGTGGACACATTATGTGCTGTAATTAGCCGAGCAGTCTCCGAATTAGTTATTTTTTTTCAAAAGCATGCATAATTTTTTCAGAAAAACACTATAGTATATTTGAGAAATTTTAAATGTAGATATCTTCTAAAAAAATTTGCATCGGTAGGTCTCCTGAGACAAACTAGTGTCTTAGCACGAGGCCTTGACAAAATCTTATTTGTAGTCTTGGCACGAGGCCTTGGCTACATGGTTATGAAAGTCTGGAATTATGCATTCCATCATTATGAAAGTGGTTAGTGATATTTCATGTGATTATTCAACTAGTAGAATATACAGGTGACTTAGTAAATGGCATTATTTCATTTTGTTTTTTTCATATTATGCTGAATTTCAAGTATAAAAGGATTTTGTTTTAGTTATACATTTCCTTAAATGTTTATGCTTATTTATGCAAGTTTCCTCTATATTTCTTACCCTTACTGAGCATTTGAGATCACCCCTTTCTATGTTTTATTTTTCCAAAGATTCCAAGAAGTGTATTTTGATAGATATGAAGGATTAAGACAAGGGAATAATGGAATTCAAAAAGGATTATTTATGTTGTATTGTATGTTATGAAGTGTAATGTAACATTCATGTTTGTAATCGATTTTCCAAGACTGCTAAACTGATCGGTCCTTCGAGACTTGATTCCTCGTAATCATGACAATGTATTAAAATAATCCACCAACTCTAGGTAACTGGGGTCGGGGCATTATAGTTGGTATCAGAGGAAGTTTAGCAATAACCTTGGAAACTAGATTTAGATAACCTCTGATTAGAGCACATATCCCTAAGATAGACTTTGAGAATTAGTATAGTTAAACTTCCTTGAATTTTGGTATTGTAGATTTTTTGTGAGTTTTTCGAGCAATACAACCCTTTCTGGATACAAGCAGGTAGAGGTGGCTCTGGCATAGATGTACCTAGGGGTAAAACCTGAAAACACCACTTTGAGCTAGAATCGAACGGGAATTGGTGGACGATAATGGGCCTTGCTGCACTCTTGGTTACGACACCCCCGGGGGATATGCTTAGGATAATTCTCATTTTCTTTACAAACCATTATGAAGGGCTCATGAGTATATACATACTCAAAGAATTTTCATTGTGATTATGGATTATATCCATAAACTATTCAATTTATGTTAGGTATTTTACATGTTTGGAATTATTCATTGCAATTCATAACTGACCTAATTTATGCTATTGTATAGAAATGGTGCCCGGTAGAAGGAATGTGAACTCCAGTAATACGTATGATCCAAAGAGTAAGAAGGATCATATCTTCCATGGTATTAAGCCATAATTTATAATGGAAATAGTCTCCCACGTATTATCATCATATGAAGAAATAGTATCATGTGTTCATAAGATAAGTAAAGAGTTCTCTGAGTCCTATGGATTTGAAGGGAAGCAAGGGAGGAATGGGATGGAACAGAGAAAGATGGATAAAGGGAGGAGGAAAAATTAGAATTTTCCCATATTTGATAACTATGGGAAGAAACACCCTGGAACTTTCATGAATGGAATGGGAGTTTGTTATAAGTGTGGAGGAAAAGGTCACCAAGTACATGACTGCAAGGGTAAGAAAATGTTTTCAAATGTAAAATGCTTCATTTGCAAGGAGTTTGGACACTACGCGAACCTTCGTCACAGTCATCAGACAATGCCGCAAATGATGTTATTGGATAATAATCATGTTATAATACTACTACAGATGAAGAGGATTGATTAGATTTATTATGTTGATTATGTCATTTGAGTGTTGTATCAACAATGTACTTGTTATAATAATTGTGGAGTATATAAAGATTGTACTGTAGTACTATTTCATTAAGGACATGAGATTGTGTGGAACAAAGAAAAGTGACTCAATAGCAGGTTAAATTTTTCGAAAATATATGGTTGAGAGGAAGATAAACAATAATATGGTTCGGATACCGAGGTAGTGATTTTAGAATAATACATGATTGATTTGGATAAATTATATTGGATATTCTTGACTACCTTGAAACTGATTAATTATTTGTATATTCCATCGTTGTTGGGGTTTATAGGATGGGTGTTTCACGAAGCATAAACACTCCGCGGCTGCCCGGGTTCCCTTGGGAATCTCCTTCCTTCACGAAGGCCCTTAATCTTCACGAATGGAATCCCTCTCGGAAGAGGGGCTCAAAACGAGACAAGGTGAAGGCATCTCGTGAAGCAAAAATACCTCGCGGTTCTCATGATTCCCGGGGCGAAGGGTGCTTCACGATATGAGAGTTGAGAAGCCGAAAGGTCGGATTGTCCATCCCCAGGGCTCAGGGGGATCCCTGTATTTATAGGAAAGGGGTGTCATGAAGCCGAGCTCACGCGGCGCGAAGGGGCTGTGGTTGCTTCGCGGTGGGTCACGAACGTCAACCGGGTTCGCAGAGGGTTACTGCCTCCTCTGCTCAGCGGTGGGTCGAGAAGATCAGGGGGATCACAGAGCGTTACTGCCTCTGGGGCTTCACAGTGGGATCGTGAATGTTAGGGAGTTCACGGAGCGGTACCACCACCATTGCTTCACGGCGGCCGCATTGCTCGAGGGAGCTCCACGTCGAGGCTTCGCGAGGCAGTGTGCAGGATTATTTTCCTTCTTTCTTTTGCATCCAATATTTTGGCACCAACAAATGCCCCCCTCAGACTTGGAGCTACGGAAGGATCAAGGGTCGAAGTCTAAGGTAAAATTCCCAAAATTATCAGCAGTTCACGTTGCGGACATGCGAAGAGGGCGCGCGGGGTGGACAACGGTAGCGCGGTCCAGACCCGCCGCGATGCTCCGCGCGGGCGGGACGTGCTGCGAAGCTCCGGTGTTGCTGCCTATAAATAGAGTGGCTGACCTTTATTTTGTCCTCTCGTGACTTTTTTCCTTTTTCACTCTCGACTTGTGAAGCTCTGCATACTCCGCGTCTGCTCACCGCAACTCAAGCTCCGCGACGAACCGCGAGTCTCCGACTCCGTGACTGCGCCAAGAGAGCTTCGGCTTGTAGGCCGAGGCCAGGCTCCACGTCTTGGATTTACACCCGAGCTTCGAGAGAGATCTTCGCGACCAACCTTCGCGACCCGACCCAAAATTTTTTCGAGTTCTGAAACCGAAATGGCCCATCAAGTAGTTTTGTTGGGGGTGCTTGCAGACGCTGCCTGGAGGGATGAAATGGCCAACTGTCTGGGCCTTAGAGAGATGGTCTGAAGTCACTCGGACCATAATTCTTTGACAGACCTCCTATCAGAAAGCCAAAATAAAAATCCGTTGTGCAAGAATCTTCCCTTGTATGCATTCGGGCTGATGGATGATGTCTTCATTCCTAAGGCGAGTAGGGATGAACCAGCTTACTGGTTCAGGAGCATGCCATGCCAACGCCAATGGTTCAGGGCGGCCGATGGTAATGCACGGGAGTACTTCACTCCTGTCACCGCTGACTGTCTTTACAACCATCTGAACAACATTAACAGGGAGCCGCTGCAATGAGAGACGCCCCCTCCTCTATACCGCACCATACTGAAGGCGGCTTTGCAGGATTCGAAGAAGCGGTGGTCCGATGAGTGGGACCTGCGCCAGGGTGGCAACTTTACCAACGACTGGGCATGGACCTACTGGGTAGGTGCCTCATGCAAGGAATTTGGGGGCAATTGGAGGAGATTGTGATTGTGTGAGGAGACATGGGCCTCCCATTTCTATATTTACCCACCAAAACAACTCATACCGGAGCTTCTCAGCAGATGGTCATCTAGGACCAATACTTTTCACCTGCACCATGGGGAGGTGGTTATCAGTCTATGGGATTTCCATCAGATTTCGGGGGTCCCGATCTTTGGGGCCATGTATGATGAGTTCCTCCCCGTCATGAGCATGTGGGAGGATCCGGAGTAGATGTCGCGACTGGCGTTGGCACTGATGGCACTGGTCCCTAGAGAGGACAAGGAGGCGGTGAGAGATGTCCACTTTAAGAAGTGGATCGAGCGGTTCCTAAACTTCCCGGAAAATAGAGAGTTCCCTCTGAGGCCTCGAACTTGTCCGAAAGGGGCTCAACGGGGCAAGGAGCACTCTTATTGGTGGCTCTTGGAGGACAACCAATGGAAGACTTGCTGTTTCAGTGTCAGCACTGAACAGAAGCTGATAGTCAGGCTAGTGGTGTTCATCGCAGACCATATCTGCGGTTGGATCCTACCGGTGAGGGATACCAACATGGGGGGTGTGTCCCAGCTCGTTCATCAAGGCATCCATGCTGGGCACGGGACAGCAGGTCAATCTGGGGATTCTGATGCTCGCCAAGCTATACAGGATGTTGTGGCAAGTTAGCGGAGGGCATGAAGCCACCAAGGATATGTGGGACCTTCCACCTTCTGTATGAATGGATTGAGGTACACATGAGGGGGGTTTACATGTATCCAAACCCCATCTCGCTGCCGGGGTCAAACTTTCTCCCCTCCATTCTAAATGCGGTCGGGAGTTTCCCATTCAGGCTAACTGTACCGATGGTGCTAAACCGGGTGTGGAAGGCGGATGAGTTTATCTTTCACCCGTTCCTGTTTCTGATGGTGGTACTTACTGACGATAGGTAGGGAACAGAAGAGCACCAGGTTTATCTTCTGGCCTTTCGAGGCAGAGTCTTGGTGGAACGGGTGGACCGTGAGCCGCTCTGCGAACCATACACCCCGCATCGGTTCGCGAGGCAATTCTGGTGCCTGCAGCGGATGACCCCATAGGTCTACTGGTAGGTGCGCCATGAATAGAACTCGTGTGTAATGAGGCAGTTGTGGCTCATGTTTACACGGGAGGATGGGAAAATGCGAATCGCATTGCCTCCACCGACTGCCGCCTTTGGACTGGTGAAGGAATATGCCATCAGCTGGGAGGCAGCTTATCCTGGGGAAATGCTAAATCATCCAACCATTCGGGCTAGTGATGGAGGGCCTCCCCTTTCCCGAGGTTGGGGTCGGAGGGCAGCAAGGGCCTCTCGCGGTGGCGGGGCTACCATGGCGACGAGACCTGCGCCAGCTGAGAATAAGGTGGTAGAAAAGGACCCGGTGATTCTGGAAGAGCAGGGCCATCCGGAGGGGTGGCCGTCGGGGGGATTCCACCGGATATCTGCTCAGGCTCCAGGGGAAGTGGTTGCATCAAATCGACATGCCATAGGATTCCATCTTCTCAGAGGCCTGGGAAATTTGGGATGTCAACCGGCAACACCTCAGTCTGCCCGAGAAGTGAGAAAGTATGAACCGTCACAGGATCGTTCTACCAGGTATAGGCACAGTCCGAGCTGGTCTCACGGCATCTTCGGTGGAGGCGGAGCAGTATTTGGTTGAGCTGGAGGACTAAGTTCACTCCAGTGGTGTCCCACGCCCAATGACAGATCAAGTGAGGGTACTGCTAGATCGGACGGTTCCCCCACAGCTGTCAGCCGCCAATCTAAGGGAGTGCTTCCCCCTGCTGGAAGAATCAGAGGAATCCTCTCGGGAGGACGGGGCTAGCGGAGGGAGCCCGTTGGAGGAGGGAAAAGTTGAAGACCAAGACTCAGACTCCGACGATTTAGAAGAGGTTCTCGTGGTAGCATTATGAGATTATTTCCTCGTGGTCCGTTCTCCGGAAATCATGGATTCCTTACCAATATTTGAACCGTTCAAGAGGAACTTGTCCGCAGGCCTCACTCTCGCCCTTTGGGGGGTGATGATGCAGGACCTTCGGAACCCGTGCCTGCGTCCGCGGACAGCTCCGTGTCTGGCGGGGCTAGAGTACCCGATGTGGCTCCTCCAGAATCTCCAGACCTTCAAACAGTATAGGGAGGGCCATGCCTCGGGGTTCCTTTAGCATCGACTCAAGAGCAGCACCAGGAGTTCGATCTCCGTAAGTTTCCTCTACTAGATTCATTGCTATCATATGTAGATCATTCCAACTGACATTCATGTCCCTCTCTGTCATACAGTTCTCCTACTGGCATGGGCTACTTCGCAAGGTTGTTCGGGATGTCTGGTGGCATCCCTCCTAGAGGCATGCTGGTGATGGTGGAGATAGTTCCCCCACCTACCCGAGCTGCAGCACACACTATCATTGGCAGGACCACCAGCAGGGTCGTGCCTGAGGTTATTGAGGTAGAGTTTGATGATGAGGATCAATCTGCCGACCCAAGTCCCACCACACCTTCTCCGGCGGAAGATGTCGTGCTCGATTCAATGCCAGATGCAGATCCTGCTACAGAATTTCTATGGGCGTATCCTACCTACGAGCCTACGAGTCGCGTAGACTGGGATGAAACGGCCTCTGATGAAGAAGACAGTAGCATAGTCCACCGCCGATCATGGAAGCAAATCACGCTCTTCTTTAAGGACACCCCCAAGCGTCATGGATGAATGAAATGGACATACTTAACCTGCGGCTATGCGAACTGTGCACTAGGGGAATGTATTCCTAGCATCCTCATATGCTCATCCGATATCTCATAGAAGAGAAGATCTGGGAGTATTATGCGGGCTCAGCGTAGGCTGGCAGCGGAGGAGAGCGACGAACATCAAGAAGCTCTAGGAGGCTGAAAGAGAGGTCCAGCAGCTGCAAATCTGGGTGGACGAGCATTCAGCCTCTCTTAATAAACAATCAGAGATGATCTCGTGGTTGAATGTCAGATGGTAGAGGCAGAAGAGCATACGAGGTAGGCTTCTAGAGAGATGGCTTCCATTCAGGCTGACATAGAGAGGGCCCAAGCTGGGGCTGATGAACTGTGCCCCATCGCCATTGAAGAGGAGTGGGAGATCAGTCGACTGTAGCATTTCCAAGATGCCACCAGTCGAAGGGTGGTAGAGCTGCAATGCTCTTTTGATGGGGTCAACCCGTCCATGGGGGGAGTCGACCCCCGAGTGCTATAATAATTACAAACCCTTTAATGGTACTCTTGTGCTTCGATTTTCTTATTTCTTTGAATTTCGTAGCATGCACGATTTCCACTCTTTGCACTGGTTCATGGAATCCTTACAATGTTCGTGAAACGTCCAGCGATAGTTCCCTCATATCACGTGGTTCAGGCCCTTTGTGAGAAATAAGAGATAGTAACCTCATCGTCCAACTCAAACATAGGAGTGTAAACCAGACCTCGGGCATCCAGGGTTTGGGTAAGCAGTCCGGATTTTTAGAAAATGGGAGAGACCTGGACGGAGAAGGAAGTTCTCTAAATAGCCGAATTACCATTTCTTCATCATGATCTTATGCACAAACGGTGCAATGCCAGGGGCACTGAAATCAGTCCGAACAAATGGAAATGATATGTCTGAATCACGATACCCAAGATTCAGAACACTGTGGGGATGGCATGAAAATAAAGGAAAACTGTTAACTGTGGCGAAGAAATTGTATCCTTACTGCGTTAGCCTGAAATGGGGACAACAAATTAGGGTCGACCGTTGACCATGTTCGAAACATGGGACCATGTCAAAAAAAAATTTGATCAATACTTCGGGACGTTGGCCTAGGACAGTAGGTGGACCCTTGGTCGAGCATCCATACAGTTAGGGGGTCCTTCCAAACATGACCAGTCTTCCGGAACGTTGTCCCAAGATAGTAGGTGAGCCGATGCGGCATGAGACCAGGCTGTTAGGGGGTTCTTTTAGATATGAAAGAGGATGTGGATCCGAATAAGGGGCACACAAAGCGTGGAATATGGAGTGATGGTTTGTCCGAACAGAATCCAACACTCATGTAATTACACCACCGCAGTGGGAGTACACCAGCTGGGCGCATCGGTTTGATCATGGATCATTCCTTCTTTGGGACAGGGCCTCTCTGGTGAGGGGGTCTGTCAATTCCAAATGGGATATGAGGTCATCCTGAACTTGTTCAGTGTAGAATCATTGTTTCACAATCCTCTACGAGGGGTCCATCCAGGGGGCTAGAAAGGGGAAGAACAAGATTTATGATTCATGTGGGATGGACCCTAAGAAAAATACCAGGGTGTCCCTACATATCCCATGAGAATGGGAATCAAGCCACACATAGTTCTGGAAGCATAGTGCAGTCATAGACCAACACTAACATGTGAAATTCTCTCTAGTAGAGGCTCTGGTGCATCCTATGGTTAACATGGGGCATCCTGAATTTGTTCAGGGTAGAACCGTAGTTTAGTGTCATGAATTGGGTACATATGGACTCTTGTATTTTAACGTCATACAATAGGACGTGTAGTGAAAGGGAGGATCCCAGGGAGTATATGGTGTCATAGTTATGAATCCAACGTGAATGAGGACTTGAATTCCAAATCACACCATGTACCCCCAGAGGAAACTCTTCAGGTTGAGGGACCAAGAGTGAGAATTAGGCTGGGCCCAAAGAAGAGTGGTCGGACATTCCTACGTACCCCATGAAGATGGGAATCAAGCCATATGTAGTTCTGAGGGGTGATGAGAAGTCTGTCCGTGTTGGTACACATCCTGCCAAAACTACTAAGCCCACGTTAGTCATGCTCAGTGTGGGAAACAAGAAGTAGTGGAGGGACTTTCCCGAAATAGAAAGGGGCAGGTTAGGGAAAAGGGACGCTCGGTGAATATCAGCCCAATGATGCTAACACTTCCATGTAGCGCATCTAGATGTGTGAAGAGTTAGAGCCGAATTTGTCAGAATTCCACTTGAACATGATGAAGTGGAAATGTGTGAATCATGACGCTCGAGATTTGGATCACAAAGATTGTGGCGCGACGATAGAGGATAACTGTTAACCGTGGTGGAAATGCAGCATCCGTATCATGTTAGCCTAGAATGGGGACAGACAAATGAGGGCCAACTGTTGACCATGTTCGAAACACCGGACCATATCGCAAATGTTGTCAGATATCCTTAAGGACGTTGGCCTGAAATGATAGGAGAGACCTTAGGCCAAACATCCATAGACATCCTTTAAGCCTAGCATCCATGTTGTCTGAGGGTCCTTTTGGATGTGGAAGATGATGAGGATCCAAATAGCAAGCACACAAATCTTGGTCATGGGACGAGGGGAATGTCCCCATGAAAATCCCACACTTCGGGCTCTTTGTAAAAACACATCTGAATACGACAACGAGGTGTATTAGATAGAGGGAGTAGAGTCCTTTCCCATAGGGAGATCTCAGTTTAGGGTCATAGAATTCAGACAGTGGGTGGTAAGAAGCACATGAGGCATGTGATAGGTATTTACAAAAACCCGACGTGGATGAGTCAAGGGACCTAAAGATGAAGTTGAGCTGGGCCCAAAAAAAGCCCAAGGGCGTTCCTATGTACCACATGGGAATGGGGATCTAGATGCACGTAGATCTTGAAAGGGTCTTAGTTTATGTTCTTAGAGCTCGGACCATGTAGGGGTAAGGAGAGCAGGGGAAAAACGGTAAGGTGGTTACAAACCCCGACGTGAATGAGGACATAATACCTACTTACCATGCGTTCTCTTGGGAGTGCTCGAGTCGAGGGATCGAACATGAATGTTAGGATGGGCCTGTGGGGAAGTGCCCGGGAACTCTTACATATCCCATGAGAATGGGAATCAAGGCATACGTAGTTCTGAAGGGTGACATGGCAAGGTACCAGTGCCAGGGAAAAAGGGAAGTGTGGGAACGGCCCTTGCACCAAAAAAGTGTAATTTGATAAATCTTGTTTATCCTTTAAGGTGAGTGTTTTTTTGTGAAGAAACAGGCCTAGGGTCTCAAGCCCTGGTGTCACCACAAGAATCAATCTGTGGTAGGTGTTAACAAATGGCATGGAACGTGACCAATACCCAACGTGATGTTCTCTACAACGAGGTCATGACAATGCAGTGCTGTTTTCTGTCGTGCGTCCAGGATGATAATGTCACAGTTTAGGGTTGTGTGATAGGAACAAGCATGAATTTTAATGTCATGTAGAACAGATGTAGCAGAGACAATGCTAGATGGGTAATGTGTATGGTGTCGTGTGACATAACCGATGTGGATGGGGACATGATCTCTCATCACACCGTACACAGTCCTGAGATGGGAACCTTGAGCCAAGGGGCCCAAACAGAGGTGAGAGTGAAAGGGGCAGAGTTTAGCCCTCAAATAAGCTGGACCTGAAGATGTTCGGGCAGTCCTATGTATTCCATGAGGATGGGAATCAAGCGGATCGTAGTTTTGAGCGGAACGTGGGAGCCCCAAAGGATGTCTTATTGCAGCTTTGTCCCCATGATATGCAAAGGTGTACTGAGGGGTAGCGCCAAGAGTGTCAAAATTCCACTTGGACACGATGGGGTGGAGCATAATGTGAATCATCTAACCAACATTTGAGGCCGGTAATGGCTAGCGTGACGACAGAGGATTACTACTGACCATGTTCACAATACAGCATCCTATCGTATAAGCCTGAAATGGGGACAAACAAATTAGCATCGACCACTGACCATATTCATAACGCGAGATTTTTATCGATTTTTTGTCCAAAACCCTCGGGGGCGTTGGCCCGTAATGGTAAAAGAGACCTTGGGCGTAGTATCCAGGTCGTTCTTGGGGGTCCCTCCAGGTGTGAAAGATGATGAAAGCCCTGATTAAGGGAAGCACGAAGCCTGAAAAGCGGGTGCCGACGTGTCTGAGTAGAATCTGACATTACAGGTAACTTAAACCAGAGTACCTTTAGGGATATCGGTGAACCACCAAAAAGGGTTGATGAAGTGACTCACGAAAGGTAGGCCAAGGGGCCAAGGTGGGATGAAGAGTTTCGAGAGATGGGGCTGGACACGAATCGTAGACATTCGGGTGGTCCTACGTATCCCATGAGGATGGGAATCAAGCCATATGTAGTTTTGGAAGATACCCAAGGGGCAGGATACCCTAATGAGGATGTGTACGGTGCTGGGAGTAACCCGATGTGAATGGGGATGTAATCTTGAACCACATTGCACAATCCTTTAGGAAAGGAAACCTGGGCCAAGGGGCCCAAAAAAAGGCCAAGGGGCCTGACAGTTGGGTTTTGGTGAGGAAGGTCTGGCCTACTCGCAGTTTAACATCTTGCAGTGAGGATGATGGTCGGGGAATGGGAGTCCCTGGACAGAGGAGGTGTATGGTTTGATGAACAAACTGACATGAATATGGACATAATCCCTCACCACACCATACACTCAGGGTAAGAACATGGGCTATGGCCTGAAAAGTCCAAGGGGCCTGAGGCTGGTTCTTAGTTAGGACAGCCTAACTAACTTGCAGTTTAACGTCTTGCAGCAAGGATGGGGGCCATGGGCCCGAAAAGGCCAAGGGGCCTGAGGTTAGGCATCGGTCAGGAAGGCCTGACCAGTTTGTAGTTTAACTTCTTACAATGAGGATGGGGAAAGAGATAACTATATCTCATCTGGGGATGTGTATGGAATGGCAATAACCTAACGTGAAAGAGGATGTAATCCTACACTTCATCGTACATCCCTTATTAGAGAATCAGGGTCGTGGGCCCGACCGCTGGCAGCACCCGGAGGGAAGTTTGTCACTTTGGGATGGGGTGGAACGAATCACCTCACTCGATGCTTGGGACATCTCAGGGTGGACCCGAAGATCCAGGACACTGTTGACCATGTTCGAAACACAATGTCCCTATGGTGACCTGATATAGGAGCAACAAATGAGCGTCGACCGTTCAGAAAATTCACAATGCAGGACTTGTATTGGCTTGTTGCTCGGAAACCCTTGGGGGTGTGGGCCCGTATCGGTAGGAGAGCCCTTGGTAGTTGTATCCAGGACATTCTTGGGGGTCCCTCCGGGTGAGGAAAGTGTTGGAATCTCAGTCAAGGATTGGTTGGAGCATAGTTATACCCATCCATGAAAGAGGTGAACATCTCCAGGGGGACGTACAGTCGGGTCGAGGCTTGCTCGACGTGAGTTGGGGAAAAAGTGTGCATCCTGACATATGTCTTGACCCAAGGGGACAATTTTGGCTTTTGGGCTGGGCCAACAGACAAAATTTCCGGGCATTCTTACAGATCCCATGAGGACGGGAATCAATCCATACATAGTTCTTGAAGGCCATGCAGTTTAACGTCGTGCAGTAAAGATGTCAGAGGATAGAAGAACGTGAGTGGGAACATGGCGCGGCCCTTATAGTCCTTGTATGAGCGGGGATAAGGAAAAATACTCCTCGTCATGCAAGGATCCTCCGAGGAAACTATACCCAGGGGGGACATTGAAAGAGAAGAGCTCGGGGCTGGGCTCAAGACGAGGAATCTGAGTGTTCCTATATATCCCATTAGGATGGGAATCAAGCCATACATAGTTCTGGAAGTGCAATTTAACGTCGTGCTGGATGAGAGATGTGTCTCATTTTGGGATATGTAGGGTACGACGGGTAACCCGACATGAATGAGGACATATCCCACACCACACCATACAATCCCATAAGAGAGCCTGAGTCGACGAAGGCCAAGGGGCCTGAGGCAGAGCCTCGGTCAGGGAGGCCTGACCAGCTTGTAGTTTAACGTCTTTGTAGTATTGATGAGGGCCAGGGGCTTAAAATACCAAGGGGCCTGAGGCTGAACCTCGGTCATAGAGGTCTGGCCAACTTGCGGTTTAACATCTTGCAGTAACGACGAGGGACATGGGCCCGAAAAGGCCAAGGGGCTTGAGGATGAGCCTCGATCAGGGAGGTCTGACCAACCTGTAGTTTAACATCTTGCAGTAAAAATGATGGTGGGGGAAATAAGACTTCGTGAACAGGGGAGGTGTACACCATGGTGAGTAAACCCGACGTGAAAGAGGACATTACCCCACGCCACACCATACAATCCCAAAAAAGGGAGCCTGGGTCAGAGGCCCGAGTCAAGGCCTTGGTTAGGGAGGCCTGACCGGCTTGTAGTTTAACGTCGTGCAGGATGATATGCAGTTTAAGGTCATCCAGGACCAAAAAAAAGGGGGTGGGGGCTCAGGAAAAGTATTCCTTGATAAACTTGGCATTGGTGGGAGGAGTTATACGCTCACCATCCACAGTCAATAAGGAGTATGCTCCGTTGGGGTAAACCTTATAGATGACGTAAGGTTCTTCCCATTTGGGATCTAACTTTGGTGGTTTCCTACCGGGAATCATTGGCGCTCGAAGGGCCAATAGTAGGTCATCTTGCAGAAAAGAGCGAAGGAGAACCTTCTTGTTGAAGGCTCTGGCTATCTTATTCTGATGCCTTTCCAGATTATGCAGGGCACGAAGCCTGTTCTCGTCCAGCACTTCCAATTCATAAATATGGATTTCATCCACCTTATTTGGTTCCTGTTGGTGGTAGACTGTAGTGTGTAACAATGGAAGCTGGATCTCAATGGGTATGACAGCCTCTGCCCCATACACCAGGGAATATGGGGTCACCTGGGTGGAATTTCCAGTTGTCGTCCGATAATCTCAGAGGGCATTGGGGAGCTTGTCTGGCCAAATTTTCTTGTTCTGACCAACCATTTTATGGAAGATGTTAGATAGGGTTTTGTTGAATGCCTCTATATGTCCATTTTCTTGTGCATGATAGTGAGAGGTATGGTTCAAATGGATATTGTACTTGGTGTATAATTTCTTCAGCTCAGCTGCTCAGAATTTGGTGCCATTATCAGTGAGTACAACATGAGGGACCCCAAACTGGTGGATGATATTGGAGCTCACAAAGTCAATGATGGAACGGGCTTTGACCTCTTTGAGTGGAACTGCGTCTACCCACTTGGAGAAGAAATCTGTAGCAGTTAGGATGAACCTACACTGGAAAGCTGTCGCCAGTGGATATGGTCCCATGACATTGAGTCCCCACACCACAAATGGACAAGAATACTTGGTGTAGTGGAGAGGATCTGGTGGCTGATGATGGAAGTTATCGTGAACTTGGAATGCGTGGCATCTCTTGAAAAACTCGATATAATCATGGATCATAGAGGGCCAGAAGTACCCCAACCTCCAAATTTGGTGAGACATCTTGGGCCCAGCCTGGTGGGCACCGCATGAACCAGCATGAACCTCTTGCATAACTAGAGAAATCTCAACTCTTTGAAATCAATGGAGGATAACACCATCGAAGCTCCGCTTATAGAGGATCTACTCAAGACTGGGACCGTT
This sequence comes from Viscum album, assembly GCA_963277665.1. Lineage (NCBI taxonomy): Eukaryota > Viridiplantae > Streptophyta > Magnoliopsida > Santalales > Viscaceae > Viscum > Viscum album. The sequence goes on from OY728134.1 coordinate 69,501,315, forward strand.
CTTGAGGGTAAATTGCAGTGCGCAACATCAGATTTGCTCGCTCTCGGCCCAATCCTCTAGGAGGCAACCATTTCTGAGATACTCCTAAAAAGGTGTTATCTAGTCGGGAGTGGCCTCACCCACTGTGTCTATTGAACCTGGGACCCCTAACGTAGAAGGTCTGGCGGTAAGATGACCTATCTGCAGGTCGTCGTTGTCCTCTGGAGTGACGGTCCCAATGACCCTCCGGTGTGCCACATTTATGATCAAATCAACTTGCTCAGGTTCTACAAGTGATGCACCTAAGCTATCCAAAGCGTCTGCTTGACCGTTCTGTGACCGAGGGACATGGGTAACCTCTGGTCGAGAAGCGAACTGGGCCATTAGATAGAGGGTGCACTCCAGCAATGGAACAAGCTCCGACTTCCTGACGACATAGTCACCATTGAACATCTTGATGACCAGTTTGAAATCCCATTTCACATGTAGATGGGGCACATCGATCTCAAGGGCCAGCTCGAGACCGGTGATGAGAGCCTGGTACTCTGCCTTGTTGTTGGTACAGCCTTCTGACAACAAGAATAAGTATGGCAGGATGAATTGCGCTAGGGTGATGTAGACGATACCCACACCCACTCTGTTGAGCTTAGGATCGTTGAGCCTCCTACCGGTGGGGCTCCGGGAGGCACCATCGAAGTGAATTTTCCACCATGATACGACATGATCGACTGAGAGGATTACCTCATCAGGAAAATCCACATCCAGGGATTGATCCGCATAGGTTGGATGAGAAGATAAGAAGTCTGCCAATGCCTATCCCTTGATGGCCTTATGAGGCACGAACCTGATGTCGAACTGCTGGAGGATCACCGCCCACCGCGCTAGTCGGCCAGTCAACAAGGGGCTGTTCAGGATGTACTTCAGTGGGTCCACCTGAGAGACCAATTGTACCTCATGGTGATGCAGGTAATGTCGCAACTTCTGTACGGAAAACACGAGCACAAGGTAGATCTTTTCAATAGGGGAGTACCTTATCTCCGTATCGAGGATCATGTGGCTGAGATAGTAGAGGCTGTTCTCTGTCCCCTCATTTTTCATCTGGGCGAGAAGCGCACCGAGGGACCATTCCAGGGTGGTCACGTAAAGGATCAAAGGCTTTCCGGAGATGGGTGGCATCAAAACTGGAGGTTGGAGCCAATACTACTTGATTTCCAAGAAGGCGTTCTGACACTCTTCATCCCATTCGTAGGCGGCACCTTTCTTCATGAGTCGGGAAAAGGGATTACACATACCGACCAGATTCGCAATGAATCGGTGTATATTGGCTAAGTGGCCTTGGAGACCTCAACGCTCTCGAATATTGCTCGAGGGAGGCATTTGGATGATGGCATTGATCTTCTCTGGGTCGATCTCAATGCCCCGATATCTAAAAAGAAAGCCAAGAAATATCATGGAGGTGACCCCGAAGGCACACTTTAACGGGTTCATCTTCAGGTGGTGGGAACGGAGGAAACCAGACACTTTCTCAAGGTCTTAGAGATGGTTCTGGCACTGGCGATATTTTACCACTAGATCATCCACGTATAATTCCGCTAGCGTCCCAAGAATCGGCTTGAATATGTGATGCATGGCCCGCTGATAAGTGGAACCTGCATTTTTTGGGCTGAAGGGCATAACCTGGTAACAAAAAAGTAACTTGGGGAACCCTAAAGGTAATATAATCCTTTTCCTCGGTGGCCATATGGATCTGGTTGTACCCGGAATACCCATCCATGAAGGAGAGAGCTTGGAACCCGGTCGTGGCATCGATCAACAACTCGGTCACCAGGAGGGGAAAATCATCCTTTGGGCAGGGCGATTGAGATCGCGGAAGTCGATGCAGACTCTGATCTTCCCATTCTTCTTCCTGACTGGCATAATGCTGGAAAGCTAATTGGGGTACTGGACTTCCTTGATGAAGCTGGATTTGATAAGCTTATCAACGTCGGCCTCAACCATGGCACCGTGAGAATGGTGCATCTTTCTAGAGGCTTCATAAAGCCACTATGGTTTTTCGGGAGACCAAGGTGGTGAATGGCTACCTGAGGATCTAGTCCCTGAATCTAGCCGTAACTCCAGGAAAACACATCACAGTGCTATTTGAGAAAGTCTACATACCACTGCTGCTCCTCGTGGGACATGGTTGCACTGATCAATGTGGGTCTTGGATCTGCCTCGCTACCAAGGATCACCTGTACCAGTTCATCAACCATGGTAGAGACACCTTCTTCAAAGGTGGGGGGAGCATCCTCTAGATCTTCCTCTCCACCCGTGGAGGGATTTCCCACAGGGGGAGCTGCTTCTGAACTATGAAACCCTGAAGGGCGGCTGGTGCCAGCCAGGACAGCAGTGGTCATCACATCAGGAGACCCATGTGCCACTGAGACCATAGCGATTAAGGCAGTCGATCCTATCCCATCTGGCCTTCGGCCTAACGGGCCACGTTTGATGACATCCAAGTAGTGGTGACACGTTGTCCTGAGTCGGTTGATTCCAGTCCGGCGGAAGAGACACTTATGACGTACTGTCGTTTCTATAAGTCTAACATTTCAATACCACACAGGGGTATGAGGTTCCAAGATCACCTGATCCAGGTTGTTGTAGGAGTACGAGGTGATTTTATGTCATCGCTTGGACAAGGGAACATGCCTTCCTTTCGTACCTCAAACAACAAAACATTGCCCCATGTCGGGGGTCGTGGCCTCCAATCGATGGATTGGGAAGTTGTAGGCGTCATCTTGACCTACCCATGGATCACTTGTGACCAGGGCGGGTTCATCTTCACTTGATAGGATTTTCTTATCCTTGCTCTTGTAATTGTCGGAATCCAGATAGCGGGCTTCACAAGAGGCGAAAGGAGACGCATCTCCTTGGAGCACGCCTACTCGACCATTGAGGGAGTGTTTGGGGCATTGATGATACGATGAAGGGACTGCTGCGTGTAGATGGATCCATGGTCTGCCCATCAATGCATTGTAGGCGGTGTCCTAGGAGACAACCATGAACTCGGTGCTGGAAATTAGGCTACCAAACTGGTTCTTTAGGCGGATCTTGCCGACTGGGGATTTATCGGTCCTGTCGTATCCCTGGATTCTGAGGTCATAGGGAGTTAAACAATCCTCGGACAAACCCAGATTTTGTTGTAGAGACCCGAAGCTTAACATAGATGGACATTACATTACTTTTTCGGAATACTTTGTACATAACAAAAACACACACACAAGGATCGTAATAGTTTAGTGTCTTTGGACACTCGGAATATAATCTTCTAATCGTGGTGAAAGATCTTCAACATCTCCCATAAAGATCTTCCTTTTTTACCTAAAAACTTTCTTTATATCCTGGGGAAAAGAAAACATAAAAGGGTGAGCTCAAATGCTCAGTAAGGGTAAACAAAAGAAATATCAATCACATCATTTTTATAAGAACATAACATTTTGGAAATCTTATCCTGCAAAAGAGAGCATAATTTCATAACATGGGATAAATCATAGTAGTGAAATGTAATCCCAATAATCATTACTTAAAACATGAAACTTTGTGGCATACACACATAATAATAGAGAATCATATCTTATTAGTCAAGACTCAATGCCAAGACTATCTTAGTGGACAAAGTCCATTTCTGAACCGAGTCACCCTCGTTTCAGACCTATTTCACTGAACTGGTATAACCTACCATTCCATCCATGTCTATCTCATGAGATATAAAATCTTTTTTCCAATGTATTGGAGGGAGATATAGGTCCCACCCATCTCATAATGAAACCATTCTTATGTGTGCCGCAAAAATCATAAATCATACATCATTGCATAACCCATGTAATAAAAATGGAATTCTTAAACATCGTGGCATCATAAAACAATTCATATAAGATAAATGAATTCATATAAAATATTTTCATCACAAAATAATCAAATCCATATAATAAATGGGATATAAATATAACCCTATATTATCTTAGATGGAAAATAATTTTGATAAAACACTTGAACTCCATTCTTGAGGATAATATCCTTTTTACTTCAAAAACAATTTTCATTTCATAACATGTCATAAAATTATAACTAAAAGAAGTTGATTAAAAATAAACGTGAAAACTTATAAAGGAAGATTCTTGGAAATAATGTTTTAAAAATCCATTCATGCCGTATAAGTTAAAAAAACATTCTTCTCGTACTTTTGTTGGAAAAGTCAAAAAGTACCTCGTACGAAAAACTACAAAAGATTCCTTTCATATATTTTACTAAAAACTCACCGAAGGGTAAAATAGGATTTAAACCATTGTATGTGAATGGAAATAATATTATATATTGAGGAAACATGGATGTGGATGATAAAATACATACCAGTAAATTCCAAAGTATAAACAATCTCAGATAAAAATGAGATTGTGATATTTCCCTTACCTTTGGTCCGATATGCTTTGTACGTGTCCGAACCTCCTCTTCTTTGAATAGCTTCTTTGAGAACTTCTTTTAGGGCACTAAAATTGGTCTTTGAAGAAGACCAGGACCTCTATAATGTCTCTAGGGAAGTGGAGAGGAGAAAATGGCAGAGGTTGGCCAAGCTTGAAGGCTCAAAGTGGTGTGAGGAAGAGGGGGAGGAGGTTCCCTTTTATAAGGGAGGAGAGGGGCACCTTTGGAATAACAAAAAATATTATTTTATTATAAAGTCAAGTTCGGTTTTAAATAGCTCCAAATTGATTTATTTCGAAGATAAGGTGGGGATGGGTCGAAATACTCTCATCCAATAGAATTTATACAAGATTAGGTCATTATATTAACATTTTCTTTTAGTTTTAACTCTTAGTTAATTAGATTGACATTTACCATGTCACTTTGTATTTTTATATTATATAGTTAATAAACTTACCATAAACATCCAAGCGACCCCCAAGTTGTGTTTTATTAATATATATAACCTTATCTATGTAATTTGGCCGAACCTAAGATTTTTAGGAATAAAATAACAATTAATAATATAATATTTGTTTTAAAAACTATTTTATGTCAATTTTGACGCTATTCAATAGTTGATTTTTTTAAACTCATAACAGAATGATTACTTCTACCAAAGTTAATTAAATCAATCCTAACATGTCATATTAACCTAGAAAATTAGTTTAGTTCATTAAAAGTCTCAAATTATATTTATTTGGGTATTTATAACATCAATTATGTCAATATTTCATTAATAAGATAATTATTGTATCATCGTTGTGTCATAAATAAATTAAATTATTTAATGTCTAAAAATTACAAATAAAATACAATTATGTAGGAAATCTTTTTAGCTTTCTGATGAATATTTATAGTTGAATTTATCTTATGTATAACCCTATATTAAAAATGTTTTAGTAAATAAACTTTGATTTTAACTCTTTTAACTCTTCTTTGAATTAAATAATAATAAATGTCCTAATCTAATACAAGTGGGCCTAAATGGTCATATTTTATTCCTAAGGCTGTTTTTGGTCGAATTACACTTATCCAATAGAATTAGGACATGTGTTAGGGTAATAATAATATCATTTTTACCCTTAATTACCCTATTTACTTTTAACCGTGGTAAAAAAAAGTAAAAAGTTATTATATACCAAAAATTATTTTCATCTCATTGAACCAAATTTTACTTACTGACATCAATCGTGTCTCTCAGATTGTTGAAATTCCACTCACAGAAGCAGTAAAATTAAGTTTTATGAAAAAATCATTTTTTTACTACCACTTTGTGGTTTCACTATTCAACAAAAAATGAAAGTTTCCAGAAAAATACAAAAAATTAGGCCTAAGATATATTTGATATTATGAACTCAAAAATGATTTATATTTTACCAAATTCAAAAAATATTATTTGCATTAATTAATTTAAAAATTAATTCCCATCATCAAAACAAATAGCGTGTTTTTAATAGATAATAACTTTCATAAGATTGACACTTGTTAATAACTGGTTTAAATGTGAAATTACATCCAATGACCAAAATTTTATTAAATTGTAAAAATATATTCTAAATATACTTTAAAACCACTCAAATTAATAATTTATCATTATTAATTATTTCGATAAAAAAAGTTGCTTTTAATTAATATTTAGTAATTTTCACTATTCATCAGAATATGAAAGATATCCGGAAAGTACCAAAATTTCACCCTAAGCTAATTTCGATATTCCGAATCCAAAAATGAATTTCATTTTGAAAAATAAAATTTAAAAAATTTCAAAAAGTGGTTATTACTATTCATAACGGCTAGTTTTAATAATATTTTAATAGCATATTGCTGTTTAGTGAAACTCGTTATTGCGTACTACACACACTATCGAGGAAGGTCGTGATTGCGTGTAATGCAAGGCAATTCAAGGATGCGTGTTGTGCAATCTCTTTTTGGTGTAGAGTACAACACAAGACATTAATGAAATTAAAAAGAATATTTTTCATAAAAACTCGGGCTGTTACATTCTACCCCCCTTAAAATGAATTTCGCCCTCGAAATTCGTCGGGGTTATAAATGGTTTACTACTCAAAAGTTTATTCAATAGAAACCCACATCATAAAAAGGAATACCAAAACTTGGATTTAAAAACTAAAGTATGAAATGTAAAGATTACCCAAATAAACTAATCACTGGGTTTCCACATAGGTGAAAATATGGATATGGAAGAGAAATATAACCATCATGTTCTGATGGTTAGTGGTAGAGAACATGGCTATAGAAAATCTAGCAATCACAAAGCCATAAATTTGTGACTATCTAAGGTACCATCTGATTCATCAGATATAAGAGCACTGGACAACATTTTTTCTTTTCAAGATCATTTCCCTAAAGTTGATGAAATTGGAATTAGAAGAAATACTTTCATGATTTTGGTATAGTCTCACCGTTTGTCGTTCTTTGGACAATTTCCACTTCATCTCTTAAATAAATGAAGTTGAATTTTTCATTCGTGATGTGTTAGTAGATCATGTGATAGAATGATGGGTCATTCCATCTGTCTCAAACAAAAGGTTAGAAAAGTTTTCAAAAAATACATAAGTTCATCTATAGTTAGATTAATCATATATAGTTCCTAAAATGGACTTATATATCATACTGATTAATATAATAAAACTAGTTTCTACTAAACAGGGACTTCATGTAGGCCAGTGGTAGGCGATAAAGGCCAGTCGCACTTCGGTTGTGGGTTCGATTCCCACAGCCTTGTCTGACGTGATGGGTTGTCGCCCATCCTGCAGGTTGTCCTTTTTCTAAAACTACATTACTATAACATCACATTAATAATATCAAAAAAAGTTCTATCCTTAAACAATACTAACTTATGGTTAACATAATCCATTCCAATCTTTAGTCTTATCTAAAATTCTTCGGTCCAAGATCATAGTATAAAGAAAACGATTACTTGAAATGTCGTCAACCAAGCATGTGAATACCATCATTTATCCCCCATATATCTTGTTGGTCACATTCCAATCATGTGAATACCTTAATGATGTATTCTCTTGAAAAATGAATACCCATTAAACCTTAGTGAAAACATGAATGACGTCAAAAGTTAACTCTTTCCAAATACCAAAATCCAAAAATTCTATATACTCAAACCATGATATAACCTTCTCCTTATATCAGTCATGAGCTCATGAATACTATCAAACATTTAATTTTCTCCTTATCCCTTCATTATGCACATATCATCTACATTCCAAAAATATCTGAATAACCTTTCATGGATACCGGTAACATTAATCATACACTTTCAAAACTCAAGGAAAGACAACAGTGTAACAATCCTTAGATGTCTCTTTATTCCATAGTACCATGAGATTACTAATACAACATTACACATGATAAATATGTAATCATTCCACTACATTCTTAAACCATTGACCGAGCTTCAACAATTCTTTCATCTCACATATCATTTGTAGTCTCTTCATCATCATCCACATAAATACTACCCATACGACCATACTGATTCTCTTCAGGAGACTTTACCTTAGGGCATTAGTTTGCATAATGCCCATACATTACACATTTAAAACATTTAACCATTGTTGATGTCGTAGAAATATCATTATCCTCATCTCTGGTGTTAACTGAACCTTTTACTTTGCACTTACTGGCTTTGTGTCCTTCTTTTCCACACCCAAATCATCTTCCAGTTCCTTTGAAACATTCTCCTTGATGCCTCTTCCCACATGATTTACATAGGGGAAATTGAACTTTCTTTCCTCTATGATCATCATGAAACTCCATGTTTCTCTTATTAGCCGAGTCAGGAAACTTACCAAATTTTACTTTATTGATCATATTATGAGATTGCTGATTCAGCATAATATTGATGTTTGGAATTACAAATCCCATTTCATTTGGTTGCTCATGAAGAATATCATTTCATTGTCCATCATATCCTCCATTATCGTGAATCATCTTGTTTCCAGCCATTTTCTAAAACCCAAAAAGAATAGTGTGAGGGGAAAAAATCATAATAAAGGGGGAGTAACTTCAATATCTAACATCTTTGGTTTAATCTAATATCTTTACCATAGTTCTAGGACTATATCTTATACGTATACTTATCCTTAGGGACATCCCTAGACATACCTTAGAAATATCTCTAGGGATCTCACTAACGTTTTCGCATCCTAGTTTCTGAAGGTTGACTAAACATTTCCTCTGATACCAACTGTAGAGACCCGAATCTTGACATACATGGACATTACATTACTTTTGCGGAATACTTTGTACATAACAAAAACACACACACAAGGATCGTAATAGTTTAGTGTCTTTGGAAACTCGGAATATAATCTTCTAATCGTGGTGAAAGATCTTCAACATATCCCATAAGGATCTTCCTTTTTTTACCTAAAACCTTTCTTTATATCCTGGGGAAAAGAAAACATAAAAGGGTGAGCTCAAATTCTCAGTAAGGGTAAACAAAAGAAATATCAATCACATCATTTTCATAAGAACATAACATTTTGGAAATCTTAACCTGCAAAAGAGAGCATAATTTCAAAACATGGGATAAATCATTGTAGTGAAATGTAATCCCAATAATCATAACTTAAAACATGTAACTTTTTGGCATACACACATAATCATAGAGAATCACATCTTATTATTCAAGACTCAATGTCAAGACTATCTTAGTGGACAAAGTCCATTTCTGAACTGAGTCCCCCTCGTTTCAGACCTATTTCACTGAACTGGTATAACCTACCATTTCAGCCATGTCTATCTCATGAGATATAAAATCTCTACCCAATGTATTGGAGGGAGATATAGGTCCCACCCATCTCATAATGAAACCATTCTTATGTGTTCCACAAAAATCATAAATCATACATCATTGCATAACCCATGTAATAAAAATGGAATTCTTAAACATCGTGACATCATAAAACAATTCATATAAGATAAATGAATTCATAAAAATATTTCCATCACAACATAATCAAATCCATGTAATAAATGGGATATAAATAGAACCCTATATTATCTTAGATGGAAAATAATTTTTATAAAACACTTGAACTCCATTCTTGAGGAAAATATCCTTTTTCCTTAAAAAACACTTTTCATTTCTTAACATGTCATAAAATTATAACTAAAATTAGTTGATTAAAAATAAACTTGAAAACTTATAAAGGAAGCTTCTTGGAAATAATTTTTTAAAAATCAATTCCTGCCGTATAAGCTAAAAAAACATTCTTCTCATACTTTTGTCAGAAAAGTCAAAAAGTACCTCGTACGAAAAATGACAAAAGATTCCTTTCATATCTTTTACTAAAAACTCACCGAAGGGTAAAATAGGATTTAAAACATTGTAGGTGAATGGAAATAATATTAAATATTGAGGAAACATGGATGTGTATGATAAAATACACCCTAGTAAATGCCAAAGTATAAAAAATCTCGGATAGAAATGAGATTGTGATATTTCCCTTACCTTTGGTCCGATATGCTTTGTACGTATCCAAACCTCCTCTTCTTTGAAGTGCTTCTTTGAGACCTTCTTTTAGGGCACTAAACATTGTCTTTGAAGAATACCAGGACCTCTAGGATGTCTCTAGGGAAGTGGAGAGGAGAAAATGGAAGAGGTTGGCCGAGCTTGAAGGCTCAAAGTGGTGTGAGGAAGAGAAGGGAGGAGGTGCCCTTTTATAAGGGAGGAGAGAGGCACCTTTGGAATAACTAAAAATATTATTTTATTATAAAGTCATGTTCGGTTTTAAATAGCTCCAAATTGATTTATTTCTATGATAATGTGGGGATGGGTTGAAATCCTCTCATCCAATAGAATTTATACAAGTTTAGGTCATTATATTAACCTTGTCTTTTAGTTTTAACTCTTAGTTAATTAGATTGACATTTACCATGTTACTTTGTATTTTTATATTATATAGTTAAACAACATACCATATACATCCAAGCAACCCCCCATGTTGTGTTTTATTAATATATATAACTTTATCTAAGTCATTTGGCCGATCCTTAGATTTTTAGGAATTAAATAACAATTAATAATATAATATTTGTTTTAAAAACTATTTTATATCAATTTTGACACTATTCAATAGTTGATTTTTTTGAAACTCATAACAGAATGATTACTTCGAACAAAGTTAATTAAATCAATACTAACATGTCATATTATCCTAGAAAATTAGTTTAGTTCATAAAAAGTCTCAAATTATATTTATTTGGGTATTTATAACATCAATTATGTCAATATTTCATTAATAAGATAATTATTGTATCATCATTGTGTCATAAATAAATTAAATTATTTAATGTCTAAAAATTAAAAATAAAATTAAATTATGTAGTAAATCGTTTTAGGTTTATAATGAATATTTATAATCGAATTTATCTTATGTATAACCTTATATTAAAAATGTTGTAGTAAATAAACATTGATTTTAACTCTTTTAACTCTTCTTTGAATTAAATAATAATAAATGTCCTAATCGAATCCAAGTGGGCCTAAATGGTCATATTTTATTCCTAAAAATGTTTTTGGTCGAATTAAACTTATCCAATAGAATTAGGATATGTTTTAGGGTAATAATAATATCATTTTTACCCTTAATTACCCTATTTACTTTTAACCGTGGTAAAAAAAAGTAAAAAGTTACTATTCATCAAAAATTATTTTCATCTCATTGAAACACATTTTACTTACTGACATCAACCATGTCTCTCGGATTTTTGAAATTCCACTCACAGAAGCGGTAAAATTAAGTTTTATGAAAAATTCATTTTTTTTACTACCACTTACTGGTTTCACTATTAATCAAAAAATGAAAGTTTCCAAAAAATACCAAAAATTAGGCCAAAGCTATATTTGATATTATTAACTCAAAAATGATGTTTATTTTAACAAATTCAAAACATATTAGATTCATTAATTAATTTAAAAATTAATTCACGTCGTCAAAACAAATAGCGTGTTCTTAAGAGATAATAACTTTCAAAAGATTGACATTTGTTTATAACTGGTTTAAATTGAAATTACATCCAATGACCAACATTGTATTAAATTGTAAAAATATATTCTAAATATACTTTAAAACCACTCAAATTAATAATTTATCATTATTAATTATTTCAATTAAAAAAGTTGCTTTTAATTAAAATTTAGTAATTTTCACTATTCATCAGAATATGAAATATATCCGAAACGTACCAAAATTTCACCCTAAGCTAATTTAGATATTCCGAATCCAAAAATGAATTTCATTTTTAAAAATAAAATTTAAAAAATTTCAAAAAGTGGTTATTATTAATCATAACGGCTAGTTTTAATAATATTTTAATAGCATATTGCTATTTAGTGAAACTCGTTATTGCATACTACACACACTATCGAGGAAGGCTGTGATTGAATATAATGCATGGCAAATCAAGGATGCGTGTTGTGCAATCTCTTTTTGGTGTATCGTACAACACAAGACATTAATGAAATTAAAAAGAATATTTTTCATAAAATCTTGGGCTGTTACATTCGTAGTGTCCGAGTCAGGATTAGGTTAATCTCATAACCCGTGTCAACAAGACAACAGCGGACTTCCATGCCATTGAACTGGATAGTGATGTACAGTGGGAATATATGCCCATGTATGGGAGGGTCTTCATCTTCCCCAGAGAATGAGATAACTTCCTGATATTCGGTGTTCTCAATTGCCTTAGCGTGGAAGGCTTCTGCAGCTGCTACCTCCGTCTCAAACTGGAGGGGGATCTTTAGGGCCTTAAAAAGTGCTTCGCGCATTTCAGATGACAGGTGAAGAGCCTCAAGGATAGAAATCCTTGATGGAATGCCAACCAGGTGCTTCAGGACATCATACTTTCATGCCAAACGCGAGCCTTTTCTTAGAGGAGGTCGTTCTGCTGTCGGAGGCATAGCGGGTCCTACCGGCTGGACCGGAAGCTGGATGGTACTAGGTACATCCCTATGCCTGCTAGTTGATGCCTGGAGGGTGGCTGTTGGATGAGGACTGGACAAATGAGGTTGGCCTGTAGCCGGGAAAGACTAACTGCGGTACGGACCAGACAGCTCTGCCTGATCTAGTAGCACAAACAGCAGTGGAGGTAGGTCTGAGGGCATCAGATGAGGTTGCACGTGCTGAGATCTATGTTGAGCCTGCTGTCGGGTTTTAGTAGCATGCACCGCCTGACTGAAAGCACCCGCTGACATGCCTCGCTGACCCATGTGGTTGCGGTTTTGTTGTCGTTGACGTCGGCTGGGGACGTTGGGGAGGTTCGCCTGGTGTCCCCCCTCGTCGGGAGTCATATAGGGCTTTACCAGCTCCACGGTATTAACCTAAGCGAACCCATGGCTGTCACTTGACGAATCATCCACCACTGGGCAGATTCTAGGAGGAATCCCCACTTTAGGGGGCATAAAGTCTCCAAGGGTGCAGGATGATGAAGGGAGTGGTGGAGCGTGTTGCTTCTTCTTACGCCGTCGCTGCTTTCACTATTGGGAAGAGGCCGGTTGAGATAATGACGCAGAGGTACTAGCCATTTCCTCTAAAGGCTCCGTCTGATTCAGGCGTGCCCGAATAATACCATGGGCATGGGCGACTATTTTTCAAGCCATCCAGTCATCGTATTTCTTGGACCCACGGTTGGGACCTGCTCCCACTCGCCTTCTCTATCGCTGTCGATTTTTGATCTGACAAAGACGCTCGCTACCTGTGTCGGGGCTGGGCCCAACATGACTATGTTGTTGTCGACCTGGTCTTGAAACCAGTATTTAAACTCATAGAACTTCTTGAGGGTGTGCCCCAGAATCTGATGATAGGGACAATAGCTAGGGTTATTGGTGAGATTCTCCTCTGATGGCCTTCTGCACTAGGGTAAGCGCACAATCCCTTACTCTAGAGCACTTCGGAAGTATCCAGGGACCTGATTCTCATTGAACGAGTAAGTCTGGTGCCTTCTTTCCGGATAGGGGGCCATGGGAGCCTGGCCCTGAGGAGGGGCTGGAGGAGCCTGCCGAGGAGGCGGTGCTCGATTGTCGCACCTAGGTGGTGGTGGCGCATTGCACGGGGGAAACTATCGATTCTGAGGCAGTCAATGCTGGGCAAGAGCCTGCGCTTGAGGTGGAGGGCCTCTGCGGGGTTGCGGGGCCGGTGCCACTGGCAGTAATTCTAGCTACCTGGGGGCTTCTATTTGGGCCACTGCGGTGGGTTTGGCTCTAGCAGCCCTCCTGGATGGGATCACAGGGGGTAGCAGACGTGCCTGACTAGCCTGTTGCAGAGCTTCCTCGAGGCCCTGAGCCTTATCTGAAAAATCTTGGAACCCTACAGGGTAGTAATGGGTGATCAGTGAAGGAACTCGCTCTATTTTAACGTTCCCTACACACATATTCAGTAATTTCTCCTGATTCAGTGGCATGTCTAGGGAGTCTGTAAGCCCCTTCCATCGGGAGATGAAGTCTGTGACTCTCTCATCAGGTCATTGTTTGCACATGAAGAGGTCTGCGATGCTGGTCATTCACGTGGGGGAGTTGAAATGGTATAGTAACTACCGGTGGATATCCTCCCAGCCGGTCACCGATCCGATAGGGAGCTAGCTGTACCAGATGAATGCAGGACCCTCCAATGTCTTTATGAAACATCGGAGCTTGGCAGCTTCTTGCTGGGATGGGGTCCCCAGCATGGGGCCACACCTGGAAGAAAAGTGTCCCAAGTGCTGTGGCGGATCCCCAGTCTCATTTAAGGGAGATAAAGTGGGGTTCCAAAAACCTGGAGGTGCAGGAATATCATCCACCCACGCGGGATATGTCTTTCCATATGGTGGGACTGCCACCTGCCGCGTTTCCAACACCTCGAGGTGGAAGATGAGTACCGCTATAAGATCATCCGGGTGGGGGTCCCTGTCTTGATGGGGATCCCTAATCACAAGTACGTTGCCGGGTTCTTCGACATGGTAGATGGATTTAGAAGCTCGTGGAGTGACTGGTGGAACGACCCTTGGGGCGACTGGGGGAACCCAGGCTGGATTGCTCGGATTGCCTCGTCATTCAGGAGGGTTTGGTGAGATGTATCATGCCCTCTTGCCGTGAGTTCTGGCTTCTTCCCTGTCTACAAAAGTAGCATGATCAGGGATGCCCGGAGGCATCTCGCTAGGGGGAAATTTTTCCTGCCCCTGTTGCCCCATCTTGGGATTACCATAGTTGGGTCGCCGCTCTGTGGTGCGCTCGGCCAGAAGTTTGTCGACCAGCCTCTTTTGCTTATCGATCTGCTGGCACAACACGGCCTTCTCGGGGTCTTCGTCCGTCTTCTGTATAGATGCGGACGGGTCAGAGTGCTTTATGGTTTCGACATGCTCTTTTCCCTTACAATCTATCTGACTGAGTACCATCGACTCGGTTGGTACAGGGAGCCTATAAGGTTCCTCTGCTGACGGGTAATCCTCCCTGATGGGTCCAGCAGTGGTGGTACACCCTCAGGGGGTAAGTCTCCATCGCGAAATTGATGATCGTCCTCATTGTCCACTATGTCAGCAATGTAGACCGTGAACCCTCCTAGTGGCATGTCCTTAATGTCTCATAATGAATTGGGCTACCGCTGGATATGACTGAAGATTAGGGTGGCATACTATCCCCAGCCACAGACATGCACATGTGGGGTAGCTTCCCTGATGATTTTGCGGAGTACTTTGAAACTCCGAAAGCATTTTTGTTGGAGGGCGCCCTGGCGACATGGTGACTCAGGACACTGGGCCAGAGGGAGTGCAGCCAAATCGACAAGACAACATTGATTTCCAATTTCATCGAAGTGCACTTTGCTCCTAGGGTACATCACTCACTGATAGCGAAGAATAAAGTGTGTCACCAATAGAGTTTGACGAAATCACTCTACTTTCTCCGGGGCGAGGGATTCTAGCGCACAAAAGTTCGACACCACCACTGGCCAGA
The DNA here is from genome assembly GCA_963277665.1 of Viscum album. Lineage (NCBI taxonomy): Eukaryota > Viridiplantae > Streptophyta > Magnoliopsida > Santalales > Viscaceae > Viscum > Viscum album. The sequence continues at coordinate 69,516,763 of OY728134.1, forward strand.
ACTTCTCCAAGAAGTGGTCCACTGCGAGAATGTTCCAGAAGATCATGGGCTCGGATTCAGGGTCTGACCCCGTTTTGCCCCACTTGTCAACTGGGGTGGCTGAGGGACCAATTGCGGTACTGAGGCAGACTGCTATGACAGTAAAATAGGCAGCGGAGAATACAGTGAATGAGCTGACTGGCCGTTGAATTCCAGTCCAACCTCTGAAGAGTGAGGTTACCAGACCACAATATCATGATATGATGGGCTGATAGCCACATCTTTCGGCGCAGGAATTGTGGTCACCGATGATGGGTCACGTCGTTGCTCTACCGTCGTTGGTCCCCAAAATAGCTCTATGTGATCTCTGGTAGAGGTAGAGGGTGCTGATGGTGCTGATGGTGGTGATTTCATAGTCAGAACTTGCGGGATTTACACAATTTCCTCCTCCTGGTTGTACTTGTGGAGAGAGGTGGGAATCCGATGGACTTCGCATTTTGGGAGAACGAGACTGACACACCTTGTTCCTGCCCTAGTCCTTGACATGGAAAAACGGGGAGAAAGTTCCATCGCCGAGTCGCATTCCGCTTCAGAATTCGAGAATTGGGATGGTTTGACCACCACTCGGGCCTTCCCAGTACTCTTCTTGTGGCGGCGACGACCCGCTCTCCTGCCCCTGGATGGCTCTTCGGGAGAAGTCTTATTCTCAACATGTATTCTCGGAGCGGCGCTGGCGCCGTGGCGGAGAGGACATCCGCTTGAGATATCTGGGGGGCAAGGGGCACTAGGGAAAATGTCGAAGGGTACAAGGGGAGGTCCTCCATGGGCATCACCCATGTGGGCGGAACCTCTGTTTGAACCGGCAAGAGAATGGGGAGGACCTCCATGCTTGGTGTAAGTAGAGCGAGCCTGACCTTCACCGCTCGGGTTTCCGGTGTGAGGAGGACCTTCTCCAGGTGCAGAGATTATGTAGGGAGGATCCCCATGTTGGGGAGGTACCAGATGGGCAATGCCTTTACATCAATGGTCAGGGGAGGAGGAGGAACTCCAAAACCAGTGTGGTGGGTGCGGGAGAGACTTTCGCACCAAGCGTCACTTCCGCAGGGAAAGTCTTCATTCGGGATGGGGGTATCACGAGGCATACCTCCATGACAAGCTTCGGAGTGGAGAAGGCTCGCGCTCTGTGGAATGGTGGTATGGGGAGGACCTCCGTACGGAGTGACTTCATCATGGATTGTTTCACGGTAATCACCGCTCGGGCCTGCAACCCGGAGAGTCAACCTAGCAAGCCAGTGGGGAAATTGGGGCCATGATCCTGGACGGGTGAAGGAGTTACCCTGATCAGTGTATGCAGGGACTCCATGATGCACGTCGGAGGTGGCTCGGGACACAGTAGCTGTTGACGTCGACGCCCCTTGACGGGCATCCTCAGCTCGGGCCCAATGCTGGCATCGGTTCAGACGAGCTGGCGTAGGCAGTGCAGGGGTATAGCCTACCTGCTTCTGTAGTAAAGCCGGACGACGGTGCGGACGCGGACGGATGGCGGAACTTTCCTGGAGTCCTTGGATTGGGACTCTAACCGGGTTGAGCCAGACATCACCCGCCTCATCAGCGAAAGGCGAGAAGTCATCGAGGTGTTCCGGGGACATGCTCCCGAAATGATTGAATGTTGGGGTGGGAAGCAGGAGCTCCCTGCGCGGCCTTTGAGAGTAGCGTTGACAGTGGGGCCTGAACGCCTCTAGGTCTAGAGAGTCCATATCCCGAGTTGGGATAACCCCTTACTTTTCATAACTACGTACATGTTTTTTGATCACTCGTCATTGGATTATCTCTGACGGGGAGAGGGGACATGGGTGTCCCGTATTCACGGATGTAGAGGCCATTGTGACGGCAATGGATCCACGTGGAGCATTTGTGCTTGTATTGACCCTGCCCCTGCGTAGGCAGTTGGGCGACGATCGTGTTCCGATAGCAGCAACCTAGTTCTTGAGAAGTAGGGACGTCAACTCGTCAGCACTACGAGGAAAAGAATCAACAACCAGTGCCCCAACGTCATTCTATCTTCCGTGGTCGGTTAAAGGAATCCACGCCTACACGTTGCAGAATGGAATGCCCCACGTTCTACTACCCCGTCTTCTGGTAAGTTTCACACCATGCCCGTTATTTTCTTAGTGGGGCCCAGTGCCGGATATCTGAATTTGGTAACACGTCAATCTACTGATGTCTCGAGCGCTACTAATCTCCATATTGAATAGAAGAACTTTCACGTTGGGTTCACCATTTCTGTTTCTGACGCTTCTGTCGGGGTGCGTGCGTCCTTCCACCTGAGCGCGATAGGCGCGGCTTTCTTGTTGCCCCGCATTCCCACTTTCCAAAGGCGGGCAACATCTGCTTCTTATTTAGGGACGTCTGCTCCTTGATCGAAACAGGGATGATGGGATGTCGGTTCTTCCTTCCATGGATTCCTCCTCGTAACTTTTCACCTAGTCCGGGTCTCCCTCATAGATTTAATAGGTTTTTTTGTGAAACTCTTCCCAGTGCCATGTTTCCATGGATACTGGTAAATTACACTGCTTATGTCAGGGCATTCTAAAGGGTCCGGTCAGCACAGAAACCTTCTGTCAGATGAGTAGTCACGTTGAGGCATCATTAATGTGTTTAAACGTTGGGGAATTGGCGTGTTTGTCTTTTCTCCCTTATCATAGGGCTTCTCGAGGGCGTGGATGCCCGAGGCATCCCGCTTCGAGCACAGGTAATCATATGCCATGGGAATGTATCTGAGGTTTTCCTCAGCTTCCTATGTTTAACATAGGGTATGCCCCGAGTTTAACGTCCAGCGGAGATGGATCGGCCTGATCAGAACACTAGTTGGAGTGGATCATATTGAGGAGTTCTCCTTTAGGGGATTCCGATATCGAGGTCAGCCCATGGGCGGCTTCCCGGATGCTGTGGAGAGGAGTGGAGTGGCATGACTTCACCGGGATGTGGCCGCCCGGGTGAGAATCAGGATGGATGATGGATGAATGAATAAAATGGAGGGTGAATGAAATGGGACCATCGCAAGGGCGACAGTGAAGTTGGGATTGAGCCTCGAAGTGACCTCCTATGTATCCTCGTGATAGGGAATCAAAGTCCGCATAGTTCGGAATGGTGTCGGTGAACCGATGTGAAGGTGGACCTTGGTCCGATGGCTATTGTCAGTGAACCGACGTGAAGGTGGACCTTGGTCCGATGGGTATCGTCAGCGAACCAACAACAAGGTGGACCTTGGTCCAATGGGTATCGTCAGTGAACTGACATGAAGGGGGACCGTGGTCCTATGGGTGATGGGCTTGAACCTTGTGGGGTTTCCTACGTACCACGCCTTGACATGGATCAAAGTCCTCATAGTTCGGGTTGGTGCGCCAGAGGACCGACGTGATGGTGGACCTGGGTCTGATTGATGATGGGCTTGAACCTTGTGAGGTTTCCTATGTACCATGCCTTGACATGGATCAAAGTCCTCGTAGTTCAAAGGAGATGTGGAATATAGTTTAACGTCTTGTGGGACAGGGGTTAACCGATGTGAATGAGGTCGGAACGACTGGGTGATGGGCTTGAACCTCATGGAGTCTTCTTACATACCATGCCTAGACATGGATCAAAGACCTTGTAGTTCAGGTGGTGGTTTTCATCAGCGAACCGACATGAAGGGGAACCCGTGGGTCCACTAGTTGTGGGATTGAACCTCATGAGGCTTCCTACATACCATGCCTTGAAATGGATCAAAGTCCTAGTAGTTTGTGAGAAAATGGTGGCTGTTGGTGAACCGACATGGAGAAAGGACCTTGGCCCAATGGGTAATGGGCTTGAACCTCGTGGGGTTTCCTACGTACCATGCCTTGATAAGGATAAAAGTCCTCATAGTTTGGGTTGGTTACAACGGCTTACCGCTGGACCAGAATGCAGTTTAACGTCATGCGGGACGAGGGTGGAACCTGAAGTGAAGAAATGATGGGCAGTGGGCTTGAACCTCGTGGAGGCTTCCTACGTATCATGCCTTGACATGGATCAAAGACCTCGTAGTTCACATGGATGTGCAGTTTAATGTCATGCGGGACATCGAAGTATAGTTTAAAGTCATGCTGGATGAGGGCATGCAGTTTAACGTCATGCTGGATGAGGGCATGTAGTTTAACGTCATGCTGGATGGGGGCATGTAGTTTAACGTCATGTTGGACGGGGGCATTCAGTTTAACGTTATGCTGGACGGGGCATCCAGTTTAACATCATGCTGGACAGGGGCATTTCCATGGTCGATGCTTACTCTAAGCCCACGTGAGTCATGCTCGGTGTGAGAAACAAGAGGCATTAGAGACCTGATGACCACGTCGCAAGGGGGGAGCCCACGAGAAGTGAAGAGGGGCTTATGCGGTAGGCGGCCCATAGTGCTGGGACTTACTCCAGGATGGTGGCCCAAAGTGCGAAAAAGCGCAGCGGGATATGGATTTGGGACCAAAGATGGAAGGTTCCTCATTCCCTATCATAGCCTCCACTGGCCTTGGCAGTGGGAAAGTACAGAGGTTCATGGGTGATACCTTCCGCAATAGAGGCTTGGGGGATTACACCAAGGTGGTTTCCCTTCCCCTGTGGACATACGCTACTCCGAGAAGGACGATATCATCCCATGTGAGGGGGATTCCATTCCCGTGGAGAAGAGCGGCATAAAGAATGTCTGAGCTGGGGGGACCCTGCGTGCGAGGCACGAGGTCGGGTCATAATTTTATATCATGTGTTGAGGATGAGGTTCTTGGCAGTTTAACATCCTGCAGCTCAGATGAGGTGGGTTTAATCCGCACCCCTAGGACTTACATAACTGGAACCTGCTGCCCCTTGTGAGAGGGAAGGTAAAAGAAAAGCTGTGGTGAAGGGGGGCCGCATGGAGAACCATCGAGGGGTCCATGTTAGCGTGGTTGTGTGAAGAAGAAATAGCCGTTAGCATTCCTATGTGAAGAAGAATTAGGCAATGAAACGCTATAAGTGGTGTCATCCATGAGACTTTGAGATCCCATCGTGCAAACCTGGAGGGTCGCACGAGTAGAGGAATTTCCAAGAAAAGGGGTGTGCTTCACGAGGCGGAGTACCTTGGCCTTAGCATGGGGCAGGGGTGCGAATGGGATGTGCTTCACGAAGTGGAATAGTGTTCATGGAGCACTACCACGTGAAGAGGAGGTGCCTCACAAAGCAAGGTGATGTGAAGCAGTGTGCTTCGCGAAGTACAGTGACCCTGCCTTGGCATGTGGATCACTTGTACAGGATGGGTGTTTCGCGAAGCATAAACGCTCCGTGGCTACCCAGGTTCCCTTGGGAATCCCCTTCCTTCGTGAAGGCCCTTAGGCTTCACGAAGGGCATCCTTCTCGGAAGAAGGGCACAAAACTAGACAAGGAAAAGGCATCTCGTGAAGCAAAAATACCTCACATAGATAATGATCCCCAGGGAAAAGGGTGCTTCGCTATTCGGGAGTTGAGAAGCAGAAAGGTCGGATTGTCCATCCCTAGGGATCAGGGGGATCCCGGTATTTATAGGTAAGGGGCGCCGTGAAGCAAAGCTCACGCGGCGCGAAGGGGCAGCGGTTGCTCCGCAGAAGGTCACGAATGTCAACCAGGTTCGCAGAGGGTTACCGCCTCCTCTGCTCCGCAGTAGGTTGCAAACGTCAGGGGGCCCGCAGAGCGTTACTGCCTCTGTGGCTTCACGGCGGGCTCGCGAACGTCAGGGCATTCGCAGAGCGGTGCCGCCTCCATTGCTTCGCGGCGGACTCGTTGCTCGGGGGAGCTCCGCGTCGGGGCTTCGTGAGGCAGCGCGTGAGATTCTTATCCTTCTTCCCTTTGCATCGAATATTTTGGCACCAACAGCACCCATGAAGGGGAAAATTCAATAAAAATTTAAAAGAAATATAGGGGACCCCCCCCCTAACATAGTTAAGTCCAAGAAGCATGAAATATAATGTAATTCATGTGTATAAAATTAAAATTAAAAAGAAGAACACAAAGTTATAGAATATGGGAGCCTTGAACATTAACTTTCATTCAAAATATCAGATTCCACAACACTATGTAATGTTATTTGGTTTCTACCGTCCATTTCTTGAAAACTTCAGGAAATAAAAATAAGAATCTATAATTTAAATTTCAAGAAAAAATAAAACAAAGACTGAGTTGAAGAAATGTTATTCAGATGATGAAGTGGATTGATTCATTGGTTTTCCTTTATCGAGTTACTGGTATAAGTAACACTCTCTAGTAGCACCAAGACATGTGACACTAATAGAAATACATAACATCAAACTAGAGGACCAAATTTTAGGATATTCATTTATTGAAAAATATTAATAAAATGAAAATATCCAAACAACCATAGGTTAGTTCCCATGAAACACTGAGATTAATGTCATCAGTTAGACTTAGGATAGAATCATTCCTTGAAGAAAGAAATGGAAGACAAGACATTTGGCTTCCCTTCAAAGAAATATTTTATCCTCTTACCATTGTCATAAAATGTTCGGTTTTCTTCTCTTATAAGCTCTACTTTTCCATTAACTATAAATATCATAAAAGTGATGGATTGTGAATAGTTGTGCTTTAACTTCCTTAGAAAACGTTCAAGCCTACAATTAAAAAGAAAGACACTCTGCCTGACCTTCAAATCTATATTCTGGATTATTGAATCATGAAAATATTTTTCTATCTATTTTTCAACATCACCATTCTCATAGGATTCCATCCAAATATCTTCTATATCAGTCAGATCTAACAACATTCTCTCACCAGTAGTGTGGAAGTCAATGTTTAGGGCCTTGACTTTCCAATAGTCCTTTTTATGAAATTCAAAAGTAAAATGAAAAAATTTACCAAAGATAATCCTATTTGGTGAAATCCATATGGGAGTATTTAAAGTAGTTATATATTCCCATAGATCCTCATATAACTTCACTAATTAATATTTGATGGAGCTAGAAACTGCCTTCTCTAAAATCTTCTTGAGCTCCATGTTTGACACTTCTTCCTTCCCACTAGACTGTGGGTGATAGGTGTCACCAGTTATATGATAAAATCCTTATTTTTAAATCAAATACTAGATCTTATAATTCTTAAAGAGGGTTGAATTGTGTGTAATGAATTCTCTAGGAACTACAAACCTAGAAAAAATGTTTCTATGGATAAACTTCACCACACTAGCAGTGGAATTTTTGTGCAGAGCCACTACCTCGACCCACTTCAACACAGAGTCGACAGTAACTAGAATATGCTCATTCCTATAATTGGATGGGAAATACCTCATGATTTAAAACCCCCATATATCAAAATTTTCATCATTTTTAATTTATTTTTTAGGACTCTTCTACATTCTTCCTATATTTACCAACATCTGAAAGTTTTTACTTTCAATGACCAAACATCTATAATCTTGGAAAAAAGTTTTCTAGTAGAAAACTGCCTGCAGAACCTTCTGAGAAGTCCCCTATCCTCCATGGTGTCCACCACAAGGTGATGAATGATATATCTCAATTATGGGAAATATTTCTTCCCTAGTAACACATTTACTGAAAATTCCATCAGCGTATATCTGAAAATGAAGTGGATCATTTCAGAAATAATATTTCAATTCAGATATTAAAATATTTATTTGTTTCTATGAGAGGTCCCCAAGAATGACACCAACATCAAAGAAATTGGGAATGTCTATAAACCAATTAGACTTCTACACAGAAGTAAAAAACAACTGTTTATCAAAAAATGAGGTATTTATCTCTCTTAGTTCCTCACTTTTGGTGTCGAGGGGCCGAGAGAAGTGATCTAAGACAACATTTTCATCCTCTTATTGTCCATAATAACTATATCAAACTTCAAAAATTATAGGGTCCACCTCTTGAGCCTTGAATTTGAATCCTTTTTAGCCTATATAAACATGAGGGAAACATGGCTAATAAAAATGATAACTCTGGATCGTATCAAGTACTAATGGAATTTTTCCAAGGAAAACATCACTACATCAAAATCCTTTTCAGTGGTGAAAGAATTCTACTGAGTATCATCCATCAGCTTTATGGAATAGTATATGACACATAACTTCATATCTTCCATATTCCCCAAAACGACACCTACTACTAGGTCATTAGAAGCACACCTTACCTCAAATGGGTGCTTCCAGTCAAGGGTAGTGATCACTAGTGAAGTAGTCATCTTCTACTTAAGCATATTAATGGAATCTAGACATATATCATTAAAAAAAGGATTATCCTTAACCAGTAGTGAGCAGAGGGGCCTAATGATCTTATAAAAATCCTTAATTAATATACCATAAAACCCAACATGTCCTATGAAAATTATTATTCTATTTCTATTATATGGTGGGGGAAATTGTTGATAACCATAACCATGTAATTATCAACCATGATCCCCTTATTATAAACCTTGTGTGAAAACACAATTCCCTTAATAGCTAGGAAATGACACTTTTCCAAATGTAGGACCATATTTGTCTCTTAACATATCTCTAGAATAGTTTCATGATTTTCAATATTGTTTTCCAAACTTCTCCCTAAAACGGAAAAATAATCCATAAAGACATCAATTATTATTTCAATCATGTATGAAAAAAATTATCATCATGCATCTATAAAATGTACCAAGAGCCCCACACAAACCAAAGGGAATCTACAGGTAGGTGAATCTCCCAAATGAATAGGTGAAGGTGGTACTCTAATGATCATTAGGAGAAATGGAAATCTGGTTATAGCCAGTGTAACCAAGATGAAAAATAAAGTATTGATTATCTTCCAGCCTCTCCAACATTTGGTTCGAAAATTTCATGGGAAAATGATCCTTCCTTGTAGCAACATTCAATTTTCAATATTGAATAAAGATCATCCATTTATTCCAAAATATTGTTTGGATTTTATAAATTTTCTCATTTGTGATCATAGTAAGACAAATATTTTTGGGGAAAACCTAGACATAAATTTCCCAAGGACTATTAGAGATAGGAATGATGATCCTAACAATGATAAATATGATAACTTCTTCCCAGACCACTTCCCTAATGTTTGGGTTTAGTATCCTTTGGGATTACACTCTAAGATTAGAATTAAGCTTCATTGGGAATTTATGTATATAGAACGATGTAATGATACCCTTTATGTCATAAATTGTCCATCCAATAACAGATTTGTACTTATTCAAAACACTTAGCACGTTTTCCTCTTGAATTTACTCCAATATACATGAGATGGTCACAGGCAGTATGGAAATTTCACATAAAATAAATATTTAAGATGGGAATGGAGGGGTTTTGACTCTATAATGGTTCATGATTGGCTTAACAGAATACACTTCATCCTAGGTAGACTATGGTCTTCTTGATGCCTCTTGAAAAAAAAATTACTAAAGGATTCCTCCTTATCATTATTTCCTCTAGAAAAAATTTCCTCTAGAAAAAATTCCCTCACACTTAGACTCTTCTCTTGGGGATAAAATATGCCTCAAAGAAAAATCTTCTAAATGTTCCAGAATCTCCCCCTCAGACTCATCAACATGATCATTATCCTTACAATAGCCATGCCCCAAGAATGTTCTAATAGAGATTTAAGTTTCACCATGCATATCCTCCAGTATACCTAAACACTCCTCTTCATCCTCATCTACATGACATTAAGAAATTAATAACTCGTATTTGGTAAATATTGGGTGGGTGGGTTCTTTAATTTTTTCTAACACATTAACCTCTTGTTTTTGTTCACCAATTCTTGAAATAGATATGGTGTAATCAGTTTTATGTTATCTCTAAGATCACATATATAGTAGAATTTGAAACTTATATCCCCAAAGTAAAAGAAAAAACAAATATCCTTGGGTCCTAAAGCTTTGGAGGTATCCTATTTTACAACAGAGCACTACACTCTTCTATTAGACTATAAGTGGGAAGCTCATCTAGAGAATTTATTGGTGCATATTTTCTTGATATATTTTATGTATGATGGACTTCATATCAAGGATTCAAGGAATGGGATATCAGTGTTCATATTTTTAATAACTTATAATAAATTTAGCAACTCAAAATCATGGGTTTATATTTTTAATCTTTATATAAAAGGGATAACAGGAGAAGATTTTCCCATAATTAAGGGTATCACATTAGCTTATTCTTCAGGATTATTCTTGTTCTTATTTTCCTTGTTTTTATAACCATTTTAATTATTTTAATTGAAACCTTAGGAACCAAATAGTGTCTAGTTTTTCCATAAAACATTCTAGTTTCATAATTTTCCATATTTGAATTTTTAAATTCATTCCTTTTCTGAATTTTAGTAATTTAGAGTTCTTTCCTAGGTTCTTGGTGGGTTTGAAGGCCACTTCTAGTGGTTAAAATCATTAAATTGTTTCTATTATTTTATTTAGTGGTAGTTGAGAGAATACCTTTGTCTCTACTTCTCATATACCTAGCCATCTTCTCCATTTGAATTTCCATATTTTTCATTCCTATGTCCATTTTTACTTTTTGTGAATCAGTTTTGGCCTTTTTTTCATAAAATATTCTGATAAATTATTGAAACATACTCCACAATTCATGTTGTGAATTGGATAACTCGTGTTTGGATTGGGGTTGGGGTTAGAACTACTTCCTAGTTGGATGTTGTAAACTATGAGGGGTAGCAAGTTGAGGAACTCCGTACTCACTCTATGAATGTTTTGGTTGGTTCCTATTTCCCTAATTGTAAGTATTTGAAAAATGATCTTACCTAGGCTGCATCCTTGGACCCTAACTGCTAATGTTTTAATACTCATAAGTTTGGGTAGGAAAATCAAAGTTGGGACAATAGGTTTGTGAGTTCCCATATATTCCATAGTGGTGGAACTACTCTCTAAGAGTGTTATGAGTGTTATCATTGAAAAACCAAGTTTCTTGGGCTTTATATTGTGGGATATGGGTGGGTTCCTATATAATAATGGATCTTCCCCTAGAACATTTTTGTTGAGTGTTTTTTACCAAACTGATAAAAATCAATTTCAACTCCTCAGTAGTCCTATCACTAATGTCTCCTCTAAAATATTGATACACCATGGTTTAGTGTAATGGGTGAGGATATTATAGAAGGTTTACATGAGGAATTAGGGAATTAATTTTTGATTTGGACACAACCTTAGTAATACCGTAAATATATCCTAGAATTCATGAACCATTTACCCCTCATCTTCCTAGAACCCAATAAATTTTTTGAATAATCTTAGAGGACATCCACCAAGATAAAATTTCATGGTCAAAGAATTGTAGACATGATAACTGGTGAAAAAAATATCCTCCTTTAACTGATGGAAATTAGACCTAGTATTTCCCTTTAGGCTGAAGGGAAACAGTATCTACATTACTTATTCCTCGCCTAGACCCCTTAGTGGAAGCTGTTGGACACTGTAATAGAAATCCCTAATGAAGTCAAAAGAGACTTCTCTAGGCATCCAATTAAATTTCGGTATCCAAGACAATATATATTGTTTAATTTCATAGTTTCGTGACATATGTGAGAGACTAATGCAAGAAGGGTTACTGAAAAAAACATAATGTACAAACTCTATCAGACTTTTCATCTCAAATATTTCATTTCTAAGTGGGTTTTCATTTAGAGGTGGTAGATTATTAATGTTTTGGTTCTCAAATTTTCAACTGACATCCATTTTGATCTTATCTTTGTTCTTTTTCAAGTATTTGAGGTGTTTTCCAATTTTGGGAAAAGCAGGTTCTAAGGTGCCATACATTGACCTTGAATGAATTCAGCAACAAGTTAAACATATTTTCATTGTAGTTTATTGATTTTTTAATCTTTATCTTTATAGTTTTTTTGTTTTCTAATTTCTACGCGTTTTAAAATTTTTGTTTTTTATAGATTTTTTTTGAATTTTTTTGTGTTCTATATTTTTTTATTTTTTTCTTGTTTTTTTAATATGTTAATTTTTTTTGTTTTTATAATTGGTTTCATGAACCTTACCTATAAATGGTTCCAAAATATGAAATGTTTGTCATTAATCAAGAAAAAATTTAAATTTATATAACCTAATTACTATAAGTGCAATGGTAATACAACTATCAACCCATAGGGAAGGATTAATGGTGTCATAATGACAAATAAAATACAAATAATTAGAAATTAAGAAAAAACCAATAGAAATTAAAATATGGGTGAAGGTGATGAAATTATGAAGAGAATGCAAGTTTGTGTGTGATAAAGAGAATGTGTGAGTAGGCCAATAGGAAATTTGAAAAATAACATGAGATAGTGAGATCAGCCAATATGATGGGAAGAGGGAAGTCGGTTAGTCGTCACTTAAAATGACTATTACTTTTCCATGCATTAGAATTTAAATATGTAGATCTCATTTGAGGGAGCTAACCAGATTATCATCTTGTAAACATTTTATATAAATGAACTCTATAGTTTATCAACTTTTGAGATTGTTCAATCACCAATTGGGAAGAATCACAAAATCACGGAGTTTAAAATTACAATTGAACTCATTTTGACCCTTTTCGTTGAGCATGATTCACACTTTAGTAAAATACTCATATTAAAGAAAATAAATATTTTGGAATTTATAATTATCATTTTCACTGATTCTTGATGTGTTTCAAACAAAAATTTCCTCTAAAAAATAAGAGAGAGACAGAGAGAGGGGGGAGTCATTCTAGTAGAAAAACATATATGAACAACACAAATCGGATTTAACTAGCCAGCTTATTCCCCGGAGGGAGATTAGCCACATATCTTGGTTAGAAACCATAGATTAAAAAAATTTAAAACAAAAGAGTTCAAGATAAATAAAAGTGAATAAAAATAGAGCAAGGAGAAAATAGTTCTATTTCTCCTTATTTGGTCACCGGGTACTCTAAATCTCTGATCTCTAGTCACTACTCTTAGTGATGGTGAATGAAATTTTGTCCCCAAGTCTCTCTCCCTTCGAATCAGGAAGTTGTGAAGAGTGGTTCCTTACTGATCCTCTTGATATGGATGATGTAGTCTCTTTGATCTGGAATTAAAAAAAATCAACGTCTCTTCCTCCCGCTTCTTGAGGAAGTGGTGGTTTTTTACTTACTGATAGTTCTTGAATAATCTCTATAAAGTCTCTCAAATGTATGTATAGTGAAAATGGAAAAAATGATTTCCCGTATTTTCTCCTACATTTGGAATCATCTAATACTTGTCACATGCTCTTTTCATAGCACAGATATTACTTATTCTAGCATCTATGTGGAACATTAACAACGATGCTTCTTCCTCTACTTTCACTCAAGATAGAATTACCTTAACTGCATGAAATTGTGTGAGCCTAAAAAGTCTTGTCACCCACTCCCCCAACACAATGACATGAGACACTAATAACAAAACAGAAAAATAGAAAACAAAAAATTAAGAAATTAAATTAAATTATTACTAAAGTTAAATAATTACAAAAGGAAATCATTTTAAATTTTAATACAAATTATAAATAAAATGTATACAACTAATTATTAATATTAACAAAATACATGTTATATAAAAGTATCTAATATTACTATTAATTTTATAAATTTATATTATGTAACAAATAAATAACAAATATAAGGGGGCTGGGTGACTGCCACAAGATTTATAATGACAAAATATTTAAAAAACATACTACCACGAAAAATGATTATTTTAACATTTATGCTTAAAATTGACAGCATTTAGGAATTTTTCAATTAAAAAACTATTTGGATATTAAAAACACAATAAAATACAAAAAATTGGTGTAGTAAAGAGTAATGAAAAACAATCACATAGAACTATCCAACACATAAAGGTTGTTTTTTTCTTAAACAAATGCAAGCTTTTTGACATTGTAAAATAGAAGGAAATGAATTATCTAACTCTGTTCAAAATGAGCATTCCAGACATTAAAAAAATACGCGTAGAATAAGTCAGTATTTTTAGAGAATGTGTTCATAAAAGGTCCTGCCTAGATTCAACAACCCACTAGAAATCAAGGGAACACAAATTCATTCACTATTAATAATTTTATTCCTTCTATATGAAATCACTTACTGACCAATTTAAAATTGAGTTCATGTTTAGAATCATGGACCGAAAACAGGTTAAATCAAGCGGAAATAAAACCTCAACCAACTGCACCTTCAATTTTCACTTTCTCTTAGCTTCTAAATAAGATTATTTTTTTACTTTTAAATCACCATATTAATAGAAAGAAAATGATCTTAAAACAAGTCAATTTTTCCCTTCTTCATCTAGGTTAAAAAATCACCTCACCTTAATAAAATTATTTTTCACTGCTCTGGACATTATTGTCCTTTCCATTTATTAATTTTTTATTCTTCCATATATATATTTTACCCATACATGTACATGTGCAGATCACGATGCAAATGAAATTATTGAAAATTAAATAGGGCTAACACACTGACTAAAAAATATATTTTTATTATTCAATAACTTTTGAGTAAAAAGTGAGAAACCATTCAGAACTCCACACAAAGTTTCTAGAGTATCAAAGATTAATCGTGTGATCTAATTGGTCCATTTTACTCTAATTTTGAATGACATCTATGATTACCATTTGAGTTGACTCTCTAAATTGATTAATATTGTTTATGAAAAGTTGAGTCCCTAGGTTCCTATAAAAATTTCTAGTTATCTATATTCTTGATCACAATTCTACAAAACCGTCTCATATCTCTCTCTTCCTTAGTTCCTAAACTAAATATCTACCATAACATTCTGATTCTTAACTCATCAATCACACACCCTCAACTATTTCAGAGTCAGTGCATCCCTAAAAATATAGTTGGTAGTTATCCACTATAAACGAAATAATTTATGTGAAAATTAAACCCAAATGACCCTTAGGATGTCAAAAACAATATGAAAAAAATGAAAAAATGACCATTTTTAAAACTACAACTTAAGGGGGGATTTGAAGTGGTAATAATGGACCCTCTTCACCACTATTAAAAGTCACGAATGTCCCCATTATTTTATCTCAAGGAGGGAGACATAATTAAGGGTTTCATTCGAATGGATTGGAAAATCTGCATAGAGAATGTTTTGCTCTAAGGGGAAGTAGGGAAGATCAAAAACATTATTTCCACACCAAAAATACATGAAAATAAAAACATATATAAAAAAGAATGTCCACTAACCACCACTAGCAAAGAAGTGATTTTTTTTAATAAGTATCATAACATGAATAGTGTATAAAATTGTAGCTGAATGAATATAAAAGCAATGGGTGCAAGAGGTTTCACCATTCATTTCAAATAATTTTTCAAAACTCTAGATTGTAAAAGCTAAGAACTCCTGAAAAAAAATTTAAAAACATTTTAAAATAAATCAAGGAGAATCCCCTACACATAATTCATAGCAGCATGATCTAAAAAGTAATGTATGATAAAAAAATTAAATTTGAAAATCATAACAAAACTTCCTTGAATACTGGAGCCTTGAGTATTTAATTTCATTCAAATGATCCACTTTTACAGCACTGAGTAATGTTATTTGGTTTGTCCTATCCATTTTCTACAAATTTTAGTAAATAAGAACAAAAATATAGAATTTAGAGTTCACAAAATATTAAACCAAGGATTGAGTCAAGGAGATGCTATCTAGATGATGCAGTGGGTTGCTTCCATGGTTTTCCTTTTCCAAGTTTCTATAAGAAGTAATATTCTCTTATAAGAGTAGGATTTGTGACACCAAAAAACATGAATAACATCCAACTGGAGAATAAAGTTTTAGGAGTTATCTTTATTGAAAAATAGAAATTAATGGAAAACAAAAAAACAACCTTGGGTTAGCTCTGAGGATATAATGAGTTTAAAGTCATTTGTTAGACTTGGGAACAAATCATTCCTTGCGCAAAAAAAATTATATCCAACCCCTTTATATTACTTTAAAATAAATGTTTGATCACCTAATAATTGACTAAAAATTTCCCATTTTCTTCCCCTAATAGCTCCATGACTTCATTAACCAAAACACTCATAATAGTGAAAGGCCCTTACCACATGGTCTTCAACTTTCCTCAAAAAAGTTGATGTCTAGAACTGAAATGCAGGACCCTATGACCAACCTTGAAATAACTATTATAGATTATTGAATTTGGAAAATATTTTTTTCTCTATTTTTAAGTTTCATCTTTCTCATAGGATTCTGTCATAATATCCTCCATCTCAATAATATCTAACATCATTCCCTCACTAGCAGATTTGATGTCAATGTTCTAGGACTTCACTACCCAATAGGCCTTTTGATAAAATTCAACCAGAAACATTCTATGTTTTACCATAGATAATGTTGTATAGAGACATCCTTATCTGAATCTTGTAACAATTCCTTTAGTCCCATAGATCCTCATCCATCTTTACTGACCAAAATTTTCTAGAGCTAGAAACAATCTACTCTAAAATCCAGTTTAACTCTTTGTTTGATAGTTATGTCTGCCCACTATATTATGGGTGATAGGTGGAGTCTTTTCTATGAGACCATATATATTTCTCCATAAAATTCTGAAAATTATAATCTATGAAGTTATTTACATTATCTTAAATGAATTATCTAGGCACTCTAAACGTAGATAAAGTATTTCTGTTGATAAGAGTCACCACACTAGCAGAAAAAGTGTAAGGTAGAGACATTTCTTTAACCCACATAGACACATAGTCCACAGTAACTACAATATTCTCTTTCCCATAAGAAGATGGGGAGGGTCCCATGAAGTCTGACTACTATAATTAAAAAATTTCAACCTCCAAATTTTCTTTTTTTTTGAGGTAGGTTATACCTTCTTACTACATTTACCTGCATCTGACATTTGTAAAGTCCATTGACCAGACATCTAGAATCTTTAAACAATGTTGGCTAGTAGAAACCTACCTTTAAAACCATTTGAGAAGTCCTCCCTCCTTCATGGTGGCCATCCCAAGGTTATTACTGACAAGTCTTATATATGGGTATCATTTCTTTCTCAGAAAACATCTCCTCAAAATACCACCAGCACATCTCCTAAAAAAAGAGAATTATTCCAAAAATAACATTTCAATTCCAATATAAACCTGTTTATTTGGTTATTTTAGTGGTCCTTGGGGATGACACCAATAGCTTGAAAATTGGAAATTTCTACAAACAATGAAGACTGCTACATAGAATCAATAAACCACTGTTCATCAGGAAATGAGGTATTCATCTATCTTGGTTCCTCATTTAGAGTGTTGGGAAGCCTAGACAAGTGATCTTACACAACATTTTTCAGCCCCTTATTATCCTTAGTTACTAATTCAAACATCTACAATTAGAGGTTCCAACTCATGGGCTTGGGTTTTGAATCATTCTTATCTATTAAGTACTTGAAAGTTGTATGTCCATTAAAAATGAAAACTCTGGACCCTATCAAGTAATATTAAATTTTTTTCAAAGAAAACATCACATAATCACACTCTTTTTATATGG
Organism: Viscum album; assembly: GCA_963277665.1. NCBI lineage: Eukaryota > Viridiplantae > Streptophyta > Magnoliopsida > Santalales > Viscaceae > Viscum > Viscum album. Next base: position 69,534,249 of record OY728134.1, read on the forward strand.
GGGAATAATTATTTTGATCATCATATAGTAACTTTCTAGCATAGTATATGACATATAACTTCATATCCTTCCACTTCCATAAAACTACACCTATTTTTAGGTGTCTAGTATCACACATTAACTCAAATGGGAGATTAAAGTCTAGGGAAGTGATCACTGGTAAAATAGATATCTTAACCTTAATCAGATAAAAGGACTCTAGACATTTCTCATAAAAAAAGGATTATACTTAACCATTTGTGAGAATAAGGGCATAATCCTATTATAACAATCCTTAATAAATCTCCTATAAAACTAAGAATTTTCCAATAAAGTTATTCCCTTGACATTTTCAGGTGTGGAAAACTTTTGGATAACCTAAAATGTGGAATTATCAACTTCCAGACCCTTATTAGAAACTTTATGTCCCAACACAATGCACTTAGGTACCATTAGATGGAACTTTTCCAAACATTGGACTATATTTTTCTCTTGGAATATATCCAAAATAATTTCCAAATATTCAAGATACTTTAAAATTTCTCCCTGCCATGGAAAAATCATCCATTATAACTTCAATTATTCCTTTAATAATGTGTGATATTATGGCCACCATGCATCTCTCAAATGTGTTTGGTGAACCACACAAACCAAAGGAAATCCATCGGTAGGTGAATTTCCTAAATGTATAGGTGAAGGTGGTCTTCTCATGTTCTATAAGAGAAATGGAAATCCAGTAATAACTATAGTAAACATCAAGATAATAGAAGTTTTCATTTTCTGCCAACCTCTCCAAAATTTTGTCAAAAAATGGAATGGGAAAATGGCCCTTCCTTGCAAAAGAATTCAATTTACTATAGTCAATATAAGACCTCAATTTATTCACAAGTCTTGTTTGCATTTTCGCTTTTTTTGTGACTACAATCCCAAAACTCTTTTTGGGAAGAACTGGATAATACTTACCCCGGGACTATCATAGATAGGAAATATGATTCCATTATCCATCAATATGAAAAATCCTTCCCAGACCACTTCCTTTATGTGTGGATTTAGTATCCTTGGGATTCCACTCTTTGTTTAGACTCAGGTTCCATTTGTATTTTATTCATAAAGAATGATATATTGATACCCTTTATGTAATTAATTATACAACTAGTTAAAAAAATTTACTTCAACAAAACACTCATAAGTATTTTCTCTTGATTTCCCTCCAACATAGATTAGACGATCATTGGATGTGTGGATGCCTCCCATAAAAAAAGAATATTTCAGATGGACATGGTGGGGATTGAGCACTATAATGGTTGGTGATTTTCTTGATAAAAGACATGTGGGACTAGGTGGACCAAGTTATTCCTACTAACTCTTGAAGAAGGCAGTGTAGAAGGCTTCCTCCTCATCACTATTACCTCTAGAAAAAATTTCATCCAACTGAGACACTTCTCTTGGGGATAGAATTTTATCTAACGAAAAATCAACCAGATATTCCAAAAACTCCACATTAAACTCATCAATAGGATCCTTCTCTTTACTTTATCTAATCCCCATGCAACTTGAAAAAAATATCTTAGGTTCACCATTAATCTCCTCTAGTATCCCTAAAAACACTTCTTCCTCCTCATCAATAGAACCTTCATCAACTAACAACTTGTATTCGGTAAATATTGGTTGGGTGGGTTCTTTAATTTTCTGGAGTGCATTGAACTCCTATTTTTTTAACCCTTGATGAAGATTAACTTACCCTTATAGGTATCTATCAAAGCTCTCTCTATGTCCTGGAAGGGTCAACCAGGGATGATAGTTTTCTCCTTGTCGTACACTATACCTAAAGTTAGAAAGCCAGTAGAAAAAAGTGATTACCAACTCTCACTAGAAAATCATCTACCCAACCTACTATATGAGTGACTGGTCAAATAGAAATCATTATCACAACAGTAGTGGGTTAGGTAACTCCTAATCTCATGTTTTTAAATAGAGATAGTGGGATTAGAATTATGCTAACTCAAAGATCACATAACTAGTTGAACTTTCTTCATTTATCCTCAAAAGTAAAAATAATAACAAATCTCTATGGGTCCTGAAGCTTAGTATATATCCTATTTTTCAACACTACACTACACTCCTCTGTTAGACTATAAGTGGAAAAATCTTTCAGAGTCTTTTTGTTTCAGTATATTTTCTTCAGATATTTTATGTATGATGGGATTTTTTTCAAGGATTTAATGAATGGGATTCCAATTTTAGTCATTCTAACCACTTTGAAAATTTTCAGCAACTTAGAATCATGGGTTTCATTTTTTATTTATTGTGGAAAAGGGATAAGAGGAGTAATGTTTCCAATAACTGAGGATATCCCATCATCATATTATTCAATCTTCTAATTTTATTTTATTTTTTTAATCCCTTTTGTTTGTGCTTTTTAATTGGAAGAGTAAGAAGGATATGGTTTACAGTGATGCTTTCCAAATTTCCAATTCCATCATTTTCTAAATTTGAATTTTCAATTTCATCCATTTTTTTATTTTTAGTAATTTAGGGTTCCTTCTTTGGTTCTTGGTGGGTTTGGAGACCACATATGGTGGCCAAATCCATTTAATTTCCCCAAGGGATGGCTTTAGTGGTACATGGAATCATTTATCTGTCTCCACTTCCAATAAATGTATCTAAATTCCACATTTGAATTTCCCAATTTTTCATTCTGGCATCCATTTGTACTTTTTCAAAATTATTTTTGATCTTTTGTTCATAAGATCTTCCTAAAAACTGTTGAAACATACCCCTCACTTTATCTTGTGAATTGGATGAATCATCATTGGGTTAGGTTTAGGATTGGAACTACTGTTTAATAGTCTACTGGAAACTAGGAGGGGTAGTAGGTCTAAGGAATCCCTTATCACTTCAAGAACGATTCAGTTGTTTCCTATACCTATGATTTTAGGTATTTAAAAATGTATATTTCATAGGTTTCATCCTAGTACCATATTTAGAAAAACTTTCTTTCTCAAGAGTCTGTGTAGGAAAATCAATATTTTGAAAACATGTTTGTGAGTGCCCATATGTGCCACAATGGTAGAATTTCTCCCTAAGTTTGTTATCAATGATATTCTTGAAAAACCCAACAACTTGGGATTCAGCTTATGGGATATGGGTGAGTTTCTTTCTAACAATGGTTATTCTACTAGTACATTAATAATGATTATTTTGTGCCAAAGTGTTAAGAATCTATTTCAGATCCTCAGCAGTTCTATCACTAATGTTTCCTCAAAGAAATTAATCTGCCAAGGTTTGGTGATAAGGGGTGAGCCTGTTATATAATGTATCCATGAGGAATTGGGTAGTGAATTAATGATTTGGAAATTATATCATTAATAACATAAATCTATATGAGGCTTCATGAAAAAATTCCCCTTCATCTTGCAAGTACCCAAGGATTTTGTGCCTAATCACGAAGTTCAATCTCCTTGGTTAAAATTTCATAGTGCAAGAAGTATATACTTGATCCTAAGTGACAAAATTTCCTCCTCTAATTGTTGGAACCATGACCTATCATTTCCCTTGAGGAAGAAGGGGAGCTCTATCAACATTAATTATTCCTCAGTCATACATCTCAGTGGAAGCTGATGGGTTCTACAATAGAAATACTTAATTAAGTCAATAGAGTCTTCACTAGGCATCCCATTAAAATATGGTTACTGAGACAACATAGAATATTTAATTTCATAGTTTTGGGATATATGTAAGAGACTAATTGAATAAGGCTTACTGGAAATATCAAGTAGTATGAACTCTGTTAAACTATGCCTCTCAAAAATATCATTTCCATGTGGGTATGCATTTAAATGTGGCTGATTGTTCATGTTTTGGTTCTCAGTATCTCAATTGACCTAAATTTTATTTTTCACATTTTTCTTTTTCAAGTCTTTGAGTTGTTTTTCAATTTCTAGAAATGTAGGTTCTATGGTCTTGGACATTTACCTTGTTTGCATACAAAAAAAGTTGAACATATTTTTTTTGGAATTTTACTGATGTTTTTTGCAATCTTTTTCATTAAATTTATTTTATGTTTTGGATTTTTAATTAGTTTTTGAGTTTCTATTTTTTATAGTTATTTTTTTGATGTTTTTGGGTTTTATGTTTTTTTAAAAAAAATCATGTTTTTATAAAGTTTTAATTTTTTTTTATCATTGGTCATGCACACCTTTTCTGTAAATGGTTCCAAAATTTTATATGATCATTTTTCACTACATGAAAATTTATATTTATAAAACCTAATTACTAATAAGGCAGTGGTAATACTGGTGTCAATCAACAAGGACTGATGGTGTACTAATGTCCAAAATCAAACAAAAAAAAACAATGGATATAGTGGTGGAAGGTGATGAAATTGTGAGGTGAATGAAGGTTTTTCTGTGAGGGAATGAATGTGTTAGAAGACCTGTAGGAAATAAAAATAACTAAAAAAGATAGTGAGATCAACCAGTATGGTGGGAAGGGGGAAGTTGACTGGTTAGCAACTAAAATGATTTTCCTTGTCCATGCATTAGAATTTAAATATCTGGATATCATTAAACAGAGAAGAAAATATTTTTATCCAGTAATCTTGTGATAGAACAGACCTGAATAGTTTATCAAATTGTAGAGATAGTTTAATCACCAATTGGGAATAATCATAATATCATTGATTTCAAAATATCAGTTGAATCCAGTGTGCCTCTCTCCTTTTAGTATGATTCAACTTTTTGTAAAATTCTCTGATTAAAGAAAATTAAGATTATAGAATTAATCAATAACATTTTTCACTGATTCCTAATGTTTTTCAAACAAAATGATTATTTTAAAAATAACAGAGTGAGGGAAAGAGAGGCATTCCATCATAAAAAAACATACATGAGAAAAGAAAATCATATTTAGCTGGATAGATTATTTCACCATGGGATATTATCCGCATGTCTTGGTTGTAATCAACATATTAATAGAATTTAAAACAAAATTGTTCATGTAATATAAAATTTCTAAAAACAGAGCAATGATAACAGTGTTTTCTCTCCACCTACATGATCTCCATGTACTCTAAATCTCAGATCTCTGAGAAATTCTCCTATTGATCGTAAATGGAATGGTGTCTCCAATTCTCCCACCTTGGGAATCTAGAGGTGGTGAAGAGTGGGGATCCTCTAATCACCTTGATCAGGAAGAATTATTCTCCTTGATCTAGAAGTAAAAAATTTTAAGACTCTTCCTCCTACTTCTTGATGAAGTGGTAGTCTCTTATTTCCTAATGACTCTCAAATAATCTATGGGAAGACTCTCTAATTTTTGTGTATTGAAAATGGAAAAAAATCTCCCTTGTAACACCCTACCCCTACCTCATGCTCTTGTGAATTAGGTGAGATGCTACAGGGCCTTAAGTGGCATTCCCAAGGTGCCAAAAGGTTGGAAATAAATTTCTAGGGCTTCAAGAATAAATTGGGGAACGATTTAACCATGAGATAAACAAACCAACCTAACAATACATTACCATAAAACTACATAATGAATGTTAAAATTGAAACCTTAACCACATGTTATCAAAAGAAAACAAATCTATTCCATAAAAATTCTCAAAAACCAATACAACAAAACCCTAATAAAACAAATTAAGAGTACCAAGAAGAAGACTAAACAAGATACCCAAAGTAAACCAAGATATTATCTACTACTCCATAATAAGATCCATGATCCAAGAACCACCAAATTACCCAATCATCATGAAGAATATCTTGAAAAAATTAAATTCTTTACTCTTACTTGTGTCCCAAAATACAACATCTACAAAAGAACCAAAGTGACAAAGAAGAGTTGAGTAATAATACTCCGTTGGATTTCCCCAAATGGTTTCCCCACACACACCACTAGGATAAAACTATTTTCATAACTATATAAAAAAATTTATATAAAACAAAAAATAGTGCAACAATTACCACAAGCCAAACCCACCCTTACCAAGACACCTTTACCCATACCCACACAAATTGAGATAAAGACAAAAAATCCTCCCACAATAAATCTCACTATTTCACATTAGCATAATAATTTTCTTATTTTATAGTAACACACAACAAGAAAAACAACCAAGTAATAACTTCCCATCCAATGTTGATTACTACTTTTCCAAACTAGTGGTACTTCCCAACCACTTATCCATAATGGTGGCCCTTCCATCCACTTCCATCACACTTTATATTGATAATTCCCAACCACTTCACACAAAAATCAATACAATCCATAATACATGAACAACTAATAAACATAAATCACACCAAGACCACACCTTATGTGCAAAACCATTCCCAACACATGATAATCACTTCAATAAATAACTCATTTATTGAAAAAAATCCTTTAAACATTTTACATTCCAAACTGTATTTCAATAAAAACCATTCTTATTGAAAGAAAATTTTCCAAATCATTTTCATAAACAAAACCAAGAAACAAATTTTAAAATCCACATTAAAAATCACACAACAATCCCCTTTTGCAACAATAACTCATTTCACCAAAAATCCCCAAATCATCACCTAATGGGTTTCCACCAAGACATTCACATCATATTACAAATTAATTTCAATAAAAACAAACTATTTGTAAACAAGGCCCTAGGTTATATCAAAGTGGAGTCGATATAGAATCCACCTACCTTTATCATTTTGGTGAAATCGATCTACAACAAAATACACCACCAATCCAGACAAATTCTCCACCAAAACCACTCTAGATCTCATTACGTATCATCAAAAATTCTTAAAATCACCACCCAAGGAAATTACAACCCTAGATCTATATTCAATGGATTTATATCTATAAAACCAAGAGAGGGAAGAGAGAAGATCGTGGGGAAATCACAATGAAACCAAATTATAAAACATACCTGAGATGAACCACCTTCAAAACCCTAAGAATACCTTTATATTTTCTTCCAAATTGGGTGGGAGATCCCCTCTAGGCCTTGTGATCAATGAATCCCACTTAGGGTTCATATGGGAGAAGAAATGGGTGGGTTCAAGAAAATCTCAACTTACCCTATCTTAAAAATCATTTTTAAAGTGTCCCATGATTAGTTCTCACGGTTTGACAAACTTTGTGCTAACCGTGTAGGTGCTACTATCTGAATAGTGGCATATCGCATAGTTATTTGGGATTCTGGTATGGTTCCCCCTAACTGTGCTCAAACCATGTAGTCTGAAAAGGCCTCCAAACATTTCCAAAACCATTCCAAACTCTCTAAAACACTCCCCAACCCCATCATACAGATAAAAAGGTATAATGAAGGGTCACATATCTCAAAATGGGGTATTTAAATTCTCCCCACAATTGTATTTTCCATCTTCTAAAATTAGAGAACCAACTCTTTTTTAAAAGATCTCAAGCCATTGTCCTGCCATCTCCTTATCCTTCTCCTTATTCTCCTACTGAATTGGACCATTTTTTCACAAAACACGAACTAAACTAATGCACTTCCCACATAAGACATTATCTTGGATATCCACAATTCGTACTCGCATGTGCTCAAATAAAGCATCAATCTCCAGCCTAACTCGATCCCATCAAATCACATGGTCATGATCCGGATTTTACTTTTTCAACATCAAGATATGAAAAACATTGTGCACCACACTAAACCGTGCTAGAAAATATAGATGATAATCCATCTCTCCAATCCACTCAAGTGTCTCAAAAGTACCAATAAACCGTGGAGATGACATACTCGACTTTCCAAACCAATGATATCCCATTCTAGGAGAGATTCTTAGAAATACATTATCACCCACCTAGAATGACAATGGTTTTTGATGATGGTCTGCATATGATTTCTATAAAATTTGATCCATCCCTATACTCTTTCTAATCAACATGTTATTCTCCCTAGTCTCTAGGACAAGGCTCAGTCCAATCATTGAATTTTCACCCATTTCCTATCAATATAGTGGAGAACAACTAAAACGCCCATACAATTCATCAAACAGAGCAATATGTATTGAAGCCTAATAACTATTATTATGGGATTACTCCACCATGGTAAGAGTTCCTCCAATGAACCACCAAAATTAATCACACAAGACCTTATAATATCCTCCAAATATTTTATGGTCCTCTCGGATTGGACATCAATCTGAGGATGATACGCTGTGATCATTGGCAATTGTGTCCCAAGGGACTTCTATAAGGATTTTAAAAAATAAGATGTAAACCTTGGATATCTATCTGATACAATCAAAACAGGAACACCATGTCTCTTTACCACTTTATATATGTATATTTTGAACATATCCTCCACCATATGACATTCACAATTTTGGATAAATGGGCCGACATTGTGAGATGGTCCACAATCTCCCATATGGAATCGTGTTTCATGACCGTTCACGGAATAATGGTCAAAAAATCCATATCTATTCATTCTCACTACCACGTTGGAATAGGAAAATTGTGCAACATTTCTATTGTCCTCTAATGCACTACATTGACTGGAAAATAAGTCAAGCATCTTGAAACAAACTCGAACACATCACTTTTCATACCTCCTCACAAAGAACTACACTTTTAATGCATTATACATATTATTAATTACTGGGTGGAAAGCCCACTTTAAATAATGATAATCCCTAAGAATATCCTTTTGGAAAGCTAAGGGTACCTCCATCTAATTCTGAAAACACAAAACAAAATTCCCATTTAGTTCACACCCCTCGATGGTCTCCCCATCATTGAGTTTCTACCTCATCAGTATACACTTGAAATACGATGTATGTGCCTCTGTAACCATTCCTACCATGTAAAGAACCAATGAAACAAGAAAGAAGACCACTCTTTCACCCCATTCCTCACATTCCTATGGCATTCCAACTATGACCGACATCAACCGCCACTGATCTGATGCATGTTTCACCACCTGAGCATATTATTTTCTACTTAATTCACCCGCCATCGAATTTCTCTTACCGGCGTGTACATTATGTCAAAATCAAACATATAGATATACTTCATCCAACTTTGTTGCCTCAAGTTAAAATGTCTTTGTGAGAAAATATTCTTTAAAATATTATGATCTATAAACACCATGATTTCTCATTGATGAGATAATGACGCCACATTTTCAAACCATAAACCACTACTGCCAAATGCAAATCATGTGTTGGGTAGTTCTTCTCATGTAACCTCAACTTCGAAGAGCCATATGCAAACATGTGACCCCCCTACAATAGAACACACTCCATCACTGATCCTGATTCATCGAAATACACCATGTACCCTTTCCTATGTTCAGGAAAATAAAAGATTGGTACTGATGTAAGGCAACCCTTTTGCTCTTCAAAACATTTCTGACACTGATCATCCCTGTGAAATGAAGAATTCTTCCTTGTCAAAGCTGTCATCAGTGATGCCAATCATGTGAAATCACAAACAAAATGTCTATAATAGCCAGCTAGACCAAATAAGCTCAGTATCTCAAAAACATTACTTGGTGGTTTTTATTATATAATAGCCCATATCTTGTACTGATCAACTAAAAACCCTTCTTAGAAATAACATGGTCATGAAAACGATCCTCTGGTATCCAAAACTAACACTTTGACAATTTGGCATACTACTGATGATCCCTCAATATCCCCAACACTATCACCAAGTGTTTCTCATGCTCCACCCTTATTCTCAAATACAATAGTATATCATCAACAAACACTACCAAAAAAGTATCAAAATATCAATGAAATATATGATTCATCATTTCCATAACATTATTGGTGCATTCATTTGACCAAAGGCCATAACCACATACATGAAATGTTCATATATACATCTGAACGATGTTTTGGGAATATACTCAATCCTCACCTATAATTGATGATATCCTGACCTCGATTTAATCTTGGAGAACCACTAAGATCCCCTCAACTATTCAAACAAACCATCAGTGTGTGGAACTCGATATCAGTTCTTTATCGTAACCTGATTATGTCTACGATAATCCACACTGATCCATAAAGTTCCATATAAGTTTTTAACAATCAAAAACAACACTTCCCATATAGATGTGCTAGTCCAGATAAACCCTTTTTCTCTAACTCTTCCAACAACAATTTTAATTCCCACAATTATGTTGGTGCCATCCAGTAAGATGTAAGTGAGATAGGACTGGTATCTAGGAGGATATCAATCATAAACCCCACTTCCCTCATGGGTGGAAACCCATATAATTCTTCAGGAAAGACATTCACAAACTGATCAAAATTGTTAGAAAACCCATCTACTCAAATAGTTACACTAATGCAATCAACTATCCCTCTAACTGGTACAATATCATGCCAATAGTTGGTGGAAATAAATCCTTTGCACCCAGCTTTAAATTCTTCTCTCCTCTAAAGAGCTGTTCAACACCATCCTCCATGGTAAAACTAACTATTCATGTATACAAATCTATGTGATCCTTAAACATTTCCAACCAATACATTCCTAGGATTATAGAATAATAATACATCTCAATCACTATGAAATCCCACATCAATTCAATTTTGTCGACAACAAAGCAATACTCTCTACATAATAAGGATTGGCACTCTATTTGACCTAGAGTAGATTGAAGTTTTAAAAATAAAGTCATCATTTTCACAGTTAAACCTACTAAACTAAGTAGACTGGAAGAAGTAAAAGAATTGGAAGCTCCCATATCAAAAAAATGTTGCATCAACATGTAATTTAAAAGAATCATATCTCACACCACTGATGGTCCCGACTGATCATCCATCACAACCTGTTTAGCTCCAAACAACTACTTACTTACCACACTCTGCTCATTTTTACCATGATGTGGTATCATGGTTATAACGACCCATACATTACATACATTGTTAATACTTCAAAATTGAAGTACACTTTTTACAACATATAACAAAACCATTAATGGACCGTATAGGTATAATGTCTTTAGAAACCGGGAAACATAAACAACAGGTTCATAAATCATCTACGTTGTCTCCCATTTATTTCATCGTATCTAGAGTCCCTTTTTGGAATATCCTACTTAATAAACTTCTTCCTGACCTGGGGAATGAAATCATATAGAAGGATGATCTCAAATGCTCAGTAAGGGTAAACAAAAGAAATATCAATCACATCATATTCATAAGAACATATCATTTGGAAATCTTAACCTGAAAAAGAGATCATAAATTCATAACATTGGATAAATAATAGTAGTGAAATGTAATCCCAATAATTATAACATAAAACATGAAACTTTGTGGAATACACACATAATCATAGAGAATCATTTCTTAGTAGTCAAGACTCATTTCCAAGACTATCTTAGTGGACAAAGTTCATTTCTGAACCGAGTTCACTCCTCATTTCAGTCGTGTTTCACTGAACCGGATTAACCTGCCATTCCAACCATGTCTATCTCATGAGATATAAATCATTACCCAATGAATTGGAGGGAGATATAGGTCCCACACATCTCATAATGATACCATTCTTATGTGTGCCACAAATCACAAATCATACATCATAGCATAACCCATGTAATAAAAATGGGATTCTTAATCATCATTCCATCATAAAACAATTCATATAAGTTAATGGAATTCATAAAAATAATTCCATCACAACATAATCGAATCAATGTAATAATAGGGATAGAAACAGAACCCTACATTATCTTAAATGGAAAATAATTTTGATAAAACACTTGAACTCCATTCTTGAGGAAAATATCCTTTCTACTTCAAAAACATTTTCCTTTCTTAACATGTCATACAATTTTAAAATAAAAGAAGTTGATTAAAAATAAACTTGAAAACTTGTAAAGGAATCTTATTGGAAATAATGTTTTAAAAACCCATTCATGCTGTATAAGTGAAAAAAACATTCTTCTCGTACTTTTTTCAGAAAAGTCAAAAAGTACCTCGTACGAAAAACAACAAAATATTCCTTTCATATCTTTTACTAAAAACTCACTGAAGGGTAAAATTGGATTTAAAAAATTGTAGCTGGATGGAAATAATATTACATATTGAGAAAACATGTATGTGGATGTTAAAATACACCCCATTAAATACCAAAGTATAAACAATCTTCGATAAAAATGAGATTGTGATATTTTCCCTTACCTTAGGTCTGATTTGCTTTGTAAGTGTCCGAACCTCCTGTATAATGATTTAGATAATGTCATTTACTTATTCCAAAATCATACGTATTTTTATGATATCATATATGGTCATATTATTATCTTTTAATTAGTAATATTTCATTGTTACTTGTTATTTGGGTGTTTATTGCTTTTTGTTCTTATGCGTGTTTTGTAGAAAAAATTCTTATTCTTCTTTTTAGGTTGTAGATACCTCATTTCCAGAATGGTATTAGTGTAATAAATATCATATTTATTCACTCAATTCATTTATGTAATCATTATGCAATGAAAATCATGTAGAACGAGTCACATCACATCGTGGAGACGGTATTCCGTACATAGGCACGAGCGATGATATCGTTCCGATGATCGTGGAATTGTATTGGAGTGTATGTATACTAATTCAGAATCAATATCACTTTAAAATAATCATATATAGTTATTATTTACACCATTATACCCATCCAAGTAAGGTGGTGGTGGAAAATAGATTACACCACGGTGTGGAGACAGTATTCCGTACGTACGCACACGCAGTGATTTCGTTTTCCGTAGGATGGATAGATGGTGAAATAGGGTTGTTTAATACTTATAATAACATATCAGTATATGAGTGATATTGATTTTATTACTTCATAATGAAACAACTATATAATAAGAAGTCTAAGAAGAAATAAAGTTGAAAGAATCAGTAACGGACATTACCTCTTCTTTAAAGCGCCTCCTTGAGACCTCCTCTTAGGGAACTAAAATTGGACTTTGAAGAAGATCAAGAACTCTAGGATGTTTTATAGGGAAGTGGAGAAGAGAATTTGGGAGGGTTTGGCCGAGCTTGAAGGCTCAAAGTGGTGTGAGGAAGAGAGGGAAAAGGTGCCCTTTTATAAGGGAGGAGAGGGGCACCTTTGGAAAAACTAAAAATATTATTTTATTATAAAGTCATATTCGGTTTTTAGTAGCTCCAAATTGATTTATTTCTTATCCAAGGTGGGGATGGGTCGAAATCCTATCGTCCAATAGATTTTATACAAGTTTAGGTTTCTATTTTAACCTTATCATTTAGGATTAACTTTAAGGTAGATAATTTAACTTTTACTATGTCTTCTTATTTTCTTACACTATAAGGTTAATAAAATTAATATAACAAGCCAAATGAACCCCAAGTTGTTTATCATTAATATATATAACCTTATCTAAGTAATTTGGCCGAACCTTAGATTTTTAGGAATAAAATAACAATTAATTATATAATATTTGTTTTAAAAACTATTTTATGTCAATTTTGATACTATTTGGTAATTGATTTTTGTGAAACTCATAACAGAAAGATTAGTTCAAAAAGATTTAGTTAAATCAGTACTAATATGTAATATTTACCTAGAAAATTATTGGAATTTATAAAAAGTCTCAAATTACATTTATTTTGGTATTTATAACAACAATTATGTCAATATTTCATTAATAAGATAATTACTGCATCATCATTGTGTCATACATAAATTAAATTATTTAATGTCTAAAAATTACAAATAAAATCCCATTATGTATGAAATCGTTTTATCTTTATAATTAATAATTATAGTAGAATTTATCTAATGTATATCCCTATACTAAAAATTATTTACTTATTAACCTTTTAGTTTATCTATTTTAACCCTTCTTTAAATAAATTAATATTAAATGTCCCAATCTAATCCAAGTGGGCCTAAATGGTAATATTTTATTAATAAGGTTGTTTTTGGTCGAATTAAACTTATCCAATAGAATTAGGACATGTTTTAGGGTAATAATAATATCATTTTTACCCTTAATTACCCTATTTACTTTTAACCGTGGTAAAAAAAGTAAAAAGTTACTATTCACAAAAAATTATTTTCATCTCATTGAACCAAATTTTAGTCCTTCATATTAACTATGTCTCATTGATTTTTTAAATTCCACTCATATAAATGGTAAAATTATGTTTTATGTGAATTTGAAAATTCTCCTAGGAGGTTGGTAAAAGACGGTGAAAAGTTTGATAAAATTTTTATATATCTAAATTTATTATAAAATGACTCCAATGAATTGCATTGAACTTATATAGGTATTATGTATCAATTTTGACCTAAAATAAATTTAACTAAAAATAATAATTATTTAAATAAAGAGTCGGTTTTTAAATAGTAACCTAGTGTTTTCACTATTCATCAAAAATTGAAAGTTTTTAGAAAAATACCAAAATTTCACCCTTGGCTAATTTCGATATTCCGAATCCAAAAAATGAAGTCCATTTTGAAAGATAAAATTTCCAAAATTTCAAAAAGTGGGTATTACTATTCATAACGGCTAGTTTTACTAATATTTTAATAGCATATCGTTGTTTTGTGAAACTTGGTATTGCGTACAATGCAAACTATCAAGGAAGGTCGCGATTGCGTGTAAAGCAAGCCAAGCTAGTGTTGTTTGTAGTGAAAGATTTCTTTGATGATTTATATAACATAAAAACAAAATATTTCTCATAAAAGTCTCAGGTGTTACATTCTACACCTCTTAAAATGAATTTCTCCCTCGAAATTCGTCACTTTGTAACAAACAGATGAGGATACCTCTCCCTCATCATATCCTCAAGCTCCCATGTAGCTTTTTCTAATTGGTGGTTCCTCTATAAAGCTTTCACCAAGCGAGTGGTCTTGTTCCGTAAGACTTTTTCACTATGATCGAGAATCTCTATCAGTTGTTCTTCATAAGAAAGATCTTGCTCTAGTGGTACGACTTCTGATCTGAGTACATGTGAAGGATCTAGTATGTACTTTCTCAGGAGAGATACATGGAACAAATCGTGAACTTGAGAGAGATTTGGTGGAAGCACCAATCGGTAAGCTAACTTCCCAACATGATCTAGTATTTCAAAAGTACCGATATATTTAGGGCTCAGCTTTCCCTTCTTCCCAAATCTCATTAATCTCTTCCAAGGAGATATTCGTAAGAACACTTTGTCGCCCACTTCAAACTCTAGGTCTTTTATTCGGTTGTCGGCATAACTTTTTTGTCGAATCTGAGCTGCTCTTATGTGTTGTTGAATAGATCTGACCTTTTCTTCCATCTCATCAAAAAGATCAGGTCCTAATAGCTTTCTTTCCCAAACTTCATCCCAGCAAGTTGGAGTCCTGTATTTCTTTCCATAGAGAGCTTCATAAGGAGCCATTTGAATACTGGAGTGAAAGCTATTATTATAAGAAAATTCCACCAAAGGTAGGTGCTGATCCCAACCACCTTCGAAATCCATAGATCAAGCTCTCAACATATCTTCTAGAGTTTGAATTGTCCTCTCAGACTGACCGTCTGTCTGAGGATGATAATAATTGCTGAAACTCAACTCTGTATCCAGAGTATGGTAAATACTTTTCCAGAACATCGAAGTAAACCTCAGATCCCAATCAGATATAATAGAAACTGGTACTACATGCAATCTTACCACTTCCTTTACATATATCCTGGAAAACTGATCTAGAGGGAAATCCTCTCTAATAGCAATGAAGTGTGCAGACTTTGTAAGACGATCAACTATGACCCAGATAGCATTATTTCCTTTGGATGTTTTAGGAAGTCCGGTGACAAAGTCCATAGTGATGTTTTCCCATTTCCATTCTGGTATGTGTAATGGTTGTAACATTCCCTTAGACTTTTGTCTCTCAGCATTAACTTGCTGACAAACCAAACATCGAGAGACTTATTCAGCATCATTTCTTTTCATACAATCCCACCAAAAGTACTCTTTTAGGTCCCTATACATCTTCATGCTTCTAGGATGAATAGAGAATGAAGAACTATGAGCCTCATCCAGCTGCTCCTTCTTTAATTCTGGTATGGGAGTAACACAAACCCGATTCCTGAACTTTATTATCCCATCACAATCAAGGTTGAATTCAGGAACATTTCTCACCTTCTTTTGTAACTCTACATCTTCTTTATGTGCCTCTTTAATCTTCACATGTATAGATGGTCGAACATTCATTTGAGAAAGATACGATTTTTACCCTTCCATTATAATTCCAAGATCCATCCTTTGTAAATCCATAAATATTGGATCTTTTGTGATCCTCATCATGGATAAGCTAGCATGGTCTTGTCGACTTAATGCATCGACCATCTTGTTTGCTTTCCCAGGGTGGTAATGAATTGAGCAGTCGTAATCCTTAATCAGCTCCAACCATCTTCTTTGCCGCATATTCAGCTCCTTCTGTGTGAAAATATACTTTAAACTTTTATGATCAGTATAAATGTCACACCTTTCTCCGTAAAGATAATGCCTCCAAATATTTAATGAAAACATTACCGCAGCTAACTCCAAATCATGATTTGGGTAATTTTTCTCATGGATTTTCAACTGTCGTGAGGCATAAGCTCTCACCATATCATTTTGCATAATAACACACCACATCCCCGTCTTGGATGCATCACTATAGATCACAAACCTTTCTCCACTACAAGGCAATGTGAGCACAGGTGCACTGGATAACCTTCTTTTCAACTCATTGATATTCTCTTCACATTTCTCCGTCCAAACAAACGTAACTCCTTTCTGAGTCAACTTGGTGAGTGGATTAGATAATCGTGAAAAATCGTTCACAAAACGTCGATAATATCCAGCCAAACCAAGAAAACTTTGGATCTAGGTTTCTGTTTTTGGTCTCAACTATCTTTTGATAACCTCTATTTTTGTTGGATCAATAGATATCCACTCTTTTGAGATTATGTGACCCAAAAATGAATGTTTTTTAAGCCAAAATTTACACTTGGTAAATTTGGCATAAAGCTTCTCCTTTATTAGGGTCATCAATATAATTCTAAAGTGATCTTAATGTTCTTCTTTGCTCTTTGAATATACAAGAATATCATCTATAAAGACTACCACAAACTGATCAAGATAGTCTCTAAAGACTCTATTCAACAGATCCACGAAGATAGCAGGGGCATTAGTAAGACCAAATGGAATCACTATAAATTCATAGTGTCCATACCTTTTACGGAAATCCGTCTATGGTTTATCCTCCCTTTTGACCCTTAATTATTGATAACTTGAACAAAGATCAATATTGAAAAATTATTGAGCTCCATATAGTTGGTCAAATAAGTTATCAATGCGTGGGAGAGGATATTTTTTCTTGATAGTGATCTTGTTAAGTTCTAAATAATCAATTCAGAGTCTCATTGATCCATCTTTATTCTTAACAATCAAAATAGGTTCTCCCCAAGGTGATGCACTAGGGCATATGAATCCCTTATCAAGATTCTCTTGGAGTTGCTTCTTCAATTCCTGCAACTCAATTGGGGCCATTCTATAAGGTCTCTTTGAAATAGGTAAAGCACCCTGTATGAGTTATATTGAAAACTCAACTTCACGATTTGGTGGAAGACCCGGAAATTCCTCGGGAAAGACATCGTTAAACTCATGTACAATGGGAATATTATTAATCGTGAGTTTTTCACCAAAAATTTGAGATAAATAACCTTTATTTAGTGGAATCAAGACCCATAAGATGGAAGAAATTTCCACTGGAAGGTTATGTTCATCCTTGCATCGATAGACGATCATAGATTGATCTGTAATATGAAATGTGACTTCCCTTCTTTGGAAAATGATATGAGTTCCATATAAGGAAAGCCAATCCATGCCAAGAATCACATCGAATTCCACTATAGGAAGGATCACAAGATTTGCAAGAAGTACTTTCCCAAAAACTTCAATCGGAGGAGAATTATAAACTTTTGATGCGACTATTGTGCCATTAGGGGTTGTCATAGCTAACTTAACATCTAATTGTTGAGGTAATACGGCGATACCATTAGAAAATTCTTTATAAATAAAAGAGTGGGTGGATCCAGAATCAAATAAAATATTTTCTACTTTAGAATGGATGGTAAGTGTACCGTTCACCAATTCAATATCATACTCCACATCGCTGATAGAAATTGCATGTGACTTTCCTTTTTCATTATCCTTAATATTTTATTGACGTCGATCATCATCAACAACCCTTGGATTAGGGCATTGATTGGTAGAATTTCCCATTTCCTTGCACATGTAACATTGAAGTGTAGGAGGTACACTCTGTGTAACCTTTTCTTTGTTCACATCACTAGACATCTTCTTCCCATCATAGCGGAATTCAAATGCCTGATGACCTTCCTTTCCACATTTGAAACATTTACTTGTCCCTTTAAGACAACTCCCTCCATGTTTCATTCCACACTTTGAACATAAGGGAAAACTCATATTCTTTTCAGTGTGCTCTATAGATTTTCCTTTGAATTCCATTTTCCTATTCTTATCAAACCCATATGACTGATGGGTTACTCAAATCTCCATCTCAACCTTGAGAGCACATCGAACGATTTCCTCGTAGCTATTGAAGTCCCTTATGGCCAACTACCTTCGAATAATTGGTTTTAAGCCACTAAAGAATCGATCGATCTTACTCTCAGGTTGGATAATAATACCAGAATCATACCTTGAAAGTCTTGTAAAATTTGCTTCGTAGGTACCAAAAAATTCATCATACTTTTGCTTTAGTTCAAGAAACTTATTCTCCATCTTTGTTCGGAGAATACAAGTGAAGTACTTATTGAAAAATAAGTTCTTGAACTCGCCCCATTCCATGGACTCAATTTCATCCCTCTACATCGTATTCTTGATAAGATTCCACCATTGATCAGCTTCACCTTCCAAATGATAAACTACTATGATGAATTTATCATGTTCAGAACATTGAAGAACTGAAAATATATTTTCAGCAGTACTGATCCATTGTTCAGCCACTAATGGATTAGTAGACCCGCTGAATGAGGGTGGACACTGCTGCATGAAGGATTCGACAGAATGTTGCTCCTTTTTTTGCTCGTTTGGAAGTCCTGCATGATTCATAGCTTGAGAAAGTTGTGTGAGAATGGCTACAAGATTTTTCATTCCAGCTCCCATAAAGTTTGGTTGCTTAGCGGGATAATCATTGCATAGCCCGTCGCATTCCGCATTAACATGGTTCCTTCGGGTTCCAACTATTTACTAAAACCAAGAAGAATAATGTGAGAAACACTAATTATAATAGGAAAAACACATAATCAAGAATAAAATTTCACTCTTAAGGTCTTATCATAGGTTTTTCATGGCCATTTTTAAAACACTAAGATCGTGTTCAATGCTTAGACTTATCCTTAGGGTTCTTACTAAGGCTTTTACATACTAGTATCCAAAGGTTGACTATACCTTTCCTCTAATACCAAATATAACGACCCATACTTTACATAAATTGTTAATACTTAAAAATTTAAGTACACTTATTACAACATATAAAAAACCATGAACGGACCGTATAGGTAAAGTGACTTTAGAAACTGGGAAACAAAAACAACTGGTTCATAAATCATCTATGTTGTCTCCCATTTATTTCATCATATCTAGAGTCCATTTTTGGAATATCCTACTTAATAACCTTATTCCTGACCTGGGGAAAGAAAACATATAAAAGGGTGAGCTCAAATGCTCAGTAAGGGTGAACAAACGAAATATCAATCACATCATATTCATAAGAACATATCATTTGGAAGTCTTAACCTGCAAAAGTGATCATAATTTCATGACATGGGATAAATAATAGTAGTGAAATGTAATCCCAATAATCACAACATAAAACATGAAATCTTGTGGCATACACACATAATCATAGATAATAGATTCTTAGTAGTCAAGACTCATTTCCAAGACTATCTTAGCGGACAAAGTCTATTTCTGAACTGAGTTCACTCCTTATTTCAGTCTAGTTTCACTGAAATGGATTAACCTGCCGTTTTAGCCATGTCTATCTCATGAGATATAAATCATTACCCAATGAATTGGAGAGAAATATAGGTCCCACCCGTCTCATAATGATACCATTCTTATGTGTGCCACAAATAATAAATCATACATCATAGCATAACCCATGTAATAAAAATGGGATTCTTAATCATCATGCCATCATAAAAAAAATTCATATAAGATAAAGGAATTCATAAAAATAATTCCATCACAACATAATCAAATCAATGTAATAATAGGGATAGAAACAAAACCCTATATTATCTTAGATGGAGAATAATTTTGATAAAACACTTAAACTCCATTCTTGTGGAAAATATCCTTTCTACTTCAAAAACATTTTACATTCTTAACATGTCATACAATTTTAAACTAAAATAAGTTGATTAAAAATAAACTTGAAAACTTTTAAAGGAAGATTCTTGGAAATAATGTTTTAAAAATCCATTCATTCCGTATAGGTTAAAAAAACATTCTTCTCGTACTTTTTTCGGAGAAGTCAAAAAGTACCTCGTATGAAAAACGACAAAAGATTCCTTTCATATCTTTTACTAAAAACTCACCGAAGGGTAAAATTGGATTTAAACAATTGTAGGTGGATGGAAATAATATTACATATTGTGGAAACATGGATGTGGATGATAAAATACACCCCAGTAAATACAAAAGTATAAACAATCTCAGATAAAAACGAGATTGTGATATTTTCCCTTACCTTAGGTCCGATTTGCTTCGGAAGTGTCCGAACCTCCTGTATAATAATTTAAATAATGTCATTTACTTATTCAAAAATCATAATTATTTTTATGATATCATATGTGGTCATATTCTTAGCTTCTTAGTAATATTTCATTGTTACTTGTTATTCGGGTGTTTATTGATTTTTGTTCTTATGCGTGTTTTGTCGAATAAATTTGTATTCTTCTTTTTAGGTTATAGATACCTCATTTCCAGAATGGTATTAGTGTAATAAATATCATATTTATTCACTCAATTCATTTATGTAATCATTATGCAATGAAAATCATGTAGAACGAGTCGCATCACATCATGGAGACGGTATTCCGTACGCACAGACGAGCGATGATATTGTTCCCATGATCGTGGAATTGTATTGGAGTGTATGTATAATATTTCAGAATCAATATCACTTTATAATAAACATATATATTTATTATTTACACCATTATACCCATCCAAGTAAAGTGGTGGTGGAAAATATATTACACCACGGCGTGGAGACGGTATTATGTACGTACGCATGCGCGGTGATTTTGTTTTCTGTAGGACGGATATATAGTGAAATACGGTTGTTTCATACTTATAATAAAATATCACTATATGAGTGATACTGATGTTATTACTTCATAATGAAACAACTAAATAAGAAGAAGTGGAAGAAGAAATAAAGTTGAAAGAATCGGTAATGGACATTACCTCTTCTTTGAAGCGCCTCTTTGAGACCTCCTCTTAGGGCACTAAAATTGGTCTTTGAAGAAGACCAAGACCTCTAGGATGTTTCTAGGAAAATGGAGAAGAGAATTTTTCAGGTGTTGGCTGAGATTTAAGGCTCAAAGTGGTGTGAGGAAGAGAGGGAGGAGGTTCCCATTTATAAGGGAGGAGAGGGGCACCTTTGGAAAAACAAAAAATATTATTTTGTTATACAGTGATATTCGGTTTTTAAAAGCTATGAATTGATTTATTTTGAATCTAAGGTGGGGATGGATTAAAATCCTCTCATCAAATAGAATTTATAAAAGTTTATGTTTCTATTTTAACCCTATCATTTAGATTTAACTTTAAGTTAGATAATTTAATTTTTACCGTGTCTTCTTGTTTTCTTACACTATAAGGTTATTAAACATACTATAACAAGCTAAAATAACACCAAGATGTTTATTATTAATATATATAACCTTATATAAGTAATTTGGCCGAAGCTTAGTTTTTTAGGAATAAAATAACAATTAATAATATAATATTTGTTTTAAAAACTATTTTATGTCAATTATGACACTATTTGGTAATTGATTTTTTGTGAAAATCATAACTGAAATATTAGTTCGAAAAAATTTAATTAAATCAGTAATAATATTTAATATTAACCTAGAAAATTATTTTAATTTATAAAAAGTCTCATATTACATTTATTTTGGTATTTATAACATCAATTATGTCAATATTTCATTAATAAGAAAATTACTGCATCATCATTGTGTCATACATAAATTAAATTATTTAATGTCTAAAAATTTAAAATAAAACACAATTATGTATGAAATAATTTTATATTTCTAATGAATATTTATAGTCGAATTTATCTTATGTATAATCCTATATTACAAATGATTTACTTATTAAACTTTGATTTTAACTATTTTAACCCTTCTTTAAATAAATAAATATTAAAAGTCCTAATCTAATCCAAGTGGGCATAAATGGTCATATATTATTCCTAAGGTTGTTTTGGGTTGGATTAAACTTATCCAATAGAATTAGGACATGTGTTAGGGTAATAATAATATCATTTCTACCCTTAATTACCCTATTTACTTTTAACCGTGGTAAAAAAAAGTAAAAAGTTACTATTCGCCAAAAATTATTTTCATCTCATTGAACCACATTTTAGTCCTTGATATTAACCGTGTCTCTTAGGTTTTCGAAATTCCTCTCACAGAAGTGGTAAAATTAAGTTTTATGTGAATTTGGAAATTCTCATAGGAGGTGGGTACAAGACGGTGAAAAGTTTGATAAAATTTTTATATATCTAAAATTATTGTAAAATGACTCCAATGAATTTCATTGAACTTATATTGGTATTATGTATCAATTTTGACCTAAAATAAATTTAAATAAAATAAATAATTATTTAAATAAAAAGTCTATTTTTAAATAGTAACCTAGTGTTTTCACTATTCATCAAAAATTGAAAGTTTTCAGAAAAATAAAAAATTTCACCCTATGCTAATTTCGATATTCCAAATCCAAAAATGAAGTCGATTTTAAAAAATAAATTTTACAAAATTTTAAAAATTGGGTATTACTATACATAACGGATTTTTTTAATAATATTTTAATAGCATATCATTGTTTAGTGAAACTCGGTATTGCGTACAACGCAAGCTATCGAGGAAGGTCGCGATTGCGTGTAAAGAAATCCAAGCTAGTGTTGTTTGTAGTGAAATATTCCTTTGATGATTTATATAACATAAAGAAAAAATATTTCTCATAAATGTCTCAGGTGTTACAATGGTATTTTTCGAATCACCATTATTAACTCAGATCTACAGACAAGGAGTATATCGATGCCCCCATACCATTGAGGTCGAGGACGCCTATGACCCCTGAGGACTGTCATGAACAACCGACCTCAGAGCATTATGAAAATACCACTGAAGATTCCATATCTGCTTTCAGTTATGAAATTTTGTAGGATATGTCATGAAATCCTTCTTGATGTGTCTCATAGAGCTACAATAAAAACATCCCAACATACTCTAAGGCATCAAGGGAATATTTACAGATCCTTCCATCAGATTCTTAGCCATACTTCCACCATGTAAATAAGTGTCCCACTTGATCTTGAATCTAGCGTTCTAGTTCCCACTATTCCTCATAGAAACCAACATTATTTTGATTCATGTAGCTCTCAAAAATATCTTGTTCATCTACCTTTTCTCTATTCATCATTTCTATGTAACCATTTATGCACCACACCGCTATCTTAGAACGTATTTACTACTAAAAACCAGCTTAAAAAATTCATGCCTTCAACAATGTTCTACCTACTACCTCGAGTGAAAAGCCCAATAAGTTCATATAATTAGTTGCATATTCCATTACCGAAAGGTTTTCCTACTTCAAATGGATGAAATCCATTGTGCACTAAATTTTGAGTGTATGAGGGTACAATTTTTTATTAAACAATCCATAAAAACCTCTGATGTCACAGCTTGGTCTGTTCCAGCTTGGATTTCCAGCTCCCACCACTGAAGGGAAAGATCTTACAACATGTATGTGGCTAAATTCACTTTCAAATCTGATATTGTTTCCACGAATTCAAATATCCTATTAATTTTGTTAAACCATGATTCAGCCCTTTATGGCTCCAAATCACCCCTAAAAATTGGTGGATTCTGCCTTGGAAAATGAATCGTGTGATCCACATACTTTGGTTCATCCATTTTTTTCCCACTTCCCATAGCTTGGAATGTTGGCACTATACTCTACACTAGCTTCTATTTCACCTAACGCTCAGGTGAAACCACATTTTTAGAAGCCTCCTCTGGTTGGTCTCTACAATGCCTACCTAGAGCAATTTCTATTAATAAAAAAACCACATAAGTCCCACATTCATATCATGAAAAGATTTACGATTTAAATACAGTTACATAACAGCTATCAGAGCTTGGATCTCCCCAACATCACATCTCCCATGTTTCACTATTCTGAAAAAAATCCACCATGTTTTGAAAATAGACCCATTTTTAAAATACCATAGCCATTTACATTTCAAATCCACATATTTGAATTAATTTATAAATTTTCCACATATACATATATTCATACCATAACATAAGTCATTATACAAAATCAAATAATCATCCTAGAGTAAATTCATTTCTAGAATTCATGCCATGTTCATATTATTGTCTTCACTCACGACAATGAGATATCCAATTTCCATATGTGTCTACAAAACACTTAGGTACCCAACACCCTAGTAACTTGATATTCAATATAAAAGGGTTAACTATGTCCTTTTATGATATGTTTTCCATGTTCTTACAATCATATGACTTTATACCATCCCGACTCAATGAATTGAGTGAGAACAAATGTCAACTCTAAGACCAACTATTAATTACAAAGGATAGAACAAACCGATACCACTTGTAACACCCCACTCCTACCTCATTAGCATGAGAAGGAAGTGAGGTTCTACTAATATTTAAGAGATGTTACCATGCCACCAAATGATTGAAATAAATATCTAGGGCTTAAAGAATAAATCGGGGAATAATTTTACCTTGAGATAAACCAACCAACTTAACAATCCATTACCAATAAAACTACATGATACATGTTAACATAGAAACTTGAACCATATATTACCCAAAGAAAACCAAGATATTCCATAACAATCTCCAAAAACCAATACAACCAAACCATACTAAAACAATGTCAGAGTACCCAGCAGAAGACAAAACAAGAATCCCAAAGTAAACTAATACACACTCCACTTCTCCGCAAGAATCTCCATGCTGCAAGCACAACCAAGCTGCCCAAGCATCATGAAGATATGCTAGAAAAATGAGATGCCTTACTCTTACCTTTGTCCCGGAATAAAACATCTGCAAAATCACCAAAGCTCCAAAGCACGGGTGTGTAATAATACTCATTAGAATTTCCCGAAATGACTTACCTACACACGCCACTAGGATAAACCAGTTGGCACAATTATATAAAACTAGTTATATAAAACAACAAATAGTGTAATAAGTACCACAAACCAAACACACACTTACGAAGACACCATTACCCATACCCACACAAAATGATAGAAAGACATCTCACTATCTCACATTAGCACAAAAATTATCATTATGCATAGAAACACACAATAAAGAAAACAACCAAGGTGGAACTTCACGTCCAAACACATTTACTAATTTTCTAAACTAGTGGTACTTCCTGACTACTAATCCATAATGGTGGCCCTACCATCCAATATTCATCACCACATACAGTGATAATTTTTCCACACTTCAGACACATTCAACCCAATCCATAATACATGACCAACCAATAAATATATAGCACACCAAGGCCACACCTTAAACACACCAACATTCCAAACACATGATATTAACTTTAATAAATCACCCATTAATTGAAACCACCCTATAACCATTTTCCATACCAAAATATATTTCAATTAAAAAACATTATTATTGAAATCAATTGTTCTAAAACATTTTCATAAACAAAACCAAGAAACTAATTTTAAAATCTATATTTTAAAATCACTAAACAATCCCCCTTTTTCCACAATATCCCATTTCACCCAGAATCCCCAAATCATCACCCAATGGGTTTCCACCAATATTTTCACATCATATTCACTATTAATTTCTAGAAAAAAAAACTATTTGAAAACATGGAACTAGGTTCTAGAAAATTGGAGTCGAGACAGAAGCCACCTACCTTTAGGGATCTGTAAAAATCAACCCATAAGCAAATGTACCACCAATCCGAACAAATAATCCACCAAAACCACTCTATTTCTTTTTTGGTATCATCATCAAGCGTTGAAATAATCACCTATGGAAACAACAACCCTATATATACATGAAACATATGTAGATATAAAAAATCAAGAGATAGAAGAGGGAAGATCAAGAGGAAACCACAATGAAACCAATAGAGAATATTTACTTGAGATGAACCCCCTTCAAACCAATAAGAAACCCCTTAGATTTGATTCCAAAATGAGTGTGAATTCCCATTTAGTCCTTGAGATCAAGGAATCCCATGTAGGGTTCATATGGGAGAAGAAAAATTGAGTTAGGGAAAATCATGACTGACCCCATTTAAAAACCATTTTTAAAGGGAAATAGGATTAGCTCGCATGATTTGACAAACTTTGTGCTAACCAAGTGGATGATACTTCCCAAACAGTGGAATATCACATGGCTATCTGGGATTCTCACATAGTTTTCCCTAACCATGCTCAAACCATGTAGGCTTAAAAATGCATCCAAAATTTTTACAAACCATTCAAACTCTCACAAACAATCCCCAACCACTTCATATGCATAAAAAGGTATAAAAAGTGTCACATACCATGCACCGGGGGTTCTACATACCGCCTCTACTCTTGCATATAGAATATTTCAATCCTCACCAATCATTCCTATGGTAGCATACAAATTACTTCTTGTATCCTCTGTGTGACACTTTCACAGTGCGGTTACTTCCTTGAATGTCACCAGAGATTAAACTCCTTTAATAGAATGAAAGTGTGTGAGTCCGCAAAGTCTTGTAGTGTGCTCCCTCCCCCCTGTACAACAACATGAGCAACTAATAACAAAATATAAGAAAAAGAAAACAAAATATAAATTAATTTAATTAAATTAGTATTGGATTTAAATAAGTATATAAATAAATCAGTTTATATTTTAACACTACTTATTATAAAAATATTTAAAAATAATTGTTAATATTAACAATATACATGTTATTTAAATGTCTCAAATAATAATATTAATTTTATAAATTATTATTATGTAATACAAAATAAATAATGTAAAAGTATAAAAAATAAATAAATTAATATACTATTTTAAATAATCAATTTTAAAAAACATGATTATTATAGTAATTATATTATATTAATTAAATTGATAAATATTTATGTTATTGTTATCATATATATTATCATTATTATGTTATTATTTATAGTTTTTATTATATATTAAATTATAAATATAAAAAAGAAAAAATTAAAGAAGATGAATAGGGGTGGCATGTAGATGGAGAAGAGGGGAGGGGTGGGGTTCACAATCTAGAAGAAGTGACGTGCTCAGGTACTATATGGTGGCTTGTGGTTTGGAAATAGGGTGACAACGTTCAAATTCCTAAAATCTAATGGGATGCTTGGGTAAAATCAGTGAGAGAGGATCACCAAGCAGTGTCAGCTAGTGCTGTTCATTTCTAGATCTAGAAAGGACTTTGGATGGTAGATGGCAGTGTAAGTGTTTAGTTCTAGTGGTACTAGTTGATTTTTCAAATGTTCTATTTTTTTTGTTCTGTAATGATTTTTTTTGTCATTGGTTACTAAATAAAAATAAATTTTATTCTTTATCTATTTTGGTTGGTGCTAGTTTATTTTTCAGATGTTTGGTAGTTTTCGGTTCTGTAATTAATTTGTATGCTTCCATTGAGTTTTTTTTATTCTTTTGTTCAAATTTATTTTTTTTGTTTTTGATGATGGTGGTTGTAGAGGAAGGAAATGGTAAGTTTTATGTGATGGCTGTAAAAATAATCATCGGCAGGACGATAGTGGTGAAAAACAAGAATTATTGAAAGTGAAGTGGATATGGTTGCATGTTAGAATACTCACTATTGGCAGAGGGGGTCTGGAGGTGATACTTCTCACCACCAGAGGAAGGGTGTAACATTGGGAAAGTCTCACCGTTGGCATGGGTGATAAAAAAATGGGAAAGAATGGGAGTAACCTCTAGAGAGGCTAATGGTGAGTAGGTGTGGCGGTGGGTGGGGAGTAGTGTCACCTTGAAAAAATCATATAGAAAGAAAGTTACAAATTAAAGAAAAAAATAATTTCACTAAACTAAAAAAAATCACTAAACCAAAACTAAATGACATTAAAATTAAGGAATTAACATTTATAACTAAAATTATTAAATTACATAATATTTGGGTTTAAAATTATTCAATAAATTAATATAGATTCATTTTTTAATATAAATTAATTTAAAACTATTATTTCATGCGAGTTTGCTTAAACTAATAATCTAGTAAATTAATTAAAAGAATTACTAAATCAGACAATTAAATTTTAAATTAAATAAAACTATTTATTGAAATATTTAATTAATAAAGATAAATTGTTATAGTTAGTATAATTATTTAATATATCAAAAACAAAAGAGGTAATTTATTTATTAAAAGATTAATTAATCAAATATATTATTTACTAAAATAATTATTTTGAAAAACAAAATAAATGAAATAATAACAGAATAAAAACAATGAAAAATTATAATTAAATAAAAAAGAATAAAAAAATCACAGTTAAAACATACTTAATTAATTAATTAAAAATTATTTAAAATGAATAAAATCATATAAAAAAATATTTTAAAAAATGTTTATTTTAAAATTTATGTACAAACATGACAACATTTGGAATTGTTTGATTAAATACACTATTTTAATATAAAAAATATAATAAATACCAAAATTAATGAGAAAAAGAGTAATAAAAAACAACCACATCACTCACCCAATAGTCTAACATTCATATCATCTCAAATAGACAATAAAACCTATGACTATATTAAATTATTACAAAAATAAGATGAACTATATGGTATCCATATAGTATTATGGACACCAATAATACACTAATTCTCTAAAAAAATTAAATAATCTGCAATATCAAAAATAATAGGAAATTGTCAACACAATTAAATTTTGATTAATAAGAGTTTTACAAATATAAATCCTTCATCACCTAGGTGAGAATCATTGATAACTCTTAAATTACACCAATATAACACATATAATTCCCAAAAAATAATTTATTGTTAACTCAACATTAATACAATAAATCATAACCATTAATAGGCTTGAAAAATTATATCAATATTAGAATCCTTAAATATCTATCATATTAAGTAAAATAAAACTTTAATAAACCAAATAAGAGAAGAAAATGTATAATATAAAGTACCTAAAATAACCATTACAACATCATTATATTTATTAATTTGAAATTTGGGTAGATCCTTTACAGGGTTTGACTTGTATATTCCTATTTTATGTAATAACCATATGAAAAAACATCTTATATTTTATAGAAACCCAAAATAGTGGTATATTTTCAGGGTATCTGGATATGATGGACTCTTATGGCCTAACATAAAACACTAATGGAATGTTAAGAACTTACTCTCAGAATAAATTTATGAGAATAAATGGGATTACCTACTAATTAAACACCTAACCCTACTCAATCATAATTTTCTTTACACTCCTAGAATTCCATTCACCACCTCCAGGTATAGGAGAAATTTCAATCCCCTTGATCACTTTTACCATGACTTCCACAACACTAATAGATAATTTCACCACCTCTATGTTAAAAATTTACACCTTCCCATAATATTAGATAAAAATCATCCGAAACATTGATCTTTAGATAATTAATTTGAGACAATCTCAAGTAAATATGATTCAACCTTTGTGAAGTAATGAGAAAACTATAAAACTAATTTTTTTCCTTTAATTATAGAAATATAATTATATATATCCCTATAATTATTTTCTATCTCAAGATAATATTTTTTTAAAATAAAACCATGAAACCTTCACATGAATGGATCCATGTGGATTAGTATAAATCATGGTCTTCTACCAAATTGAACTAAGAACTTCATGAGTAAAAAATTTAAACATGAGCTTCAGAGAATTTGGATGATCAAGAAAGGGGGGATCTTCTCAATTTTCACTAAACACTATTCTAGTTTGTGGGAATTATAAAAATCATATAATAGGGGACAATTCAAATTCTGAAACTCTTTAATTTAGCCTCTTGGTTGATATTGGATATGAACAACAATATAATCCACAAATAAATGATACAGAACAATTTTTTGAGACATACCTTGATCATCTATAGGGTTGAGTTGTGGCTAATCACCCACAATTGCTTGTTGAATTCATTAGGGACATGGTGGGGTGCATTATAAAAGTGTAATAAATAGAAAACACAATCAAATTTAACCAAAGATACAAAAAACACTAAAACTAAATATAAGTGTATTAATCAACCTTTGAATACTCAAAAATAAATTTACACTATAATAATATCAGGAATTTACTTATCAAAAAAAACAAATGAATATCATCAAATGTTTCTTAAAATATCATCTTAATCACAATTTTTGTCGACTTTAAAATATATGGAATATATATTTTTTCATAACCAATACATTTGAATAGAATTTGTCATTAAAACTTCTTATAAAAAATATTAAAATTAATTAAAAACATTAATATACCTTAAATCATTAAATATTAACTATTAAAAACATTTTAAAATAAAAATTATTAATGAAACACATGGATGATTCAAAAACATACACTATAATATCCATAAAATAGTATATGCTACCAGTTTTTCCATCCAAAAATTTACTATTTTTAAAATTAATCCATATATTTAACCACAAGCATAAAATGATGAAATTTATATTTATAAAAGATAAATATGTCGGATTTCATAAATATATATCGAATTAAGCCCATATAAATAACACCATGAATCAACAAAAATCATCTTATTTCATCCTAAATCAATAATATTAAAGAAATAGAATAATTTGAAATAATAAAGTTAAAAAAAAAATTTCAAAGCATTACAAATATGATTAGTATGGATAACTAAGTGAATTCCACTTAACAATTCTCTATTTGGGATAAAGGGTCTTTTCATAGATTTTCAAACCATGCAAAGTAACTATGAGACCCTATGTTTATTCAGATTATCTAATCTATATCGATGAGTTTTTAAAAACATATCATAAATTTTTGAAGTAAATTAATACTCAAATAATGACTAAAAATCTTGAAAATTTCTGAGAAACAATTTTGTATTAGAGAAACACATTTCTCGAACACCCAAGGTAACTCAGGTGCCACTATGAAAAGTGTTTTCTAGATAATTACTTGTATCTATATCTAGAGATTCAATTATCTAATCTCATATCTATCATGATATCCCAGGAAACAACAGGGATATAATACAACCTTTTCATCAACCATCTTGGTTCAACCTGAAAAGTCACTTGATTCATCACATGATAGGACCTAAGGTGCATTCCTGATAACTATGATCTAGAAAATAGTGTTAAAGAATCAAAAAATATAGTACAAATAAAAATTTATCATAGTAAAATAATAATTAAACAAGTAAATCCAACTAAATATGTTAGAATGACCACTCTATAAGTGCTAGGATCACACAAATGAGAATAATCACATTTATAATAAAATTAATAAAAAAATAACATAAAAAAGTAAAAACAATGCATTAACCAATTAATACAACTAAAGATACATCCAAACATAAAATAGTTCAACATTAATTACTACCACTATGGAAATATGAAAAATAAACTACATTATGAAAGTTAAAGTGGAAAGATACACATGAGGAACTAAAAATATAATTATTCAAGATATAAAAGAAAAATTTGTAATAACAATATCCAAGTGTCAATTGAATAACATTCTATTTCTATAACAAAATACTCAAATAAGAAATACAAAGACCATATGTTCCATCCAATCAAAACATGTACTAAACCTGTAATATATAATAGGAATGGACATAAAGTTACTAGTAGGTATCCACCCCACACACCTTTAATGACCTTTTAAAGTACATTTATTTCATTTTATTTTTAAATAAAATTACAAAATTTTAAATTTATATTCTATATTAATATATCATAGGGATATCATAGGAAAACATTCTTTCAAAAATTTATATAAATGGGTTTTTAATTTCCAATAAATACACTATTTTGATATAAAAAATACAATAAATAAAAAAATTAAGGTGTAAAAGAGTATTAAAAAA
Organism: Viscum album; assembly: GCA_963277665.1. Lineage (NCBI taxonomy): Eukaryota > Viridiplantae > Streptophyta > Magnoliopsida > Santalales > Viscaceae > Viscum > Viscum album. The sequence continues at coordinate 69,566,622 of OY728134.1, forward strand.
CAACCACATCACTCACCCAATTGTCTAACATTCTTATCATCTCAAATAAAAAATAAAACCTATGACTATATTACATTATTACAAAAATAAGATAAACTATGTGGTATCCCTATAGTATTATGGACACCTATAATACAATAATTCTCTAAAATAATTAAATAATATGCAATATCCAAAATAATAGGAAATTTTCAACACAAAAAAATTTGGCTTAAATTTTTTTTAATAATACAGATCCTTAATCAACTAGGTGATAATAATTGAAAACTCTTAAATTACACAAATATAACATAGATAATTCCCAAAAATAATTTATTGCTAACTCAATATTAATACAACAAATCATAACTATTAATATGCTTCAAACATTATATCAAAATTAGAATCATTAAATTTCTATCATATTTATAAAATAAATCATTAGTAAACCAAATAAAATAAGAAAAAGTATAAAATAAAGTAACTCAAATAACCATTAAAACATCATTATATTTATTAATATGATATTTTGGTAGATCCCCCATATGGTTTGATATGTATCTTTCGATTTTATGTAATAACCAACTGAAAAAACTTCTTATATTATCTAGAAAACCAAAATAATGGTATATTTTCTGGGTATCTAGATATGATGGACTCTTATGGACTAACATAACACACTGAGGTAATTCTAAGGACTTACTCTCAAAGTAATTTAATGAGAATAAATGGGATTTCCAAATAATCCAACACCTAACCCTACTCAATAAAAATTTTCTTTACACTCCTATAATTCCATTCACCACCTCCATGTGTAGGGGAAATTTCAATCACCTTGAGCACTTCTACCATTACTTCCACAACACTAATAGCTAATTTAACCACCTATATTTAATAATCTAGGTTAAAAATAGACACTTTCTCATAATATTAGATAAAAACTCATCCTAAACATTGATCTTTAGAAAATTAATTTGAGATAATCTCAGGTAAATATGATACAACCTTGGTGAAGTAATGAGAAAAATACAAAACTATTTTTTTCTCCATTAATCAAAGAAATATAATTTTATATATCCCTAGAATAATTTTCTATCTCAATAAAATATTTTTCAAAAAAATAAAACCATTAAACCATTACATGAATGGATCCTTGTGGATTAGTGTAGATCATGGTATTCTACAAATTTTAACTCAGAACTTCATGAAGGAAAATTTTAAACATGAGCTTGAGAGAATTTGGATGATTGAGAAAGTGTTGATCTTCTCAATATTCACTAAACATTTTTCTCTTTTTCTTTGGATTCATAAAAATCATATAATAGGGGACAAATCAAATTCTGAAACTCTTTAATTTAGCCTCTAGGTTGCGATTGTATAGTAAAAACAATATAATTAAAAAATAAATGAGGCTGAACAATTTTCTGAGACATGCCTTGATCATCTGTAGGGTTCACTTTTGGATAATCCCCCATAATTACATGTTAAATTCATTAGGGATATGGTGGGGTGTTTTTGTGCCCAAATTTACCCATAAGGTATGTGGTTTTTGTAGTACAGGTATGGGTCAAATCCACGTGGACCGAATAAGAAACCTAGAGACACTCTGATTTTGGAAGGATTTGGCTATGTAGTGGTCAACTATTTGGATTGTTTTGATTTAAATAACTAGTTATTTAATTTAACTAAATAATAAAAATCATACAATTACTTAGTCTAAAACAATTAATGAAGATCAGTTGATCCTAAGTTGTTACTAGGGTTAGATTGAATGTATTTATTTTCTTATAACGTTTCATTTCACTAATTCAAGATGCATCCACAAAATGATATAATTCCTCAACATCATTCACCAATTTGATAACTACACAATTCCAAGTCTAATCACCAATGCACTTGTAGGATCAATTTAATGACCACTACAAGGAATTAGATCGCACTGGAACTCAAAATGTGTCATTGTTAAAGTTAGCAAAGACGAAGAAGAAAATAAATCATCAAATGGAAATCTTTAAATAATTAAATGATTATGACTTTAATCACATTAAATAAAAACCAATCCACCTCATGAAAATCCCTAGGATAAACCCATAAGGGGTTATCCCTCCATTTATGCTATTTAATAAATGGAAGTGGGAAGTCGACATAAAGAAGTGGGATTGAAGAAGAAAAATAAAACAATAAAACGATAACTCCACCATTGCGTGAATAAATTCACAAGTTCTTGTGTGAATAAGATCACACATTGGTTCAACGGTATCAATGTGAAAAGAAAAAGAAGAAAAAAAGAGAAGAAGATGAAATTTTATTGAAAACTATGGTGATTCAAACAACATACATGCGAAATAAGAACGTTACAAAGGCAATTTGGCATAACAACATTACAATGAAAGTAAAACTCCAAGATCCATAAATCCTCCATTGATACTACCTTAAATACCCATTTAGGAGGACTTGGGTCGAGACACCATCAATCTAACTCTCTTTAATTATTTATGGTGGACCTAGGTGGGTGGACATTTAATGTAGAGGAGACCTTTCAACCCTTGCCTCGAAGTGGGAGCCAGATTTCATCCACCGAAGAGAAGTGCTGAAATCACCTTCTAGAAGGCCGATTTGGAGGGTCCAATATCTGACATAAATGCATACCCAAATGTCCCCTAATATCCTATAAAATATCACCCCAAAATACTTTTTGGTTTATGAGATATGATTTAAATGGTGGGATGTTTTTCTGGGCCGCAGAATCTGAACCAGAATTGCTTCTTCAACTTGGGTCACCTAGAACTCCATTAAAACATTTGAATTAGCTTAGTCCACTGTTTAATGAAATGGTCCCCATGATTTCTTCTATCTCCAGTTAAATTTTGATACACTTTGGGCTTCAATCATGGAATCTAAAGTACTTTTATTGGGATGTCATCCAAATAACTTCACCCCGAATGTGGTTGGTTCAAAGCCCACTTTGGTGCTCTTCCAATATTGAATCTCCATGTGTTCGAAAATAATGAAATTTTAATTATATCACAGGAGACATGAAAATAAAATATAAACATAAAATAATGACCGTTTTTTGTTTTATGATAATCTCAAAAGGGTACCATGTAATAGTGAATTTTAAGAATGAATTACAATCATAATGTGAAATAATGTTCAAAGTGTAAAATGCACTAATAATGGTGTATATGATTAGTAAAGCACATGAATATTATATTATAAACAATTAATATTAGCCTATTTTAGTGTCTAATCACCCCCCCCCCCCCAAATTGAGTTTTTCTAGTCCCGAGAAAAATATTTCTCAAAAATATGAAATTTGAATTCCCTTTTCCAAAAACATTGTAATACACATTGCTCACCCAAAGACCTCATTCCAAAAAATTATGAAACCCATCAAAATCATTTAAAACAATATAATTATAGAGTCATAAAACAATCCCAAGCCCGCTCCTTTTTTCAAATTCATCGTCATATTTCATCCAATTTCAATTAAGAATAATGAAGTGTTTTGCATCATAGTAGACATGGGGGTTCATTTTCATTCAAAGGGAGAAAATATGGAAGCACTATGAGGAATGGGATTTTAATATTAATACGAGTATTCAATTTTTCTTTTTCTTTTTTTTTTTATTGTTTTTTTTTTGTTTTTTTGTTTTTTTGTTTTGTTTTTTTTTTCAATTTTCCAGGGTAATTGTAATTGAACTCAATCAAGTCAACCCATGTTGAAAGACTTTGCCGATGACTCCCAGCCTCAAAGACCTTAGGGCACTAAGTGAAACTCACATACTCGGGCATTGTATCGAGTTAACTCAATCAAAAATAAATTAAAATTACCACAAATAGTGATAAAATGCCCAACTCCGGGCCAGACAACTTTGGAGTCTTGATCCCCACGTGATGAAAGCCACACATTAGGTCAATTCATTTCTCTACACACAATTTATTTTTTTAATACTCATGTTAATATTTAAATTATCACCAACCCTATGCCATTTATTATGGATCACAAGAACTGAAACTAATACCCAACAATATAGAGTACTTGCATTTTCTTTTTTAAATAGATGGATGAAAATATAAACGGCGAAAAATAACATCGGACAATCACACTTTCCAAAATATATGCACATGAACTTAAACATGAATTAAAATCAGAATCAAAAAATTAAAAATTATTTGATATCCAATTTCATAGTTTGCAATGTGTGTTATAATGTTCAAGGTTTGTGAAAATTTTCTTTCCACACATTTTATGATGAAAACAAAATCATTTCTTTTATTTTATCTCCCCCAACAGAGAATAATGTTGTCCCCTGTGTTTAAAGAATTGAAAAATTAGAAGGGGTAGAGTAGAAGTTCAAAGAAGAAATTGAAAATTAAAATCATGGAATTAATTCACCTAGTGGTTGATGTTGAAAATGCATTACCCAGTCTTCCTTATGTCCTGGTTCGAGTCCCAATGGATTGGACGGTTGTGACCATATTTTCCTAATGACGTATGACATGCCTTTAAAATTTTTTAATATATTTTTTTGAATTTTTTAAACCTAAAAAACCATAAAAATAAAATAAAATAAACTAACGATACATTTTCTTCTCTTAAATTTCTAGTTAAGGTATTACTGAGGGATCACACCATGTGACGTGGATGAATATGGTGATCCCCTTTCATACCCATCCTTACTCATAAAATAAGAAGATGTTAAAAATATAACATATCATTATTTTATTTTTTTTAACCTACAAAAACATTAAAATAAAATAAACCGATGATACATTGTCTTCTCTTAAATTTTTGGGTAAGGTATTACTCAGGGATCACACCGCCTGACACGGATGAATACGATGCTCACCTTTCATACCCATCCTTACTCATAAAATAAGAATATGTCAACAGTCTATTTTTTAAAATAACAAAATTAATAAGAAAAAAAAAGAAAAAAATTATTCACAATGATTGGAAACATGAAAACCACAGGTTTCCTCTCGTGCAATGCTTAATTTAAAGTCATTAGCTCGACTTGAACCCACCAAATTATCAAATTACATATTTCAAAATTTTAATTAACCCATATTTCTCAACTTCAACGTGATTGAGATTGATTTTTTGTATAATCATTTACTTGTATAAATCCATGTTCTAAATTGAATCCAAAGATACAAGGAATGTCAGAAATGGTTGATCTAGTATCATTTTTTGTCTTGCCTAAGAGGTTAAGGTTCAGTATAACCTTATTTCATTCATGAGAAGAATGAATGACTAAAGTATGGTCGTGGGTATCATTTATGATGGAATTATTCTGTGTGGAAGGAAGGATAATGATTTTGAGTTCCGGTTGATTGCAATTTCCTAATAAATATTAGCAATTTGAATGAAAGTGAGTTTCTTCTACAAAATTTCTAGAAAGAATTTGTTCCATTTAAAAATATGATTCATCCCCAAAAGTGTCTATTTGAATTTCAAGAGTGGGTATGGGCTCAATTTTTGGGATTTCTCCCAATTGTTCAGGGATTAGTGTTTTTGAAAAATCAACAATGGAGAAATATTCAGGACTCTCCATCCACAATGTCAAATTTCCCTCTTGTGAATACAAAAAATCAGTTTCCTCTTGATTTAAGCACCCATCAACAATTTCTTGATTATATTGAACTATACCAAATCCAATGGTTGGTTCTTCAATAAATTCATGTGAGGTTTTTGGGAGACATGATTCTTGTATTAGTGATAAGTAAGAGACAACCTGAGTGGGAATGGGTTCCACAACCATTTCAATGCTTGGTAGTTCTACTCTTTAGGATGAAACCTCAAAAGACATTATCTCCATTTATTGACATAATTTCTCAAGTAATGGTTGTGGATCATGATGATCAAGTGGTTGAGATAGATGGTCTACTCCAGGATGATAATTATGTTTTTGGAATTCCACAGGAGAATTTTCAGATTGGCCTTATTGGGATTGAAACTCATTATAGGTTAGAATGTTTTGTGGAACATATGAGTTAAAGCATTGTGGCTCAATCGGTTGTTGATTTTCCCACCAGTAAAAACTAGTAAGGTCGTTGTACATCATAACTGGTGTCGGGTAGTCAAGGTTGGGAGAGCTTCCCCATATTTGGATTTTTTTCAAAATGGATTCCCATAGTTGTGAAATCGGGGGAGAGAATAGATAATTGGGGTGAGAAAAATATGTTAGTGTCAATGATAACTTACTTAGGTCCCCATAAATGGTGCCAAAATTTGGTTGCGACAAAATTTACCCTACAAGTATGTGGTTGTTGTAGTACAGGAAGGGGTCGAATCCACAGGTATCGAAGAAGAAACCCAGAGACACTCTAATTTTGGAAAGATTTTTCTATGTAGTGTCCAACTATTTGGATTGATTTGATTTGAATAACCAGTGATTTAATTTAATGAGAAAATAATAAACATGCAATTACTTAGTCTAAAACAATTAATGGAGATGAGTTAATCCAAATTTGTTACTAGGGTTAGATTGAATGTATTTATTTTCTTATAACGTTTCATTTCACTAATTCAAGATGCATCCACAAAATGACATAAATCTTCAACATAATTCACCAATTTATTCCCTACATAATTCCAAGTATAATAAACAATGAACATGTAGGATCAATTTAATGATCACTCTAAGGAATTGGATCGCACTAGAACTCGAAATGTGTCATTGTTAAAATTGGCGAAGACGAAGAAATAAATAAATCATTAATTGGAAATATTAAAATAATTAAATGATTATGAATTTATGAACATTAAATAACAACCAATACACCCCATAAAACTCCCTAGGATCAACCTATATGGGGTTAGCCCTCCATTTATGCTATTCAATAAATGGAAGAGGGAAGTTGACTTAAAGAAGCAGGATTGAAGAAGAAAAATAATACAGTGAAAAGATCACTCCACCGTTGTGTGAATAAATTCACAAGTGCTGGTGTGAATAAGATCACACCTTGGGGAAAAATTATCAATGCAAAGAGAAGAAGAATAGAAAAATAGAATAAGAAGAACCTTTATTGAAATCTAAGGCGATTCAAACAACTTACATTCAAAATAAGAACATTACAAAGGCAATTTGGCATAACAACGTTACAATGAAAGTAAAATTCCAAGATCCCTAAATCCTCCATTTATACTACATTTAATATCAATTTAGGAGGCCTTAGGTCGAGCCTCCATCAATCGTACTCTCTTTAATGAATTGTGGTGGACCTAGGTGGGTGGACATTTAGTGTAGAGGAGACCTTTCAACTCTTGCCTTGAAGTGGGAGCCATCTTTCATCCACCAAACAGAAGCGCAACAATCACCTTCTAGAAGGCCGAATTGTAGAGGTCCATAGAAGACTTAGATGAATCCTGGGATGTCCCCTAATATTCAGTAAAAAATCAGCACAAAATACTTTGTGGTCTGTGAGATATGATTTAAATGGTGGGATGTTTTTCTGGGCCACAGAATCTAGCCCAGAATTTCATCTCCAAATTGGGCCATGTAGAACTCCATTAAAACATTCGAATTATCTTGGGCCACTATTTAATGAAATGTTCCCCATTATTTCTTCTATATCTAGTTACATTATGAGACTCTTTGGGATTTAATCATGGTAGCTACAATACTTTTATTAGGCTGATGTCCAAATCACATCGCCCAGAATGTGGTTGGTTTAAATCCCACTTTGGTGCTCTTCCAATATTGAATCTCCAAGTGCTCCAAAAGAATTAATTGTTCCTAATATCATGGGAGAACTGAAAATAAAATATAAACATAAAATCATTACGATTATGTGTTTTACGAGAAGCTCAAAAAGGTACCATGTAATAGTGCATTTTAAGAAGTAATTACAATCATAATGTGAGATAATGTTCAATGTGTAAAATGCACTAATAATGGTGTATATGATTAATAAAGCACATGAATATTATATTATAAAAAATGAATATTATCCTTTTTAGGGGATAATCAACATGCATTATAAATTTGTAATAAATAGAAAACACAATCAATATAAACCAAAGACATAAAAAACACTGAAACTAAATATAAGCATATTAATCAACCTCAGAATACTCAAAAATAAATTTACACCATAATAATACAAGGAATTTACTTATCAAAACAAAAAACATATCAATATCATCAAATTTTTTATAAAATATCATCTTAATCACCATTTGGGTAGACTTTATAACATATAGAATAACTATTTTCACAACCAAGACATTTTAATAGAATGTGTCACTAAAACTTCTTACAAAAAAATATTACAATTACCTAAAAACATTAATATACCTTCAATATTTAAATATTAACAATTCAAAACATTTTAAAATAAAAACAAATAATGAAACACAAGTATGTTTCAAAAACATACACTATAATATCCATAAAACAGTATATGCTTCCAATTTTTCCATCCTAAAATATACTATTTTTAAAACCAATCCTTACATTTAACCACAAGAATAAAATGATGACATTTATCTTTATAAAAGATAGATATGTAGGATTTCATAAATATATATCCAATTAATCCCATATAAATAACACCATTAATCAACAAAAATCATCTCATGTCATCCTAAATCAATAATTTAAAAGAAATAGAATAATTTGAAATCATGAAGTTCAAAATAAAAAATTTCAAATCATTATAAATATGATTAGTGTGGATAACTAAGTGAATCCCACTTACCAATTCTTAAAATGGGATAAATGGTCTTTTCATAGATTTTCAAACCATGAAAAGTAACTATGGGACCCTATGTTTATTCAGATTTTTTAATCCATATCGATGAGATTCTAAAAAAACTAATAAATTTTTAAAGTAAATTATTACTCAAATAATGACTAAACATCTTGAAAATTTCTGAGAAAAAATTTTGTATTATAGAAACACATATCTCGAACACCCAAGCTAACTCAGGTGTCACTATGAAAAGTGTTTTTTAGATAATTACTTGTATCTATATCTGGATCTTCAAGGATCTAATATTATATCTACCATGATATCCCAGAAAAATAATGGGCTCTAATAAAACCTTTTCATCAACCAACCTGGTTCACCCTGAAAAGTCACCAGGTTCATCACATGATAGGACCTGAGGTTAATTATCAATAACTATGTTCTAGAAAATAGTTTTAAAGAATCAAAAAATACAGTACTAGTAAAATTTTATCGTAGTAAAATAATAATTAAACAAGTAACTCCTACCAAATATGTTAGAATGACCACTCCATAAGTCATAGGATCACACAAATGAGGATAATCACATTCATAATAAAATTAATACCAAAAATAACATAAAAAAGTAAACACAACACATTAACCAATTAATTTAACTAAAGATGCATCCAAACATAAAATCAGTTCAACATTAATCACTAACACTATGTAAATATGGAAAATAAACTATAGTATGAAAGATAAAGTGGAAATATACACATGAGGAACTAAAAACATACCTATTAATGATATAAAAGAAAAATTCATAACAACAATATCCAAGTGTCAAGTGAATAACCTTTTATTTCTATAACAATGTAATCAAATAAAAAATACAAAGACCATATGTTTCATCCAATCAAAACGTGTATTGAACCTGTATTATATAATAGGATTGGAAATAAAATTACTAGTATGTATCCACCCCACACACCTTGAATTATCTTTTAAAGTAAGTTTATTTCATTTTATTTTTAATTAAAATTTCAATATTATAATTTTATACTTTATATAAATGTACCATGTGGATTTCATAGGAAAACATTCTTTCCTAAATGTATATAAATGGGTTTTGCATTTCTAATAAAAGCATACCTTCTTACTTTCTAAAAAATCATGTAAAATTACTAAAAAATTACAAAAATTATATTTCCTACAAATTTTTACTTAGGTTATATATGAATGATTTTTTAATGTGAAAGAACAAGATAATTTCCATGATTTTAGGTAAAATGAAAGAATACCAAGTTTATTGTCAAAAAAACCAAAAACAAATTAAAGGTAATAATATTTATAAATAAAACAAACAATTCACATCATTTTTATGATGATCCAATCCACATAAACGAAGGTAGAATATATAAAAATAATTGATTTAATAATAAATATTTAAATAATTATTATATACTAATATGAATTAACCAAAATTCAATCATTATCTGAAAATACAATCATAATTTCTAGTTGAACACTTAGGATATCTATAAATTTTTTAGTGAAACACCGAAATAGAATAAATTTAATTAGAACTTCATGTGATTGAATAGCCTATAAACTTGGTTTTACTCTACTAAGCATAAAAACGAAGTAAATCCCCAAGTTAAATAATCATCCATAATTGGTTCAACTAGACAGGTTGAAATCAGAAAGTAGTACAATACTCATACCATGATTTCCCCCTAATTTACCTTTGGATTACAATGACATATAGTTGGAGGTGATTAATAAAAAGGTTAAATATTTAAATCAATATGATTAAAAATAATAACACACTCTCAACTCTAATTAATCATTACAAAATAATCCCATTAGTCCTGAATAAAATATTCACAAAATATTAATATCATCTTTAACTTTATAAAAAACATGAAGGAGCATACTTTAATCATGTAAATCTAGCTAATAATGTCAATGTATAACCATTAAACATAATATTTTTTAAATATAACTATATTCATAAAATACCACATTTTAATCCCCATATAAAATAATTTTATTTATTAAAAAACATTTCAAATATATAATACTATCTTAAGATGGATTTATAATGTATAAAAATATTGGATTTTTAAGAAAAAACACAATACAATTGAAACTTCATGTTTTTAAAGACATGGGAAATAATTTCGAAAAATGGCCTTATTTAATCTAGTAAAAATATAATATAATATTATAATCGACTTAGATTTATTTACTTCCATGAAAATGACTTTTAATCATTAATAAATGATAAATCCCCCTTATTACAAGTGAATATATAGAGAGATAAAATAATTCCCTCTATTGCAGAATTAATAAATACATATAAAAAATCGTCTAAATGTTCAAATAATGTATTAAAGGGAACCACATAGTCATTTCATATAACATAAAAGAATTTATAAAGAGAAACCCACCATATATTTTTGAACTCATTCTCTACAATAATTCTTCCACATCATAGAGAAAAAGAAACACTTAAAGTATAATTATGAACACTAAATAAATGAAAATAAAATAAAAAGTACAGAAAAACTAAGCCCCATATCACAATTACTATCTTAGGTTAGTCAATGAAGATAGTAATGGAACAAAAATGGAGATAAATAGAAAGGATGATATTTTCATCACATTAAAAAGAATAATCATTGCCAATTTTTGAAGGAGATGTATATATAATATAACTATGATGGTGAACCAAATGATTATCTATATGAGGAGCCAATGGATGATTGGTTTTTATGAAATAGATCCCAATTAATTTAAAAAACCTAGAATTAAATTATTTGATTATGAAATTCTAAACGGAAAATATTTTTAGAAAAACCCAAATTCTAATAGAATTACAAATTTGGAGTGAATTTTGAAAATGAATGGATTTATTGAATGATTTGATAATTTTGTTGAGAAAAATGGATTAAATTAGAATGATGAAAACCAATAATTGGATTTTTATTTAAAAGGTATTAAATGGAGAAAAACCTATGTCTTAGTATTGAAATTGAAATAGATTTTTAAATTTGAAAATAGGTAAATTTAATTGTAAATGATTTTTATTTTAAATGATATGATTTTACAATTATTTATTGAATAATTTAGCATCTGTGTTATTTGGTAGTTACTATGCCATTTAAGATAAGCACACTAGCTTCTTGATCCCCTCATAGTGGATTAACACTGACAACTATATCATGGACCCAATTTAGCCTAATTATCCAAAATATGATGTTGATGATTCCAATTCGGCCATAGCCTGAGGAACATCTGAACACAAGTTTATCTATGATCATTGATTTGAGATGTGTTAGAATCCTATATCCTAAAAAATTTATTGGATGGTAGATGACCATGGTTCTTATTGGGTATGATTTTTATTATATATTACATTGATTATAGAATTGTTTTAGTCATAAAAAATTATTTATAAAATTATTTTATATAAAATTTTTATTTAATCAATGTTTGAAAAAAATTCCATTAATTAAAAAGAAATGGTGTTTTTTTAATATGAAAAATATTTTTTTTGAATGCTTTATGAAATTAACCCCATTCCTTTATATGGGTTATTTTTTGTCCATGATTGATATACGATCTATCTGGAATGCCTGATAATGTAAATTTTATGATTTGATGAGTACTCTCATAATTATATAGCACATGTAAATTTTACGTTGTGGTGAGTGCATAAGGAATTATATAGTTCTCCAATATATTGAGTAATGTGATAAATCTATTGAGATAACTTGAAATATGTGTAAATTTGGTTCTATAATTTTTCACAACTTTGTGTGGTATTTGGACACTAAGACATGATGTTTCGTTTTTATGAATTTTCATATTCCATGACTTGATCTAATGTTCTCAATCATTATTATGATAATGATCATTTTATTATATTATAATTATTATTATTGGGCTTACCCATGTTTCATGTATCTTATTCATTATTTTTATTGGGCATATAACATTCCCCTTCTTTTGATTTATATCCTCATGTAAATACTTGTATTATGGATAAGATGATTGTCAATAATAATATAGTGAAGAAGAAATTAAATAAATTGTTATGTTTTATTATGTAAAATTTATGTATGATACTCATTTTCCCAAGACACTAAACCTATGGATCTAGGTTGGGTAACTCTATTAAGTTGTTTATCATTAAAAATATGTAATAGATATGTAAGAAAAAGGGGGGTCACTATATTTTTCTATGGAATGTTTTACTTAAATTTAGAGCATGATTAGTATATTGTTATGGAATCAATTTTGGAACACTTGGTGAGAAATTACTAATCTATATAGATCACATGATACCTTTGACTTTGGGTATTTATAGTTTTTCTATATGATTTCTATGAAAAGGGGAAGATACACATTGATCTGGTGGATTTTCTAGATCCTTAAGAATGTGGAATGGTGACGGTGACTGGTGGAGATGTTGTTCACAACTCACATAGGGGTTTTGAGGCTTTTGTATTGTTTATGTTTTGGTTTCATTTGAGTTTTTCATCTCTATGCTTTAGTACTATTTTAACTAATTGGAATCTGGTACATTCTCATTGAGGATTGTTGATTTAAAAACTTTTAATATTTTATCTTATATTTTTTTGGGAAATTTAATTCCCTCGTGATTTTGGATAATTCCATGACCTAGTTTCTAACCAGTACGACTATGGAATTCCCTTCGGTCCATGTCAGTGTTGACCTGAGTATCTGGGTACTAGGGTATCTTGGATGGTTCATGATAGGAAAAACTATATATGGATATCCCTTGGGAATCATGGGATGTGATAATTCCAAAAGACCAAGATCCGATGGTGAAGGTGTGTGTTGATCGATAAATAGAACCAAAGGATGAGGGATGGTGCCATTGACACCAAAAATTTTCATGATATATGATGGTGAGCATGTAGGTGGATAAAGGGGATCAAACTAAATGTTTTATAAATTTAATCCATGATGAAACATAAAATTTATGTTCAATATTTCTAAAGAAGAATCCATGTAGTGATCAAACCTAAATAACCATTATGGCATTTTTATTGCTTTTGTCAGATCATATTCCATAATTTTCTAAGAACTAGATAAACTTACATCTTAGGAATAATTCTTGTTCATATGATTTAAACTCTGGAAAGTTCATATTTCCTCCCACTGACACATATATTTATAAGCTCCTTATTATTCTATATTTAAAATATATCCCTAGACATTTTTTTAGAAGGGTTATACAAAAAAATATTACTTAGTTTCCTTGGGATTTCTAATAAATAAGAACTTGTTTGACATTGGGTAAAGTTTATCATAATAAAAACATTATATGTAAAATTCATAACCAAATTTTTTTTAAAAAAAATATATTGAAATATTTTCCAACCCATATCTTATATGGTGTTCCCAGAGGGGTGAGTTTTATATGGTTTTGACAATGTTTTGGATGATCAATAAATTCATGACACATGTATTCACATCCTTGATCCAATTACAGATTCATGATACTTATTACTAGTTGATTATATACTTCATTTTGAATCACTTTTCTTTTTTTAAAAGTTTCATACTTCTTTCTCATCGAAAAAACACAACCATACAAACTAGGTTCCTTAGTAAAGGTAAGGATGTAGCTTGAATCACCAGTTTCATAAGTATAGATTTTCCCAAATACACCACTATGTTTAAGAACCAATAGTCTCCTACCCCTTTCATCAATTCCACTAAAAATATATGTTCACATTTCATTAAAAATATTTTCTTGTGCCAAATGATTTATAATAAATTGGTTATAATATCCCATATCTAGGAAGTATTTGGTTGTGTTTCTCATTTATATTTCTAAAGGGACAATACCAAATGTAGCTTTGATTAAAATCAACCCTCACCATGATACTCAACATTTTATAGAAAATATTATCCACATATGGAATATATATACTATATATAATATTATATATGCTATATATAATTTTATTCTTATCTATAGAATAAAAATTATTCATAATAATTAATAAAAATACTATCATTTCTAAATAATGAAAAAAAATTCTATAAATTTACAAAAAATAATAAATGTTTTTTAATTTTAATTCCAATCCCCAAAGTAAAATTAGATCATGAGTACAAACATAAAATTCATCAACTCTTTCCCCCATTAGGATATATGATATAGTCCACCCTTTTCAATTCCTTCCTATGTTTAAATATTTTTTGTTAGATAAAATGTGTAAAGATTGTATAATATCCAATATGCATGATTTCAAGTTGGAGAAACTGATTTTTATAACATTCACATTTGAATTATCAACATTTTTTTCTTTGATATCATTTCTCTACTATATATACTAATATAAAACCATTTTATATTTCATACCTATAAGGGATCTCAAAATAGTTACAATGATGTATGCTATGATAAATAAAAATAAATATATAGGGGTGATTATCATTATTTATCTATTTTCATGAAGGAATTTTAATAAAATAAATCATATTAAAAATTTATCACCCCATACATCATCTACATTTAGTGAGACAATAAAAATATCATCCAAATCATATAAGTTATTATTTTTTGACAGTCTAGTATGAATATCATTTCCTGGATCCAATAATTTGAAAAACTAAACAATATTCCCCTAGTATGCTAACTCTTTGGGTTTCCCAACAAACTATATCAAATGTTTAAAATTGGATTTTGATTATTTACTTTTATGTTTATCGATTTCATCCATGCCTTACATAGGATAATCCAATTCCACCCTTATTTGGACGAATCTACCTATATGAATGATTAATGTATTGACTTGTTCTTTCTTTGAAAGAAATCTCACATCTAATAATTTATGGTATTTTTTTAAAAGAATCTCAAACATAACATATCTGATATACTTATTAACATCATAACTACTTCATCTCATGAAATATATATTATCTCATTTTTATTCCTTTTTTTATTCATTCTTCTATAGTTCAGTTTTTCAATTTCTATTCCATTGAAAAAACTAATTTGATCATACCACATTGATGTGTAACTACATAAAAAATAAATAGTTATGTATTACACTCAAAAAACATAGAATATAAGTATATTCATATAGATCTAAATATAACTCCTTCATAAATTATGTGAACTTTTCATGCATTGTCTTTGTGTCTTGTGAGATTGAAGCTGCCCACATGAGTAAAATTGGACTCAACTACCACCTTTTCTAGAAAAATGAATTATCCTCTAAGATAGTTGGATGTCCAACCAAAATTTCCTTTACTCAAGGATACTTTACTAATGGAAGAATATAATTTACAATATCTATAAAACCAAATATTGATAGGCAATACATAATAACTAAATTTGGGATAATAAATTCAATACTATATTAAGGTGAATGTTGTAAAAATCTAGATTTTATATTTTTATTTCTACAATGTAATGTATGTATAGAACATATTTTAGAATAAATTTATCACAAAAATTAATTTTACACAATATTCAAAATACATTAACAATATATAAACATGAATATTTAAAAGTAATAAAAAATAAACACAATATTTATTTTCAAAACATATGAGATACCAACATAAACTTTTCATATTGAATTTATGCCTGAAAAATATCAGTTTATAATTCATAACACATATAATTTATAAACTTTTTATAAACTGTAAGAAAATATAAGAAAAAATTAAATTTTCATATTTTTTCCCATATTGGATTTCTTGATTATTGATAATAATTATCAATCATATATTCCAATTGACATATAATAGAGACATATATCAATAATATTCTATGATATAAATTTAATCATATATACTATGATTGTAATCACTTGTTATGGATGGAGATATCATAATGGTATTGTAATATTAAATGATATAACTGATATTATAAATATATTATGATACAATTTTTTTCTGAAACATGGTAATATGTTCTCTTTTATGTTATCACATTTCATATCCTTTAACATAGTTAAAAACTATGGTTTTCCAATAAATCATACCTTATGATTTGATACTATCATATTCTATGAATAAATGAAAAATAAGTAATAAAAATATTTTATTTTATGATATGAATCAAAATGAATTATGGTAACTTGTTATTTAACAAACCATTAGACAAAAAAGTTGATAGATTTAAGAACATGGATTTGATACTACCAATGGGGTTAATGATATCATCTAATGATAAAATATATTAGAAGATAAAAATATAAAATCATATTTATTATCAAAATACATTTTCTGATATGAAAAAAAAAAAAGGGTATATATGAACTGCCACATAATCCATATTTTACACTTCTATGCATGATTGAAGGAAATCATAGTAGTTGCAGACAAATGCATTTTTCTCTAAGGGATTACAATATCCAGTGGATCCTTGTTTATGAAAAGAGTATCCCATTCATCATGGGGGTTCTAGATCTTTCAGTAATGATAAATAAATAATGGACATAAGCAATAATACTTTTTCATTATATAAAATGAGATTACTCCAACATGAGGGATCTAATACCTTTTATTTTTTTTCTTCATTTGATAATGAGAGTTGGTACATGGATACTATGAGAAGGTGTTGTTTCCTATATATGTTTTTTTCATTCATTGAACCCTTTATTTTTTTACTTTTCATGTATAACCATAAATGATTTAACAATATCAAATTGCGACTAAAGAAAATGTGTGGTGAGTGGAATCTAAATTCAAGCATGTGATATATTATATCGTAACAAAAAATAGAAATTAAAGTAATCCATGCATTATCTATTCTATCCCAGTCTCCCTTCTTGATGAATGTGTTAAATTTGTTCGAGATGATTCCATTGGCCTTCCTTACTTCAGGCCTCCTTAATTCTATTTTATTCATGTCCATTGTGACTTTTTATAAAAATTCTCACATATTTCCATATATTATATCATATATCATTAAAAAATTGATGAAAATAATCATAACATAAAATATATTCATCTTCATAAATGCATTTTCATCTTATGATTTTGCGATATCATAAAATTTTAGATCCCTAATTTTGGGTATTTCTAGAAATCATGATAATTGTACCATAGGTAGTGATTCTCTGGTCTAAAAAACTCACTATCCTAGAATTTTAGTCTCAATATAGAAAATTAGGGACTAGCTACCAATCGCACCATGCCTACTCTTATGAGTATTATTTATTTTATATATTTCTAAGACATTATATGAATATTTTTCACCGACCTTAATCATGTGATCCATTTGTATTTATGTAAATATTATTATCATTTATTTTTTTGGGAATTATAATATATGATTTATTTATGGAGTTACACATCCATATGGTTTGGAAAAATTTATTTAATAAAATAAATAAGGTTTCCAACACTAAATCCTCCAAATAATTTGATATATATATATATATTGGGTGTGCCCAAGATGAAAGATACTATAGTAGAAAGAATTAATTTATAATCATAAAATATTTCCTTTAGTTTAATTCTAAATGATGGAAAAATTAATCGAAACTAATTTCAACAATATTATATGATCATCAGAATCATTATAAAGAAAGAAGAAAAATTATATTTATTAAAGGAAAAAAATGTGATAATTAACTTGATGAAGAAGCTAGTGAAGATGATAAATATGGTTATAGTAATCATTATCATGATTATCATGATTTATCGATATAGATTCTTGTCTTAATAGATATCAATATGAAAAACAAGCATGATAATAAAGAATCATTTTGAAAGATTAACAACTTATTAGGGGATCTATTTAGAAAAAAGTACTAAGAGGTATAAATAATCAAAATAACTCTTTAGATATAATATATATGAGATTATGTCAATATCTACACATGTAATAAATAATAATACATATGTAAATTACATGGAGAGACATGAGTTACTTATAATACTTTATTTGGAACCATACTACATTCAAAAATCACTTTCAAAATGGTATGTGTATTTTATTGTAAATTCCAAAATGAATTAGATACAAAAACTTTACCCAAGATCCTCAACATATTGAGGATTTATAATCAAAAAACAAGAGGTATAAAAAAAGTGATATGATAATTTTATAGAAATTAAAGGGTGAATGTTTTTACAAAAATGAGAAAACAAGATGTTGTAGAGAGTCTACAATAAATTTTAAACTAAATAAATGATATTTTATGAAAGGTTATTTTTCCATTATAGAAAATTTAAAAATCTAAGGAGAAAAGTTTCATTTATTTTAAGGGGTGGAAATGATCTCTTGGAGTGTCCATTTGAATTATTTATGTTATAAAAATTAATTCTCATATTATTATGGGTATATGACATTGATAATATATTATACAGTTGTTATAAATATAAAAAAGTACTAATACATTATTAAGAATTGATTTTTTGAAAATAATGTATGATTTCAAATAATAGATAGAGGATATACTACATCAAGGAATTTAGTGTGGGATATTATATTAATTATTGAAGTTTCTTGGAGTAGATATTGTGAACTTCCATCATATTTTCCACTTATATGAAAAGAGTATTTTTTGTAAAAAATGGTTCTAAAAAATAAATGAGATGGTTTTCAAGATGCACATGGTTATAATAAATCCAAATAATTAACATTATTTAAAATAATATAAGGTTGATTTTTAATCTAATATAAAGGGTTTTTATATAATCTATTTGTTAAAATGATCTATAAAGAGTTAACCCCATCAAGTAGAGGTAAATTTTTTTGAATGAGATATTGTTTTCAAAATCTTACTTCGAAAATATAAATCACCATTAATGATATATATGTTACAATTTTATTTGTTTAATATTACCACTGATGGAAATAAGCATTATTTATTGATATAAAGTATTATATGTCATAACATACATGATATTAGATCTCAAACATATATTTTATAGAAAATATAGTTTTTAGAGGTTAATAGGTAAATATTTAGAATTAGATAAGTTTGAAGTAATGAAAACAAAAAATTATACTAGTTTAATTTATAATGCATCTCACTTAATATCTTAGAAGAGTTTATAGTATATTGGTAATGAATGTTAATTTAATGATTAACATTTAGTAAAATAATATTATTAATAAAAGGGTTGAAAGAAAAAGTTGAAATATGATTATGATTGACTTGGAGATAGATCTATGTAGAAAATATCAGGGATTAACATAATAATATTTGATGTCTTCATGTAAATAAAATTTAATAGAAATTTAATATTATTCAATATCTGAAATGTGATTCATTGTATTTCCATTGTTGAAACCTACTTTCTTCATAGATAATACCCATTTCAAGATTTTATAGTAGGTTTTATCATATTTCAAAAATAGATTTCTTTTAAAAATTAAATAGAGATGTAATGTGAATATCAAAACCATAAAAAATATTAAAAACATAATTCTTATATAGAATTATATCATATTAGATATGATATGATAGGTTATTATGTATTGTTTTTCAGTATTCTTAAAATATTTTAATAAGATAGAATATTTCATGTTATATAATATATGGAATTCATATTATAATTCTTTAAATTGGATTCTTATATTACATGAAGTGAAATAATAATTTAATGATTAATTTCTTCCTTTCATTTAACCATAAAAAATATTTTAACATATATTATTATAAGTTCTGGTAAAATGTTAAGGATAACATTATTATTATTTCTTATAGATATACAAAATATAATTAAGATTTGAAAATCATGTTTTTTATTGGATAAACCACAATGTTTACAAGATATTGTAAAATGAATTATGACCTTGGTATGTTAGTGGGGCAAATCACATAGTTAACTATATACCTAATGTTTCAAAGATCCCTATCATGAGATCTATCATACATTAATATAATTTTTATGGTGCCCCATAGGCTGATCTAATAAATCGATAAAAAACAACTCCAATATACAAAATTTGGGGTCTTATTTATTGAATTAGCATAAATAAGTGGATTTAATCCTGATGGAATAATTATTTTGTATCCTTGGGGAAACTGATATATACATGATACTAATTTTACATAGGGGATAAAATATAAAACAGAATAAAATAAAAATTTTGTAATCCTTGAAACTCATTCAAATAATTTATCTTCACAACCATGGAAATGGAAATAAAATAAGGGAGAACACAAATCCTTAGTAAGTGTTATAAACATTAGAATCTACCATGAGTAAATAATTAATAATAAATATGTCCAGGTAAATAACTAATAACATATTCCACTTAATAAATAAATTGAGAAGGAAAATGAATACTTTTGTAATATCAATGAAATAATATAATCAATAATAATAATATTATTATTATTAATGAAGTAAATTATTAATTTTTGATTTCATGATTTCAAACAACATGAATTATATACCTTTAAAGCCTCATGAAAAGAGAGTTTAATCAATAGGTATGTATAAAATAGAAACTCATTTAAAGATATTTTATTGATTTCTATCATAAGACATGTTGATGAATCGAGGGGCTGTATAATTATATCCCCCACCCATTATTTTGTGTCTAATACATTCACATGTCTTAATTAAACAATTTAATTAATGAACAATATGACTGGTCAAAAAAATATTTGAATTGAGTAAAGAATATAGATTATTAATAATTACTCAGTCAATAAAATAACTATCTAAATAAAATAATATATGTAGATATATAATATGGTTTAGGAAATAATAATATCCATTCCAAAAATAATATATATATTAGAATGATATTTAATGTTCTATAATCAAAATAATGTGAATGTTTCAAGAGAAATTTAATGAATAAAAATTAATAAGGGATAAAAGCGGACATTTAAGTTAATCAAAATAAAGGATTCTAAATTATTTAATTTATTTGGAAGAATAAATGTTACATAAATTAAAATGAAATTTCTAAAAGTTTTTTCTTTTTGAAACCATTGAATCTATGTAGAAGAAGCTAAATAACTAGAAAAAGTTATATTGGCAGAGAAGCCCATTAGTGTTGTGTATGTTAAAAAAACATTCCATTTGACTTTCTATAATGAAAATAAAAAAGGGATACATTTGGGATTAGATAAGAAATATTAATTTATAAATTATTTGTGTAAATAAAAATGATTTCGTAAAACAATTTTGATGAAATATTAATGCTGAAGAAATATATACCTGATCAAGAAGAAAAATATGATCAGGTTTTCCATTAATCATTATTTTTGAAATGGTACCTTTAATTAAAAAATTAGTCATTGTCAATATATATATAAATTTAAAATTTCCCAAAGGGGTAGTAGATACAAAATCTAAAAATAAATAGGTGAATAAAACCAAAAACCTATCAATACAGTGGAAAATGAGACACAAAGTCTTACAAATATCATAACTATGAACTGAGAATTAATCAATTAATTTATTATGTTTATCAAATTTAAATAAATAAGAAATTGCAAAATCCATATAAAATAATCAAAATTATATGTACATATTATCTCATAATATCAAGTATAATAAAAAATTAATATAACTTAATGAAAATTAATTTAGTTATGAAACCCCATTCCACATGGTAACTTTCAATTCAAATACCCATGTTTGAAAAAATTTGAATTATATCTTAAAATACCATGATGTATAAAGGGTTCATGATATAACTTGTAAAAGGTAAGTATATACATCATATAAAATAAATGTTTTCATAAAATTAGAATATTCCTCAATGAAAAAAATTGAGATAGAATAACTTAAAAATATCACAACATTGGAGTGGTAATTAATTAATGAATCAATTGTGTGTATCAAATTTAAATTTGCATAATAATTGAAAATACATTATATAATTATATGACTTTATTACACACCAAATATTGAAATATCAAATAAAATAAAGTAGTAATGTAACACAATAAAAAGAAATTTTGTTATAGAATTATTACCTATTAGTAATATTCAAATCAAACACCTCAAATGAAATAATTTTAATTGAAACAAAAAATAACATTACTAAAATTTACATAAATTAATTATTTTACACACACACACAAAACAATTCAAATCATTTTTTGAAGATAACGTGTTTTATAATAATAAAATGGAATTATTGAACAATCAAGTGATTTTTTACCTAGTAGTTATCAAAAATGGTTTTGACCTATATATATATATTTAAAAAAAGTAATTAATCATATTCATAACCACTAATTTAATTACTATTTTATAATAAGTATATTTAAATAAAAATATTTTATAGTTTATTTTGGCTTAGTTTTTCATGGTATATAAACTAATGAATATATGTTTCTTTTCATATCTCATTGTATTATAGTTAAGGGGTGGTTTGGTATGTTTTTCATCATGTCATCAATTGATACAAAACTAAGCTAGGATTTTTCCTCAAATATAATGAGTATGAAAATTCAGACATTGATTAATACAGAATAAGTAATTTTATAAGTATACCTAGATAAGGAACAATGATGTGATTATGTATATGGATAAGGGGTGTGTTATGTTCTTGATTACATAGGTTAATGACATGTGATTTTTTAATCCATCTTGTAATATCATACTCAAAAAATAGATAACATAAGTGTAAGTTTTTAAAGATTAACACACTCAGACTTCTATAGTCACTTGATGTTTTAAAAAATGGTTCTTTAAATTACGCAATGTCTTGTTCAAATGGACTATATGATTTTGAAAATTTGTTGATCTGGAAAGATTTTGTGAGCATCACACAAAAAATTATTAATCGTGAATAAAATCCAAGGAGATTGGCCATGGTAATTATCAAGGATTCATGGGTTAGATCACTACTTATTTCAGTTAGTTAATATATTTTTCCTTAATTCTAATGTAAAAAACTAGGGATATGGGATTTTGTTGATGTTCTAGTGTGTGTGAATGATAACTAAAAGAAATTAGTAAAAGATCATAAAATGTGTCAGTAGAGAAATTAAATGGTCGCAACTAAGACCACAAATCTTTTCATCATTATCCAAAATTACCCTTGTCCAACAAAA
The DNA here is from genome assembly GCA_963277665.1 of Viscum album. Taxonomy (NCBI): domain Eukaryota; kingdom Viridiplantae; phylum Streptophyta; class Magnoliopsida; order Santalales; family Viscaceae; genus Viscum; species Viscum album. The sequence goes on from OY728134.1 coordinate 69,590,324, forward strand.
ATTTCATAATCAATCACTCATTTCTCTTACCTATTTAAATTTTGGGACTAATAATAGATGATATACCACCCTTTGCATTCCCAGTCTACATCCTCCGTGGTGTCAAATTATTTATGTTCCAGAAAATAGAAAATACACCACTCTTAACCAAGATATGATTGTATGTTGTTCATACATTTATCTTATTTAATTCATTATTATATTGTTTAAACCATGAAAAAGGAGGGAAATTTAATTGATAAATTGTAAAAAACAAAAACATATATGAAGTGAATAAGATTATCATCTAAACACTTTTTTTCTATTCAGTATGGTATTAAGGATTAAAATTAAGAATCAATGAATTGTAAACATAGGATTTGGAATGCTTATAAATGGTCTCTTGAAGAATGAACATTATTTTAGTCATCTATAATCATGGATGTGAGATATCATAATTAAGTATTGAAATAAGATCACATAAAATGGAATACGAGAGGGAGAAGACAATTGAATGTAACACGAACAAAATATAATTAAATAATATTAAAATACAAAACAAATATAGAAAAATAAATATAATAATTAGTATGATTTAAATACCATGAAAATCGTAGAGGGAAAATATTCATAGACAACATATCATCTTTTTCACTATTTTCCTGAAAATCAATTCTGATTAATAAATTACATCTTTATCTCGATGGGTTCTAGATACATAGAATTCATGGGCAATGATTAGAATCAATTAAATATTCCAACATTTTTATTTATAATACAAATGGAAAATAATTGGTGTACTCCTCCCCTAATTTGTTTTTATATTCTATCAAGGAAATACAATAGTTGTTGTGCATGGTTTCATCAATGATCAAGTGGAAATATATCAATGGCTTTCATGCTCATGTGAATAGAAAAGTAATGCACATGATGGAGTGAACATGTGATTGAAGGTAATAAGGCTTGGTCTAGAGATATAGATAATGGTCATGGAATCTAAATTGGTCATATAATCAAACTTTTTATTCCAATTACTATGATCATGTGAGGTTATGAACGTGTTAACTGGTGTAGGTTTGAGTATTCAGTACTAGTACTATTAAAAATTGGTCTTCCTAACTTGATTTATAGAATCTGTATTTAAGATTGTGGGATCAAATGGATATGGTCATAGTAATAATTTTGAAGTGTTTTTTTATAGTGTGGAGACCAAGGCTACACTGATAGTCTTGGTTATATTAGAAATGTTCCATATTGAGAGAAGAAAACTCAATCTATGATGGATGGATAGCGTGGAACATGATTTTCTAGATTCATTTGGCCTTAAGTGATCTATTCATGTAGGAATTTTATCAAAAAATGGTGTGTGGTTCTCTTCAATGTTGTGGCTAGTGAAAAGGGATGGAACTAATGCTTCCACCATAATTTCCTACTATATAAAGAATTAATTAGTTACTATTAGTTGAATAAAGTTATAATTATAGGCTTTGTATTTAGATTTTATTTGGTTGTTGAAACTTAGTTGAAAATCCTTGTTCTAGAATCTAGTTAAGTTGACATCGTTTATGGAATCAACACCAACTTATTTCAAATGCTATCAATATTAGACTTAAATCAATTTCATTTTCATCAGGTTAAAATAGATATTACTAACTCCTTCATATACAAAGGGTTATCATCTTTATTGGGTGATCTCCTTCAATATTTTGAACTTTAAACAGTGTCATTAATCCACAATGAGCCTTTATTTTCATATTATACTTTAATGACACTCTAATATTCATGGTTTTTGGCCTCTACTATTTAGTTGATTCATCACGTTATATGGGAATGTTTGAATGGGTATCATAAATTATTTGTGGATGTATTGTAGATATATAGTTGTTTGATAACATTTATGATATGGTATGTCCATTTTTAATATGGTTAATTAGTGGTCGGGATGATATGTGTGTGGTTATGGTGTTTTTGGTAACATGAGAGTGCCCAAGTAGGATCTCATAGTTTACCATGAAGGCGGAGGAGGTAATTTTTAATTTATTTTTACACTTATGGTGTGTTATGGAAAAAATTACATATAGGTTTTTCAATTTCTTGTTATGGTCATTACACTGACTATGAGGATTTATACTATCATTTAAAATTATTAAGTGTGGTCATATAATCTATTTAATATATTCTGAACATGGTAGGTTAAGATATGTCATAGTCACTTGATTAACCATGAGTTATAAGGATTTTTTTGTCATGCATTGTACATCTGATTGTTACAATGACTGTGAAGCTTCCCTATAGTTGGTTAAAACCTTTTCAAAATTTAAAACAGAACCACTTTAGACATTAATTTTTTCCCCATATTAGTGAGAACATAATAAATATAATTTCACTATAAAAATTCAATTTCCATCTAGATGAAACAAAAACTTTCATATTTAATATATTTTACAATTTAATTCCAAATTTCTAACATTATAAAAAAACATAATTATCCTTGATTTTAATAGAAGTTGAGTGTCATTTTAAATGAATAAAATTCATGAAAAAAATAATTATAAACTCTTATTGTGATAGAAATATTTCACTCTACTATAATTTTATCATTTAATTTCAAAATTTTAAAATCCAAACAAGCTGTCCACTTGAAATATATTTTCAGATAATAAATTTAATGAGTATTTTATTTTCCATATAGATTTTTTTCAGTACATTAAAATTTTCATAAGTGAAAACATTTTTTTCAATATATTTTTAATTAATAAATTAAATAAATAAACTAGAAAATATAGAATGATATTAGTTCTAAATAACAAAATTAAATATGACGGAACACTTTCAATTATTTACAATGAAATTTTCAGCATGCCTCATAACTTTATTTAATTTCAAGGGTGTGAAATTATTCTATCTAAATTAAATCCATGTTTCATTATCCATATAAACCCCCCTTTTAACATACCTTATAGTAATTTTAATCTTAAACTTCACTTAACATAATTAAATAATATAGAGACATTTTCATACATGGAATGTGATTATTTCCCACAAGATTGATAAAATTCTCATATCACCACACTATAAAATTGTGACAACATAATAAAATGGATGATTTGTAGCTTAAGGATGGTGGGAATGTGTTAAAAAAATTCATTGACTAGAATGAGATATGTGTTACTATTTTAAATATAATATATGACTAAACATGTAAACCATAAAATATCCACACTCAATTCCCCTTAACAATATGTGACACTCACACTCCCATTGTCCATCTTCTTTTCTTTAATATATTGGTTTTGAAAATGAATCCAATAAAAATATCTTCCTCGTTATCATTTTTTCTAATTATTATGTAATATTTTTAGGTGATTAAGTTTTCAATTTGTGTAAATTGAATGGTGATTCATGTTTATTTATTTATTAATGGAATAAATAAAAAATTTAATAATAATTATTACTATAAACTCATCCCTTTTTAAATTTTCTTTTTTAAAAAGTTTATTAAGGGTATAGGATGATAAAAATAGAATTTATAAATAATAACCCATGCATATATCTCTCTATTTACTTCTCTAAAAATATGACTCACATATCTAATAGTCTTATTATCATGTAATAAATCCTTTATAAAAACACATGGAAGCCCATTTTCCCCACACATAGTCTTGAATCAATCATGTAATTGAATTTTATAAAAATGGTGGAAAAATTATTGTTTGAGTCAAAATAAATCTTAAACCATTAAGTTAATTCATAGTAATCTAAGTGATTAACTAAGATCAATGAACAATATTGGTATTAGTACTAATGAGGGACTATCCAATCTAATTCCACAATCTTGTTGAAATTATCTAAGGACACGAAATGTTTTACAAAGAACAAACAAAAGTCCTGGTACAAATAAATCCAAATATTATACAAATAATTGAGGGTATAAAATGTTTTTTAAAAAACTCTCAGCATAGGAATTAAAATTTTATCCAGTCACTAGTGGTTGTTGAATTTTAGCTTTTAGTAAAATGTCATGACAATGTTTGAAAATAACAACCCAGGAAAAGAAATACAATGAGAAATTTATTTGATATTCAACGATTTGATAATATGATAATAATATTCATAATAAATTATAGTCCAAAAGTTTATAGAGTTTTTTATTTTAATCAATGAATGTTTTAAAAATACTAAAAATGTACATTTAATGTTTTCTATAATTCCAAAAATAATGTATATCTATTTTTTTAAATATATTCATTAAAATATGGAACAAAAATATAAAATAGTAAAAAAAATAGTAATGATTTTTCTCCCATCCCCCAAAATTAATTTTAGTTATTCCCTCAATGTCACTTCAAATATTATCATTCATATTTTAATGTACTACCTCAAATAATAAGGTGGAATCAAAAGAGAAAACCCAAATAATGTTACTCCTTTTTATATTGAATGTATTGGGAAGAAGTAATTCCCCTTGTTATTTGAATTTTCTTTCTCTTCATTCATGTCTTGAAGCTATTTTATATACTTTTTACTATATGGAAAAAACAAAAATAAATTAAGTTGTTTTTTTTGAAAATTAATACTCATAATTAGAATAAAATGAAATAAAAATAAAACTAAAGAATATTATTAGGTAAAACCCCTAATAGATTTTTTAAAATTATTCTAACCTTACACTAAATACAATAGGATTATCCATAAACTATTTATATATGGATATTGTGTTGTATGAAAATTCACATTTATCTTTTCCCTCAACTCTTCAAAAAAATATTCCTCTAGAGGTCTCTATTCTCAAAAAAAATTTGTGTGTCTGGGCCAAAGTAATTTAATTTAACTACAAAAGTGGGGTATGTCTTATTATGACTCTTTTATATCACATCTAGATTGTAGGATGATGTCTCACATAATTTCATTTTTTTATGGGGGTACATTAGAGAGCTCCTCTATTTCCTATATCAGTGGTTCTTCAATATAAACAACATCTAATGTGTCTTATTCTTCAACAGCCATGGAATATAGTAACATGGTTGAATCTATAATAATTATAGAAATATTCCCTAAGAGAGAGTTCATCTTTCAAAATAAAATAACCAAAATAAATTAAATCTAGTTTATATGCCTCTAAAGTATCAAAAGGTTATGATTGATCATAAAATTTAGCCTCAACTTCTAAAATTGTTCATATAGATGTTTGAGTGATGATTTTGTTTCATTTGACATCACACTTATCTTCCAAATATCTTGTCTAAAAACCAAGAAAAAAATGAGAAAACTCATTCTGTATTTTTGGTAAGTCTTAGAAAAAATTATTTTCCAAGAATTATTTAAGATTTTAAATAATCCCTTAAAATATTTATTGCTAAAAAATTTGAATATGTCATATGTTTTTATTATAAAAAAAACATGGAAATGTCTTTCAAATATGAGATAGGATAATTTTTCAGTAACTTTAATTTAAATTTCAAAATATTAAAAAAACAATGATATATAAAAATATATATTTCTAACATAACTCAATGTAAATATTACTTGTGATGTGAAAGTTTGTCACGAGCCACACATAAAACATTTATTAACCTTGAATGTTGGGTAGTGGGACTGATCAATGACTTTCTCAATGAGTAATGGGTTGATTAATTAATTATTTCAATCCCTTGTTATCTTTTATTGGTTTCTTTAATTTATAATTAAGAACTAAGGTATGTGGGTGTGTCTTGTTTTTTGGGTGTGTGATCATTAAAATAAAAATAAATCTATAAAATTTCATAAGATGTGATAAAATAGAATGGAAATGGTTATGGGAAACATCAAGAAGTGGGTGTTCAATATCCAATATTATTATCATAAAATAAATAGGACAGAATATATCATTGATTTTGTATATCTATCTAAACTATGAGACTGAGCATGGATAGAATACCTCCATGTATATTTTTATTCAACCTCCTCCATATGAATAATTTTAAATATTCCACAACTATATAAAGTCATCCACACTTAACCTTACTCTGATCATATGTTTCTCATCCCTTGATATACACAACTCCATTGGTATGTTATGTATAGTAAGAGAAGGGAGTAGAATATGATTTCATAAATTAGAGGACACATAATCAAATTAAAATATAATATGAGAATGATCTATCCAATTCCTTTCCATTAAAAATAGAATTAAGGATGAAAGTTTGGAATTAAATAATTGAAAATTAGTTACTTATAATTCCCATAAAGGAACCCTTAGAGACCAAAAATTTGGTTAGTCTTCCATGATCTTTTAAGAGATAAATCAAAATTATAGATTAAAGGAAGATCATAAAATGAAATAAAAATAGAAGGAGAATATAATGGAACATAACATATAAAATACAATTTAATTGTATTATAATACCTAAATAAAAACTTAAAAATTGTTGTAATTGTTAGGAGTCGTATGCCATGATAAATGGGGGTGGGAATATATTTATACACAAATTGAATCATTTTCCTGATTATCCTAAAAATAAGTTTCTAGAAATAAATTAATTCTTTAGATGAACTATATCCACATGTATTATTTAAGGGTTTCAATTATTTTCAATCAAAAATTCCTACTTCTTTCCTCACAATAGAGTTCAAAATAATCAGGTTAATCCCACCATAATTAATTTATGTAATCCTTGGAGAGAAATAATTTTTTTTTCATCTAGTACCTCATTGATCTAGTTGATATTAGGATATTGGTTAAGAACACATGAAAAGAAAAGTGGTATATGTTTTAGATATGATGTGTATTTTATTAAAGTTATTCTTGGTCTTAATATAATGAGCACAACCCTAAAGATTCACTTTGTCTTTGACTACAAAATCTTAAACTCTGTATTGTGATCATGCAAGGATATGCATGTGTAACTACAGCAGGTATGAGTATTCAGTACTAATATTTGAAAAAATGGGGCTTCTTAACTAGATTTAGATATGTTGGATTTAAAATTATTGGATTTATTCTAAGTGATCCTCCACTGGACTTGGATAGGTTTTTAGACAATGTAGGGACCTAGTCTATCCTGTTGGGCTTTGGATGAGTAGTAAGGCACCATGATGGGTGGAGGATACTATTTTCTTGACATAATTATATTCAAACAAGGTGTTATTAATATGGTTTTGGTCTTATATGATCTTATCAAGAAGTAATTCTATTGAACATGTAGTTTGCAGTGTTATTCATAACTATTATCATTGAAAAGGTAAAGGACTAAGGCTTCTTACATCATAGTCAATTTGAACCTAAAATGAATAAATATACATTAATTAAAAAAATTCCTAGACAACATCTTTGTATTTGGGTTCTCATTGGTTCATAAAACTCATTCACAAATCCTCATTTTGAAATAAACATACACTAACATCATCTTCAATATAAAATTGATATTTCCTTTTTTAAATGGTTGTAAGATATGGATTCACTCTTTTTGATTTTCATCAGGTCCATTGAGTTCTTACTAAATCCATCCTGTAGGGATGTATGATTATCTCCATTGGGTGATATCCTTTATTTAGAAGAATGTGGACTACTTTTGGTATGTAACAACTAGAACGTTTATAAATAAAATTTCCCTTGTTATTTAATTTAAACTATTATTACATAATATGGTTATAGAAAACAAATGAGCTTATTTGGTTTTATTATATCCTATGACATTTAAATGATCATTAATCACCTTTACCAATGATAAAATATCTTTTCAATAGTGATCAAATTATTAGTATAAATATATGGTTTTAACAAATCCAATTGACATAGAAAAGGGAAGTGATAAACTCAACCAGTATGATCATACCCTATGAAGACCATTTATCGGACCTTTTGAATAAGATAGCATCACTAGGATTTTACATTGACTAATCCCTATCTGACATCCAACAACTTAAGCATGATTGAAACCATTTATAAGATAAATTTAATCTCATGGAGATCACAACCCAAACCATGTTTTCCAAACCACCCCATGAAAGTCTCATTATCGCACACCATATGCTAAGGGACTTTTCTGCTGTATTATAGTGATATATATCAATACCCTATAAATATGAGTATGTATTTTGTATTTTATATAATAATGAATATATTTTCATCTTATTATTGTTACATTATAAATTATTTTTTATACAATAAAACAAATATTGTATTTTTAATTAGTGTTGAATTTCAATTAAAAAAATTATTTTAAAAAATTAATGGATTTTTGAAAAAAAATAAAAAAAATTAAATAATTTTTTAAATAATTTTTATTCAATATAAATCATCAAATAAGTTTTATGAATTCAAATGTAATTTTTATAAGGGTTCAAAAACTGTTATTATCAAAAAACTAACATTTCGTAATAAATGTTGATTATTATTTTAAAAGTGAAAATGCACATATTTATAAAAAAATTTATATAAATTTTTTTTTTGAATTATAACATCAAAATTATCCAAAGATGAATTTTTATAAATTTTCAGAGATAATCTAATTTTCAGATGAAAATTAAATATCGTATAAATATACATCGTGAATTATGACATCATAATGACCTAAAAGTGATTTAATAAATACAAAAAAGGGTATACAAAACCAAATATAAAATTTTAATTTAAAATAATGTTATTTTATATTTATATGATTAATTTTATAAATCCATTATAAATCCTCCAAACCAATTAATATATTTTAAGGTTTTAAAATAATTTTTAAGAGTATAAGTCACTTCCACATAAGAAAGGGTATCGTTTTATTATGGTAGGTCCTTTTCTTTATAGAATAATGACAACCAATGACATTTGGTAGAATCCATGGGAAAAACTCTTAAAATGTTTTTTGCTTTTGGTTATTTTTTTATATAGCATCTAAAACCTAAGTTTGAGAAATATTAAATAAATATCCAATAATTTCCAATATGTATCCCCAAAAATCACATTTATATTCACTAAAAATTCATATATAACTTCATTACTCTTCAATACCCTCCCCAAATTCATCCCAAGGCTTCTCCAATATCTCAATAGGCCCCTCCCAAGCATTTTGATTCACGCACTCAAGTATGAGATCCTCACCTTCCCTTCATGGTTCAAGTTTCATTATTATATTATTAATTCTATTTAAAATTACTAATGTTGGGATATGTATTTTAATTTACTTGTTACTGACCATTTTATATCAAAATTCTTATAGAACCCTTTCTCTCTCATCATCCAATTTTATGAAATTTTATGTGATGACCTAATGCTGCTGAAATTTCAAAACGATTGTTTCATAAGAAAATAATTATGTATTGAATAACAACCCATTTATTGTTAATGGTTTTCAACTTTATAAAATTATAAATATTTTAAATGGGAATTACATGTATTTATTCCACCCTCCTTGATCATGTAAAAAAATTTAATGATGAATGAATCCTTGTTTTATGATCATTGTGGGACACTTTAGAAAGGGAATGGATTAAAAGTGGCATGGGCGACTGAATTTATATAGTGCTGTAATGAATTTGTTAATGTTTAGTCTCATGATATGTCACATTTGGATAGGGAGTTAAATTTATTCGTTTATGGTACTTTTTCCATCATTATTTCTTGGCATTTACCTTTGAAATATGTTCATGATGTAGTGTTCTAAGTTGTTTACACATTTACTATGTTACCTTTATGTGATCATTCTATATCATTTTTAATTGTTCATGTTTATTATTATCACTCATTTTATTCCCAATTGATATTCCTATTTTATGACAAGTATTATTTAATTCATTTTATACCATGTTTATTCCCTTACCAGGAAAATATAGCTCAACCCTTTTATATGTATATCCCCAGGTTATCTCGTTAATTTATAAGTGTGAGTATGTTAAGGATGTTTTCAATAAATATGTTGATTTTACTAAATGAAATTTTAATTTAATGTAAAAAATTACCAAATACACTACACTTATCAATATTTCAGGTTGTATTAAGTGTAATAATATGTAATAAATCATGTATTAATGTGTAATAAAGATATGGGTTTTTATAGTTAGTATCAAAGAAACATTTTATTTATTTTTGGGATTAGGAGTGGAAAACTATTGAGAAATCCTTAGGTATAAGACAATGTATAAGTAAACATACCTATTTTTTAAGTATATAGAAAGAAGTTTATAAATAAAATACATCCATTTTTGGATACTATAACTGGGTGTGGTTCTAGCACAAATTTACTTAAGGGTTATAACTCCAACCAGGTGCACATGCCTACCTCAGCATAACCTGGTACAGGCCTACGTGTCTCATTATGCACCTGGATTGACACTCTTAGTGGATATACATCGGTAAAATGACAATATTATTATGAACCCTTAATAATTAAAAAATCCAATAAGAATATATGTTAGTAAATAGATCATGGATAACATACATTGTATCCTAAAAATTCTTAAGTTAAGGAAATAATTGTAATTTATAAGTTTTCCATTTAAATTAATTTGATTACCATTTATGTGTTTAATACTTTAAAAATACTCATCCATAATTTTTCTTTTATTCTTTTTTATGGTCATACATAGGAGGAATCAGGTAAACAACCAATGTGATGGGAAATATGATGAAAACCGCCATTAACATTCAAAACCTGATGGGAGTGTGAATCATGAACTTTATAATGATACGCTCTCAGATAACTCAGTATCTTAATAGAAACATAGATCAAGAGAAGCATCCAAATCCCCCCATAAGAGAGAACATGCTACGATTCGTATCTTTATGAGACAAAGGCCTCTGAATTTCATTGGATCATATGATACCTTAGTGGTGAAACAATGAATCAACTTTATTGAGAAGATATTGTCCATTCTTCAATGTTCTAAGGAATATAATATTATACAAGATGGTTTTCATTTGGAGTAAAAAATTAGTCAGTGGTGCGCATTGATCAAAAATAATAATCTTCAATAAGAGATTGAAGTGATGGTGTGAAAGAAATTTCAAAAATGTTTTTTGATTAATTTTTTCCTCACACTCTCCAACTTAAAATGGAAAGGTATTTCCTTTCCATTATGAAAAAATATGATGAATCAATCATTTTGTATAATTAAAACATCACAATAATTTCATGATTTGCCTACGAATTTGTATTTACCCCAGAATGAAAGTTTTATAGCATATTAAGTTAGATAAATCCTAGTCTACAAAAATACCTTGAGATCTGTGGCTTTGATAGCTACAAGGAAAAAGTCCAATATACCATCAATGTCAAAATAGAGATTGATGAATCTCAAATTTATCATAATGGTAATAAGATAAAAGTGTATGATTAATTATGACTATCTAATTGAGAAATATAATGATGCAATGAAATTTTAACATAACACTTTTCAATGGTGTAGAATGAAGCACCCTAGAAATTGTCTAAGGGGGTTGAGGAAATGCTTTAGTTGTGTGAAAAAAGAACACCTAGATAATGATTATCGATATGAGAAAGATAATGATGCAATAAAGGAAATTACGTATCCTATCAACCCTCACCGCATTGTTTTTTTCTTCAACATTAAGTAACTAGGGAACTTTTCAAACCAATTCACATAGCCATGGGTTTATAGAGACAACCAATAACCTCCAAGGAAGAAAGGGTAATTGTTTTCCATCACAACCGTTGAGGTGGATCCCAATAATGAAATGTTGATAGGTATTATAGTTATTTATGAAATGATATTGAATATTTCATTTGATTCTAGTTCTACACATTCCTTCATATGATGAATGTTTAGCATAACTATTCAAAAACAACCAAAAATAATGGAAGTAGAGTTATCAGTGAAAATAGACAGTGGGGAAATTATTGTATCCCATGTATATAAATCCATAACTATCATAATATTGGGGGATGAACTTCCCAAAATACCTTTAGATACTCCCTTTTATGGAATTAGATAATATTTTGGGTATGTATTGGTTTCCCTATATAAATCTAACATAAATTTCCCTCAGAAGGAAATCACTCTCTGTATCAAGAATCTTCCTCTGATTCATTACCAGTAAAATTGGTAGGATGATTATTTTTTAGCACCATCATCTAAATAATTGGTATTTTTAACTATGAGTAAGATTATCTATATAAAAGGATTGATTATAAAGAAAGAATCACCCTTGAATACATGCCCATTATCAGGGAATACGATGATGTGTTTCATGGTTAATTTCTTGGTATTCGTCTTAAATGAGCGGTTGAATTTTAAATCAAGATTATACCTAAGTAATTTCCATTATACAAAAATCCATATATAATTGATTTTTGGGACTTAAGGATCTAAAAACAACTATAGGAGAATACAAATAAAGTATTCATACACTCATGTACTTCATGATAGGTTAAAACATTCCTTCTCATCAATAATAATGGTAGGTAGATTTCATTGATTAATGTGAGATCAAAAATATCATGATATATAAAAATTATCCTCTTACTTGGATTGATGACTTGTTTAATGAGCTACGTGGAGTATAATAATTCTCTTTGGTGGATTTGTGGTCCGGATATTACCAAGTTTGGGTGCATAAAGAGGATATCCCCAAGACTAATTTAAATACAAGGTATGGGCACTATGAGATCATATAAATTCCATTCATACTCACTAATACTCCCAAAATATTCATGGACTTCATGAATATAGTAATTAGGTATTACCTTTAAACATTTGTTGTATTATTTATAGATAAAATTATAATATACTCTAAAATCAAAGAGAAGGATGATGAGCATCTGTGCACTATTATAAAGACCTTATGAAAATGATAATATTTATGAAAAGTATATAAAATGTGAGTTCTGGTTGATAGAAGTCTCATTATTGTGGTATATAGTCATAATAGATAGGATATATATGGATTATTTAAAGATAGAAGAAATTCATGGATGGCTGAGGCCAACATCTGTGACATATATTTGTAGTTTCCTCAGATTAGCTGATTATTATTACCAATTAGTGATAAATTTCTCATGATTACCAAACAATATTACCAAGGTAACTAGAAAGGGAGTCATGAATAATTGGAATAATCAATTTGAAGAGATAATTGAAGAGTTTTAAAGGAGGATCCTCATAACACATATACTCACAACACTGAAAAGTAGAAAAATTTTCATGGTATTAATCAATGCTTTAAAGAAGGGATTGGGTTGTGTGTTGATGTAAAATGACAAAGTGATAACCAATCCTTCAATGAAGTCGAAATTTCATGTACATAACTACCCAATACCTGATATAGAGTAAGATTTAGAGATATTTTCATTGATAATCTAGCCATCTTATCTATTTACATAGAAGTGTGAGATATATATAGATCACAAAATCATGAAATATATATTCACATTGAAAGATATGAATATGTGCCAGTGGTGATGGTAGGTGATGATCATGGACTGCGACTACACAATTTACAACCATCCTGTTAATAAAATTAAAGTGGAAGATTCTACATGTAAAAAGGATCTAGAAATTCTATCATTAATGAAAATTGAGAGGGATTTGATATTTTAATAATTGAAGAGGATAAATATGGGAATCATAAAAAAATGAAAATCATCAATCCTTTCATAAATTATTTCTCAAACATTTCTTTTAGATATGGTAAAGGATGATCAAATATATTTTTTGGATTCTCAGAAAATATTGGAAGCTATCAAAAAACATAAATCCATGTATTTTAAAATAAAAAGCTTCCTAATGATGCATATGTCTCAAGCTTCTCTCTTCAACTAGGGAGTGAAAAGCTGTATCAAGATCATTAAGAGATATATTTATTTTTCAATATAAAAATCAGGTCACTAAATATACATCAAAGTGCCCAGTATTTAATCAGGTGAAGGATGAAAGAAATAATTATAAGGGAAGATGTTATAACTAAACACACCAATAAGGAAATGAAAAAACATTAGAATTGATTTTTTTCACCAAAAATCCAAAGAAACTTTGGGGAAACAATTATATATGGGTTCTTTTGCATCATCTTACAAAGATAAATCACATTATCTAATTTTAGAGGACTTATCACTTGATTAAATTTCATTTATATACATAAAATAAGTTGTTATCCTGCATAGATTATCACTATCAATTGTATCCAATAGAGATATGACATTTAGCTCCATGTTATGGAAAAGTATCCAAAATTCTTTAAACAGTAATATAAACTTCATTATATCCTATAATCATCAAACTAATGGAAAATTTGAGTGAACTATTCAGACACTGTAAGACATATTTAGAGTATACCCAATTGGATTTAGAGGAGGTTTGGATCAACATCTTCCTCTAGATGAATTCTTTTACAACAACAGTTTCTACTCAAGCATCCAAATGGATCCCTATGAATCCATTTAGGGGAGGTGGTTAAGAATACATGAATACTAGGATGATCTTGTAGATTAAAAAATTCTAGGTCTTGAATTGGTCTTTGTAAAGGTGTAAAAGGATGGGACCATTCAACAAAACATCAAGGCTGTTTAGTGTTAATAAAAGATCTATGTTGACAATCGTCAATGATACCTAGAGATTGATGTTGGAGACATGGTATCCTTTATATATCTCCATGGAAGAATGTGATGAGATATTGGAAGAAGGTAAATCTTAGTCCAAGATACATCATTTCTTTTTAGTTACTTGATCTCATCGAAGAGGTGGCCTAACAACTTGCACTCCCACCAAACCTACCTCATGTACAGGATGTATACCATGTATCTATCTTGAGAAATTATATACCAGACCCCTCACATGAACTCATTCTATTGGTGGTAATATTGTAGAATGATATATAATATGAAGAACATCCAGTGAAGATCTTAGATTCTAGAGACAAAGTTCTATGAAAATGGATAATGTACCTCATCAAAGTGTTGTGGAGAAACCAAACGTTTGATTAAGTAGTGTGGTAATGATATGAAGTGATGAAATAGAATTAAATTCTTACATTTTATTATGGGAAATATAAAAAAAAATTGGGAGAAATTTCTTAAGGGGGAATATCGTAATGACCTCAATGGTTATAACTAAAATTTCCCTTGTGATTTAATTAAATGTATTATTGTGTAATATGGTTATAGAAAAAACATGAAATTATATCCTATATTATTTAAATGAACATGAATAATCTTTACCACTGATAAAATATATGTTTCATAATTATCACAAAATTTTTATAAATATAGGGTTTTAAAAAATTCCATTTGCACCGAGAAAGGGAGTGATGGCCTTAACCAGTTGGATTGTACCCTATAAATTTCATTTATCTGAGATTCCAAGGGAGATAAAATCACTTGTCTTTGACCTTTACCATGCCCAAGATAAGATCAAAAAACTTAATTATGAGTGAAACAATTTACTAGAGAAGTTCTTTCTCATCAAGACTATAGACCAAACCAAGTTTATCGAACAACCCCTAAAAGTCTAAAAATTGTGCACCTTACCCTTAGTGAATTTTCTAGTTTTTAAAGGGATATTTATTAAGACCCTTTAAATTTGAGTATATTGATTTGTTTTATATAATAATGAATATATTTTCATCCAATTATTGTTACTTTATAATTTTTTTTTATTTTGATAAAATAAAATCAAAATCATATTTTTAATTGGTATTCAACTGTGATTAAGACATTTATTTTGATGAATTAATGAATTTCGAAAATGAGTTATTTTTATTAAATATAAATTACCATACAATATTTATGATGTAAAATTTAATTTTTATAAGGGTTTAAAAAAATTTGTGGTAAAAAAACCCACCATTTCTTATTAAATTTATATTATTATTTTAAAAGTGAAAATGAACATATTTATAAAATTAATTAGATAAAATGGATATTATTTTTCAAATTAGACTACTAAATTATCTTTTGGTGAATGTTTCATAATTATATAAGACTTAAAAAATTGTGGGTAAAAATTAAACATTGTATAAATATATTTTGTGAATTATGACATCATAATAACCATAATTTTTTTGAACAAAAACTATAAAAGGTATCTGTGACCAAATATATGCTTTAATTTTAAAATAATGTTATTTTATTAATATTTGATGAATTTTACAAATAAATTATGAATCCTTCAAACCCATTAATATACTATAATGTTTTAAAATCATTTCCATAATATTATGACTCAGTTACACATAAACAAGGGTATTTTTTTTATTTTTAATCCTTGGCCCTATAAAATTATAAAAATCACATCCATATAGAATAAACCATGGGAAAAAATCATGAAATTTTTTGTGTTTCGGGTTATTTTATTATACAGAGTCCAAAACCTATATTTGAGATATATTAAAGAATTCCCTATTGATTTCCTATATAAACCCACTGAATTTTCTATTTATGTTCACTAAAAATCCTTGTAAAATTTAATTACTCTTATCTACCCTATCAAGAGTCCTCCCAATGTTCCCCCAATCTCTCAAGAATCCCATTCCAAGAATTTTTATTTACACACTCATGTACGGGATCCTCACATTCTTTTCTTTATTCAAGATTCGTAATTATCTCATGCCATCTATTTATAATTACTAATGTTGGGAAATGTCCTTCCAAGTACTTATTACTGAAAATTTCATTTAAAAATTATGGGATACCCCTTTCTCTATCATCAACCCACTTTTTGAATTTTTAAGTGACACAAATATGTTGCCAATATTTCACTGTGATTTTTCTATGCCAAAAATATTGTTTACTGATTACCATACACATTTTTTATAAAATGTGTTAATCGTTATTCACTTATAATTCATTGACATAGTACATATATTTATGCCTTCTATGCTCCATTATCATGGAATAAAATATGATGATGTATAAATACATGTTGTATGATCTATGTTTCACACTAAATCATGAGAATAGAATGAAATTAATCGGTGTGTCCAAAATTATATAGGGATCTAATGAATTGGTTAATGTTTATCCTCATAAGATGTTAAATTGGGATGGGGAGTGAACCTAATTCTTTAATGGGGTTATTTCCATCATGATGAATTTTTATTTATCATTGACCATGGTTTATGATTTTTTGTTTTATGTTATAGCAACATTTCCCATGTTTACTTTATATTCTTATGGTATATCATGCATCATTGTTCATGTTTATAATTATCACTCAATTTATTCCCCATTTATATGACTATTGTATAAATTTTATTACCTTATTCATGTTATACCATGTTTATTCAATTATTAGTCTTTATTGAACACCCCTTTTTTATGTATGTCCCCTAGTTTTTTAGTGCAATTTTTTGTGCAACCATGCTAAGGATGTTTTCAACTAAGATGTTGTTTTTTCTATTTTAAATTTTCATGAAATTTACCTAATTCTTAAATACACTAGTATTATTCATCTTACAAGTTCTATTAAGTATAATCTAATGTAATAAATCATGTATCAATGTGAAATAAATAGATGGTTTTTCACATGGTAAGCCTCTATGATCCTTTATTTTTGGATTATCCTTTGATAATAATTCAATATCCATGGTTCTCAACCTGAAATATTCATTTGATTCATCACCATCAATGGAAGAGTTCAATTTTATTCTCTAAATCATGTGTATAGGTCTTGTAGAGATTTAGACTTGTGCTTTTTTATTAATGTATTAGGTTCATGTTCATGTGGATGATTGGTGGAAGGTATCATACCAGTGTGGTATCAATGAGAGAGGTATGTTGATATTTCCTAAGTGGGAGCTCAGGGTCATCCATGGAGGTGGGAGAGGTAATAATCAATGCACTTACCACAAGTCATCATGAAGAAAATTTAAATTTTTATGTTCATCCACTTCATACCTTTTCCAAATTTGGATCAATATAGGTTTCAAGATCTGAAGTCACATGACTAGTGAAGAGTAACATTGGTTTGGTATATTGGCCTTTGTAAATGTGGTTTGTAAATTTATTGTGAAGCTTTATTATATTCAGTTTGACCCTTTTCTAAACATAGATCATAGCCACATTGAACATGTAATTTTATCAACCTGAAATCGTGAGAATATAATACAAATAAATACATTATTCAGATTTAATTTCAAACAAAATTAAAAAAATAAAATATTTTATTTAATCTTTTTTACGATTTTTTTCTAATTACAATAATTATAAAAATTTATATTAACTTCACAATTTTTTAGTGAAAATTTAGGGGTACTTTTAATGATTAATAATCTTTTTTTTAATTTTTATCGCGCATCAATTGTATATGAAAAAGTTTCTTGTCATTGGTATGAAAATACATGTTTTTTATAGAGATCATTCTATAACACTTTGTATCTTGATTAGAATTTATTTTTTCTATAAAATTATATTTATATATAATTTTAGATTATGTATTTCATATATTTAATCACAAAAAATGCTATAGGTGTCACACTTTGTGGTGTGTTGATAAATATTTTTTTGATGATTTTTTTGTTAAAAACATTAAGAGAACCACAAATGTGTTTTGGGGGATATCCAAAAATAGTTCTCGATGGATTTTTACAATTTAGTACATATTATGTAATAGATGAAGACACTGAATGATATATTTTTCAAAAAAATGTTATAGAAGATATCAAAAATTATTTTTAAATACTTTTTCAAATGTTGTTACACATGATTTGACATCATGAAAATTTTAGATAAGTCCATAAGGATTCTATGAAACTGGGATATTACAATATTTTTTTGAAGTAAAGATCAATGTTTTGTGGTTTATTCTATGTCATGGTCTATGCAAGGATACACCAATACATGGATAATTTCCCTATGTTATTCGTTAGTGCATGATGTTTTAATTGTTTTTAAAATAACACTAGTTTGATCCTCCTTCTCTCACTCTAAGATATCATGATGTGTTAGATTTTTCATATGATGATGATTAGATGATTTTTAACATATGAATTTATTGTTTAAATTTTAAATAACAATCCATAAATTGAACAATATATTGAAAATTTTGTGGTGTTGGATGGATTTATAGAAACTTCATTAATACGTCCAAACATTTATGTTGATACACTATGAAGTTGTCTAGAAAAAGTTATCTAGCTCTTATTCTCTTTATCATTTCATATAACAGTTCTACAAGACTCTGGAAAATATGGTATCTTTATTAAAAATTGGAAGAATAACACATCTTATTGACAACATTAGAGGGATTATATTATTTGATACTTTTCATTAGACACTTTCCTGATCCTCTCAATGACATTGGATATATTTATTTTGAAAAATAAAATTGTATATCATTATTAAATTATTTCATTAGACATAATAAAAATTGAATATCTTATGTATTTATAAGTATTGGTTAATTTTTTTCACTAAATTGGTATAATATTAATCCCATTTGAAACCCATCATGGGTCTGCTAAAAAATAGGCTCTATTAGAAGTGGATTTGAGGGGATTTAAATTTAGATATTTTGGTAAGACATGTGGTATTTTGGTTATTTTTAGAGTGATTAATGGTGGG
Source organism: Viscum album (assembly GCA_963277665.1). Classification (NCBI taxonomy): domain Eukaryota; kingdom Viridiplantae; phylum Streptophyta; class Magnoliopsida; order Santalales; family Viscaceae; genus Viscum; species Viscum album. Next base: position 69,609,784 of record OY728134.1, read on the forward strand.
TTTAGAGGGTTTGAAGTATGATAAAAATATTCAAGAATAAATATTGGGAACAAGTTCATTAAAACATAAAAATAGGGTGTAGAATTCCCCCACTGACAAGCTGGTGGGGTGCTGCCAAAATATTGGTGAAAATAGTTTTATAATTGAATCTACTTATAGAATGGAGAATATTTGTTGGCCAACCATTGATAATTCAATGTCACCTAGATTTATTATTGAGGGTCACCAAAAGTATGATTGACCACTTATATATTTCTGTTTGAAATTTTTAAATAATCATATTAATTAGTATTAATTTAAACATAAATATACCCCCTATCACTTCTCACTCACTCAAGCCAAGGAATCAGGTGCAATACACCCACCTCATCCCTCTTCCTTATTTTTCCTCTAAAAACTCTAGATCATATCTATAGAATGATATATTGGAAAATATTATTTCTATAATATATGCTAACCATTTATAGACCATTTTTTTATATTCTTCTTATATTATTCTCCACTTTTAAATAAAATAAATATTTTTTTTGTGGGATTACTTACCTTCTAATTTAATCATTAAAGGGTAAATAATACCATTATATTAATTGGGGTCACCCATGGTAACAAATTATAAGGGTAACTTGAAATTTTTTATTGTTTAAATTATTCATCATGAATATTATATTGGATTTTTTTATTTAGGTCATTCATGTTAACTATAATTTGTCCAACGGGTCATGTTTTGTCTCTTTAAGGTTGATCAATACTTTAAATAATCATAAAGTATGTGCATTATGTATTATTCCATGATTTGTGGATGTACACTTGTTATTACATGGGGTGTAAAATTCCCATAGATGAAATGTTTAAAGACCTGTAAATTTCAAGGAATTTTTTTTTCTTAATTTATTTGGAATTTTACAAGAACGCAGTTTCTGACGGCACGTGATTCAGAGGCCCGGTGTGCCTGGAATCATTTTACAAAGTTTGGCTTAGGTACGTTCAGTGAACGAACGAGCGAGTTTTTCTAACTTTTGAACCGGTGCTCAGAATCAAATTCCTAGGGCACCGATGGAATCGCAGCGCCGGTATTTGCTTAGAAATGCCTCTTTCGTAGTTGCATTTGCTCGGGTGTGGTTTTTAAATTTTTTGGGGTTAAGTGAAGAAAATAAAATAAAGTGGTGCGACAACTTTATTTTATTTCACTTAAAGCCACTTAAAGCCACATAAAGCTGCTTAAGCTGAGTTGCAGCAGATAGGGTGGAATCCAAAATATCCTACCCTCTTGGTAGGATATTTGTGAAGTGGGGCCCGAATGAGCCCCACCATTTCTTTTCCTCTAAGTAACGCACCCACGAAAACTCCTCATTAATGAAAGTCAACTGGGGCATTTTCTATAACTCTTAAACGCTCCTATTAAATGGACTGTTAAGACGTTAACATTAATTCAACTAATTAATGGTCCGTTTCTTAACCTGTTTTTCAAACTTTTGGCATAATAATTAAATAAGACCAACACCCTTTCTTTTGTTGACGGGTTGATTGTTGAGAGGTTTTGGAGAATCTGTACCTTCATTCCCCTCCGTGAAGAATGCGATGAACACGAAGAATGTGAAGAACACGAAGAACGCCGAACCCTCAGAGATCAACGACGCGACGTCGTGTTCCACGACTCCAACGATTCTCCTTCCACGATGCTTCTTCCGCGACGTTCCTCCCCACAACAATCTCCGATCATCAACTACTTGAGGTAGGAGATTTTGGATCTTTTAAATTTTTCCTTTGTGGATTTTATCCTTAACATGGATTTAATTCGTGAAATTAAATTCGTGTGTTTTCTTTAACCCTCAGAGATCGTTGACGCGACGCCCTTCTATGACGACGCAACGCCCTTCCGCTACGCGACGATCCTCTTCTTCCGCGACGGTCAATTCCACGAAGAACTCTTGTCCGACGATAGCTACGAGGTAGGGGTCTATTTGAGAATAATATTTATTTCCATGGTTGTTCCTTCTAAAACAAAGAACCTGGATCAAAGTTCAATTTTAATTTATTAAAATTGTGACTTGTTATGTTTTTCATGTGTTGATTATTATTCCCAATTGTTATCACCTAACGCGGATGGTGCGGGCCAAAAAACGCAGCCCGACAACCCTCCGCAGTTTTTCGTTGATGCGTGGATTAACGGTGTTTACGAAATGGGATCTGAATGGCGATTGGAGGCCTTCGTAGCAAAGTTCGGATCCCAGGAGAGACGTAGGTGCAAACTGCAGGAAAAACAGATCACCGGAGTGCGTCTGGTGGTCCGCGTAAGTTCCCGCCGGCGCGCCGCGCCGGCACGACAGCAACAGCGGCCGGCAACGGCCGGCTGCTAGGAAGCGGTGGCGCTCGGCAATCGCCGATCCCGTGGCCCTGTGGGACCATGGAGGTGGGACGCGGCCTTGCCGCGTCCGTTGGCGAGAGGCAGTTCCCCAGGCGGGGCTGCGGAACTATCAAGGGGGCGGCGCCCCCTTGCACCTGCTCGACCGTTACGGCCGAGCCGCCAAGAGACCGGGTTACATCTGCGCCGGGTGGGCCAGGTCGTGCCTAGGTGGGGCCAGGCCGCGCCGGCCGGGTCAGACCCGGACCAGGGTCGGGTTGACCCGGGGGGGTTGGGCCGGGTCGGTCCTGGCCCAGACCCCCCGTTTTCGGACCTTTTCGGTCTTTTGCTCATAACATGAGTTACGGGCCTCCGAACGACGTGCCTTCAGCGGAGATGCGATCCTTGGATCAAGATGGTCGTTTCGGTATACTACACCCAAGGTTTTGGAATACTTTGGGTTCGGCCGGGTTGGTTCGTACACGAAACCAACCGGGCCCTCGGAGCGGAAACACTCATATCTTAAGCTTCGGATGTCCGATTGATGTGCTGTCGACTTTGTTGAATTCCTCTAAGTGAGAAGGATCTTTTGGCTTACTCTCCCTAAGGTTTGGACACAGGTGGAGTATGTTCAGGTTGGTTTGACTTAAAAACCAACCGGGCCCCTAGGACGAAAAAGCCAATAACTCTCAGACCGGGCGTCCGATTGACGCACCGTCTGCGACATTGAGTTCCTGTTGGCGATACAAGAATATTTGGTTACATAAACTCTGAACTATGTGTCAGTTGATGTATCAGCCTCTCGGCTCGTGGAGAGGACCCTCCCGAACGAGCTTGCTGTGTGCGGGAACCCAAGAGCTGGCTGCAACGACTGTGCAGAGATCCTCAGTGGATTCGACGACGACGACTACAGCACTCAGCGTTCCTTTATGTGTCAGTGCTATAGATCATGTGTGGGTCCAATCCTGTGTGGGTCAGCGCTCAGCGGTCCTGTGTGGGCCAGTGCCTACAGATCCTGTGTGGGTCCGATCCTTTGTGGGTCTTTGCGGGGGTTAGTTATCTATCGATCCTTTGTGGTTCAGATCCTTTGTGGGTCATTTCGGGGGTTAGTTACCTATCAATCCTTTGTGGGTCAGATCCTTTATGGGTCATTGCGGGGTTAGTACCTATCGATCATTTGTGGGTCCGATGGCTTAGATGAATCAGTGGCAATATCTATTCATCTTTATCGTCATTCAAAGAAGTATTCCTGTGTGAGCTGAATCCGTTTTACTTTCCTCTATGGATTGTATTGTGCTATCCTGTGTGGATTTACATTTTTCCTTTCTATGTGGACTGGGTTGTACATGATCTCGTATGTTGTAGCCGAGCGAGAATTGATGACTTAGGTATATTTATGGGCATATACCTAAGTCGTGTCGAATGTTACTTCATGATTGTATCTTTCCTTTATGGATTTACCTTTGTGGATTCTGGGAGACCTTCGGGGGTCTCAGGGTCCCTACTGAGTAGCTTATACTCACCCCTTCACGAGCTATGCCCGCACTACATTGTGTTGGTTGCAGACGACGGACAGCGCTGATCATGGTGGAGGCTTGCGGAGCAGGATGGTACCTGGAGGTGGACCACTGGGCGGGACCTACTCGGAGCGGTCGGCTGGACCCGAGGAGAAGTGGAGGCTTTCTGTACCCACCCTTTAGGTGCGATTTCCAGTGGACAGCTCGACGTTGCAACTTTACTTTTTAGTTGATGTTTTCCCTTTCCAATTCTACTTTACTTTTAGTTTGGGTTTGTATACTGGCCCACTTACTCTTCCCCACTAACTGTTGTACCAGTTTTTACTTAGTGTTTACTTCTTCTGCTTTCTTGCTCTGTGGCGTTTGTTTACTTTACAAAGGCAATGCCTTCCCTTTTTCTGGGATTTACGCCTTGGTGCTAGTCGTCAACCCCTGACCTATGGAAGGTAGGCTTGGGGTAGTCACGACATGGGCCCCGAGGATGGGTCGTGACAAATTGGTATCAGAGGAGTTCAGTTCTACCACAGACTCTGATCATTTTCTATGGGAACCAATAGTGTTTAGCGTATTGGGTGTGGTTATTAGTCCAGGGAGTCCAGTGTTGTTGTGGTGGCCGACGTATCCGTACACCAGGACCCTGACTTCTGATTTCCGACATAATGCACGAAAACATTGATTGCATGTGTGTTTCAAGTTTTCTTTGTGATTACTTTGTATCAGCTCACCAGGTATACTGTTCTGACCGTGCTGCACCTGTTTCCTTTTCATGATGGCCCTATGATGGCAGCCAGCTAGGGTTCTGAGAGTTGAGCATGATGATATCCCACCAATCAACGAGGCCTCGGTGTAGGGCCCTTTGATAGCTGAGGCACCGACGGTACCTTTACCCGCCGAGCCACCGATGCTTCCAGCACCAGCCGCTGACGATGCACGTCGCCTCAGTGCACCGCATGAGTTCCAGCGCCAGCGACTGCCCAGGTTCTGCGGGAGACGGACCCCCAGGCAGCCGAGGACTGGCTGGAGGCAGAGGTGCGAGTTTTCTGGTTAGTGAGGACACCAGCAGACCTCATGGTGATCCTCGCAGCGAGCCTACTGCACGCAGCAGCTGGCCGATGGTGGATCTTGATGCTCCAGGTTCATGATGAGGCATATATTCTCTGGACAGACTTTGAGAGCCTCTTCCTCTTAGAGTTCATCCTGGCCACCCTCCGTGCGGTGTGCATCTAGGAGCTTCTTCAGCTGCGGCAAGGCAGCTTGACGGTCGCCCAGTACTCGGCAAGATTTATCGATCCCTTGCGCTACTCGACAAACATGGTACGAGACCCATTCTTCCAGGCCCGGACCTTTGAGCAGGGATTGAAACATGAGATCAGGGCATCGCTGATCTCTCTCAGCATTCCGACTCAGGAAGTAGTACTGGAGCGAGCCCTTTTGATCGAGAGCTTTCTTGCGAAGCCTTCATCAGTAGCGAGACCTACCGCGGGGTGGTACTTAGCAGAGCCTTCTACGGCAGGCAGTCGACGGATGACTCAGGGGTCCAGGAAGACCAGACCCTCACACAGATAACCTCAAGACACTGGCTCAGCAGTGCGGTGCACACAATGTGGAGCCAGTCTTTTGAGAGGCCGGCAATGCTACTCAGGCGGCGGACTGGGTCACATGGCTCGTGACTGCTCAACCCACAGTGCCTAGGAGCAGCAGACGGTTGAGGGGCCACCCAGGAAGAGGCATAGGGTCGACCATGGCGGTCCGCAAGGAGGAGGCGGACGAGGCAGAGGAGCTGGCCGAGCAGTAGGTGGTGGGAGATTCTTTGAGGATCTACCACCACCGCCACCAAGAGGTCCACCCCGACCACATGGAGCTGGAGGGTAGAGACAGGCACAGCTCCAGGCAGTGGAGGCCTAAGACTACGGCGCACTCGAGATGATTCGAGGTACTATCTGTGTCTATTCCACCCTTGCTGCAGTTCTTATAGACACCGGAGCGAGTCACTCTTTCATAGCCGCTGCACTTGTTCGGAGCTCGAAGATTCCGACAGAGCCGTTGGCTCGATCCTTACGGCTAGAGACTCCTACGAGAGCAGACTCAATGATTACGCACTGGTGCCGGCAGTGTGAGCTTACTCTAGGAGGCGAGAGCATCGGTTGGGATCTTCTTGTTGCGGCATCGAGGCCTTACGACGTCATCTTGGGCATGGATTGGTTATATACCGTCCATGCTCAGATTTACTGTATTAGGCGCAAGGTGCGATGTGTACGCACCGATGGGAGAAGGTTCACCTTCACCGGCGAGAGGGGAGCCTTCGCAGCATAGGATGGACTCTTGCAGAGGAGAGGACCTCCCATCACTCATCAGTTGGCTAGCCTCATCCTAGGAGCAGTTGACGTGCAGAGTCCTAGTTTTCCTGCAGTGGTGGATCAGTATGCGGATGTCTTTCTTGACGACATTCCAGGACTACCTCCTCACGGAGAGGTAGACTTTTATATTGATCTATACCCCGGGACAACCCCGATATACCCTCCAGCATATCGGATGGCCCCCACTGAGCTTTGAGAGCTACGGGTATAGTTGGAGGACTTGCAGGGCAAGGGATTCATCCGACCAAGTGCTTCACCCTAGGCTTCCCTGATATTGTTCCCCAAGAAGGCAGACGGGAGCTTGAGACTTTGTGTTGACTACTTCCACCTGAACCAGGTGATGGTGAGGAACATGTATCTGCTACCGAGGATTGATTACCTCTTTGATCAGCTCAAGGGAGCACGGTGGTTCTCAAAGATAGACCTCAGGTCAGGCTATCATCAGCTCAGATTTCGGGATGAGGACGTGTAGAGGACGACCTTCAGATGTCGGTATGGCGATTATGAGTTCTTGGTTTTGACATTCGGCGTAACCAATTCTACAGTGGTGTTCATGGGCCTCATGAACAGGATCTTTCAGCCATACCTTGATCGATTTGTTGTAGTCCTCATCGACGACATTTTGATTTACTCGACGACTGAGGAGGAGCACACCTACCACTTGTGGGTTGTCCTAGACACACTCCGAGAGCACTAGCTTTATGGAAACATCTTTAAGTGTCAGTTCTGGATGCATGAGGTCCACTTCTAGGGACACGTCATCTCTGAGGGGGGAGTTTCAGTGGATCCTGTGAAGATCGAGGCAGTGCTAGCTTGGGAGCCACCCAAGAGCATGACAGAGGTGCAAAGTTTCTTGGGACTAGCTGGATACCATCGGAGATTTGTGCATGACTTCTCCAGAGTTGTGGCACCACTCTCAGCTTTAAAGAATAAGGGGAAACCCTTTGTGTGGTCAGACAGATGTCAGCAGAGCTTCCAAGAGGTGAGACAGAGGTTTACCAGTGCACCTATATTGAGGTTGCTGAAAGAGGGGATAGGGTACGTAGTCTACTGCGATGCATCAGGGACCAGACTCGGATGTGTCCTAATGCAGGAGCGGGTAGTGATCACCTATGTATCACTTCAGTTGAGGCCACATGAGCAGAACTACGCTACCCATGACCTGGAGTTAGGAGCAGTGGTCTTCGCTCTGAAGACATGGCGACACTATATGACGGGCGAGCACTTTACAGTCATTTCTGACCATCAGAGTCTCAGGTACATCTTCTCTCATAAGGACATGAACCTGAGACAACGGAGATGGCTCGTGTTCCTCCAAGACTATGACTTTGAGATAGTCTATACTCCTGGGAAGGGGAACGTGGTAGCTGATGCTCTCAGCAGGAGGATGGGAATTCACCTACTCAAGGAGGCTACAAAGCAGCTAGCCGCTTTGTGGATATCCTTTGTGGATAAAGCTGGAGCAACCTTCCTTCAGTCACTCACAGTCTCTCCTCCACTACTACATCGGGTCAGAGAGGCACAACGTGGGGATGCTGACTGTGAGACACGGCGTGCACAAATATCTTCAGGACAGGCACCTGATGGTTTCTCCTTTGGAGCAGAGCACGACGTCCTTTTCATAGGCTGTACCTTGGTACCATTTTCATTACGGGAGGAGGTGCTGAGGGATTTTCACACTTATCCTTTGGCGGTACATCCTGGAGTGGCGAAGATGTACCATGATCTCAGACGACAGCACTGGTGGCCAGGCATGAAGAAGGCTGTGGCAGAGTTCATTTCACGATGCCTCGCCTGCTAGTAGGTGATGGTAGAGCATCATGTACCAATAGTCTTGGTACAGCCTTTGGAGGTCCCAGAGTGGAAGTGGGATGGTATATCTATGGACTTCATGACTGGACTTCCACGCACTTCCAGAGGTCACGACTCCATCTGGGTGATTGTCGATCGACTCACCAAGTCGGCTCACTTCTTACCCATCAGAGAGCAGGGCTCAGTGGATATCATGGGGCGTATCTACGTTCAGGAGATTGTATGGATTCACGGTGTTCCATCATCTATCGTCTCTGATCGAGATGCTCGCTTTACTTCCCGGCTTTGGAAGGGGTTGCAGGAGGCGTTCGGGACGCAGCTACGTCTGAGCACTGCCTTTCACCCTCAGACGGATGGTCAGACGAAGAGGACCATTCAGACTCTCGAGGACATGCTCTGTGCATGTGTCCTCGACTTTGGTCACAGCTGGGAGGACCACCTACCCTTGGTGGAGTTCGCGTACAACAACAGCTACCACTATACCATTGGGATGGAACCATACGAGGCATTGTATGGAAGACCTTGCAGATCTCCTTTGTGCTAGACAGACCCTGAGGAGTCAGCACTTATAGGACCAGAGATAGTTCGGGCCACGATAGAGAAGGTCTAGGTCATCCAGGAGTGGATGAGGACAGCTCAGAGCCGGCAGAAGTCTTACGCTGACAGGATGCATAGGCCACTAGAGTTTGAGGATGGCGACCACGTTTTCTTGCGTGTCTCACCTCGACGTGGTTTGCAGAGATTTGGTCGAGGTGGAAAGTTGTCTCCACGCTTCATCGGACCATTCCAGGTACTTAGTAGGATTGGAAAGGTGGCCTATCGCCTGGCTCTACCACCTCAGTTGCACCGGGTGCATGACTTCTTCCACGTATCTCAGCTAAGGAGATACGTGCACGACCTGACGCATGTCATTGACCATGGGGAGCTAGACGTTGATGATGGGGCGAATTTTGCGGAGGTCTCGATAGAGATCGAGGATCGAAAGGAGCGGGTCCTACATGGATGGTCTATTCCTCTAGTGCACATCAGATGGCAGCACAGGAACCTCCAGGAGATCACTTGGGAGTCGGAGGCTCAGATGCGTGCTCAGTACCCACATTTGTTTCCCTAGTTTATGATGTATCTTTACGGGGACTTAAATCCCTGAGGTGGGAGTGATGTAAATACCCGTAAATTTCAAGGAAATTTTTTTTCTTAATTTTCTTTGAAATTTTACAAGAACGCAGTTTCTGATGGAACGTGATTCCGAGGCCCGGTGTGCCCGGAATCATTTTCCGAAGTTTGGCTCAGGTACGTTCAGTGAACGAACGAGCGGGTTTTTCTAACATTTTAACCGGCGCTCGGAATCAAATTTTGAGGGCACCAATGGAATCTCAGCGCCGGTATTTTCTTAGAAACGTCCCTTCTGGAGTTGCGTTTGCTCAGGTGTGGTTTTTAAATTTTTTGGGGTTAAGTGAAGAAAATAAAATATAGTAGTGCGACAACTTTATTTAATTTCAGTTAAAGCCACTTAAAGCCACTTAAAGCTACTTAATATTAGTTGAAGCAGATAGGGTGGAATCCAAAATATCCTACCCTCTTGGTAGGATATTTGTGAGGTGGGGCCCGCACGAGCCCCACCGTTTCTTTTCCTCTAATTAATGCACCCGCGAAAACTCCTCATTAATGAAAGTCAACTAGGGAATTTTCTAAAACTCTTAAACGCTCCTATTAAATGGACTGTTAAGATGTTACCATTAATTCACCGAATTAATGGTTCATTTCTTAACCTGTTTTTCAAATTGTTGGAATAATAATTAAATAAGACCAAAACCTTTTCTTTTGTTGACGGGTTGATTGTTGAGAGGTTTTGGAGAATCTGTACCTTCATTCCCCTCTGCGAAGAATGCGAAGAATGCGAAGAATGCGAAGAATGCCGAACCCTCGGAGATCAACGATGCGACGCCGTGTTCTGCGATGCCGACGATTCTACTTCCACGACGCTTCTTCCGAGACGTTCTTCCCCGCAACAATCTCTGATCATCAACTGCTTGAGGTAGGAGATTTTGGATCTTTTAAATTTATCCTTTGTGGATTTTATCCTTAACATGGATTTAATTCGTGAAATTAAATCTGTATGTTTTCTTTAACCCTCGGAGATCATCGACGTGATGACGCGACGCCCTTCCACGATGCGCTGATCCTCATCATCCACAATAGTCAATTCTGCGAAGAACTCTCGTCCGACGACAACTATGAGGTAGGGGTTTTATTTGAGAATAATATTTATTCCCATGGTTGTTCCTTCTAAAACAAAGAACCCGGATCAAAGTTTAATTTTAATTTATTAAAATTGTGCCTTGTTATGTTTTTCATGTGTTGATTATTATTCCCAACTGTTATCACCTAACGCGGAGGGTACGGGCCAAACAAACACAACCCAACAACCCTCCATAGTTTTCTGTTGATGCGTGGATTAATGGCGTTTACGAAATGGGATCTGAATGGTGATTGGAGGCCTTCGCAGCAAAGTTCAGATCCTGGGAGAGTCGTAGGCGTAAACCACATGCAAAACGGACCACCGGAGCGCGTTTGGTGGTCTGTGGAAGTTCCCGCTGGCGTGCCGCCTGCAAGACCCACCGCGGCTTCAGCCGCGGCGGCGCTGGCCGGTCTCGCGGCCGTGCGGGACCGCGGAGGAGGGACGCGGCCTTGCCGCGTCCGTTGGCGAGAGGCGGCCCCCCACGCGGGGCCACAGAACCATCAAGGGGGCGGCGCCCCCTTGCACCCGCTCGACCGTTACGGCCGAGCCGCCAGGCGACCGGGCCGCGCCGGCCGGGTTGGCCGGGCCCAGACCCCCCGTTTTCGGACCTTTTCGTTATTTTTTTCATAACGTGAGCTACGGGCATCCGAACGATGCACTGTCAGCGGCGATACGATCCTTGAATCGAGACGATCCTTTCGGTATACTACACCCAAGGTTTCAGAATACTTTGGGCTCGGCTGGGTTGGTTCGTACACGAAACCAACCAGGCCCTCGGAGCGGAAACGCTCATATCTTAAGCTTCAGATGTCTGATTGATGTGTCGTCGACTTTGTTGAATTCCTCTAAGTGAGACGGATGTTTTGGATTACTCTGCCCGAGGTTTGGACGCAAGTGGAGTATAGTCGGGTTGGTTTGACTTAAAAACCAACCGGGCCCCTGGGACGAAAAAGCCAATAACTCTCAGACCGAGCATCCGATTGACGCGCCATCTGCGACATTTAGTTCCTGTTGACGATACGGAACTTTTGGTTACATCAACTCTAGACTATGTGTCAGATGATGTATCAGCCTCTCGGCTCTTGGATCGGACCCTCCCGAATGAGCTTGTTGTGTGCAGGAACCCTAGAACTGGCTGCGACAACTGTGCAGAGATCCTCAGTGGATTCGACGGCGATGACTACAACACCCAACGATCCTTTCTGGGTCAGTGCTACCAATCTTGTGTGGGTCCGATCCTGTGTGGGTCATCGCTCAGCGGTCCTGTGTGGGCCAGCGCCTACAGATCCTGTGTGGGTCCGATCCTGTGTGGGTCTTTACGGGGGTTAGTTACCTATCGATCCTTTGTGGGTCAGATCCTTTGTGGGTCATTGCGGGGGTTAGTTACCTATCGATCCTTTGTGGGTCAGATCCTTTGTGGGTCATTGCGGGGGTTAGTACCAATCGATCCTTTGTGGGTTCGATGGCTTAGATGAATCAGTGGCAATATCTGGTCATCTTTATCGTCATTCAAAGAAGTATTCCTGTGTGAGCTAAATCTTGTTTACTTTCCTTTGTGGATTGTTTTGTGTTATCCTATGTGGATTTACATTTTTCCTTTCTGTGTGGACTGGGTTGTACATGAGCTCGGATGTTGGAGTCGAGCGAGAATTGAGGACTTAGGTATATGTATGGTCATATACCTAAGCCGTGTCGGATGTTACTTCGTGATTGTATCTTTCCTTTGTGGTTTATCCTTTTTGGATTTTGGGAGACCTTCGGGGGTCTCGGGGTCCCTACTGAGTAGCTTATACTCACCCCTACATAGGCTATGCCCGCACTACGTTGTGTTGGTTGCAGACGACGGACAGCGCTGATCGTGGTGGAGGCTTGCAAATCAGGACGGTACCTGGAGGTGGACCACTGGGCGGGACGTACTCAGAGCGGTCGGCTGGACCCGAGGAGCAGTGGACGCTTTCTATACCCACCCTTCAGGTGGGATTTCCAGTGGACAGCTTGACGTTGCGGCTTTACTTTTCAGTTGTTGTTTTCCCTTTCCCATTGTACTTTACTTTTAGTTTGGGTTTGTATACTAGCCCACTTACTCTTCTTCACTTACTATTGTACCAGTTTTTACTTAGTGTTTACTTCTTCTGCTTGCTTTCTCTGTGGTGTTTGTTTACTTTACAAAGGTAATGCCTTCCCTTTTTCTGGGATTTACGCCTTGGTGCTAGTCGCCAGCCCCTGGCCTATAGAAGGCGGGCTTGGGGTAGTCATGGCACGTGCCCCGAGGACAGGTCATGACAAAATGTCACCACTTGAAGGGTTTTGGAAAATGAATTAAGTCTTATATAAAATTATAAGGTCCCATGGAATTTTTCTTGACAATTACTTTTTGAGAGGTGAGTCTCCATGGGTGTTGAGTGAGGTTATGATATAAATCCTTGATTAAAATTATTCAAAGTGTGAAGAAACTCATATTACTATTTCTTTTATTATGAATGGTATTTCATGTCCATGTTTTTCCTTGAGTATGGCCCTTGTAAGGATGGGATGCATTAATAGTTACTGGTGTACATTTTACGTAAGTCATTCAATTTGTTAAATGATTTAATTATACTTTAAATGATATATAATGTTATGTAAATTTTATCAAAAGATGTTATTTTATATGATATACTTAAATTAGGGAAATACTTTATATTAGGGAGAGACATTCTTTTGAAATTAGGTAACCACTGCCCTCATGTAAGCTTTCCATTAATTATGTGATCACGTTATGAAATTGTGTGAGACATAATATGAAAAATTTTATAAATTGAAAAATTATTTATTAAAATTATTTTACATGGAAATTGATGATGGGATTTAGTACTTTAATATAATTTTTTAAATCATTATACATGATATGATATGTATCCATTTTTTAGCACACTATTTATTTTTTTCCTCTTATTTATCATAGGTTACTCTAGATATTATGACATTATTTATTTATGATAAAAATGTGGTTCATTTTATATCACTCCATATATAAATTTTTATCTAGTTATTATCCTTGAGAGTCAAAGTATAAAATTATAAATGTTTTATACTTTATCGATTATAAAGTGACTCTGTAAGTACCACATGGTAGTGGGAATAGTGTATATGGGCCTTTGTGATTAATTTTTAGGGTTATTTTTATTTTTATTATGTATAAAATTCTTTATAGTGATAATCATGTGGAAGGTAAACTCGGTTAGGTATTGTTAGGTATTTCTCTTATATGAAAAGAAGCTCAAAAAAATGATTGTAAGGGTTTTTGTGTGCACAGAAACTACACATGGATATATATATATATGATTATGATATTCACTATGAGGAGGGAGGCCTCAAATGTAGTGAGGAATAGATATTTAGATATGGATATTCACACACACACACACACACATATATATATATATATATTCCTTTTAATGAGAATTGGGGAATCCAATGAAAGGATGTATATATTATTATATTACTCCTTATGAGTATTTTCCTAAGTTTGTTTGACATAGGATGGGAATGAAATTACTATAATCTATATAAAAGGGGCTAGACTGAGTGGATGCATATAAAGAAAATTGCACTCAGTTAGAATGGTATATAGAATATTGTATTTGGGATCATGATAGTAAAATTATTTGAGTGTTCTCAGAATTACATCCAAGATACCAAATAACATTGGCCTCTTGGGACTTTAAAAGTTACATATAACTTTTTCACTATGATGAGAAGGTATAAATGGAATTTTTTATGACTATGTATTTCAAAAATATAAGAAAAAAATAAATCTAGATGGAAGTAAATGGGAAGAATACCAAAATGAAATCTAAAGGTAAGAAAATCATGTTCTTAGTTTTTGATATGGGTGGTAAAAATACCAATAGGGATATCTTATAAAATATAGGAAGTACTTATAATGCATTAATTTTGGGTATTGGGTTCATGATTCCAAATAAATTGATCTTAGTGGTGGTAAGACCAATTTTTTATTACTAGGAACTAAGGTTTTTAAAATTTAATGAGATTTTTTGTTATACAGATTTATATCTGAAAAATAGAATGTATGATAAGAAGAAGAATGACTATAAGAATAAGGGTGTTGTGGAAACATTTTCATCAAAATCAATATATGTTGGTCCACTAAATGATTTGGTAATAAGTACAATAATTTTTTATTCATATTATCCTAATGTATTGTTTGATTTTGGGCCTACGCATTTTTCATTTGTTATAAATTTTCTTATAAAATAAAATTTATACCTTAGGAAATGAAGTTTGATCTTTTGGTAAAAACATTTTCTTGTAGTATTAAGGAAACTAGAATTTATAAATATATTCTTATTATTTTATATGGAATATTTTCCCCTAAAAACTATGTTCACTTTCCCATTATAGAATTAAATTTTATTTAGGATATGAATTGTCTTTCATATTATCATGATAAGATATATTACTGATCCAAAGAATCCATTTTCTAAAATTATTTTCTATTTTCATATAAAAATAAATTTATAATTTTAATTACATATAAATAATCCGAGAAACTATTAGTAAATGTAAATGAATGTAACAGTTATCATGTTATTGGAAATAAGGAATGTATTCAGATTAATTCTATACTATTAGTAAACAAATATATATATATATATATATATATATATATGTTCTTCCTAAGAGTTACCTGGTATTATACATGATTTATAATTTTCATTTACTATTGAATTAGTGCCTGATGCTAAAAAATTTTAAAACCCCCATTAAAAACGGATCAAATAGAACTTTTGTAATTGAAAAATAAAATGAAGATTTTATTTGTTAAAAGTTTCATTTATCATGTCACTTCACCTTCGGAATATCCTATTTCATTTATTAATACTAAATATTGTTCCACAAGGATTTCAAATAATAATAGAGAATTTAAAAACATTACTCTTAAGAATAATTATTTCTTGATTCATGTTGATGAATTTTTTTAGCATCTCTATTGAGCTCAACAATTTCTGAAGCTTGATCTCATGTCTCAATAACATCTGCTCAAGTTTAAGGAGGTTGGAATACCTAAGACTATGTATTTTACTCTATATGAGAAATATGAGTTTTTAGTTATTCCATTTGGGGTGATAAATGACCCAAATATATTCATTTATTTTATGTATAGAGTTTTCTATTAATATTTAGATAATTATTTTGTTGTATTAGTTGATGATATTTTTGTTTATTCTAAATTTATTGAGGATCATGGAAAAGCCAAGTATTAATTTGAAAACATTTTAAAAAAATTATTTTTATGAAAAAATTAGTAAATTGGATTTTTTACATAATATTTCATTACTCATACATATCATAAATAAATATGGCCTAGTTATTGATCCTACTAAAACAAAAATGTTTGATTAATGGCCATGACCTTTAAAAGTGACGTAGACTCATAGTTTTCTTGCACCAGTAGGCTACTACAAGAATTTTAAGTAAAATTTTCTTGATTATCTTTCCCACTAACTAATTTAACAAGAAAAGGATTTAGGTTCTTCTAGATAATTTAATATTATAAATGTTTCAAGTAATCTAAAATAATATTAGTGACTACTCTAGTTTTTCCGCTACCTTCAAAAAAATGGTGAATTTGTTATCAATGGTGATAATCATTGGAAGGGTACGGGTTAGGTTTTTGTAACAACATTGGGAATTATAGAATAAATTATTTTCATGTATTATATAAATTAATTACATATATATCTTAGGTATATATTAATTATACTAATATTGAGTATTTTTTCAGTCAAATAGAAAAAAATTATTTCTAACCAACATGTGTTGGCATAAAGTATATGGTTTTATTTAAAATATTGATTTCAAAAATTATAGAATTTTAATTCGAAAAAATTAACTTCAATATTTAATTCATCATGCCCAAATTATTTTAGAATTAATTTTTGAGAATTCTCATGAAATATTTATTTTTCAATGAATAGTGAAAAATACTGATTTTCAAATGAAAATTATATTTTCTTTTAAAATATTTATAAATTCTTATTATTTGTTGGATTAGTTATAAAATTTAATTTTTTACTATTTCATTAAAATTATTCAATTAATATTTTCAAAATTAATTTTATACTTCAATTAATATAGGAACATATTATATTTAAAAATGAACTTTTTATATAAAAAATTATTTTCGCTGTATTTTACCTTTTTAATTTTAAATAAAATTATACCAATTAATTATTTTGAATATTGAAATTTTGATTACATATTTTGAATACTTGGATCAAATTTTTTTAAATAGTCTCATTTTATTTTTGTTTAATATGAAGAGTAACCTTACTAAATTTTGTTGCTAGGGTAATGGGTAAATCGTGTAATAAAAGTTAACAATAAAATAAAAATAACTAAAAAATGACCCTAAAAATTACATTAATTTTATTAGATGAGTCCATTTCATCCACATGCATCCAATATTCAGTTATATTTTTTCTTTTTTACAATTGGAAGGGATTATAATCTTTATCTTATTTTATTTAAAGAAAATAAAAATATCGCATTCTTGTTTTGAATACTTGAAATATTTTTCAAATTAGGATAACCAAAGGTTATGTTCTGTTATAAATATTATATTGAAATATATATTATTTACCATTATCATGGAAATTTATTTTTAATTTTTATAACGAATAATTAACTAAATTTCATACACAATGATGATGCATTAATTATTCAGTTAATAGAAAAATAAAATTATTGATATAAAAAATATTAAAAGTTATATAATTTTAAAGACTTAATGTGATATGTGAATTTTATATAAAACTGTACCATTTAATGGATATTTTACTTGATTATATTTAAATTCTTTGGTTTAATGGATGTTTTAAAAAATCAAATAAAATAAATAGTTCAAAAATTGATACTATTGATATTTTATGAAAATAATATTTTATTAAATGATAACATATTCCTAGGAATATTATATTTGGTAATATAAATTTTATATGATTAATTACATCATCCATTTTCCATTTATGTTCCATTTTTAATTTGATAGAAATGTTATTAACCCTTCATGTGAAGAGAAGTTTAATATTGTGGTAATTTTAACGAAGGGTTAAAAAAATGATAGTGGTAATCAAATACTAAAAACCACTCTATATTTTATTTTAGGATATTATTTTGATCCAAACTCATCCAATGTTTTAATTAAACTTGTTTTTCTTTATTTTTAATTGAAAATGTATTTATATTTATTATATATTTTGAGAAATTCAAAGAGTGGACCTCCCCTCCCTTATAAAAGGGCATATTTTTATCCCTTTACATAACACATAAAAACAAATTTTGTTCTGAAAATATCTACAAAAATAAGTTCTTTATATCCCTATTCATTTTATAGAGTAATTTTTTGTGGAATAATACCTACCTAATTAGCCTTGATCTCTTAAGAAAAGAAGGTTTTCTAAAGAAGTGGTATCATTCCTGACCAAGAATATTTCTTATTCTTTCACCTCCTTAAAATATTAATCACCCATTATTATATAATAAAAGAAATATGATATTTTTTTGTTAATTTCATAACCTATATCCACCTCCTCTTCTATCAAAAGGGAAATTAAACCATCATTCTTTAACATGATGGACTACCACATCGTGAACCGATGTAATTATTTTTCTATCACAGTTTATCATAAATGATTATAATGATGTAATTAATGTAAATATATAATTTTATTAATATTTTTATTACCATTAAAAGATAATATATCATTTATTTTCTTAAATTTCCATTCACTAAAAATTATAACATCGTTCATGTGTATGTGTGGACTACTACCTCCACAAAGCAATGCAATTCATTTTCATAAACTTGTAACTTAGATGATATAAATATAAGTATATTTTAAAAAATAATATTATATTTTTGATATTATGGTAATTATAGAAAAATAAATTGATACTTACCTTTTTCTATAGTTATCAATGAAAATGGAAATGTTACTCAAAGAAACATTATTAGCTTTATTTTTCATTTATGATTTATTATAAACTTTTTTTGAAAATATTTACTTAGAGGAGGTTATTTCTTTAGAAATAAAATTTTTAATTTGATCCAAATATTTTTGTTAAAATAAAAATTAATATAAGTATTCATAAACCAACAGTTTCACTCTTTACTTATATTTCACATACTGATCATTGGGTGGTATTTCCTCATTTTAAAAAAAAATTAGGCATAAGGATAGGTAAGGGAAAAGAATAAGTCAAGTTGAAAGTCCTAAATATTTTTTATAAGCTAAAATAATGTTTTAATTTAAAATTATTATATATTGAAAAACTTTATACCGACTAGTAGTGACTTCTTTGTAATATATGGAATTATTATGTTAGATATATAACCTAAATAAAAAAACTGAATATAAAATATCATTGGGAATGAATGAAAATAAAATCTAGTTTAAAGACACTATATTAAGTAATTTTTATGGTCTTTTCCTTAATGTTGATATCTAATAAAGGTTTAGATAAAATTATAGGTTAATATAATTTTAACAGAATTAATTTAAAATAATTTAATTCATTTTTAAGTTGAAATGATATATAATTTAAATATTACTAATTTTCTACATCTAAACTATGTCTGTTCAGAATGTTATTATGAAGAAAGAAGAGGGAATCTAAAGTAATAAAACAACAAGGTAATGACATCCTTCATAATAAGAAATTTAAAAATGTTGTAATTTCAATAGACCAATTTATTTCTATATTGGATCAGTTTATGTAATCTATAAATTATAGTGGTATCCAAGTCGGAGATCAACCAGATCTACCAAAAATGATTGTGTCCCTTTTATAATATTTTATAAGTAAACCCCTCTTGAATTTTGTGTATCTCCTGACCTAGTTGTAGATAAAATATAAATTAAATCTATATAAAAGATATTATATGTCATGGTAAAGTCATACCATCAAAATATAGGTCTTTATATTTATAATTTTGAAGGTGAAGTTGATCAATGGTGGATAATAGTTTAGATTAATAAATAAAGTTAATAGATTCAAATGTGATGATTTTAAAAATATATTCCTAGAGAAATATTTTCCTAAATCTGTAAAACTTATTATAGAAAAGAAATTATTATAATTTAGAGATAATGAGCAAGATTCAGTGGTTGTATATGAATAAAACTTCACCAGATTGGAAAGGTAACTTCCAAATTGTTTCTATGATCATGAAAGTAATATTAATTGGTTTTACTCATGATTAAATCCAATATATCGAATGGAATTTTATTCCTATTAAATAAACATTTATGAGAAACATTTTCTATATTCTAAAAATTATAAAATACGGTATTCTGATAATCAAGTGTACTTTTAAAACTAGTAGAAAAATAGGACCATGGTGTAGGAAAAATGGAAGAATAGATCAAATAAATCTTATGGTTAGAATATTAAGATTTTAATTTTTGAGAGTTGTGGTAAAAAGAACAATGGGGAATTCCTTGTGAAGTGTGGTAAGTACTTTCTATATGGTAAAATTGGGAGTATTTGTTATAATTACAATGAAAAAAGTAGGGTAGCGGTAATACCAATTTCAATAAAAATTTGGTAAAATGTTTTAATTTCAATGTTATAGTTCATTATATAGATGACTTTTCAATGAATAAACTGAATGATTAGAATCAAACAAAATATAAATAAAAACATGCGGTGAAATCCTTTGCAACCAACTCAATAGATATTGGGCCATCAAAAGAAGTGTAATCAGATTTATTAATTTATTACTTAGATATTGCTAATGTCTTTGTTGATTTGAGGTCTACAAATTCTTTCATTTATAATAAATTTTCTATAAATTGATAAATCAACTTCCAGAAATAAATGAAAAACTTAAGGAAGAAACACAGAGGGTCGTATTAAAGAAAAAAGAAATTAAAATAATCTTTAGTCATTATATTTGGAAATAAATTACATAAAACCCCTATTGTATTTCCCCTTGTTAAGTTTGATGTTATTTTTGGTATATACTGGATTTCAATTTACAATGCTTAGATAAATTTTACACCTACAAATTTTTTTAATAATAATTTATTTTTTATATAATAATGTACCCATACTTTGGATAATATATCAAGAATCCATGAAACTGTTCAAACATGGAAACAAAAGTTATATTTCACATGTTTTTGAGATTACAGGAATTGTACATATTAATGATGTTATGGTATTAAAGAATATGTGTGTGTTTTTCCGAATTATATTCATAGTTTTATACCTAATCGAGATGTTTAATTTTTTATCGATTTAGTTCATGATACTAAGACTATTCCAAATCACCCTTATCAAAAAAAGTTACTAATGTTTCTTATTAAATTTTTCATTAATAATATCAATTCACCATGGGGTTATCCTAAATTATTTTTTAAAAATAAATTTATATTAATGAGGCTTTTAATTTATTATAGAGATTTTAATGCCATTAATATTAATAAGACGTATCAATTATGTCATATAAATTATTATTTTTATTATCTCTAGGGAGCTCGTTATTTTTCAAAAGATGTCATAAGGTTTGGTACTATCATTTGAAAGTATAAGAGGATGAAATTCTAAATGTAATGTTTTGTAATACATGTGTTAATTATGAGTTTATGATTATACCCTTTGGTTTATCAAATTTTCTAGTTGTATTTATGTATCTAATGAATATATTCTTCAATAGATTTTGGATTGCATTTTTGGTTAGTTTTATTGATTATATTTATTCTTATTCTAAAATATATTAGTATTATTAAAAAAGATAAGTATTATTCTGAAAACCATAAAGTAAAATAATTTATTCCAAAAATTTATAAAATTTTATTTTATGTTACAACATATTTCATTCCTTAGATACATTATAAATTAATATGGAATAAAAATTGTTACTTATAAAACAAAAATTTTTGATGAATGGACAAGAACTATAAATTTTGATAAAATTTGTAGTTTTATTATGTTACTAAGATATTATTAGAAGCTTTCTGAATAATTTCCATGATTACACATCTTAGTGACAACATTTATGGTTGAGATGGTTTGTAAGAATATGATATACTCTATAATACCAAATGTAGGATTGAAATAATATCGATACTGAATGAAGTATCTAATAATGCTCAAAATACAAGAGGGGGTGAATTTTATTCTTTAAAAAAATCATTTTTGAACTTTTAAAGATGATTATGTTTAACAAGGATAAACCAGGTAATTCACAAAACCTCTAGTTCTACACACTTGCTGGATTCCAGAAATAAGATTCTGAGAAAGTGATTCCAGAAAAGATGGTTCTGGAAAATGAAACTTAATGAAAGTTTACAAAGAAAAAGATTCTACCTTAAAGCGTATAGAATCTTAATAAATCAAAGTATACAAGTATAAGGAAGTATAATATAGTTATAATTTTCTCAACAAACAAAATATAGTGGAAAACTTGAAACAAACAAGTAACAAGTAGTAAGTATTTTAAATCAAAGAGAAGGGTATCCAACAACGTTGGATAAAGGTCCCTTGATTTATACATCCAAAAAAGTCTGTCTTACCCACACCAGGGTAAGCCCTCGATATGAATATCAGAGTATGTCTTTTTATCCCCGCAAGCCCTCAACTTCAAGGTAGTCGGTACCTCTGTCTTCCTCACTAAGGAAGTCCTCGAACGTTAAGGTAGTCGACACCTCTCACTTCCTATCCCTGAAATCCCTCGAATGTACTCAGCAACATTCGGAGTCGCACAAAGAAAATCTGAACAAGGTTTTAAGTATGCACAAATCATGAGAGTCTTTCTCTTGAAATAAATTCAATAGCATGTAATTTCAAGAGTCATAGAATGGTGTTTATCTATTTTATATGAGATCATATTTATAGGCACAACACCAAAGGTCAGCTCCCTCCTCCAACAGTAATATTTTTCCTTGAATTTAGGAGGGAATTGTACACGTGTCACTCAAACAATGGTTATTTATTAACTGAATGCACAACATCATTTTATAATAAAAACAAGTGTAAGAAAAAATATGGTTACATAACCAAAATCAAATATTTGGAATGTAAGAAAATAAAAGTTCAGATTCTAACCAAACACACATTGTGTGTCTATAATACAAGGATATTCAGATTCTATTTTCTAAATAATTCAGAACCTAAACTCTATAGAATTCTAGAGTCTGAATTTCAAGGAAATACGGAATCTAGATTCACAAGTATTAGGAACCTGAACATGAAAAGTTCGGAGTCAAAATTCATGATAATTTGGAGTCTGAACTTACAAATATCAGAGTCTGAATTCATTAGAATTTGGAGTCTGAACTTACAAAGTCCGGAGTATGTATTCATTAGAATTTGGATTCATAACTCATATAAAGTCAGATCCTGAATTCAGAGAACTCGGAGTCATAACTCATAAATGTTTGGATTCTGAATTCAAAGAACTCAGAGTCAGAACTCATAAAAGTTCAGAGTCTAAATTCAGAGAACTTAGAACCGGAATTCGGATCCTGAAAATAGAATTATATTTATCTAAGTATTATATGATTCTAAGGTTTTAGGTATGAAACCAAATTTTACACTTAGTCAAGATAATGATCAATGAAAAAACATTGTAAGGATAAATTTCATTGGGGAATGAAAATTTTCCTTATGAAAGTAAAAAACATAGTAAAATGAAATTTTCCTTAAGATACGGTGTTTGTGATTTTCAAAACAAGAAGGAATGGTAAAGTCATAAGGAAACCTTATTGACTCAACAATCTCCCCCAAGTATGAAGGAATGGAAAATTCATAAGGAAAACCTTGTTGACTCATCAATCTCCCTCATTTTTTGAAAGCACAAACATCCTTATGAAAAAATATATAACGACATAGAAAATAGTTTTCTAGACATTGAAAATAAAACTTATCTCCCTTATCATATGAGAAATGATGAATACTAATAACTCCCCCTTAGGCTTTGGAACACTAAGGATCGTATTCTAGATTTCCGGAATGAGATTTTTCATTATCTTGAGTATGGGAATCTATGTAATAAAAACCACTCCCTTAGATAAACTCCCCCTTACTTAGGGATATATATTCTTTACTTAGTATTCTTTTTTTCCTTTCTCCCCATTTGTTATTTTCAAAAATAATTTGAGGGAATGTAAAAGAATTTATGGTACATAAAATATTAGTGCAACACATCCAAAAGACAAGCAACCAAAAATTTCATTATGATTAGAATGAATTTGTACAAGAAATAATAGTACAACAAAAGATCGGGTTGAAACATATTTATCCTTCCTTTTCCTTCGACATCATCTTCTTGACTATAGTATTCATCTTTTTGAGCTCTTTTTGGTCTTCCTCTGTTCTCTTAAGAATTTGATATTAATCCTCTTCTTTCTTTTAGAGAGCTTTAATTTTATCTTGCTGAGCCTTAAGAACCTCTTCCTGAGCCTTTAGGACTTCTTCCTTCTTGACAATCATTTCTTCAATCTCCATCTGAAGCTACCTTTCTCTTTTCCAACGTTGAGCAATATAATACAACTTCCCATTTAGATCTTTTACTTCTTTAATCCGGGTATTCTTCTCAAGGGTTAGCTTTTCCTCAAAGCTACTTGTGAGATCTTTAATTTTACTATCTTCTATGTCAAAAGAGTCCTTGAAACCATCTTAAATATCACAAAGTTATCTCAAATCATAAATTGTCTTTTTTACCAGCCAACCATTTCTTTGCTTGACCTTTTGTGGGCATCATAGTTAATAAAGAAATATTTTAAGTCTGCATCTAGCTTGACACACTTGTCCATCACCATGGAAATTGAATCTTCTTTCTGATTTAGTGTGTATTGAAGTGTCTAACATCTAGAGTTTGTGCTTGGAAAAATTGGAATGGTTCCAACCAAATTCATAAAATACTATACAATGAAATCATGTATAAGTGAATAAGATTTCTGAATCTGAAACTCTTCTTGGTGAGTGCTCTTTTTCTAGCTCAACAAGATTCCTCTTTGATGTTCCACCAGCATCTTTCTTCTTCAAAACCGATTTAGTGGGCGTATCAACAACCACCTGTTTAACTTTGTCTTCTTTTGGAATGTCTTCCTCATCTGGAGATTTATATTCACTTTTATAAAGCTGAACAATCTTATCTTCATCTAAATTCTATTTCTCAGCTCCAACCTCAGCAACCTAGGGTGTATGAAATCATGGTATGAACATTCTTCTTCAGAAAGTTTATTAACTTCTTCTTCTACCTTCTCATCATAACTTTCCTCATCCTTCATAGAAGTTTCGAGCTTCGAAGACTCTACTTTAGCAGTTCGGATTGAAAGTTTCTCATATGGGGTTTCCATTTCATGGCAATCTTCAACTTGATTTATAAGATCTTCAGATCCACCACTACTTTCTATGTCTTCTTCTCATTTTTCTTCAACAATATTTTCTTGGGATTTTTACAGAGTGGAAAACTTCTTACTTGTAGTTTCTAGAAAAGATTCTACCATGAAAGATTGTGGTACCAGAATATTCTTGAATGCTATTTCAGTAGCCTTTAAAAGAGAT
The DNA here is from genome assembly GCA_963277665.1 of Viscum album. NCBI lineage: Eukaryota > Viridiplantae > Streptophyta > Magnoliopsida > Santalales > Viscaceae > Viscum > Viscum album. The sequence continues at coordinate 69,634,630 of OY728134.1, forward strand.
TGGACTAACTCAGATTCATTAATTTTCTTCTTTTACTTCTTTTCTTTAGCTTGCTTCTCAAGATCATCAGTGGTCTTCTCTTTTAAAGCATTGGCCTCAAAATTATCCAAACCAAAAATTGGTTCCCCTACTTTCCTATCCTTTTTTTCTTCCCTCCATTTAGCAACGACCTCATCTAGATAAGCTTTATGTTTCTTGGTCTTTGGAGGTGCAGATTGAGTTCCTTAAACTTCTAGGGTTTTACCTTCAACTACTACTTCTTTCAACATCCTCTTATTTCTAACCTTTTTCGATGGTTCAGGAACTTCTGTATTCTTCAGAACAGCTTCAGCCACTTCCTCGGGTAGATCATAAAATTATTTGGAGTCTTTATAAAAACTAATATTTATTCTCTTGAATGTATCATCACTTACTAACATGACTTTGAAATTCCTTGTCATGGAACTGCAAGGAATATTTAAAGACTCAAGGCACCAAACTATTAACTTTTAAAGAATGTCCAGGTACATGATAATCTGAGCCTTCATATTTCCACTCTTAATATTTTGAATCGTAATGAGAATATGCTTCATCAAGTTGATCTTCATTTGGTTTACCAAGAAGTCAAAAAAGTACATATCACTCTTCTTCAACGTGTCCTTGTCACCCTTTCTCGGAATGATGAAACCTTGAACCCATAATTCAAGGATCCAATTATTTGTAGAGAGGTGAGAGATCTTTGGAATCTTAATATCAACAAGACCAGGGCATTCCATAGCTTTTAACTTTATAAAACTTACTTGAACATCCGGCAACTCATGGGAACAAAATTCTGCTTCCCCTTCATAAGACAACCCCACCAAACTTGTAGCCATGGTGTATGAAAGGGAATAAGTTTTTTCATAGCTTTTGAAAGACACTTTACTCCTCTCTTCTTATTTGAAAAATCTCATAGATTCATAAAATTCTACAAGAAAATCTAGATATACTACATCTAGAGCTCCTGGCTTTGATATACAAATGTTTTGCCATCCATTCAACCTGAAAATCTTGGATATAATGGAATCGTACTTGGAAAAGAAATTCAGTTGAACCAACAACTCTCTGTAAATCTGACACTCCGAAATCGGATTGATAGTTGACATATCTTGAGAAGGAACTTCAACAGACATTCAGATTTGAGCAAGATTTGAGAGGTTCATAACGGGATTTTGAAAGGGGGCAGAGCTTCGGCCTGCAAATGATTGAAATACGCTGTGGGATCACCATCGGGGGGTAGTTTATATAGGTGTTGGAAGCAACAGTTTAACTTCCAAAGTCAATAAAATGGTTGAGAAAACTTTTGATTAGATCTGATAGTTGAAATGATAGTTGCAAGGAAAAACTTGATAGAATCCGATCTTTTGAGGTTTTTAAGAAAAAATTCAGATTTAAGGAAAAGAGAATCTGAAAAATTTTAAACAACAAATGAAAATACTAGCAAGTAAAACATGATTACAAAAACTTAAGGAAGAAATTCATAACTTTTGGATTGCAAGGAAGATTATTCGTAATAGTTAATATTCTTCTTGAAGAACTTTAGATTTAGAAAAAAACAAAAACAAAAACTTCATTGTGAAAAATTTTGAGTACGAAAAACTTCATTACAAAAAAATTTGAGTACTAAAATCTTCATTACCAAAAATTTTGAGGTCAAAAATTTTCATTATGGAAATTTTGAGTACAGAAATTTTCATTATGAAAAATTTTGAAAAGAAAAGTAACAACAAAAATTTTCATTATAAACATTTTTGAAAAGAAATTTGACTATGAAAATTTTCATTTAACAGACAAGAAAATGTACTTCCCCTATGAAAAAGAGTTTATTACTGTAAGGAGATTGATTTCAATAGGAAGTTAATGAGTAATATTACCTTACGGTTATCATTCCTAACTTCTGTTTAATGCATTCAAATCTATCGGAGGGTAAAGATTTCGTGAAAATATCAGCAAGTTGATCTTGTGTTCTGATAAATTGAAGAATGATATCTTCTTTTTGTGTGTGGTCCATAAGAAATTGATGCCTAGTATCTATGTTTTTTTCAAGAGAGTAATGTGCAGGGTTTTTTCTTAAAGCAATGGCGCAAGTATTATCACACAAAATTTGAGTTTTGGTAAAACTCATACCATAGTTTGTGAGTGTGTGTTGCATCTACAACACTTGAGCACAACAACATCTAGCTGCTACATATTCATCTTTAGTAGTGGAAAGTGATACTGAGTGTTGCTTCTTGCATTATGAAGAAACTAATGAATCTTCTAATAAATGAAAAGTTTTGGATGTCATTTTTCTATCCATTATACATCCACCAAATTCATCATCTGAAAAACTTTTTAGAATAAAATAATTTCAAGAAGTATAGAAGAGTCCTAAATCCATGGTTCCCTTTAAGTAGTGAAAAATTATTTTCACTACCTTTAAATGAGATTCCTTGTGATTGGATTGATATATTGTACATAAGAATACCGAAAATATTAAGTCTAGACGACTAGCTGTCAAGTATGGTAAACTTCCTATCATACCGCTAAAAGATGTTTAATCTACTGGTTTCCCAGCTTCATCAAGATAAAGAGTGTTTGAAGTACTAATGGGAGTACTTATACTCTTAGTGTTTTCATATCCATTCTTTTTAAGACGATCTTTAATATAATTATATTGGGATATATAAATACCTTCTGGTTTTTGAGAAATTTGAAAACCAAGAAAAAATGTTAACTCACCCATCATACTCATTTTAAACTCTATTTTCATTAGATCCGCAAAGGAATCAGTTAAATATTGATGAGTTGAACCAAATATAATGTCATCAACATAAATTTGAACAATCAAAACATTTTTTTATCATTCATTATAAAAAGGGTTGGATCTGCATTTCCCTTAACATAATTATTTTGAAGCAAAAATCTTGTAATCCTATGATACCAAGCTCGAGGGGATTTCTTAAGTCCATAAAAAGCTTTGGTAAGTTTAAAAACATGTTCAGGGTGTTTTTTATCTTCAAAACCAAGTGGTTTTTCACCAAAAACATCTTCTTGTACAAAACCATTAAGGAAATCACATTTCACATCCATTTGAAAAAGTTTTAAATTAAAGAATGCTGCAAAGGCAAGTAAAATATGAATAGATTAATGTCTAGCTATTGGAGCATAGGTTTCTTCATAGTCCATTCCTTCTTGTTGATTATAGCCTTTAGAAACCAATCTAGCTTTTTTTCTTACTATGATTCTATTATCATCAAACTTATTTTTTGAAGACCCATTTTACACCAATAATAAAGGTTTCCTTAGATCTTTCACCCAAGGTCTAGACTTTATTCCTTTCGCATTCATTTAGTTCATCTTGCGTAGCTTTTATCCAATCATCATCACCTAAAGCTTCATCAATGCTTTTTTGTTCTAATTTGGAAAGAAATGCTAGATTTTCCACTTCATTACTTAAGGAACTTATAGTCCTTATAGGTTGATTCACATCACCAATGATATTATCACTAGGATGATTCTTAGGAAACATCTAATTTTGGTTTTGTTAAACCTGTTCATTAACATAGGGTAAGAAATATTCTGAGGTAAATGTTTCATAATTATCTTCTTGGAGATTTTCCTTGTTAGAAGTATCTTCTATCATGGGTTGATAATTAGTTTTTGAAAAACACATCTGAAGATTTAGGTTGGGGTTGTTTAAAAACAAAGGGATCAGTTTCATAAAATTTGGAAGGCACTGTTTCTTCAATAATACAAGTCTTTTTATTGAAAAATATATAGGCCTTAGAAGTTGTGGAGTAACTTTAGAAAATTCCTTCATCATATTTTGGTGAGAATTTGTGTAGATTATCTTTAGTATTCAAAATTAATACCTTGAAACCAAAAACTTTGAAGTAGGAAAGTCTAGTTGTTCTACCATTCCATAACTCATAAGGAGTTTTATTAACAAAAGGTCTAATCAAAAATCGATTTATAGTATAACAAGAAATACTTACAGCTTCAGCCCAAAAAATTTTGGCTATAAAATACTCATTCAACATGGTTCTTGTTATCTCTTGAAGAATTATGTTTCTTCTTTCAACAACACCATTCTATTGAGGTGTTCTAGGTGCAGAGAAGTTATGAGTAATGCCTTTTCTACTTCAAAAAGTTTCAAAATCATAATTTTGAAATTCTCCTCTATGATCACTATTAATAGTTATCAAAGGAAGGTTTTTCTCATTTTTAAATTGGGGTCTAATACTTCTGAAATAAAAAAATGTTTCAGATTTATTTGTTAGAAAATAGACCCACGTAAATCTAGAGTAATCATAAACTAAGACAAATACATAATATTTTCCTCCAATGATTCTAGTTTTTGTTGGTCCGAAAATATCCATATACACTAAATGTAATGCATCAGTAGTTGAGACTTCACCGATTGATTTAAAACTTGATTTATATTGCTTTCCATATTGACAAGTATCACAAACTTTTGAAGAATAAAATCTAATATCTGGTATATCCTTAACTAATCTTTTCTTAGAGAGTTTGCATAGGTTTCTAAGATTACAATGTCTTAACCTTCTATGCCATAACAAAGAATGATCTTCCATTGCACTAAGGCAAGGTAGGTCTTGGCTCCTAAGGTCTTCTAAGTTTATTTTTTAAACATTCTCTTGCATATTGGCAGAAAGAATAAAATCTTCGTTGGAACTGTGTACTAAGAACTTTTCATTCCAAAAAGTCACAAGGTATCCTTCATCACATAATTGACTTATACTAATGAGGTTTTTCTTAAGACCTTTAAAAAACAAAACATTCGAAATCAAAGTTTTTCCAAGAAGAACAATGTTACCAATACCAATAATTTCTCCATTAGAATTATCTTCGAAAGTCACTTTCCCTCTTTTTGTCTTGATAATCTTTTCAAAGTATTTTGTGTTACCAGCCATATTCCAGGAACATCCACTATCCATGTACTATGTATTGTTGTTGGTACTCTATTTACTTTCCTGAAAATAAAATTGTTAGTCTTTCGAAAACCAAAATTTCTTGGATCCGAAAATTTCAGAAAGCAAAATATTAGGCACCCAAATTTTCTTAAAAAAATAGGCTTTATAAAATCCTAAAGCCTGGTTTTTTTTAAGGAACAATTTTTTGCCCAGTGTCCACCACACTGACACTTAGTGCAGAATGGAGCACTTTGAGGAACAAAATATTTGTTGTTAAATATCAGTTTAGAACTAGTATAACCAAAACCAGAACTATTCTTTAGAGGTTAGATTTGAGAATAAATTTTATCAAAATTTTCCTTAACTAAGTTAAAGTTTGACAAAAACTTCCTCAAAGAAAAAATTTAAGACTTTAGTCTGATAACTAAGTTCTTATCTTCAAAAACATTAGCTTTAGAACTGGAGTTAGTCTCAAAAACATTTTTCTTAGAAATTAATTTTTCTATATCTTTTGAAAGTTTGACCTTCTTAGAATTTACTTCCTCAAGATTGTTTGAATTATTTTCAAAATCTAGGTTTTTCTTATCAAAATATTTAGAAATATCTGATATTTCTTTTGTAAGTATAGTAATCCTAGAATTTTCCTTATCAAGATTTTTGTTGACTTTAGAATTTTCATTCTCAAGAATCTTAGAAAACCTAGAGACTTATTCATAGGTAGGTAAAGTATCATCTTCATCAGAAGAAGATTTTTTACAAGAAGATTCATAATATTTACTATCACTATAGTTTGCATTCAAAGAAACATTGGTCATTGATTCATTATTATGTACCTTAACCATCAAACAATGATTTTCAATAGGTAGTTTGGTTATTAGACCATGATTCTTCTATCTAAAAGATTAGTAATCTGAATAGTCTCCACCATCGGCACTCTAGGTGTCAATAGCTTTCAAGACTTTCTTAGCTTTATATTTGTAGTACTTCTTTAGGTTTCTCTCAGAATGCTTTTCCTTTCTTTACTTTATCTTAAGCATAGGACAATCATGCCATATATGTCCATCTCTCTTGCATTCATAACATGTAACTTCTAAATCCATATTATCTTTCCTTTATTTCTTCTTGTATATGGATTAAAAGTTCTTCTATCCAGCTATCTTGTTCATCCTTCTAGCAATATTGTCTAGTTCATTCTCTGAAGATTCACTTCCACTAGATTCTTATTGTATAACAATGTTCTTAGATTAGGATCTAGTAACTCTCTCAAGAGTCTTGGTTTTCATATGATTTGAAGTTGTAGTAAAATAAACACAGCCATTCCCATTCTTCTTCTTAATGTTGTCAGCATCTCTTTTCATTCAAGTCTCGTATTGAAGAAGAGTTCCAAAAAGTTTATTTAGAGAAATATGAGTAACCTTTACGTTCTCATCAATAGCAGTTGTCTTGGATTCCCACTCATTCGGCATGATGTCTATGATTTTATCAACAAGGGATTCATCATATAATCCTTTCTCACCCATGGATTATAAACTATTTACAATAGTCATAAATATCTGTTGCACCTTGCTTTTGGGTTCTCCATAAGGAAAGAAAAAACCATGACATTCAGCTCTGAGCATGGCTCTTCTTGTTTCAATCACTTTTGAAGTTCCAAAGTGTGTAACTTCAAGTTTCTTACATATACAATTTGCTGCATCACAATACAAAATTTATATATATATATATATATATCTAGTTATGGAACAAAGTGATGTATTGCATACCTTATAATTCATTTGATATTCATGCTTTTCTTGATTGTTGAAAGTACTAACTTCCTTGTCGGGGATTTTATATCATCCAATAAGAATAAAAAATTTTCTAATACAGTATTGAGAATAAATTTCTTCATTAAATCTCTCCAATATTCGTAATCATTACCCTTAAAAATAGGTGGTCTTGTTGGATTTAGGTTTTCAGTGGAACCAACATTGATTACTGCCATCTTAAAAAAACTTTCTCCACACAAAATTTGTTAGTAATAACAATTTTTAAACAAGGAAAATATTTCTCAGCAAGGAAAAATATAGAACAATAGTATCTCTAAGAAAAATATGAATTCGAACTTTATGAGTCCGAAAAGATGATTCTGGAAATAAGAAGAAGATGTATTCTCTTCTGAATCTAATCATGAGATAAATTCAGATTGAACCAAAACTATGAAACAAATTGTTAAATTGGTTCATAGTATGAGGTTGCCAACTTATGATACCAATTTCTGAGATGGTATGTGAGAGTATGATATACTATATAATACCAAATGTAGGATCGAAATAATATAGATACTGAATGAAGTATCTAATAATGTTCAAAATACAAGAGGGGTGAATTGTATTATTCAATAAATTTCTTTGGAACTTTTAAAGAATGTTATGTTTAACAAGGTTAAACAAGGTAATTCACAAAACCTATAGTTCTACACACTTCCTAGATTCCGGAAATATGATTTTGAGAAAGTGATTCTGGAAAAGACGGTTCTGGAAAATGAAACTTAATGAACGTTTACAAAGATAAAGATTCTACCTTAAAGTGAATAGAATCTTACTAAATCAAAGTATACAAGTATAAGGAAGTATAAGATAGTTATAATTTCCTCAAAAAACAAAATGCGGCAGAAAACTTGAAACAAACAGGTAATAAGTAGTAAGTCTTTTAACCCAAATAGAAGGGTATCCAACAACCTTGGAGAAAGGTCCTTTGATTTATACTTCCAAGAAAGTATATCTTACCCACACTAGGGTAAGCCCTCGATACGAATATCGGATTTTGTATTTCTATCCACAAAATCCCTCAACTTCAAGGTAGTCGGCACCTCTGCCTTTCTCAGTAAGGAAGTCCTAGAACTTTAAGGTAGTTCGCACCTCTTTCTTCCTATCCCCGAAATCCCTCGAATGTACTCAGCAACATTTGGAGTCACACGAAGAAAATATGAACAAGGTGTTCAGTACGCACAAAGCATGAAAATCTCTCTCTAGAAATCACTTCAACCACATGTAATTTTTAGAGTCATATAACGGTGTTGAGCTCTTTCAAATGAGCTTCTATTTATTGGCACAACAGCAATGGTCAGCTGCCACCTCCAACGGTCATATTGTTCATTGAATTTTGGAGGGACCTATACACATGTCACTCAAACAATGGTTAGTTAGTATCTGAATGCACGACATCCTTTTATAAAAAAACAAGTGTAAGAAAAAATATGGTTACATAACCAAAATAAAATATTCAGAATGTAAGAAAATAAAATTTCAGAGTCTAACCAAAAACACATTCAGTGTCTATAATACAAGGATATTCAAATTCTATTTTTCAAGGAATTAGGAACCTGAACTCTATATAATTATGGAGTCTGAATTTCAAGGAAATACGAAATCTGGATTCACAAGAATTCGGAACCTGAACTTACAAAGTTTGGAGTCATAATTCATGAGAATTCGGAGTCTGAACTTATAAAGTTCAGAGTCTGAATTCATTAGAATTCAGAGTCTGAACTTACAAAGATCGGAGTATGAATTCATTAGAATTCGGAGTCTGAAGTTACAATGTTTGAATTCTGAATTCATTAGAATTTAGATTCAGAACTTATAAGAGTTCGGAGCCTGAATTTATAGAACTCAGATTCAGAACTCATAAAAGTTCGGAGTCTGAATTCAGAGAACTCGGAGTCAGAACTCATAAAAGTTCAGAGTCTGAATTCAGAGAACTCGTAACCTGAATTTAGATCCTGAAAATAGAATGCTCTTTATCTAAGTATTATAATATTCTGAGGTTTTATGTATGAAACTGAATTTTACACTTAGACAACATAATAATCAATGAAAAAACATGGTAAGGATAAATTTCCTTGGGGAAGGAAAATTTTCCTTATGATAGTAAAACACAGGGTAAAGTTAAATTTTCCTTACGATAAGGTATTTGTGATTTTAAAAACAAGATGGAATGGTAAAGTTATAAAAAACATTATTGACTCAACAATCTCCCCCAAGTATGAAGGAATCAAAAAGTCATAAGGGAAACCTTACTGACTCAACATTTATGAGGAATGGAGTAAAATTAATCTAGAAATTAGAATTTGGGGATTTTTTAGGGTCTAAAAAGTTGGTTGGTGAATGCTATAGTTTTTTCCCTTACCTCTATAAATGATGAATTTTTAATTAAATCTATGCTTTGTTAAAAGTAATTGGTTGCGTCCTAGTGTAGAATGATCAAGTAATTTTTTATTCTCTATGCCAACTAAAACCTCTTGAGTTATATTATTCTACATATGATCTAGAATTAGATACTATGGTTTTTAATTTCAAAATTTAAATATAAAACTTATATGGATACAAGTGAGAAATATATACTCATCATAAAATTTTCACATATATATTCACATAGAATGATTTTATCATGAGGCAGAAGAGATGGATAGAATTGATAAATGATTATGACATCACAAATCAATATCACCCTAGAAAAGAAACAAAATTAGTTGCTATTTTGAGTCAAAAAAAAATAATGCTTCATTGACCATGTTATATTTATAATATGACCCTATGATTAATGATTTGATGATTTTTTTCTGAGAATTTTTTTATTTTGGAACATCATTTGTTTTGTTTCAGTTGTTAATTTGATCACCACTATCAGAAATAATTATGAAAGCTCATAAAAAATATCATGTGTTATGGGAATATATAGAATTGGCCAATTATAGTAAATTTCTAAAATTTAACATTGATAATGATTTTTTTGTGATTTGGAATGTGATTATGCATTCTATGTGATTACTAGTGAGAGATTGAATTGTTGAGTAAATCTCATAGTTCTCCATTTTAAATTCATCATGGTAGTAATAATATGTATAGATTCCGTGGGACTATTATTGGGGAGATGGAATGAAATGATATATTGATGAATTTACCTATAAAATTTTTACTTATGAACATTTTATATAAGAATAAAAATTATCATATTGGTTGCTTCATAATTTTCAAATTATATGGTGGAAATGGGAAAAAATATCTAGGTATTTTGGGGTGGGATTTCCAAAAACTACTCAAAGTAATAATTAAATTTGTCTTATAGTTAATTAATTAACAAAATATTTACATTTCCTTCCCATTAAAGATCATCTATCTTCAGATCAAATTTACTAAGTATATAATACAAAGATATTTAGGTTACATAGAGTCACTCTCCCCATTATATCTGAAATTGATCACAGGATCACATAAAATTTATTTAAAGTACTTTAAAAGTCATTGGGTACTGAATTAAATTTCATTATGGCTTTTTATCTTCAATATTATGGACAATATGAATGAATAATTCATACCCTAAGGTTATGCTTCATGATTTTTAAATGGATTACCATGGAATTTGGGATTAATATATTTCATTATTTTTGTTTTCTTATAATAATAGTTTACACTCTAGTATATAGAATATAAATTTTGATTCATTATTTGGAAAGTGATTTTGGGATCCTAATATTTTGGATAATGTAAGTAAAAGGATGTTTGTGGGACTATAATAGGGAGAGGAAATGTTGAGAATTTTAAGGAAATTCTGAAACATATGAGGAAGGCATATATTAGGAAGAAAACATATGTGGATAATTGTAGGAATTATCTCTCTTTTGAGGTAGGTGATCATGTTTTTTTAAAGTATCTCCATGGAAAAATGAGATGTGGTTTGGTAAAAAGGGAATATATGTAAATGATTCTTGAGACTATATGAAATCTTGGATAATTTTGGATCAATTGATTACTTTAGAGACTTTCCTTTTAGTTTATCCTAGGTATAGAATGTTTTTTCTGTTTTGTTATTAATAAATTATGTTATAAATTCATCACATGTTTTAAAGCCCTTAGGTATTTTAGTTGGAAGAGTACCTTTATTATGAGAAACAACCTGTTTAGATTTATAACCATAAAGAGAAAGTATTTTAGAGTAATACAATTTACTATGATATGTTTTTATGAAAAAACAATGTGGTTCATGAAGAAACATGGGAGTTTGAAAATTCTATGAGGGATAGGAATCTCCACTTATTTAATAAGTGAATAAAATTATGAGGATACAATTTTAAAAAGGGGAAATAATGTAACAACCCAAATAATGTTAAAATAAATCATTTTAATCACTTTTAAATATTAAAGAGTTTGATATTTTTCATTTATCTTCAATATAAGAATATTTATAAATTTTTCATTCAAAAACAAACAACATTATTTTTAACAGAAATATGATTTCACAAAATATAAAATTTTATTTAATATACTAATTTTCAAATTATAGAATTTCAATATGAAAAAATTAACTCAATTTTTGAATTAATAAGTTTAAAATTATCTTAGTTTTCATTTTTGAGAATTTTCTAAAAAGATTGATTTTTTAATGAATAGTGAAAAATATTGTTTTTTAATTGAAAATTGTAATTCATTTTAAAATATTTATAAATTAAAATTATTTTTTGGATTATTTTGGAAGATTCATTTTTTCCTTTCTATTTTAAATTATCCAATTATGAGTTTTAAAATAAATTTCATACTTTAATTTATTGTAGAAAAAAATTTATATTTAAAAATGACATTTTTTGGATAAATAATTTTTTATTTCATTTTTTCTATTTAATTTTAAATTAAATTCTTCTAATTTAGTTTTTTTAATTTAAAGAAAACGTATTCCAAATTTTTAATCAATGGGTCCAAATTTGGTAAATAGTTTCCTTTTATTTTTTTCAATATGAATTGCAACAATAGTAATTTTTTAACATAGTAAAGTGTAAATCATGTAATTAAAGTTATTTATAAAATGGAAAGGACTATAAAATCACCATAAATCTTGCCTTAATTTTATTTTGTTGGTCATTTTAATTTATAATCAACCATGATTTTTTTATATGGCTTTCTATTTTCATTTGTATGTGATTATATCCTTTATAATCTTTTATTTAATGAAAAATCCAAAAATATCAAACTCTTTTTTTATTAATTGTAATATTTTTAATGTAGGGAAGACTAGTGGAATTTTTTAGTTTTATAAATGATCTACCATCATCATAATTATTTATTTTTAATTTTTAGTGTGGAAATAATTACCATAAAAGCTTACACAACACTGATGCAGTAATTATCAAATTAATGGGAAAATAAAATAAATAATGTTAAAAATATTAAAAGTAATATAATTAGAAATAATTGAGGTGATATTTTAAATTTTTATATAAATATAAAATAATAGGGATATTTTATTTTCTAATATTCTAAATTCTTGGTTGAATTGGTGTTATAAAAATCAAGGTAAATGACTAGTTCTAAAATTTACATTATTAATATTTTTGGAAAATAATATTTTAATAAATGATATAAAATTATTAAAAATATTATACTTATAGAAATTAATGGGATATGGGTAATGACATAAAAAATGGTCCATTTATATTTTTTCTGTTTTATAATAAAATTATTATACCTTTAAATGTAGATATTGTTCACATTGTAGTAGCTGTAAAAAGGGATAATGAAGCGTTAAAACCCAAATATATGGGTAAAACATAGTTAAAACTAGTATATTTTTTAATGGATGAAATGATTTAAATATATAATCATACTATGTTTTAAATAAATAATTTTGGATACATTTTTAATTGAAAATTAATTTATATTAATTTAATATATTGAGAAAATACAAGAGTTTTGATCCCCTCTCTTGTAAAGGGAATCTATTTTTTCCTTTACTTAAAACTTTAAAACCCATTTGGTTTTAATAATATCAATACAAATACATTCCTAACATCCCCCCCCCCCACCCCCACCCCCACTTTCTATATTATTTTTTTACAATCCTATCCAATGGGGCCCAAACCGCAAATACCCCAAGCCCCTCTCCAATAGGCCTGGTGTTGGCGAACAACACCAAGTAGACATATCACAATAATGGGAGGCATTATCCTTATATTCATATACACACATTCACATATATAAGAACATAAAATGATTAAATTTCAAAATATATTATAATCATTCATTCATACATCTAAAATCCCACTATTCTAGTATAATAATAAGTAATAATAAACAAAAAGATCAAATACAAGACCCTAGAAAGAAACATTAAATATGTCCAATATAAAATAGTAGAAGAGGAATACAATAAAGGTAACCATTGGAATGCACCATTGTTTATCTAGGTCACTATTCTCTTCCTAGTATGGGTATCTCTAAAAATCTATCAAAAGGTTTATCGTCTACATAATACAAGACACGTGTGGACAATACCTATGTAGAGGTGAGTATAATAATACAGAATAGTACACCCCAAAACTCTAAGAATATAGAATAAATAATAATAGTCATCTCATCTCAAGGATATTCCAACTACATGCATAATAATGATATCTATATATATACTCAAAATAGACACATGGTCCCATGATAAGGTCAAAACCATAAAATCTAACCTCGGATTTCTACATGAAGGTTTCATATAACACTTGTTTGGGGGAACACACTCCATGGGTTAGATAACATGGATGAAACCCATATGATTTTTCATTCTTACCAAGTCTCACGCTAATATGTATACATTAGATATCTAAAGGGATCGATACACATATGGGTACCACACCCACAAACATGGGGTATACCAACAACCTAATTTAGATTAACCCTCTATGTAGGGGATTCAAAACTATGTAGTGTTGGTAGTGATGGTACCAAGGAACAGACCTCAGGGAAATGATGATGATATAAGATCTCACTCTTGGACTCATGGAGGTATTCCCATAACTCTTTCCAAGACTGATGATCCTTGGATGGGATCACCATCCTATGCATAGGACATGAATCTATACTAAACCCTTAGCGAATGGATATTGGGAACATGACCTAACAAAACTTCTCCAAGATAAAAAGGATAAGGTATAAAAGATTTCTCTAATTATGTACATGTATTTTCCCTTCAACACTGAGTTATACCCATATATCATAGTATATTATTGTGTCTGGTCCAAGTACATAGTGTGTCTGTGCCCGTGTACTTCTAGACCTATCTGTGTCCGGATGGCCGTGTTCATGTCCCACTAGTCGTGTTCATGTTTGTGTTTTTTTTCAGGTATATACTGATGCACTTGGTAAAGTTCCCACACCATGGGAAGTCTATTACCCAATGTGTTATATTTAACAACACATAGAACCCTAGCACCGCAGCTAGGGACCCATGCACAGTGTGTTTTCATGCGTTACAAGCTATGTAGTGTGGAATTTCACAGGACGCAAAGGTTCTTTATACAGATTCATCCTCCACCGCTATTATACCCATTTTCTCTAAGATTCACAATAAAAATCTTGGATCCAATTCATCCTCACACAATCTCTACCAGAAATCCAATCATCAGCTATCAAAATTGTTTGAGAAACCCTCATTATTGGTCTGTTTCACTGTCACATTCCAGAACTAAACCTAGTGATCCCAAAACACAATCCTGATCCACAATTGATGTCATTGTATCTTGATATCATTATCAAAATTAACACATATATTTGGTCTAAATCCAATTTTTTATAAAACAAGTGTGCAAAGATTGATTTCTGGGTATTCATCGAACTAAGGGCTAATGGAATTACCCATAATAAACGAAGAATGGGGGAAGTAATTACCAACAAAAAACATGAGGAACAGACCTTATCCAATATTAGTGTTTACCTTGATTCTTTTCCATTATAATTAAGAATGAAGAGATAATAAAATAATCAACAAATAAATACCAATCATGGATAATAACTATTTCATACCCAAAATATGCATAATTTGTGAATCAATTTTTTTTTAATTGAATCTATTCCATAATTAGAATAAAAAATATTGATATATCCACATAAAATAATGTCCTACCTCAAGAGGTATTGACCGTTGATGAAGAAAAAATATATTTTTTTTTATATAGGTGAGATATTTGAATCCAGTTGAACACCAATTGATGATCCACAATCCAATTACTTATCTTCTGAGAATGATCCTCCAAATATGTATCTAAAATATACAGGGTTATGTAGATAACCCAATGATTTTTCTGTATTATCTTATTTATAGACAACCTTAGATCATGGTAATTTAATTAAATAATTTTTTTAAAATTAACTAATTGTTTTAAACATTCTCCCACAACCATGCCCAACCCAAGCATTCGACACGTTACAAGGTTATGTCACATCTAGGGTAAAACACATTCTCTAAGTTCAGTGACAACCTAATATTTATAATCTAAGACTCCATTTAATATTTATTCAACTTTTTAGGAAAATAGTGCACACAAGATATTTAATATATTTCAAAAATCATTTTCACGATCACCAGGCCTCAGAATCTCACATCATCTCAGCGCCTAGCTCCAAAAATAATCTATATAATATTCTAAGTTAATATATAAAGAAAATTATATTCATTACATTCTCCCCACCTTATGGATTTACAACCAAGAAATTCAATGATAAAGTCTATATAAAGAGATGTGGGTACTGAGCAAGAATCTTTGTCTCCTGCTCCCATGTACTCTCCCGATAATTCTTATGCTACTTGAGGACACACATTTAGGGAATGGATATCCCAAATATTATCCTATTTTATCGATTCTAAATCATTATCAGGTACTATAAAAAAGTAGTATCATCCTAAATTTCCATCTCTGCTTAGTTGATAACATGGGATGGGTTGAACATGTACCTCCTCATTTGAAACATGTGGAAGACATCCTGCACCTAGTCCAAATATAGGGGTAAAACTAAGTTTTAAGTCACCTTAATAACTCTATGTATTACATGAAATGGGATAATGAATCTCAAATATATTTTGTCACCCTAGCCAAATCTCCACAACCCATGTCAAGGTGAGACCCATAAGAACACATGGTCTCCCTCCTCTAACTCCAAAGTCCTTTTTCATCGGTTCACATGGGACTTATGATGGATATGTGTAGTCATTGTTAGATATTAGATGATCTACACCTTCTCTATTGTTTATTTCACCAACTCTAGGGCCATAATTTCTCAAAATCTTAGGTTGGTCGATCACAGTGGTGACCTACAGGGTCACCAGTATAAGGAATCAAATGGTTCCATACCGATGGTGGAATGGAAGCTGTTTTTTGTATAAAAACTCAACCAATGGTAAGATATCCTCCCAAATCAATCTAAAGTATAACTTTTAGGCCCATAACATTTCCTTTAAAATCTTAATGGACCACTCAATATGGTCATCAATCTTGCGGTGAAATATCATGCTCAAATGTAACAATGTCCCAAAGTCTTCCTATAACCCCTTCCATAACTGATATTTGAAGAGAGAATCATGATAAAAAATGATTTTCAAAAGAATTACGTGGATTATAATTATATCCTTCACACAAAAACATCCCAATATCTCAACTAACCTCTGATCTTGAGTAGTGAGGAATTGTTCCAACTTGGTTTTTCGATCAATGATCACATAGATGGAATCATTCCCACTATAAAGTTTTAGTAACCCCATCATTAAGTCCATAAATATCCTATCCCACTTCCACTCTAGAAAAATACTAGAAAAAAGGTTATAAAAATGGTTTGGAACCATTTATATAGCCTCTAACATTGTTTGTATAGCCTATACTAATGGTTTCATGGACTGTTGGGTGATTTTTAATTAGTACATACCTATTCAAAAAAATTGACCAAAACGTTGTCATAGAACCCCTATACCAATGGTTATCAAATTATTTGTATAGGAAAATTATATGGAAATACCTATAACAGCATTTGGATAAACCATTTGTATAATACTTCTAATGAAAAAATAATTCTAGTAGTGGGTATTGATCCTACAGCCTTCTATTTAAATTATTAGCACCTTACCACAATCCTAAAACATTTTTTTATGTTCATATATGAAACAATATTTATATATATGTAAAATAAATTATTTATATTAAAGTATTTATTAATAATCTTTTTAATATGTATAAATAATGACTCTTTATATACAAACGGTTTGGTCATACCATTGGTATAGGTGACATATGCCAACGGTTTACCCAAACTGTTGTTATAGGTATCCAAAATTAATACCTATACCAAAAATTTAAACAAAACCATTGGTATAGGTGTCCAAAATCAATACATGTTGAGAAACAATCCCTCAAGGTATTATTGAATCATTTTTTGGTTAATTGTGTTTGTGGAAAATAGGGTTTACATGGTAATTTGTGGAGTACAAATAGATTGACGAAATTATATGTTGAAAAATATCCAAGACAAAGGAATGAATTCCCTACAAATGGTGCAGAAAATTGAATACACAAGGTGAAATCATTTCACAGTGTTTTCCATATTATTTGGGTCAAAAATTTGGATTTTTTATAGCATCCCCAAAGATGTATTTCCTTGAATCCCTTATGAAAATTTGGAACATGAGGAGTTTTTTGAAGACTGAGGTCTATGAAAGATGTTTCTTAAAGGTGTGAGTGTTTTTATGGTGAAGTAAGTGACTACATCAAGCATCGCGATTGGGAAATTTCCATGGAGCTTCGCGAAGAAGGGACCATCATAGTGGAAATGAGGGAGCATCATGAAAAATGGTGATGACATGGCTAGAGGCTTTTGGAATTGATGGAGACACCTATAAATAGGCATCTACTCCCTAAAAAAAGTTAGTGATATTTATGGAAAATATAAAGGCTCTATATTCCTGATGGTGGTTCAAAAATGTGTTTCTTACAAGAATATCCATGAAGTCTATTAAATCCAAATCAATTTTTTATCATCACGATAGTAAGGGAGTTCACGAAGACTATAAAAAGCCAACAAAAAGTTGTGTGAATCATGAAGGATAAGTTTTATTCACAAAATAGAGGTGCTTCGCGAAGGCTATTTGAGCTTCATGAATATAGGGTCTTCAAGAAGGTAGTGTACATCCTGAAAAGTGTTTAAAATGGGGTCTTCATAAAAGTGTTTAAAATGGATCTTTTAGTAAATCTATAGTAATACAGTATTCATCAATTAGATGAAAGTGATATTTTAATATATCATCTATCTAAAACTAAGTATATGTGAATTTATACATATGAAGGGACCTACATGTTTAGAAACTATAGGTGAATCCCTTCCAAGAGTAGTGAGCAAAGAATTAGGAAGAAGTTGATCCTTTCCACTAGTATTGAGAAGTAGAATGTGACTTGGGGAGTGACCCTTGGGAAAGCAGTGACCTAACCATAATCCTTTTAAAGGTAGTGAGCCTAGGCATTGAAGTGATCTATCCCAAACATTGTATTTTGGAAGTGAGCCTTAGTGTATTTTGAACATCATCACAACATTATTGTATGCTCCTTGGATATAGCCCAATGAGGGTGTACAATTTAGAATTGATGTGT
This sequence comes from Viscum album, assembly GCA_963277665.1. Taxonomy (NCBI): domain Eukaryota; kingdom Viridiplantae; phylum Streptophyta; class Magnoliopsida; order Santalales; family Viscaceae; genus Viscum; species Viscum album. The sequence goes on from OY728134.1 coordinate 69,652,990, forward strand.
CTCATGCACAATTTCATTTTTGATTATACATTACTTTGGGAGAAGGATAAGATATTTTTTAATAACAAAATAAGATCTGAAGGGGTATTAGTTTTAATCTTTAATACCCTGATTCACCCCCCTCTTAAGGTATTCAACCTAGTGTGGACTAAAAATTGGTATCAGAGGGAATTGTTGAATGTCGGTGGTTCTCTCTTAGTAGAATAGATGTTGTCACCCAAAAATTGATTCTAATTTTCAATGGAAACAATTATCAATTATGGATGAATCAGATGTAGGACTAGTTCCAATCATTTGGAATGGATGTCTTTACAACAAAAATGCATTAAATTTCAGAAGATATCAATAGTGGAGCCTCATCAGAAGTTGAACGAATGTAATTTCATACTAACATGAAAAATATCAATTCATTAGGGGGAGCACTATCTAATTATATATATACAAAGATGATTTCCTCTAAGTCCTCACATTCTATATGATGAAAGTTGTTGAATATCTATGAAGGTGACACAAAAGTCACAGAATCAAAGCAACAATTTTGACGGATTAGGTATGAAGATCACAAAATTCATCTTAATGAGCCTATTGATACATTATTTGATGGGGTAAATGTTTCTGTGGAATACATGTGTGGTCTTGGAGAAATCATTGAAGATATAAATATTGTTAATCAAATATTGGGACAAATTCTACCTTGGTTCAATACAAATGTTTCTATACTGAAATATAAAGATTTTAAGGAGACAATGTTGGATAACTTACATAGTACCCTTTTCACATCCCAAATTAGAAATGATTATAATGATGTTGTGGAAAATAGGAAGTCCAAAGTGGTGGAATTCGAGGCCATGAAGAAGATCACCATTGAAGATGGAAAGGAATATGGAGATAACAATGAGTTTATGACATTCTTTTCCTTAAATATTTAAGGATGAAATGCAAAGTTCAAATTCAAACTTCCACTTACAAGATTTTGATATAGAAAGGTTGTATATCTTGCAATAATGTAGCCCATGAAATTTCAAGAAGATGAGGAGGATAAAGTTGAAATTCCCATGAAGAAGTTTATAACCTACATGAAGGGAAAGAAAAATTTTAAGATAAATTTCTATAAAAAGTAGAGTCTGCTTTCAAGAGATTTTGATAGCTCATATGAATTTGAGGCATAAGAATTGGCGGTCTGCAAGGATTGTGAAGAAGATGCTACGGTGAAAGTTGTAAAAAATTCTATAACAAGAGAATAAAAAGATAATGAAAAATAATAAGTTGAATGAATAGTTGACCTTTAGGTTGAATTACAAGATTCTCTTGAATAGATTGAATTCTAGAGAGCCAAAACAAATAAATAAAACAAATTGGTTCATTATTCCAAACTTTATATATAGCATCAAGAAGATGAGAAGTATGAGATGAATGAAGAAATTGAAAAAATTATGTCCTCAATGCTAGAGACCTCAGATAAAGTTTTTTAGTACAAGGTCAAAATGTAAGAACTGAATAGAGAAATCAATAGTTTGATTGAAACTGAAAAAAATAAAATCAAACCTATCAAAGAACTTGAAGATGAATTATTTGGTTTATGATGAGGTGTTAAGGAACCAGAAAAACTATTGACTCTAGGTAGGACATTGGGATAACAGATCCTACAGGCAACAGAAAAGATGAAATTTGAGAATTGTGGTCCTTATGAATATAAGCGATAGTCAAATCCAAATGATAAGGATGGTATGATGCTTGGTTAAAAATGGAAAGTAGTAATGGTTGAAGTTAGTACAGAAGCACCCACTTTGAGATTCAATATTGGTTTGGGTATTAATTATAATCATAAGATTCAAAGAACCTAAGGGAAAACCAGTATTGCAGTAATGACATAGTGGAATGCACCCTGCATTAGATGCTATTGTTGTCAAATGGTATGACACTAACAGAATATTTGTTCCTTATATAAGAGGTATTGAAGGTAAAATACCAATAAAGTCATATATAGTGAACTCAATATTATTGGATATTTTTTAATGTTCATGGTTTTGGGTGTGGAGGAATCATACACATGGAAAGATATTTCACATAAAGAATGTAAGGGGATGTGCAAAGACAAATTGAATATAGTAATAAGATGTACCTAAATGTATCATAAAATGAGATGAAAATTAAAAATAAATTTTCATCTCTACAGGATGAATCTGGTCTATCATACTTTGAAGAAGATCAATATTATCAATATTTATCAATTATGAAGCCAAAAACATGGATCAGAAAGAAATCAATTTAACATGCAATGGTTTTAGAGACAACTTTTGAAGCATCAGATCACACTATTATATTGATAATTAATCATGTATTTCCCTCACATATGAGAGGAAATAATTACCTAGTGATTTTAATCAAGTATGATAAAAAAGGTATCAGGATATTTGGAAAAAATGAAGGCTTGAAAATAATTGGCTCTAGAAAAGAAATTTTTGGGGGAAAAGACATGAGAGTTGAATATATCTTGTTTGCTGAAGGACTCAATCAAAATTTACTTAGTGTTAGTCAATTTTTTGGATTTAGGACATTCCATAAGCTTTTCTATGAAATTATGTTTCATCAGGGAAAAATATGGTGTATTAATTTTGAAGGTAAAAATACAAATGGGAATCTCTACCTTATGAGTGGAGAAGAAGATATGTGATTTTTTTCCAAGGAAGAAGAAAAAAAGTTATGGTATAAACCTCTTGGTCACATTGGGCCAAAAATAATTGGATTGTATAATGAAATATGATTCTACTCAATACCTCCTTATATTATTACATGATTGTACACATACGTGTGATGCTTGTCAAAAAGGGAGGATCATTTGAAATAAATATAAGGAAAAAAGAAAAAGGGTCAACAAAATTTCTTGAGTTGGTGGATATTAATGTGTGTGAACAAATTTTACCCAATTATACTAATGGAAGGAGATATTATTCTCCCTTAATTAGTTATTTTAGCATAATGGAATTTGTTTCAGTCATCACTCACCGATCTTAGGTGTTAGTTTCATAAAAACTTATTGAAGGGAAGTTTAGAATATTTTGGGTCAAATAATCTTAAAGATCTGAAAAGATAATGGAAAAAATTTCATGAAAATATGAGTAGAGGATTATCTCTAGATTCATGGGAAAAATATAAAGATTCAATAAAAATAACTCAATATAAATATGGAGTGTTTCATAAAATAAGTTGAGTAATTAATAGCATGGATAGAATAATGATCTTTGAGAAAGACCATTTAGTAACATTTTGGAATGAAGTAGTGATGAAATCTGTCTATACATAAAACAGAGTGTTTTTATGTCCGAAACAATGGAATACTCCATATTAACTATTTTATGGAAAGATTCCATCATTAATCTACTTTAAATTCTTTTAAAGAAATTGTTTAATTATTAATAAAGAGAAACATAGGAAGTTTGAATTCCATGGATTTGAAGGGATATTTCTTATCTACTCAAATAAAATAAATTCACATAAATACTTTAATAAGAGGATGGTAATGGTAATTGAAATCCAAAATGTAACTACAATGGATATGGAGCAGAATCTTTAGAAGAAAACATGATCATCCTCGATCTCATAGTGATTAAGAGATAAGAATATCATGGGATATTTCATTTATAAAGAATGATTTAGAAGAAGATTTGAAGAATGAAAAAGATGATAAAAATTCAATATCTATACAAAGATAGAATATAATTTCCAAAATTGATCGATCGAACATAATTGGGGATTACATAGTGCTAGTATGGAATGGAAGGATGAAGACTCTTCAGAAATAATTTTACTTATCATAGTTCGAGCCAGAATGTTTCAACGAAGTAGTTGGAGTTGAGAATTAGTAACAATCTATGAAAGAAGCTCTTGACCAAATTGAAAAGAATCAGATATGGGAGTTTTTTTCAATGATAATGGATAATAATTTCATTGGGAATAAATGGTTCCTTTTAAAAAAAATGAATGAATATGGTGAGATAATTAGAAACAAAGAACAACTAGTGTGGAAAGGGTACTCCCAGATAAAGGCTATCAATATTGATGAAACATTTTCACCTGTTTCAAGGATAGATACAATCATATTAAAATTGTCCATAACAATTTAAATAAAGTTAAAGGATTTACAAATGGAAGTTATGTTATCATTTCTGAATGGAGTTTAAGAAGAATAGGTTTATATTGAGCATCCCGAGGTTTTTCTCATTTAAAAAGATAACAACAAAGTTTTTCAACTGATAAAGGAACATTATGGGTTTGAGAAATCACCGAGAGTGTTGTATTCATGTCTTAATCATCATTTAAAGAAGGAAAATTTTTAGTGTGGTGGTTTTTATTATAATCTATATTTCAATGATAAAAATAATCAAATATTAATGTTGCTAGTTTATGTCGATGAAGAAATTTTTATTGGATCCGATGGAGTGCAATGAGGACATTTTCTTGACTTCATGAAAAGTTAGTTTAAAATTTTAATGATTAGATAACTGACATTTTTCTTAAGTTTATAGGTAACATGAGGGAAAAAAATGTAATATTATTTTCCCAATATAAATTTTCTAAGGTGGTTTTAAGAAGATTTTGAATGGATAATTTCAAGGAGATCAAAACTCTGGTGGCTAATCGGATGTAACTTTCTTGGGATGATGATGGGAAAGTGGTTAATGTCACTAAATATAGGTAGATCATTGGATTCCTTTGGTACTTAATAGACACATGACAAAATATTTTTTTTATACATGTCAAGTAGCATGGTATTAAAGAAATTCCAAATAAAGTCACCTTCTTGTAGTGAAATGAATACATCTGTATATAAATGGAATGGTGGATTTTATTTTTCTATACAATGAAAAATATCAGCAAGAGTAATTGGGATATACAGATGAATATCAGGCTAATTCAGTAGATGATAGAAAATAAATGTCAGACGATGCATTTTAACTTGGTGGATTGTGAAGTTATTGGTTGATCAAGAAACAATATTTAATTTCTGTGATCATCGTAGAAGGTAAATATATTGTGTCTACTCAAGAATTCACACATTTACTATGGATGAAGTAGGAACTTTATGATATGATAAATTAATTGAAGTCTCTGATTGGAATCCATTTTGATAATAAAACTGATGGGAATCTTTGAAACAATACACTCCATCACTCAAGGAAAATGCTTAGTGAAATCAAGTATCATTTTATTAATGAGAATGTGGGTTAATGGATCGTGGAGTTTGAGTATGTGCCTATATACCTATAGCTTACAGACATTATGATAAAGGTTTTCCCAAAGAAGAATTTGAACAGAATCAACTAGCTCTAGGAGTTTAGTTGACTCCCCGCACTTGAAAAGGTGTGGATATGGGACCCCTTCACCCCAAAGTATGATGAGTTTTTTTTAAATCTTCTGATCTACGTTCTTTACCCTGTTATATACTATAATGGAGTTACATTCATGTTCATTGAAAAGGGGGGAGAAATTGTAGATATTAAATTGGAGAAAATGTATTAGTCAAGATAGGGGAGAAGTCGATATATTGAGGGAGCAGTGAAATAAGGTGTGTTTTTAAATATGATGATACTAAAGGTGATCCATCAAAGGTTATATATCATGACAGATGAGGTTTGTGATGAAATTTTTTGAGAGGATTTGAATTAATTGATTCACTGATTCAATTTGCATATTACTCTTTTTTCTCACACATAGTGTGGATCATGTGTGATTAAAGTGTTTGTTGAGTAAATATTTGATAGTTATCTTAATCATAATAAGTGAATATTGGAAGAATATAAAAGAAGCCTCACCAAGGTATCAAATTTTGAAGAGTTGTCAACAAACCTAAAGGAAGAGATTATTGGGAAAAATCCTTCAATGTAACAATGAATCATTTTTTAGTTGATTGTGTTTGTTGAAAAAGAGATTTTCTATGGTAAGTTGTGGAGTACAGAGAGATTTTTGACACAATAATATAAAATAGAACCAAGATAAAGGAATGTATTCCTTAAAATTAGTAGATAAAATTGCAAACATAAGGTGATTTTGTTTCTCAGTGTTTTTCAAATTTTTGGGGTCTAAAATTTGAATATTGTCTAGCATTGCCAAAGATGAATTTACTTTAATTCCTTAATAAAATATAGAAAAGGAACTAGTTTCATGAATACTAGGTTTTGTGAAGTGTTGTCGTGAATATGCAAAGGTTTTGACCGTGATCTCCATGACTACATCAAGCATCGTGAATGGGAAATTTCCATATAGCTTCGGGAATAAAGGTTCATCATAGATAAAATGGAAAGCATTATGAAAATGGTGATGAAGTGGATAGAAGATTCTAAAATTTGTGTAAGTGCCTATAAATTGGAATATACCCCCCTTAATAGAATTACCATGACTTAAAATAAATCTTAATGCTCTATATCTCCATGGTGGTTTATGAAGGAATTTTTGGGTAGAATGTTCGTGAAGTCTATGACATCTAACATAATGTTTTTAGAATTGTGAATGTAAGGGAGTTAATAAATACTATAAAAATCCAAATTAAATTCGTCTTCTTTGGGAAGGCTAAGTAAATATCACAGAAGGAATATTCTTCATGAAGTCTATTTGAGCTTCGTGAAGAGGGGTCTTTGTGAATTCAATTTTCATCATAAAAAGCGTTTAAAACATATTTTCCAGTAAATATGTAGTAATGTGGTATTCATCAATTGGGTGAATATGGAACTTGAAAAAGTAATATAACTACAATTGAGTATGTGTTCATTAATGAAAATGAAGGGACATACAAGTCTATAAATTGTGAGTGAATCCCTACTAAGAGTATTGATAAAAGCAAAATGAATAAGTTGATCCATTCCACCAGAAGTGAGCCAGAGAATGAGACTCAAAGAGAGGCGCTTTAGAAAGCAGGGAGATTACCCTAAACCTTATAAAGGCAATGAACCTATGAATATAAGTGATCTAGAACAAAATAGTATTTTTTAAGTGATCCATAGTGGATTTGGTATGTTGGAACATCGTATTTCTACACTCCCCAAACATATCCCAATGAGGGTGAACTAGGTAAAATAGTTGCGTGTTTTGCATGATTTCATTTTTTTCATGTACTACTATGGGAGGAAAATAAAAGTGTGTTTTTTTAACAATGAAACAAGATCCTAAGTGGAGTTATTTTTAATCTGTAATACATTAATTCACCCCCCCACCCCACCCCACGGTATTTAATCTAGTGGGACTAATAATACCTATACCAAGGGTTTGGTCAAACCATTTATATAGATGTTAAGAATCATCATCAATACCAACAAAGTGGGAAAACAATTGGTTTTTGTGTCTAAAATCAATACCTATACCAATGGTTAGGTCAAAAAATAGGTAAAATTTACCATATTCAATACCTATACCAACATTTTGGTCAAACTATTGTTATATGTTCCATATACCATACCTATACAAAGAGTTTTCCCAAACTATTGGTATAGGGTTCTGATACCAATGGTTTTTAAAACATTTGGTGAAAACCCACTAGTATAGATTATATATTCAATATTGGATCCTCAATATGTTGAGTTAAAACCTGAGGAACCTAGTGCTCATTCTTTACTTTCTAACAACTGATGCATCAAAATACAAACTATGCAACTCCCTTCTTCATACAAGACCCCCCAAACTGATGTCGGATGTCCTGGTATATATTTTCCACACCTTTAATCACTGTAATGGGGTTGTATGAAACTCTCTCATAAACTCTTCCTAAAAAATCACTAGTACCATTTTTAGTTATATAAATATAATCACATGCTCTATGCGTTAAGAAAATCCATCATGAATATGTATAGTGGATATCTGAGTATATAGGGTATCGCCATTGGTATACACAAGTTTTACCACCCTAACTCACTATAAAAGAGGAGGGGTAACAACCATCAGTTGAATGTAAGCTAATAGATCCTCATACACAAAGGATAACTATAATGAGGCTAACTGCTCTAATTCCTTAATCAAAAACTATGGACAAGACTTCCAACTGATTGCATCTGCTACCAAGTTACCCTTCACATTGTTATAGACAATATTGATGTTATACTCTGGGAGGAATTCTATCCATCTCCTCTATATCAAGTTAAGATCCTTATGATATAAGATATAATTGAATCTATTATGGTCCTAGTAGGTGATAAATTACTCAACCTAATGTATTTCCCATATATTTAGTGTAAAGACTACTGTTTCTTACTCAAGATCATGGGATGCATAGTTCTCTTCATGTGGTCTTAATTAATGTAAAGCATAGAAAATCACCACCAAAATTATAGCATCCCGTCTTTTTATAACATAACTTTTCATTCCATTACATGGAACTGAGGATCTTTAAGGTTTAGTGTCTTGGAAACAAGGAACATAAAACATGAACAAAAAAAACATTCTTCTTAAACACTTGAAAGGCTTCTCCTCATGTTCACCCTAGGCTCATTACTGCATCTCATAACCTGGGGACATACATCAAAAGGAAGGGTGAGCATAAGGCCCAGCAAGGGAAACAAGTGAAACATTTTACATATGAACTTGAGATACATCAATAAAGTCATGAAAAGAACTTTAATGCATGAAAATGAAATCATGAGGCATATCATAATAAAAATAAAACTTTTTCATAACATGAAGATGTGGCTGCAACATTTAATATTGACAATTGTTTCGTTTCACCAAGGTCCATCCCCAAGGTGTCGTTAAAAATTATCAAGGTTATTCACCAAGGCGTCGTTAAAATGGTCATCTATAGAGATTAAGTCTTTACCCAATGCATTGGAGCGCTATCAGGGCGCACCCTTAAATTTGCCTTTATTATCATGTGAGCCACATATATCATCATCAAACAATTCATAAATAACCCATATAGCATAAAATAAATGGGTTTCATTTCATAATCATAACGTTTTAAAAACTGCTTTAAAGACATGATCTTTACGTCACTTTAAAACCCACAGAAAAGGAAGGTGGGTCTCATGTATGTAAATCCCAGAATTTAAAATAGAACATTTTGGTATATATATGAATACCCCTTTATAATAAAGAGCTTTGAGTATTCACTTAATAAAATAAAAGGACTTTAGAAAAAGAGATAGACATTTTGAGACAGAAATTCTGCAGCAAAACGGCAATGTTCCGAGGTTTTAGAAGACATTAAAAGAGAGGTAAAATGGGTCAAACATTCATAAATGACCCATAAAATAGTACATGGATAGAATAAGAAGGATACATGATCATGGTAATGAGATTTCAAGGACATTCCATTTTAAATGAAAAACATGGAAGGAAGAAAAAAAATAGACTTCTCTTATGAAAGTTCGGCAGCCTAACGGCGTTACTTAAACCTCAACAAAAAATGATTTGAAAAGATCAAATAGGATCTCTAATCATGTGAACATAAGAGTTCAGTATGATAGATATAGAGATAATTCCCCAACATAACAAAAAGGAACTTGAAAGAATTGACATGAAAGTAGAACTTCAAAACGAGAAGGGTGAAGAACCACTTAAAAATTCGGCAGCCTAACGGCGCCACTTAAAACATCAAAATACTGAATTGAAGAGATAAAATGGGGTCTCTCATCATATGAACATAAGAGTCCAGTATGATATATATAGAGATCATACCCCAATATAACAAAAAGGAACTTGAAATAATTGACATGAAAGTAGAACTTCAAAACGAGAAGGGTGAAGAACCACTTAAAAATTCGGCAGCCTAACGGCGCCACTTAAAACATCAAAATACTGAATTGAAGAGATCAAATGGGGTCTCTCATCTTATGAACATAAGAGTCCAGTATGATATATATAGAGATCATACCCCAATATAACAAAAAGGAACATGAAAGACTTGAATGAAAATAGAACTTGAAAACGAGGAAGGTGAAAGAATCCCTTAAAAATTCGGCAGCCTAACGGCGCCACTTAAACATTCTTAAAACGAATTGATGAGAGAAAGGGGGGTCTCTCATCATATGAACATGAAATAGGAAGTATGATGAATATAAAAGAACATCCTCCAACATAAGAACATGGAGTATAAAAGAAAAGACATAAAAGAGATTACTTGAAAAGAAAGAGAGAGGTCGGATCCCTTACCTTAAAATGTAACTCTTAAACCTCAAAGGGTGGGACCTTGAGGGCTTGGGGGAACCTTGGGAGTACTCCTTGGGAGGTAATGAGACCAGAAATTCGTTGGGAATGAGTGGGGAGTCGAATGGATGAGAGGAGGGCTTGGTATTTATAGGGAAAGTGAGGGGACAAGGCATTAATGGTCAAGGGACACCTCACATGTGCTTTTCTCAAACCCATGTGCTCTCCCTTGTCATTTATCATGGAGTTAGGCCACATGGGGCCCCCAAAACAATAATTCATCACCCTTGGCCGGCCAACCCTCAAAAGATCTCATGACATCATCATGACACCGTTATGATGTCATTAAACATACCGAAACCCTAAAACTGTATTTTTACTATTCACTGAAAATTCAACTTTCTCAGAAAAATCCCAAAATTTCACATTAACCAAATATCAATGCTCTGATTTCAAAAATGAAATCCATTTTATAAAAATAATTTTCTAAATATTTTTAATTTAATTTTTAAATAAAAACACTATTCATCAAAAATTCATTTTTTTCAGAAAAAACCCCAAAAATTTCCATAACATAATATCGATGCTCTGAGTTCAAAAATAAAGTCATTTTTATAAAAATAATTTTCTAATTATTTTTAATTAAATTTTTAATTAAAAACACTATTCACCCGAAAAAACTAATACTTGAATAATAATTAATGAAACCGTTATTTAACTATTTTATTGAATCACATTACTTAATCAAGGTGCCTAGATTATTTTAAAACTTTCTTTAAGTGAGATTACTAATCCATTTGGCCATATTACTAATCCTAATCATAAAATCACTATTCATAATTTACTATTCATCAAAAATCAAGTTGATCTTATTAGACTCTAAATTTAGTACTGAACATAATTGCAGAAGACCATTTTTTGAAAATCATTACACATTTTTAATTATTTAGGGTTTACATAAACATATTTAAAATATCCTTTTTCTAAAATTCATCAAAAATATGCATACTATATTTATCCAGTCATTTCAAAATTCATAAACTTCATCATAAGAAGAAATCCCAATTTTTATTTAAAACAAGGATTACACAAGGTAGTTATGGTCTCCTTACATAACCCATTATAATACCAGCATAGGACCTAAGAGTAAGGTGTGCTAGGGTGATAGAAGCTTGGGGCGGCTCAGTCAACATTGCCCGAGTAGTAATTTCTATCAGTTTGAACTTCTCACGAAGGCGATTTCGTTCCAGCTTCACATGATGAAGTTCGGCTTGGATTTGATCCAGAGCAAAGCCCAGTGGTGCTACCTCCTTCCCAAGCTCTGTTAGATGGGCTTCGATCGGTCCAAGACTACTAGGTGAGGCCATCGAATCTTTTTTCTATAATAATTAACCAAGATTACTTATATTTAGAGACAATAATCAAAACATTTTGTTCACAGCGGTCATATTGACCAATGGTCAAATAACAGTCAAAACTCAACAGTCTCATTTTAATTATACTCATGTTACCAAATGAAACATTTTTGTTGAGTATAACAATAACACATAAAATTAAGAAACAAAATTTATTTAAAAAATTTCGGGTCGTTACATTCTTCCCCCCTTAAGAAATTGCGTCCTCGCAATTTTAAAATTGGGTTTTGAAATTTCATTGAAAGTCCCACATCGGAAAAGGATTCAGTAAAACTATTACTTTAAAATAAAGAAAGAGAAGTACAAAGGTCACCCGAGTTAACCCACACTAGGGTTCCATGTAGGACAACATGGACATGGAGGAAAAAACAAAGGGTCAAGTTCTGAGGGAGAGTGATAGAGAACATGATTAGGAGAAAGTTAACCATGAGAAAATCCCAAACTTATGATGCGTGTAAACGGTCTTTGATTACCTAGTAGGAAACGTAAACCGACAACATTTTTGTTTTACGTTTCTTTTCATAATTTTGAGGATTTCATTTACTACATAGAACAAAAACATAATAAAATATACCTACCTTCAAGTAGATTTTCATCCTTTAACAAGTCCCTACCAACACTAATCTTTTCTCCAAATGATGAGAATTCAAAAACACTTGGTCTCATAAAAGCACAAGAATCATCTTCTATAGAATCACATAATCTACAAAAGATTAACTATCTATTTCTTCTATCTTTAAACATTATCCCAAAAACAGAAAGGTTAAGGTAAAACAACTCTTCAAAAAGAAAGAATCCCATAGGAATGGAAACTACTTTTAAATCATCAAAGTTCCATGGTACTACCCAAAGTTCATCATAGACCATTCCATAAATAACGGCCCTTAAAATTCCTCAAAACAAACAAAACTAAGATTGAAACCCAAATACAAGAAGGATTTGATAACATAGTCTTCCAAAACAACTTCATTGTTCATCTCCAGACAACATCAACCACTCCTAACATCTTATAAAAAAAGTAGCTAACTTAAACATATTTTACCCAAGATAGGTTAGTCATTCCCATAAGTAACCTAAATTACTATAAGTTCACCTTAAATTCATCGATTCTTCAAAATATAAGTCAACCTTACTCCTCAATGAAAATACCGTAGTAATCTATTTACCTCGATCAAATATGGTTCCCAAAATAATGAACGTCTTCCAAAATAATAATCATATTTTAATCCCCTAATCATCCATGTCATATTAATACGAAAATCTTCGCATTTCCTATCACATTGGTTGTCGGAACATGTTCTTCCATTTCCCACCATTACCTAAGAAGAGAAAGCATAATTAGGGGCTTAAGTACTTAGCTAATAATCATGAAAAGGAACTGAAAGCATATAAGGATAACTTGTATATGAAAGGTATACCCTAACTTGTGATCTCCTAGGTTCCCATCTAGGTTATGAATGATCATATATTATTATGTGAACCTTTATTTTATTTTATCTTTGTTCCTTTAACAATGGTTCATACCAAGCTTATGAATTTACCAAAGCATATCCCTCGGGAGTGTCGTAACCAAGAGTGCAGCAAGGCCCGTTGTCGTGTACCAGTTCCCGTTCGAGTCTATCTCAAATCGGTGTTTTCGGGTTTTACCCCTATGTACATCTGTGCCAGAGCCACCTCTACCTGCTCGTATTCAGACAGGGATGTATTTGCTTGGAAAGCCCTTACTCAATACTCACCAAAATACCAGGAAGATTTCCTATATTAAACTTTTCTATAGGGTTCCTCCTAGAGTTTTCATATCCTAATTTCCACAAATAATTAAACCATCCTTTGATACCAACTATAGCATCCCGTCTTTTTATAACATAACTTTTCATTCCATTACATGGAACTGAGGATCTTTAAGGTTTAGTGTCTTGGAAACAAGGAACATAAAACATGAACAAAAAAAACATTCTTCTTAAACACTTGAAAGGCTTCTCCTCATGTTCACCCTAGGCTCATTACTGCATCTCATAACCTGGGGACATACATCAAAAGGAAGGGTGAGCATAAGGCCCAGCAAGGGAAACAAGTGAAACATTTTACATATGAACTTGAGATACATCAATAAAGTCATGAAAAGAACTTTAATGCATGAAAATGAAATCATGAGGCATATCATAATAAAAATAAAAAAATTTCATAACATGAAGATGTGGCTACAACATTTAATATTGACAATCGTTTCGTTTCACCAAGGTCCATCCCCAAGGTGTCGTTAAAAATTACCAAGGTTATTCACCAAGGCGTCGTTAAAATGGTCATCTCTAGAGATTAAGTCTTTACCCAATGCATTGGAGCGCTATCAGGGTGCACCATTAAATTTGCCTTTATTATCATGTGATCCACATATATCATCATCAAACATTTCATAAATAACCCATATAGCATAAAATAAATGGGTTTCATTTCATAATCATAACGTTTTAAAAACTGCTTTAAAGACATGATCTTTACGTCACTTTAAAACCCACAGAAAAGGAAGGTGGGTCTCATGTATGTAAATCCCAGAATTTAAAATAGAACATTTTGGTATATATATGAATACCCCTTTATAATAAAGAGATTTGAGTATTCACTTAATAAAATAAAAGGACTTTAGAAAAAGAGATAGACATTTTGAGACAGAAATTCTGCAGCAAAACGGCAATGTTCCGAGGTTTTAGAAGACATTAAAAGAGAGGTAAAATGGGTCAAACATTCATAAATGACCCATAAAATAGTACATGGACAGAATAAGAAGGATACATGATCATGGTAATGAGATTTCAAGGACATTCCATTTGAAATTAAAAACATGGAAGGAAGAAAAAAAAATAGACTTCTCTTATGAAAGTTCGGCAGCCTAACGGCGTTACTTAAACCTCAACAAAAAATGATTTGAAAAGATCAAATAGGATCTCTAATCATGTGAACATAAGAGTTCAGTACGATAGATATAGAGATAATTCCCCAACATAACAAAAAGGAACTTGAAAGAATTGACATGAAAGTAGAACTTCAAAACGAGAAGGGTGAAGAACCACTTAAAAATTCGGCAGTCTAACGGCGCCACTTAAAACATCAAAATACTGAATTGAAGAGATCAAATGGGGTCTCTCATCATATGAACATAAGAGTCCAGTATGATATATATAGAGATAATACCCCAATATAACAAAAAGTAACTTGAAATAATTGACATGAAAGTAGAACTTCAAAACGAGAAGGGTGAAGAACCACTTAAAAATTCGGCAGCCTAACGGCGCCACTTAAAACATCAAAATACTAAATTGAAGAGATCAAATGGGGTCTGTCATCATATGAACATAAGAGTCTAGTATGATATATATAGAGATCATACCCCAATATAACAAAAAGGAACATGAAAGACTTGAATGAAAATAGAACTTGAAAACGAGGAAGGTGAAAGAATCCCTTAAAAATTCGGCAGCCTAACGGCGCCAGTTAAACATTCTTAAAACTAATTGATGAGAGCAAGGGGGGTCTCTCATCATTTGAACATGAAATAGGCAGTAGGATGAATATAAAAGAACATCCTCCAACATAAGAACATGGAGTATAAAAGAAAAGACATAAAAGAGATTACTTGAAAAGAAAGAGAGAGGTCGGATCCCTTACCTTAAAATGTAACTCTTAAACCTCAAAGGGTGGGACCTTGAGGGCTTGGGGGCACCTTGGGAGGACTCCTTGGGAGGTAATGAGACCAGAAATTCGTTGGGAATGAGTGGGGAGTCGAATGGATGAGAGGAGGGCTTGGTATTTATAGGGAAAGTGAGGGGACAAGGCATTAATGGCCAAGGGACACCTCACATGTGCTTTTCTCAAACCCATGTGCTCTCCCTTGTCATTTATCATGGAGTTAGGCCACATGGGGCCCCCAAAACAATAATTCATCACCCTTGGCCGGCCAACCCTCAAAGGATCTCATGACATCATCATGACACCGTTATGATGTCATTAAACATACCGAAACCCTAAAACTGTATTTTTACTATTCACTGAAAATTCAACTTTCTCAGAAAAATCCCAAAATTTCACATTAACCAAATATCAATGCTCTGATTTCAAAAATGAAATCCATTTTATAAAAATAATTTTCTAAATATTTTTAATTTAATTTTTAAATAAAAACACTATTCATCGAAAATTCATTTTTTTCAGAAAAAAACCCCAAAAATTTCCATAACATAATATCGATGCTCTGAGTTCAAAAATAAAGTCATTTTTATAAAAATAATTTTCTAATTATTTTTAATTAAATTTTTAATTAAAAACACTATTCACCCTAAAAAACTAATACTTGAATAATAATTAATGAAATCGTTATTTAACTATTTTATTTAATCACATTACTTAATCAAGGTGCCTAGATTATTTTAAAACTTTCTTTAAGTCGGATTACTAATCCATTTGGTCATATTACTAATCCTAATCATAAAATCACTATTCATAATTTACTATTCATCAAAAATCAAGTTGATCTTATTAGACTCTAAATTTAGTACTGAACATAATTGCAGAAGTCCATTTTTTGAAAATCATTACACATTTTTAATTATTTAGGATTTACATAAACATATTTAAAATATCCTTTTTCTAAAATTCATCAAAAATATGCATACTATATTTATCCGGTCATTTCAAAATTCATAAACTTCATCATAAGAAGAAATCCCAATTTTTATTTAAAACAAGGATTACACAAGGTAGTTATGGTCTCGTTATATAACCCCTTATAATACCAGCATAGGACCAAAGAGTAAGGTGTGCTAGGGTGATAGAAGCTTGGGGCGGCTCAGTCAACATTGCCCGAGTAGTAATTTCTATCAGTTTGAACTTCTCACGAAGGCGATTTCGTTCCAGCTTCACATGATGAAGTTCGGCTTGGATTTGATCCAGAGCAAAGCCCAGTGGTGCTACCTCCTTCCCAAGCTCTGTTAGATGGGCTTCGATCAGTCAAAGACTACTAGGTGAGGCCATCGAATCTTCTTTCTATAATAATTAACCAAGATTACTTATATTTAGAGACAATAATCAAAACATTTTGTTCACAGCGGTCATATTGACCAATGGTCAAATAACAGTCAAAACTCAACAGTCTCATTTTAATTATACTCATGTTACCAAATGAAACATTTTTGTTGAGTATAACAATAACACATAAAATTAAGAAACAAAATTTATTTAAAAAATTTCGGGTCGTTACAAAAATCTACATAAGAAAAGAATCAAAACTAACCTTGATTCATCATAGAACCCAACTTACTCAACACACTCCTCTATAAATCTCAATATGGGAGCACTTAACAATGTCTATCTCAACTCTTGGAAATCTTGCTAGCAACTCTCTATCCACACAAAATGTTTCCCCTTTCAGAACAAAACTTTCAAGTTAGAAAATATCTTGGAGAAATTGGGTAAAAAAATTTGATAGTATCCCTATATCCCAAGTAATATATAAAATTAATTCATGATCTTGTGTGACCATTAAAATAATACATCCTTAACCTTTCTTGGGTCCACTTCTACACAATCAGTTGAGATAACATGTCTCATAAAGTAGACCAACAAAATCTAGTACTAGCACATTGATAATTCTTGTAAATTTTGTTCTCTAGGAGTATGTCAAGTATCATCCACAAATATCTCATATTATTCTCCTCAAACACTGATTACACTAGTACATCAATGATAAAGAATATAAAAATGGCCTAGGAAAGGCTGAATGATCTGGTTCATGCATCCGATGAACACTATATAGGCATTTTTCACACCAAACAACATCAAAAAGTACTCATAGTGACTATAACAACATAAAAATCCATATTCAGTATATCCTCATCTCGTACTCACAACTACTTGTAACCTAATATGGGTTCAATCATTAATAACCATTATTCCCCTCTCAACTAATCTTATTTATCATAGATCATTAGTAGTGGCTACATTTTCTTTACGGTTGCCTATTTTAAGTGATGGTAATCCAAAAAAACCTCAATATCCCATATGTATTCATAGTAAACAACACTGGGGCTACCTAGGGTGAATCACTAGGTTTGATAATATCGTTCCTCTATAAGTACTCCAACTACACCATCTTCTCATGAATCTTTGTATGAGCTATCTGATATGTTGGTGTAGATTTTAAGGTTATATTAGGGCATACTAGTGTGTAGATCAATGT
Organism: Viscum album; assembly: GCA_963277665.1. Taxonomy (NCBI): domain Eukaryota; kingdom Viridiplantae; phylum Streptophyta; class Magnoliopsida; order Santalales; family Viscaceae; genus Viscum; species Viscum album. The sequence goes on from OY728134.1 coordinate 69,670,762, forward strand.
AAGATCTTATATCTCAATGTTCATGTAATCCTATCATTTCCTTAGGGAATAGGTCCTCACAATATTTCAATATTGTTGGAAAATAATACTTATAACATCTACTTACCCAGGGGTTGTGGTATCCAATTGGTGTATAATTAGCTACACCCTCCTACGCATGAGTCTATCTTGCTCTGTATTTGTTTCCTTTTTACCCAAAAAGGAAATCATCATCCCATCACTATAGACACATTGTATCCTCCACCTACAATATTTTATCTAGGAATAAACTATATATAACCACTCCATACCTAGGATTATATCATAATTCATAATCAATACTACAAATAGATCCTAAAAGAAACTCTCTCCTCTAAGAATCAAACCACATTATTAGAAGAAGTGTGTAATAGATGAGTCACCTCCATTAGAAGTATGTAAGAAAAGTGTTAAGCCAAAGGATGGGTTGGAATATCTATGTCTCTAACTAGAGTTAGGGAAATAAATGATTGAATTTTACCTTTATCTATAAAAACTATATCTAAAGCAGTGAAGGAATAGATTTTACCTCATGTCATCCTTGGAGCCTCTAGTTAATATGCCTCGACCACCTACAACTCCCATATCCCATGTCCACCAACTCCCTGAGCTCGACAGGGACCACCTGGGGGGTGGTGGTGGCAACAATTCAAAAAAAAATCCACCTCTAACTACTATTTGAGTTCTTATGAAACATCCACCACCTTGTGGACCTTCCCGCTCCTTCCACTACCTCTACCTAGGTGGCTCATCCACGTTATCGCTATCATCCCCATGTCAAGTTATACAATCTTATCAAAGATATCCCTGACCATCACAAGTTTAGTTTCAACACTCTTTGGGCTGACTAGATCCATATTATAATCCCTAAATGACAGAAACTATGTCGTATGAATTCCTCCTTAAAAATCTTTAATTCCCAAGTGTATGGGTCTGCTGTCATCTTCCTGATACATAATTCATGGCTCCCATGTTTCCACTAATAGCACAAACTGTCTATATATTCTTATCTAGGAATATCTCAACAACCAAAGCACACTCTAGCACACTATCATAGGTATAAATTCATAGATATATCACACTATCTTAGATGTCTATGCATAATCCTCATCTAAACATCCAATCCTAAAAGCACTAATCATGCACCATATCAGCCACATATCAATAGAGGTTGGTGAACCTCAATGAATAATCAACCAAATTCCAAATTCCCTGATAAATATGCAGAGGATTTTAGATGTGCATACAACCCAACATAGATAGAGAAAACTCCCCTATTAAAAGGATATATAACTCTAAAAATGAAAGAGTCACCTCTCCATATGACTGGGTGACTAACCCCAACATAATTTGGTATATACATAAAGAATGTTTGATTTGAGGCCCACAATTTAGTCCATATGTGTCCTAAAAGGATAAAATACCCATGTTACCACCTCAAACCAGTCCTTAGCTACCTGGGATCAGGATTTCATCAAAATACGAGGGGTTTCTATCATTAAAACTCATAGAAGTTCACTCATCTTTCTCACCTCATCTTCTATTAGATATGGTACAATATGATACTCGATAGGTGGTGGTAAGAGTGGTGAACCCCATGTAGGTAACACCTCCTGAATTGGTCCATATATCAAAGCCTCTTCAATAATGGGATTAACCTCGTGATCCTACCATGAAATCCAAGCTGGAAATCATTTTTGTGGCATCATGAAATAGAAAAGATGTTCCACATTCAATGAGTAAATCTAGAGAGATGACTCAAAGAGGACAAGGAAAACACAACCGAGTTCTATAGGATACATGTACAAAAGTTTTCCCCACAACCAATACCTCTTATGATGAAATTAACAACCAGGTTTTTAGAGTCCGAGTGAATGGATAAATTGGTTGTTTTACCAAAACTCGAGTCCCCATATTGAGAGACAAACTCAAAACACTTAATACTGTTCCCCTGAACTAATATAAAAAAATCTAGTCCTAATGCATAAATGATGCCTCTAATACAACCCTATCACTACCTAGACCAATAGAGCCTAAATTACCACAACCTCAAGCTCTCCTCCAATAGGACAGGGGAAGGAAACTAACATCAAGAAGTCATATCACTCACATAGGAGGCCTTACACTATTGAAAATGTACATAAGCACACATCTCCACACCCATAAAATGTTGAAATGTAAAACATCTAATAACCATGGATCCATATATCTAAAAAACCCTCCATCAAAGTATGAAACAAGTACTAGTAAGAAAAAAGGGTCAAATACAACCCACCAAAATTAAATAAAAGAAAGACTAACCTAAAACAATAGAAGATTAATGTTATTAAGTTAATCATAGGAACACAAATTACTATTCCTATCTCACTAAGCTCTACCTGGTCTTGGCCCCTTGAGGACTATATCAAATGTTTTTTCATCTGCATAAGACATGACACATGTCGGAAAATCCCCCGCATGGGTGAGTATAACAATACCCATTAGGACACCATAAAATCACTAAGAATATAACATGAAGAATTATAGACAGCTCATCATAAGGGATATTTCAACAGCATATGTAACAAGAATATCCTGACATATTGAATGTAGACACATAGTCTCAAGGTAAGTTCACGATAATAATAGTCATCCTATGATTACTCCTTAAAGGATAAATATAAAAGTATTCTAGGAGAACAAACTCCATGAGACAAATATCACTAATCGATTTCATCTGAGATGTTGTGCTCGCTGAGTCTCTCCATATAAAGTACACACAAGAAGTCTAAAGATATTGATACAAAAATGGTAAACATACCTAGGTCCAAGGGGTATACAAATAACCCAATATAAATTAACCCACTAAGTATGGGATTGACTACTATGTAGTGTTGTTTATGATGATACCAATAACCCCACCTAGGGAAAATTATAATGACAGGGGACCTTACTCTGATCCACATGGAGGGACTCCCACAACTCTATCCAAGACTGAAGTTCCATAGAGGGGATCACTATCCTATGCATAAGTTTCTACTCTATACTAACCCTTGGAGAATGGATCAAGGGAATGTCCCCTAAAAAACTTTTCAAATCTGAAGAGTACAAGAGATACATGCCTTATTTAAAGGATTGCATGGTATGTACTAGTTGAATAGAGTATCTTCCTTTAGCACCGGGTTCTACCCACATATCTCAGTTATTGTCTATGTCTATTTACAAGTACATGGAATGTATTTTCCCATGTAATCATTGGTGTGTCTTTGTACTGCTGAATATTTCTATATTAGGATAGTTGTGACCATGTCCATGTATCTCCCCTGGTGAATGTTGAGCTTATAGATAAAGATCACATTCCATGTAAAATCTTTCATACACCATGTGATATTTAACTCTTGGAAGAACACTACCACTGTATCTAGGGCCCCAAACATGATGTTTCTTCCTACATCACATCCCATACAGTGTGAAATTTCACAGAACCCACAAGTTCTTCATGTAGATTCCTCATCCACATCTTCCATAATGGATTCCAACATGATTATATCCAAAAATAATGGATCTATTAAACTACATATGATAACCACATTAAATTTGATCATCATTCATCTAAATAATTTGGGAAAACCTTTTCTTTGGGTGGTTTCACCGTCACACTCCAAAATCACAACCAAGGTTCCCAAAATATGATCAATATCCTCTCTTTTCACCATTATAACTTGATATCGTTATAAAAAAAAACCTGTATTTCCAATATCAAATTGTTGTTCCATGAAATAGGTGTGCAATGATTGATTTCTAGGTATTCATCAAACCATGGATAGGTGGAATTACCCACAATGAATGAATAATGGGATAAAACATGAACACAAAATTGTGAGGAACGGAACTCAACCAATATTTATGTTATCCTTGATTAATTTCCATTAGAATGATGAATGGACATATAATAAAATAATTATAAATTAAATTCCACATCACATATAATATTTATCCCTTTCCGAAAAATACATATGATTTGCGAATAATTTTTTTAGTTAATTGATTTGATTTCATTATATGAATAAGAAATAGGGATAAATCCACATAAAACAACATCCTAACTAAATATGGATTAATTTATGAATAAGAACAAATTTTCATCATTTTATTTGGTGATATCCTTGAATCCTATAGCACATTGATCGACATTCCATAATCCAGTTGTTGTTCTTATGAGAATTATCCTCCAATACTCTCTTAAAAATATCAAGGTTTGTGTATATAACCATAATATTTATCCATATTATCATATTTCTAGAAAACCATAGTTCATGGACATTTAATTACAAAAATTATTTTTAATTAAATATTTTATTTAAACATTCACCCAAGATTACTCCCAACCTAAGTGCCCAACGTACTCCAAGGTTATGACATGTCTAGGATAAATACATGCTCTAAGATAAAAAAAGACCTCATATTTCAGTTCCAAGTCTCCATTTAATATTCACTATAGTTTTTTAAGAAAATTTTCCTTCATGATATTTATTATCTCAAATATATTTTTAAAAATTAATTCCAAGCTCACCAGGTGTCGAAATCTCACATTATCTCAGTACCTATCTAAATAAATAATCCATGTACTCTTCCAAAGTAATAAAATGAAGAAATAGAGTATTTTATGTTATTGATGGTGGAATTACAAATTTAATGGTCTTAACATGTTAAGTAGAGAAGGGTTTTCAAACAATATTTATTGTTCCTAACCTGGTGTTAGTGCTTTATTTCTTCTCCAACCTCATTCAAATATTCTTTAACCATTATTATCTAATAACACTAGTATATTTAATACACATAGGATTTTTATTTTAATTTCATAGCCTATATCCATTTCCTCTTCCATCAAATGGTAAAAACCATCATTCATGTGTACGAGAGACTACCACCTCGTGGACTGATGAAGTTTGTTTTCCATCATTGTCTCTCACAGCTGATTATAGTGATGGAATTAATATATATATATATATATTATTCATTAAATATTTATCATTCCTAAAAGTTAATATATAATTTATTTTCTTACCTTTCCATTTAATAAAAAATGATAACGCTGTTTGTGCATATGTTTGGGTTTCCACATCCATAAAGCGATGTAATTTGTTTTTATCACCACATCACATTAATGATAAATATAAGAATAATTAAAAAAATAATATTATATTTATGAAATTATTATAATTATTTAATGATAAAATGAAACTTACCTTCTTTTTATATTGATCATTGAAAAATCAGAATGTTACTCATGTGAATGTATGGCCCATCATCTCCTTGATTTTAATGAAGTTCATTTTTACAAATAGTCTTTCATGATTGGTTTGAAATGTATGATTGATTTATAAAAATTATAATTATGAAACTATTATTATTCTAGAGATTATGAAATAATGGCCTCTTCCACCATATTTGACTTATCGAATCCATTTTGGACTTATGAAATGATTATCATCAAAACATATGACATGAATTCAAATAATTAAATAATTAAATATAGAACATTAAGAGATAGAATAAAAGAACAATAAAAATAAAAGGGTTCATATTAAAGTAAATAATTATAAAAAATTTATTATTTATAATGAAAAACAATATACATCATGATTTGAACTCAAGGTAAAGTGATTTCTTTATAAAAATACACTTTTAAATATTCCAATAAAACTCTTTATTTTCTCTATATCTGTATTTTTAAAAGTATTCTATAGATGTATTTATATGAACATTGGATAATTATAATGGATACTTTTTGATTCATTTTATTTTCATTCAAATGTTTTAAAAAGGAGTATCTTTATGGATTTTTTTCACTTTATTTAGAGAAAGATGAAAGGAATGTTCTATTTTAACTTATAGAAGGACAATAATTTTTCCCATCATAGTAACCATTATTTGATGTTTGGATTCCTTTTAAATATTTAATTATTCTCCAAAAAACCCTACTTTCTTTATTTTCTATTTATTTTCAAAAAAAAATTAAAATTTAATGGATATTTTAATATCTGAAGATGTTTTCTTATGCGTATAAATAATATTTTTATAATAAAAAAATTTATTATTCACTTATGGTTATTTGGAATTGTTTATGATGACTAGTGGTTATAGTATATACCAAGATCGGGTAAGCCTATCATATATACCCAATGAATTGGGTAAAGGGATTGAGCTAACCGATTAGATTTCTCCAAAGAGATTATGGAAATATACTAAAATTGTTTTTTCAATTACACTCGTGATTGTTATTTCAAGTATAACTGTGATGGTTAATCCATTTATAATTGTGATGGTTATTCCATGTGTATGTATGAAAGCTATGAAAATTATTCCTCAAGTTACCTACATGATTTATCTATTCTCGGAATAACTTTTTATAGAGAAGTTATGGTTTCACATGGTAAAGGAAGGCATATCATACTTTGTAATATTGTAAGGGATAACATTATGAAAAGTGGTTAGTATGAGAATTTCATAATTTAAAAAACCCTTATGAGTTTTATTTTTCCTTTAATATTTCTTATGAAATATTCTATGTAATTATTTTCGTATATATTATGATTTATTAGTTAATAAAATTTTTATTTTGAATTCAATGTTTATTTTGAAGATGAAAACATTTTATAAGTATTCATGGAATAACAATTTATTTATTTTTATTTGTGTCCCTTATGGAGTTTTTTATGTTCATCCCACATTTTAAAATTTGTTTCATAGGGATTAAGTATGGGTAGAGTAAAGGAAGAATTCAATTTGAAATATGTGATGTTTTTTCATGAATATAAATCATGTTTTACACTAAATTTATTATATTGTGAGAAAATAGGATATTGAGTAGAGTTTTCCTCTTTGTAATATATGATATTATTATGTAATATTTGTTAAGTGAATAAATAAAAAAACGAAACCTACATTATCGTTGTGAATTAACGAAAATTAAATATAGTATAAATACACTAGATTAAGTAAATTCAAAGTTTAGTTCCTTATGGTATTAATATAAATTCATCAGTAAGTTTCCTAAACAACATGTAAATTCAAAACTTATGAGAAAAATTAACCTACACATTACCTTAAATTGGGGTTTGTAGTGTTTTATTTAAAATTTGGAGAAATCATTTATATGGAGTAAAGTGTGAAATGTATATTGATCATAAAATATTTACGTATTTATTTCCTCAAAAAGAGTTGAGTATGAAATAGATGATATGAATGGAACTGATAAAGTATTAAGACTGCAAAATTCATTACCATCTAAGTAATGAATACATAGTGGTTAATTATTTCATTTGGGATGATAATTCTACATTAACTATTTTAACTCTAAAATTTGACAATTTGGTTAATTTTTTGATGAATTTAGGTTTATAAATTGTAAATTTAGGAAATACCTAGTTTTTTATTTAGATTTCAGTTAAATCATATTTGTTATATCAGATTATTAAATCTTAGAAGGAAGATAATTTTTTATACTAATTGGAAGAATTTATTAAGAAAGATAAGATTTCGGAATATAATATTGACAATGAAGGTGTTTTGAGATTCAGAAAAGGGCTCTGTGGTCATATGGCACCCAGTTAAAGAAATAACTTTTGAGTATGGCTCCTAGATATAAATTTCCTATTTATATTGATAGTTAAAAAATGTATAGATATTTTCATCATCATATCTTGTGGGATAGAATAAAGAAATATATTACTAATTTTACTATAAATTATTTAATATTTCAATAGATTAAAGTAGAACAACAATTAAAAAAGGGTATTATTTATAATTTTATAGTTCAATGATAGAAATGGTAGAATATATCCATAGATTTAGTGGTTGTATTACCAAATAAATTTTGTGGTGATAACGCAATATTATTATTATTGATCAATATACTAAAACTATTCATTTTCTTCCCATTTGAGATAATATGTCATAAGATAAGATTTATCAACTTTATATTAATGATATAATTAGATTACATGTATTCTCTCTCTCTATTTTATCTGGTCATTATCCTAGGATTACCTATATTTTTGGAAAATACTTTAGAAGCCATTGGGTACTAAATTAAATTTTAGTTCATCCTTTTATCCATAATATGGTAGACATATAGGGTAAAAAATTCAAAAATTGGGGAATTTTATTCAATCATATTCAAGGGATTATCATAGAATTTGATATCAACATTTATCTTTGGTTTTCTTTTCTTATAATATTAGTTTTAATTATTTTATATAGAAGGCACATTTTGTGGAAGTATATTAATAGTCATGTTAGACTGTAACTTTTTGAAATGTAGTTGTAAAAATAATGATTTTAGTACCATAATTAGTAGAAAAAATGGTTGATAATGTGAATATTATTCATCATCACATGAGGATGGTGAAAAGAAGGAATAAAATTCATATATATTTTAGGAGGAAAGACCATTCATTTGATGTTGGGGATCATGTTTTTATTAAAGTATTTCTATGTAAAAGTGTTATTAATTTTGGTATAAATGGAAATTCAAGTCTACAATTCATTGGAAAATATTAAATACTGGATAAATTTGGAACATTTTCCTACCAAGTGGCCTTACCTTTGAGTTTCTCTCAGGTACATCACTTATTTCATATTTCATTGTTAAAAAATATGTGTTGATTGGGAAGAAATGGTTTCTTATAAGGAAAACCCAATACAGATTATTGACCATATTGAGAATTTTTTTGGAGAAAACTAATTTACAAATTTATATTTTTGTGGAAACCCATATGATTAAATAAGAAACAAGGTAATTAGAAAATTCTATGGAAGAAAAATATCCCCAATTGTTAATGAAATGAATATAATTGTGAGGATGCAGTATCCAAATGGGGAGAAGAGTTTAAAAACCAAATAAAGTTAATATAAATCATTTTAAGGTCTTATTAATATTAATTAATTAGATTTTATATAGTTATAATCATTATAGGAATATTAAATAATTTTCAATCAAAATTAAAAATATTTATTTCTAACTGAATATTGTTTACATGCATTATGTAGATTTATTTAAAAGTATTATTTTTAAATTTTATAATATTAATTTCAAAAAATGAACTTCACTTTCTCAACAAACATGACAAAATTATATCTGGATGATGTTTGGAAAGTTTTATTAAAATATTTATTTTTCAATGAAGAGTGAAAGATATTGAAAATTATTTATAAATACCTTTTCATTTAAATCATTTACATATTATCATTTGTTTTAAATACATATAAAAGACAAATTAGTTCAATTATATTATTAATAATTTAATTATGGTATTTTTAATGATTTTTTTATTTGAATTATTTATGAAAAAAATTTTACACTTAAAAAATACATTTGTTTGAAAATTTGTTTTCTATAATACTATTAAGGTTTAATTTTAAAATACATTCTACCAATTATGTGATTTAAAATTTAGAAAATGGATTTCATATTTAAAATAATAATTATTATTATTATTTAATAAGGATTCTTTAATTTTTAATCATAATAAATAGTAAAAAAATTAAAAAATGGTTACCATAGATAAGGTTAAAACTAGTTTAGTAGAGGTTAAACTTAAGTGATAAGGGTTAATGTAACCTATAAAATTGTTTAAATTCAATAACATAACCATATTTAAACCATAAAACGTATAATATTTATAAACTATCCCTTTTTTATTACTTTTACTTGATTAATCTATTAAAATATTTTATTCACATTGAAAATTCCAAATATGACCTATCCCCGACATATAAAAGGACACCCCTCAACTCTCATATAAAAACTTCTAGAGCCTTTTATTTTAGACAATACCTAGAAAAATCCCTTCCTTACACCGCTCCCCATTTCCTAGAGTCCTTTTCATAATCATTAAACCAACTTAATAAGTCTTTATGTATAATTCTAAAGAGTTTGTCCAAATAAGGTGTATAGTTCTTAACCAAGCATTTTCATTTTATTTATTATTCTACCTCCTTTAAATATTCCTCAAAATTATGAAATAATAAAGAAATTATCTTCCGCATACTTATATTTTTTTATATTAATGGAATAACCTATATCCTTATACCTCTTCCATAAAATGGAAAATAGAACCATCATTCATGTGTATGGTAGACTACTACCTCGTGAACTGGTGTAATTAGTTTTCCATCAACACCTCTTATAAAGGGTTATAATTAAGGATTTAATGTATATATATATATATATGATATTCATAAAATATTTACCTTATTTAAAAGATAATATATCATATTCCTTCTAGCCTTTACATCCATTAAAAAATAGTAATGTTGTTCGCACGTAAATTTGGATTACCACCTCCTAAAAGTGATGTGATTCATTTTTAATGACAAAATAACATGGCTACATATGTAAGTGTATTTAAATAAATAATAATTTATTTATCATATGATAATAATTTCTTAAAAATAATATAATATTTAACCTCTTTCATATATTCTTTTTGAAAAATTAAAATGTTACTCATGCATACATATGGCATACAGTCTCTATGATTGTAACGTATATCATTTTTCGTAGTAATCATTCATGGTTGGTTTTAAAATTATAATTACAATAAAAAATTTATAATTATTTCAGGATTATTATTCTGTACATAATTTAATAGTAAACCTTTTGGATATAGTCAACTTACCAAAATCATTTTGGTCATCTGAGTTAAATATTATCCAAACATCCAGCACGAACTTAATTGATTATGAAATTTTATATAAAATGGTAATAAATAAAATAAAAGGAATAATTTACCCAAAAATGGAACGTAAAAAAGTAAATAATTAACATTAGTTTTTTATTTGGGAAGATAAATAATGTATGTTATTATTTTGACTCATGGTAAGATACACTTTACATTAAAACCCTCATTTTAAAAGGTTTATAGATTTATTTTGTGAGTCTATTTATTCCATGTATAAATTCATAAAATAATTTTATGGATTTATATCTATAGAAAAAAATATATTATAAATGATGCTTTATGTCAATTTTAACTTTGTTTCACATTTTTTCAAAAGTAATATTTTTATATATTTTATACGAAATGTTTTAACCGAATGGAAAAATAGAATATCCTAAATTTACATATACGGAATCAACATTTTTTCTTACCACCATAAACATTATTTTATTATTTCATTCCATTATAATCATTCACTTTTTATTTATAGAAAAATCATAATTCCATTTATATTGGGTAATTCTAAAAAGAGTTTTAAATGGAAAGGATATTTCAATATCTAAAATGTTTTATCAAGGGTATAAAGAATATTTTAATAAGTATGATAGCTTAAAAGCATGATTTTAGGTAATAATGTTACATTATGGTTTTTAGGAATTGTTTATGATAACGGTTGTGCTTAATAAATCATGATAATATATGAGTCGGGTATAACTCATGATGATGAGTGATCTCGATATAACTATCCAATAAATTTGGTAAAGGGATGGATTGGACCAATTAGGTTTCTCTTAATAAGTTATTGGAAATTACCTGGTATGTTATTAAATTTTAATGTGTGATTATAAGATTAGTGTTAAGATTTTGACCCATGTTACCTTTGTTATTTATATATTCTTGTTATGTATTTTAGGGAAATCTTATAATTTCACAATTTAAGAAAATGATCTTAATATTAAATGTTGTTTATCTTCTTCCACCACCATAAAACGAAGCTGATATGTTATGACTTTAGGTGATAAAAAATCAGTCTTCGGTTGTGCCTCCAAAGTCAAAAATGGGTCTTTTAAAGTGTTTTGACTCCCTTAAAAAGTCAAAGATGCCTTAGTTAGTGTGTGTTTAATGAACCAACCCATGTTACCCTTCGAAAATAGTACCCAATCTGATCCACCACATATATGAAGCGTGTTCTTGATTCCCATGAGATAGCAACTAACACTTGGTCATCAAACAACTACTATATGGAATAATTTCACCCATCCTAGAAAATATACCTTGAATATTTATACAAATCTAAAACAAGAATAGTTGAAGAAATAAAAGTAATATATTACATAACTAAAAGAAAATAGTGGAAATGACACGACTCGAAAACTAGGATAAAGAAAAAAAAGTTACATGGATATCAATACCAAAGGAAAATAAAAAATGAAGACAACTACCCCTATGATATGGGGAAATATACCCCACTTTCACCACTAACTACCCCAAACCAACTAATAAAAACATCATTGCCTTGCTATTTATTTTTACATTTCCCTATATGAAAATACACAATCTTGTCTACACACCACTGAATTAGTGTGCAAAGTGTGACAGGAACAACCTAAAAAGGATCCCACATAGGTTTTCTATATCCAGAATCTATAAAATAATCCTAGAATAATCATTTTAAATAAAAATTTCATGATAATTATTAAATAAATATTTTATTAAATCATGGTAAATATTTCCATTTATTGACAATTCTAAGATATTTAATAATATAGTTTCAGAGAACATTTCAAATAACCAGTTCATCGGTCAAATATTTTATATCAAATCCAAAACATTAAAAAGGTAACAGTAAAAGGATCATAATAGGTTGGGCTAGTAGACTACTCATACAACAATCAATGGTTAATGTTCTCCCAAGTCCTTAAAACACATGCCAACGTAGAATAAAAACACCCTATAAGTGAACCCCCAAACAATGTTAATAGAATGTTCATAGAACAACAAGCCTATGGAGCATAATAACACCCCATGAGTGAACCCCTAAAAAATAAAATGGATAATGGTCCTAGGAAATACCTTACACTTAAGTACCCAAGGTGTCACCTGTTATATTTTCTTAAATCTTTTTAAAGGGTTTTACATTTCACAAACAATTCCACAACACTTTATCAAAGTACAAAACACTATTCAAAAACCTAGTTTTAAAACAATTTACAATTATTTGAAACTAACCCTTTATTACTTTACCCAAAACCCATATACAACCACACATTTTTTCACATATCCATTTATGAACAAAAATAAATCATGATAATTCATTTTAAAAAACATTTTGTAAAAACTAGAGAAATATGATTCATCAAACATACACAAGATATGGAACCAAATATCTCAAACTTTGGTAAAAAAACTCTGCACAACCAGATCACCCAACACTATAAAGAAATCATAGAAAACAATAGAGGTCTTAAAAATGAATTACATATATCTGAATCATGATCTATAACAAAAAAGATCAAGTGAAGAGGGTAAATCCCATGTACCTCAGTAAACAGATGTCCCAGACCACAACCAATATGAGGGAAACATCCAGAAGGTGATCATATAATTAATCTAGAATAATTATATAAAAATAAATATTTGATCAACGGATCCAAAAAAATGTTTCCCAACACCACTTGCCTGATAAATGAAAATGATGAATTCGAATTGTCTCCCACCAAGATAGCCATGATGCAATTGAGCCAAAAATTGAATGGTGAACAATGTATAGAAGAGGTGTAGATTTACACAATTGGTTGTAATATACTAGGGTTCATGAACTATAGAAGCATTTAGAGAGAGGAATAGTTTCATGTGGGTGAAAAATAAAACCTACTGGGATTTAGGTTTTATTTCATAAACAAATTATTTATAGAAAAAAATCCATATAATCCACATACATTGAAAAATACCTTGTCTTGATTAAATAACAGGAGTGATGATTATATGGTGTAAAATATTTCATATGGCATAAATTAAATTTATGATATAAAATTTGATTTTCACCCTGTATGAATTTTATTCCCTAAACCATTTCCTAACTAGTTCTAAGTGAATTAAACTCTATAATCTAGAACATATAATGAAAAAGTTTCCAACAAGATGTTCAATTCCCTATGTTTTTCATAAACTAGAAAAAAAATCTCTCATGCCCTCTGAACCTGAAAAAAAAACTTTCTTATCCATGAAAATTGTGAACCTTAAAAGTCCAGTATATTAAAATATCCCACCATAGTAATTTTTTCCCAATAATTCATGGGGAAAAGGGGTTCTTCTGAAATAGGTGAGACCATCCCTCCCTCTCCAATGATTCATCCTCCCAAGTCCTATAAGAATCTGACCCATTTCTCCATAACACTTTTTCCAACATGACACACCTACCATGTAATACTTTCATGTAGAAATAAATTATCTCCATTAGTTTATCCATAATAGAAACATATGCCTCTAACTAAATTTCTTCCCAAATCAAAATAATATAGGGATCATGATGGTGTATCCCGAGCTAAGATATGTGGGAATCATCGTGTATACCTTTAAACTAAACTAGAAATACAGATTGATAAGAAATCTTCATAATCTTTTCAGTGGCCTAAAAAAGTTCCAATATATCTTGGAGAAATATTTATATATTTTATAAGACTAGGGTGACCAAACTGAGTGAAAACATTCACGAAAATTCAATAACCAATGGAAAATCCAAAGGACTGCATCAACATCCCACATATGATTTATATAAACAATGCACTAAAAAATAATATTCTATATATTTCCTTAATCCTCACTATTTTCTCCTAAATGAGACAAAATCCTATAATAGAGTCATTTCAAACTCTAAACAATAAGAAGACAATCTAAATGGGTAACCATACAAATCTTGGAAGGGAATTATACCGATTAATGATTGATAAATTTTTCTATAAGAAAACATATTCAGGACCAAATAGTTATCTAATTATCCAAATACATACACAGTGTAGGAATGGAGAATATCCTCTATGATATGAATATAATGCTTTATCTAACCATCTGTATTGGATGATATGTTGTACTCAACCTAACCTGAGTATCTACAACCTCTTGAAGACTCTTCCAAAAATAAAACGTAAACCTAGGATCCTTGTCTAATCTGATGGAAAATGGTACCCCTTGTAACCTCACAATTTCATTTATATACATATTATATATATATTTAACCTAGGTGGTGTCCTAGGTTGGAATAAAATTAGATAATTTTGTCAATAAATCTACTACTTACCTACTATAATTCTCTCCTCATGGAGTCCATGCTAATCCAACAAAAAAATACATTTTCACATCCTCCCTTAACCAAGACGTAACAAAAATAGTATGGATAAAACTATAAGGTTTTAGATGATTTTTATTTATCTATTAGTAGATATAACAGGTGGACACATAATTATTAATATCCTTCTTCATACTCAACCACTATAATCACTATCTCAATTTATATTCCATTGTTATACTACTCAGATGATCCAAAAAAGAAGATCTATGGCATTCAAACAAAATTAAATACCTCACTAGTTCTAAGATGAAAATATAATCCCCAAAGTGCATAATACCATAATAAGATATAGAAAAAATTGAAATGGTATCCACACCATAATGTATTTCTCTTATTCCTCTAAACACATCATCCTTCCACTAACTCTATATATCAAACTCAATAAGAGATAATGAAAACTAAAAACTAGTCAAAACCATACCTGAAACATATTCCTCTTAGTTTAGATGTAATTGGGAGAATATCCCCTTAAGGTTTTACTCTTCTTTAGATTCCAATACATCCTATGATGGTACATTTCTATTGAGAACATTCATGATGAAAGTCCCCTTCATTGAGGTTTAGGGATATTGAAACTGAACATCAAAAGATACTCCACCCATTTCAAATGTCTGAAATTCATGTGCTTCTAATAAAATATATAACTTATACTCCCATGGTATTTAAATATTATGAATATATCCCAAAAAGTAAATTCATCCCACAAATAAGTGCATGAATAACTATATAAATATAAAAAATTTAGGAGGGTAATTCTATTTATGTGTTCGAAAATATTGAGAGTCATAGGCCACCACATAATCATCCTTCACAAGAAGGGAACTCATACCATCTCCAAAATAATAATAGTATACCACCTGCCCCTTACTAGGATCATGTAAAATAAAAATAGTTATCGACTTCTGAAGTTGTTTCAAATCATCAAAATAAGTTTAACACTTATCATCCCATGTAAATTTCACCACTTTCCAAGTATGAGCAGTCAAAGATAGAACCAATTTCAATAAATCCTTGATGAATTTATGATATTATCTAGTAATACCAAAGAATATATGTATCTCAAAAACATTTTCTAGCTCCCCCCATGATTAGACAACTTTCACTTTCTTAGGATTGACTAACAAGTCACTATAATAAATCACATACCCCAAAAACTTTTCCATATGGATCCTGAAATTTTATTTTAAAATGTTTCCATATAGATACTGAATCCCTATAATTTTCAAAAAAAATCATACGGTTCTATTTCTCACACTCATACCTCCAAAAAACCAAAATATCATCCACAAATACTCTTATGTATGTGTCATGATACTAATGGAATGTCTACTTTATCAAATCTAGGAATAACAATCGGTAAATAGTCCAACAAAATTCATCAATAAATGTTCTTCATTCTCATACCAACTCTAAAAGTTTTTCTTCTGAATATTATACTTTTTAACCCTATGATAATGATAACTCGATCGAAGATCAATATTTGAAAACTATATTTCCCCATTTAAGAGATCAAACAAATCATCTACATGGAGAAATGATAATTATTCTTTACCATCACCTAGTTTAACTTATTCTTGTCTATGAATAACCAGAGAGAATTATATGCCTTCTTAGAAAAGAGAAATGGGGCGGCCCAATATGAAACAAATGGTTTAAGGAAAACATTCTCAATCAGATCATCCAATGGAATCATGAGATATATAGTCTCTTCATGTACCATATGATATCAGGTTATCAGGATCGACTGAGTATCGGGCACCAAATCAATCAAAAACTACACCTATATCTCTATTTTGAGGAAGACATGATAATTAATTTTGGAAAAAAATAAAGAAATTCCCAAAAAACCATGGTCATATCAATAAGATAATAAACCATATCTTGGTCAACCACAATAAAACGGACTCCGGATCACTGGGAAGGGAGTTCTTGTACAACAAGGACTAAAATCACACTATACCTAAAACACCCAAGATCTCCAAAAAATAAAAATTAATTTGATACACCAATGATAATAATCAGTATTAGTATGAAGAGTGATAAGACAATCCCTCCTGATGATTTCATCAAATAGATCCAGATTAAGAATGATTAATTCCCAAAATAACTCTGTGTCAACCACAAATAGTGAATAAGATGGACATTGAAACCCCTAATTCATCATTCTAAGAGGTATCGCAAACTCAATGTAAATGGAAATGATCTCCCTTTGAATTTTCAATGCATCAAAAAAAATGTAAGATATAAATGAGTTGGAGTAATTTATTTAAAATAGAGGAATATTTATAAAAGATTCCCCAAATATGGTACATATCACTGTTACTGGACCAATGGCCTCCTCTAATAGAGACACATCCATTATGTCACGGTGATTCACTCTTGAGGCATCTAGATGGAGCCTTGTGGACTTTTCAGATTTTGAATATTCTAGAGTGGCCTTTCGATCTGACTATCCCTATCCATAGTGAGGCATAGACATAGCTTAGAAAACCTTTGTAGATACCCATAGCAGCTACATCCATTTCTTATATTCATATTTTTGGGATAATAATTTTTTTGTGCCACACCTTGTCAAACTATTAGTAAGTCAAAGGAAAAATACTATCTATAACTATTGGTGAAAAGGAAGACCATTATTGAGAACCACCTCCATGACTCTAGAGATGATCACACCACTTCCTATTATTTCCAAGTGTGCCACATAATCTTCCAATGGTATGAATAGAATTGTACTAATAGACAATAATTTCTTCCATGTTTATATATTACATCATAGCACTATCTACTATATCTATAGAAGTATAAAATTTCAGTATAATTACTTTTGATCTAATATATGATCGCAAAACCTAGAGGTACTTATGGTATTTAATGTGATCATTCTTTACATCCTATATAGAAAAATGAATCAACTCCACAAACTAAATAGTGTTAATAGATAGTAAACACTCACTCTAGTACTGTTAGGTCCACAAGGCTGAATACCCTGAGAGGGGGGTGAACCAGGGTATGACTAATTTAAAATTAAATCTCGTTCTGATCTTATTTCACTGTTAAGAAAAACACTCTTCTCTCCCTTTCCCATTGAACAATATAAACAGAAATTAAATCATGTACAGAACACAACAATATTTACTTGGTTCACCCTCACTGAGCTACATCCAAGGATCATACATCAGCAATGTGCCGATATACCAAATCCACTATAAGCACACTGCTATTTACAAGGTTCGGGATAGATCAATTCTATTCCTAGGATCATTGCCTTTACAATGTTTAGGGTCATATCACTGCTTTCCCAAGGTTCACTTCATGTTTCTCTCTCTCTAGATCACTTCCGGTGGAGAGGATCACCTTCTTCCTCTTCCTTTTCTCACTAAACTGGAAAGGATCCACTCACAGTTTATAGACCTATAGGTCTCTTCATTATCACTAATGAATACATCCTCTGTTGTTTGTAGATGCTCTGTTGAATTTCAACCTTCACCTGTAGATGAATATCTCATTGCATCGAAGGTATCAGGCAATCTTCCAGCTTTCACGCAGCCCTGAATCACTTCCGTGAATCAACCTTACCTGGCGCCCTTCTCTAAGTTGGTGTGCAAGTATCGGCCCGCAAGTTATAACTGGCGCGCAAGTCCACCTCAACCACTTGAGTGACACAAGCTTATGCTACTCCAAACTTGTGAGACTCACACCCTTTTACGCCCAAACCAATATTGGCATGCAACCAACAACTTTCGCACTTCTTCAAAATCTGGCACGCAAGTCCACCTCAACCACTTGCGTGACACCTCCTTCTTCAACTCTAAACTTGGTAGACTCACTTCCTTTCTCGCCCAAACCACCTTAGGCATGCAACTATCACCTGGCGCGCAAATTCTACTTGTGCGACTACACACCACTTTCCTGACCACCACACCTGCGCGACGGGAGTTCTGATTTTTCTAAGTGTTAAACTCTTCACCAAATGAAGAGGGATCAACATTTATTTATAGGCATTTGGACACCCTGTGCGATGGTGTGCAAGTCTCCCCTCAGCGTGCAAGTTTCGACGTGCAAGTATCTGCCGTACAAATCACTTGCGCGACCAACTCTATAACTTGAGATCCCCTTGTCTCTATTGTATGTAGATGCCCTATTGAAGTTCAACCTACACCCATAGATGAATCTCTCACTGCACTAAAGGTATCAGGAAATCTTCCAACTTTCACGTAGCCCTGAATCACTGCTGTGAATCAACCTTATCTGGCGCCCTTCTCTAAGCTGACGCACAGGTATCAGCGTGCAAGTTATAACTTGTGTGCAAGTCCACCTCAACCACTTGCACAACACAAGCTTCTACTACTCTAAACTTGCGCAACTCACATCGTTTTACACCCAAACCAATATTGGCATGCAACCAAAAACTTTCACGCTTCTTAAAAATCTAGCATGAAATTCCACCTCAACCACTTGTGCGACACCTCGTTCATTAACTCTAAACTTGGGTGAATCACTTCCTTTCACTCCCAAACCACCTTAGGCGTGAAACTATCACTTGGAATGCAATTTCTACTTGCACGACCACACACAACTTGCGGGACCACTACACCTGCGTGATAGGAGCTCTGATTTTTCTAAGTGTTTAACTCTTCACCGAATGAGGAGAGGTTGACCTGTATTTATAGGCATTTGGACACCCTGCGTGATGGCGTGTAAGTCTCCCCTCAGCGCGCAAGTCTCTACCGTGCAAATCACTTGAGAGACCAACTCTAAAACTTGAGCGCCCCTTGTCCCTTTTCCATATTTTGATGTTTTGATCTTGAAAAACATTAGGCGCGCAAGTTTCCTATTCTATAAGACCTTGGCGCGCAAGTCCCTTTGCCAAAAACACTTTTCCCTATTTGTTGATTTTCATGCCCTAAAATTTGGAAAACACTGGAAAACGGCACCACCTTGTATCTTCTCTTTTTTTACCACCTCCAAATTATCCATTCCTTTGTCTACATTCTTGAATCAAACATCGATAATTAACCACAACCCTTGAACTCGACATGCCACAAATAAATCCCCTTTGTCAACAAATTTGTATGTCATGGTTTGCTTTGTCAACAATCACAACACAGATGTCCACTTTGTCAACAAACACAATCAACTCAAAAATGCTTCAATGATGCCTTGAAGGATTTTTTCCCAATAAGTAAAAAGAGTGGAACTCTATAAACTTCTATATAATCAGAGACTCTATGTAGAACTATTAAAAGAAGAGTGTTTTGAAATTTTTCTAGTCCAAGCCCATGTGCATATTCTCCTCCCCCCATCGCATTCTAGGACCCTCCAGCCTAAACATAGATCACTTAACCATGATTGTATGAGGTGTATCTAGTATGTTAAATAAATTTTTGATCTTTTCTAGCTAGTGTTCTGCCTCATAGGGTGTATTCATACCCTTAAAGGATATGGGATTCTCATGTAAGAACTCTCGTGATTGATCTCTTTCCTTCTCAGTTCATGTATATGCCTCAAAAACATGATCCTAAATATGTGGTACATTTTAGTCCATATAAAAAAAACTACCCACAAAATATCCTTGATAAGATTAGGATCAAAAGACAGATTCTCTTGAGTAGCATCAGATACACCCTTTAATAAAACCCATGGAAGATTTATGAGTGGAATATTACTGAACACAAAAAATAGAAGAAAAGATCAGGGATAATCTTAGTATATACTAGAAAACCATAAAAAGAAAAATAAGACTACAATTATAAACTCATCATAAGAGACAAACATCCCAACATCCCACTATAACTTGAAATTACTCATGGTAAGAGTTTTCCAAGAACTCACAACAACCTAGGTCTCATGTCTTGAAAATCATATATCTAGTCAACCATATATGCCAAGATAAGGAATATTTATAAAAACCCAACCTTTATTACTGATTTCTTATGAAAAACCCAGTTTACCCTCTAAAATTGGTACCAAATTCAATTTCCGACATACAAGAAGGGAATTCCCAATCACTAAGAGCTAGAAACTAGCACCCATGAATCAAACAACAACCATAGGGAATTATTTTTTTAGAGATTCAATAAGATACATGTCATATATATAAAATAATAATATAGGAAGAATAAAAATAATAAATATATTCCATAACTAAAAGAAAAAATAGATATTGATACATATCAAAACCCATGATAAATATAAAAATTTAAATATCATGAGTAGTGATTGGTAGAAAAATCCTACTAGGATGAAGGGTTTACATCATAAATGAGGAATTTATTACGTAAAATCCACAAAATTCACATACCTTGAAAAATATATTTTCTTGGGTTAAATATCATGATCAATGATTGTACAACATGAAAAGTTTCTTATATAGTAAAAGGAATATAGAAGGTAAAAATGGATTTACAGCCTATAATATTTTTACAACCTAAACTGTTTCATAACTAGTTCCTAGTGAAGTAAATACTTGGTAAGTTATAACATATGATGTACAAGTGTCCATCAAGTAGTCAAATCCCTCATGGTCTACATAAAATCCCTAAAAAACTCGTATTTATTTCGAACACAAAATACAGACTCTTAAAAAAGAAAATTTAATTGCTTAAAATCCAGGATGTTATATAGTGTTATCTCTCTCTCTGTTTGAGAGGGGTGAAAAGAAGACATTGTATTATTTAGATCTGAATAGTTATAAAAGTAACTATGTTCATAATATTTATATTTATGTTGAATTAATTCTAATCTACTATAATAATTCTTATATTATTCCAAAATCCCAATTCACCCACTATACTGAACTTTCTATAAATCTCACATTGGTACCTAACAAAAAGAATTAACTAGAAAGTAGATTATTAGAATAAAAAGTAAATACCTAGAATATAAGAGGTAGTAAATTTTTACAGCATACCTGAATTATAAGAATATAGTTAAATAAGAATAATGATAAATAAATAGAAAAGAGTAATTCATCAAATTCCCACATAAAAGTTCAAATCAACATAAAGGAATATTGAATGAAAATTATTTTAGCAAAAAAAAGGGAAAATATAGTAACCAAAAGTAATAGGACATGACATATAAAATAAAATAATAATGAGAAAGAAGAATGAATTTGTGATAAGAAGTAGAAAAATAAATTACGATAACCCTTAAAAATTTCATTATAATTGATTGAGTTAATTAGAGGATAATGTTCTTACGAATCCCAAAAAAAATCTAGAAAAGAATAAATATAATTTTTTATATAGAAATTCCATTAAAATACCCAAAATAGATATTAAAAATAGAGAATATTTAATAGCAATATAGATCAATAGGAAAACCCTTATGAAATTGGTAATGTATAAATCAAAATCCAATGAAAGTTAGAATAATAAATGGAATTATAAATCGTTTTAATAAAAATTAAATTATGATAAAATATGTAAATGGATAATATATACACTATGTAAAGAATTATTGTATTATATGGAAAATGTCTGAAATAAAGAATATTAAGATGAGAACCTACTTAACATACCTCTGAACTCACTCAAACTTGCTTCAACCCCTACCTAGAAGATGTTTATTTCTTGGTGGATTTCTATAATTTAATGTATTTGGGAATTCTTATGAAAACCAATGGATAAAAAAAGTGTGAAAGGATTATAGGGGAATTAATTTAGTCCTTGTATGGGTATAAAACCATGTGGTTTAGAATTTTTAGAGGTAGCGTCATTTTACAAATGAAAATGAGGAAAATTTTACTGGGAATATATGGTAGGTGAAGTGAAAACATGTAATAAAATGGAAGTTAGATGATTTAGTTGAGTTAATTGTAAGAATTTTTAATTGTAACATAAAAATTACCTTCTATATATAACAATGATATTTTTGATTATATAAATTTTAATTTAATAATTTAAAATATATGTTATGTAATTTTTAACGTATTTTAAATCATTTACCTAATTTAATTTAATATCACTAAAATTAATTTTAAATAAAAATAAAATATACACTATCTTACCTGATTTTGATATGATTATTACAAATTGGGAATCAATTTTATCAAATTAGTATTCTAATTATGAAAAATTTTGTTTTTATATAGAAACATAATATATATTGTAAAAATTATTTTCTTAGAGTAAAACTCTTTCTTTTTGAATAAATGGTTATATTTTTATTTCTAATCATTCATTAATTATATCAAGGATATTTATTATTTAATTTCTACATGTTAAATATAATATTTCTAATAAATTATTAACTATTATATAAAGATTAAATATTTTTAATGACTTTATAGAAAATTTCAATATATCAAAGGTCCATATGAAAATCAAATTTACCTTTTCCATTATTTTATATATTCTTATATACTCCTATAAAAAAACAAATCATGTTCTCCCATTTAAAATAATTACTATATTTTTAATTTTTTAATTTTTTTCAATAGTTATACTCAGTGTTATCATTCTCAATAGAGACCATATGGAAGAGTATTTCAAGATTATAATATTTTTTATTTACTTATGTTTGTTATCCCATTATAATTGCATTAATCTATATAAATAAAGTAAATATAAATTTAATTATGTGAAATTGTGAATTCATACTAATATATGGGGTGTTACATTCCCCATAAATAAATTCCATCCTCATAATTTTTACCTATTCTAACTACTAAAAACAAGTGGGTATTATTAAAATAAACAAGACTCTTAATATAAGATCTATTATGAAATCAACCTCAATTTCTATGGTAAAACAGTGAAAATATTTATTTCATTTTATAATAATCATATTTTTATATTTCAGTTAGTCTCAATAATTATTTCAATGTGTTATCCTTTCTTAGGTAATAAAAATTATACTTTTGAATAAACTTTTGGAGACATACCTTAAAAGTATTGTGAGAACTCGGAAAGTGAATCCAAGAGAACAGAGTTCAAAACCGAGGGGAGACATAATTTCTTATTTAATATAGTAGTACAGTAGTAGGCACTCTTCGATACTGTAGCAGCCGGAACTATTCATCTGTTTGGGATTTTGGGCCACCAATTTGTGCCTTATGTCCTTTTAGGCCTTAGTGCCACCCTTAGCCTTCATGCTAGTAAGGATTTTGGGCCACCTCATGGATTTCAGGCCACCTCAAGTCCTTCGAGCCACCTAAAAATGTTCTTAATAACCAGAGAGACTCTACTAGGAGCAGAATCCAGATGGGGATTCAGAGTAGGTGTATTCATGAGAGAAAAATCTAAGAGGATTTTTTAGAAAGAATGGTTAAGAAATTTACCGTAGGACCAGCCTATGCAAGAAAATGAAGCATAGATGAACAGGACATGTGAAGCTAGAGAGCTGACATCGTGATGAAGAAGCTGGGGAGGAGAAGTTCCAAGTAGTTATAGTCTTTATATTTCCTTAAGACCTATGAGTCTTGTAATCTCTAAGCCTACAAGACTTGTAAGGGTTCTCCCTCATCACTTGAAAGGAGGGTTTTCAAAAAACAATAAAAAAGAAGACCTTCGGGATATTCAGGTCATTAGAATTTTATTGCAGATAGGTACCCACTAGAATAAAGGTTACGTTGTCAAGTATTCCAATCCGGGCTCAAATTATGTATAGTTGGTTCCCATGGTGATTGTACAAGTATGTGGGAAATAAATATTAAATATTTATGTTTAATTATTCAATTTAGTTGTATATTACTAAAGAAATATTTTTTCCCTTTACTAATCTACTTAATTTGTGTCTTTACCTCATATTATATTATATCAGGAGTATATATGTATATATAATGATTATGTCGATGGAATTGTTGGTAGTGGCCATTTGATTTATATTATCACACCATGTATTTGTACCATAGTGGGAATAAATACTCTATATTTCACATTTATATTCAGATATGACCCTTAGGATGAATATTTTGTAATATCTCAAGTTTTTAAAAAGAGTATTTTTTAATAGCGTAAATAACATACAACAAAGTGCTTAAATGAACCATCCAAAATAATCATTAGTTAAATGTAATTGTTCTAATCTAGCTATTAAATTGGTGAGTGTAAATAGTATTAACCATATTATGAAATATAAATATATAAATTTTATACTCAATGAATATTTATTGATTAATTATTAACAAATAAGTACTCAAGTTTTAGTAAAGTCATTTTATTCTTTATAGATAGGATTTCTTCAAAAAAAGTTCTATGAAAAAATATTATAATAATTTTTTTCCAATTTTAGAATATTTATTTGATAAAAATGAAATAATTTTTCAATTCATCATACCAAAATTATCTTGGGGTTAAATTCTTTAGATTTTATTTTGAACAGATTAATTTTTTAGTAAATAGTGAAAAATAAAAAAAAATTAAAAATTATCATTTATTTTCTTTAAAAAGTATCAATATTATTTTGATTTTATCATAAATGTTTATAAGAATAATTTAAATATAAAAAATATGATTAATTATATAGTAATAATCTTTATATTTCTTTTTTTATAGGCTCATTTTTCATCTTAAAAACGCTTTTTTTTAAAATGGTTTTTCATCGTGTATTAATTGTTTATATTAAAGGTAATTTCTATCTCTTATAGGAAGTTGTTTTAATTAAATGGTAATAATTTTTTTATTCATAAATTCAAATTTATCCAGTTTTGATGTTTTGATATTTTTCTAAAGAAGATAATATTTTGGGGAATAGTAAAAAATAAGGTTTTTATGAAATATGATATATTTTATGATATCGCCAAGACATAAATATGTTATAAAAATTTATTAAACATATGGAAACAATAATTTATCATTATAAAATATAGATATAAAATAACAAAAATTCAAAACATTAGAAATTTAAAATTATTTAATGATAAATATGAAAATTATTTTCAATGTCGGTGCAGTGCTTACACAGCACTAAAAAGGTAGAATTTGGAATCCTAAAGATAATATTTAGGAATATATAAGTTTTTAATAAACTTTTTAAATAAATTTCAAGTATTATTGAAGTTATTTTTTGACATATTTTAATTTCTTAGTTTTATAACAAGTGAATTTTCCAAATGCATGTGTAAGGCTTGGGCAAGGATACAAAAGTCGAAATAACTTATTAAATAATTTCTCATAAAATTAATATGAGTAAATATATATATTTAATGAATATAGAGGTTTTTTCAAAATAATTTATTAATTTTTATTATTTTAATTTATTTATAATTTTTAGTGACGAAAAACATACCTTAAATGATTAGGCAACACCGACGCAGTGATTGTGCAAGTAATTCAAAAATCAACAAATTTTTTTTAAAATAAATATAAAACTAATATTTATCCACTTTTTAAAGTTTTACACAAATTTTTAAAATAAATAAAACATATTATATTTTTTAAAATTCTTATATTTATATTCCATTTATTTTATATAGTTTTCAAAGTCAAATTACGTGAATAGTTCCTAAAATTACATTAATATCATTTTATGTTAAATATATTTTATTAAACTTTTTAAAAATCCTAAAAGTTTTGAAATATGAAAAGCATGATGATAAGAGGAATAAAATTTCATCCCTTGTCCATTTATGAGCCATTATTTACCATATAGATAAAACTATAATCCTATAATATCAAACAAAATCTTTAACATGGTTATGGTTAAAATTGTTTAACCAGGAGTTCAAAAAAAAGATAAGGTTTAAAATGATATATAAATATATAAAAATTTTATTTTATGATTATGTTAAGACAATATAAACTTTATATTCTAATTAGTGTGATTTTTTAACCATTTTACATGAGTTAGAAACCTATTATATTATAATATTTCATATATTTCTTAAAATGACATTAATGATGTTTTATAATAAACAATATTTAAGTAAATCCATACTCACATACCTAACTAAAATATAAACCATGATCCATTTATGGGGATCTTTTATTTTTATGACACCTCCTCTCCGATTTTATTCCCAATTAAAGATACATTTGGTTTAGAAAATCCCTACCCACATCCATAATTAAAATCCCTTACCACATTATAGATATATTAATTTAAGCATAATTCTATTGTTATAGGGATTCATGTGTAAAGGAAATGATTTTGTCTAAAGGAAAGGCATAGGTTCTAACTGAATGTCTTAGTTTTATTTATTCTTCTACCTAATTTAAATATTATTCAAACATGCTAGAATAATAACGCCATTATATTCCATATACATAGATTTTTTCATGTTAATTACATAACATGTTTCTATTTACTTCTTCAATAAAATGGTAATTGAAATCATTATTTATGTTTACGACAGACTACAACCTCACGAACTGATGTAATTAATTTTACATCACCTCCTCTCACAATTGACTATAATGGTGGATCTAATATATGTGTTTGTGTGTGTGTTTGTGTGTGTGTGTGGGTGTGGGTGTGTGTGATATTAATGAAATAACTATCATTCTATAGAGATAATATATCATCTATTTTTCTACATTTCCATATAATGATAAATGATAACAGCATTCTTATGTATGTGTGGATTACCAACTCCACAAAGATATGTGATCCAATTTTCATAACCACATCACATAGATGTAATATATAAATTTATTTAAATAAATAAAATTATTTTTATGATATATTCATCACTATGTAAAGATAAAATAATACTTACCTTCTTTCAATAAATTTCATTGAAAAATGAAAATGTTACTCATGCGTACGTATGACCTACCCTCTCTATGGTTGTATCGTAGTTCATATTTCCTAACCATATTTCATGGTTGGTGTTAATATAATAATATATGAATAAATATTATAATTATTTCACTGTTATTATTTTGTATAATATGTAACAATTACCACTTTAACCGTAGTCAACATACCGAAGCCATTTTGAAATTATGAATTGAACGTACTCAAAATAACATGCATGGGATTGAGAGATTAAGTAATTAAATATTTCATTAAAATGAATGAAAAAACTATTTAATGATACATTAATAAACCTATTAAAAGTTATTAAACAAGTAAATAATTTCTGTAAGTTTATTTTGTAGGAGTTAAAAGATATAAATGGAATGTTCAGACTCAAGGTAAGTCTCAATTTAATTTCATTGATGCATGTTTAAATATTCGGAATGTAATATCTTTTATAAGAGTTATATATTTCCCATTTTACATTTTATATAACTAATGGATTATAATTCATGGTCTTTTAAGTTTTAATTCAAATTACTTTATATAAATGTATTAAATGGAAAGTTACCTAGTGGTAAGGGAACTCTTAACCCATTTCTCTTCCATTGGGTCGTATCACTTTCTTATTAATTAAATTATTACAAGATTATGTGTAAAATTACCATTTATTTTTTTATTATTTATTTTCCAATTTTTTGGATTTACATTTGTTACACAAAATTTATTCCTTTATAAATTTTTAATTCAATGATATGATCTTTGTAAAGGTTATCCATCCCAACTTTTCATTCTTTGGGATATATTCTTATGTTATGAACCTATATTAATTTTTGAGGTGTATATACTTCACCTTTACATGTTATATCATTTATATCCTTATATTAATGTTATTTAATGTTCCACTTTATGTCATCTATTTCATGGTATTATGAGTCCAATGTTATAAAAATTGTAAGAATTTTTATGATAAAACTCTTCTAATTTTGGGATCATCAATGTTCAAGGTTCCTTTAGGGAAATCATATGACCTTATTTTCTTGAACCACATATATTTTCTTATCATAAGGTTATATTTGTATTTTAAATTTTTAGTTTTAATTTCATCCCATATTTATTAAGTAAAACATCAATAATGTTTTTTCTAAGTGATACTTATATTGCATCTTCTTTTAGTTCTATACGATTTCTCTTTCAAATCTGTTTTTTCTCAAATATTTTCATAAATGTTATTTTTTATTTATAAATGACTTCATAGTGTTAGTTTAAATTATATTTTAACCTATTTATAAATATTTTAAATAAATATTTTCATAATGTTTCCCAGATGGGTCACTTTTTACTCTCTTTAAAAAAACTTTGAAAAAGAAGATTTATTTTTAACATTTACAAGATGAATAGATTTTCCCACATTATTCACCATTATTTTATATTAAGTTTCCATTATATATTTCCAAGTTTATTTTAAAATAAAATATTTTGAGAAATATTTTGAGAAATTTTAATTTTTGAAAGTGATTTTAAAGTCGTAAGTGTATTTTATCGATAATGTTTTTAATGAAATTTTATTGGTATTTCTATTAATAAATGATAACAATACCTTAATGTTACTTATGATTCACTAGGTATATTGTTTATTGATACCATCATAATTCTTCACAAGGATATCTTATTATTGTTTCAAATATATTTTCATGTAACCCATCCCATTTCTATGAGCTCATCAAGTTATGGAAGAAATAATGGTTATTTCTATGATTTTATGATTAAATAAAAACACAATACACATTATTCATGTTAGAGTTATTGTAAATTATTTAATATAATTATAGGTTACATTATAAACCATGTGTGGGTAGTTCCATATAAATTCAAGGATGAGTGGTTACGTTTTAAACCAAGGATGGGTGGGTCTATTATAGCCCTATAATGTATTGGGTGGTGATTATATTCTCTAGGGAATTTTATTGGAAGTTAACTATATTAGTTATTCCACTTGTAAGGGTGATTATAACATTAATATGAAGATGATCCCATAAGGATATTAAATGATTTTTCTATTTCTTTTAATTACTTTTCATGGAAATCGATTATTTTATGATCTAGATTATGAATTATGTTATGTTATTCCCAATAGAATTAATATTGATATAATACCTTTATGATCATATTATACTTATCATTTTCTCACTAATACCATTGTGTTTTTATTTTTTAAATTTACCCTTACTTATTTTTTTAGCTCACCTTTATTAGGTTTCCTTGTCCCCGGTTTTTTAATAATGTTATAATGTTTTTATGAATAATACGGTAACTGGATCTGAAAAACCTAGTGGGGGATGAAATATATTTTTATAAACTAATTGTTTATGTTTCCAAGTAGTTATGTAATAGTTTTCTATGATTTCTTTAAACTCTAAAACAAAAATTTCATTGCATATATAAGTGATCCAATATTTTCTTTTTATGTTTTATGTTTTTGTGGGTGAAAATTGGGTCATGTTTATTAGTATCAACCCATAGATGTAATCATTATATTTTTAGCATTGATATTGAGAGTGTGGGTATGGGATATCATAGGAGTAGGAATTTCTCAAATGGGGTTCATATATAAGACCAAGTTGGTGTATATATATTAGTATTTAGTTCTCTATTCTATTTTATTCCTTTATAATCAATCATTCATATGATTTTCTTATTTGGAAATAATTCTTCTAATCTATGACTATTTGATGTATCAGTTCTATTATGTCAGTGCATTGTGATTACATTAGTATCATAATTATCATTTCATTATAATGACACATTTTACTCAAAATTGTAATCCATATTTATAATTTTTATCATTATTCCATTATTTTATTCCATAAAATAAATGGTATAGTCACCCCACAAATTATCATCAGTCACTTTATTCCAATATAAAGCTTCTATAATGTATTGAGGTGTTTCTATGGTTATATAGTGACTCATCTCATGCTATATAGATAGTTCTACAATAAGTACATTATTAAGTAGTATTACATTATTTTTTTATGTTAATTGTTTTAATTATTTGCGACATGGTAGAAGGTGAAATATTTTATAGGACATAGAGAAGACATTGATAATGTGCTTGATAAAGAACCTTAGATATAATTAAATGTTATTAAGAAATATATTAGGATTTTTTGTTTTTTTTTTAATATTTTTTATGATGTATTACGTTCTGATCTTTGATTTATTATTTTTACTCATTACACGGGATTGAAAGAAGTATTAACAAATGCATCATATTCAGCATAAAGGGTAACCATTCTTGTGTATGATTATATATGATTATAAATATAAATTCAGGAAAATGTAGGAATAAAATAATTAACTATGTTATTAGTAAAATAACATTAAAATAAGTTTTATTTATTTAACATGTCACTAATAAAATAATGAATTTTTTCTTAAATAATTTATTTGTTTGGTTTCAGTTAAATAAAACTCAATTTTTTATAAAACATTTGTGAAATGTTTTTTTTAAATAACTAAAACATGAATTTGTTCTATTAATTTAAATTCCATCAATTAATAAATTGGGTTTTATTAAATATATTTTTGGTGTAAAATTAATTAACTAAATATAATTTTGATTATTTTAGTGATATTTTCACTTGATAGTGGTATTTGGAGAAATGTATGTTGGATTGAAAATGGTGTTTAAAAGAAAATAAATTTTACAAGAGATATCTATTTGGTAGTTTAATATACATGCTAGGATTTTATTCCATAGATTAATGGAATTGTTGTGGGTGTGTGAGTTATGCTAACCCTAGTAGTTTAACTCAATCATGTGAATTAACATGAGTGTGTTGGGTTTGAAAGAACTAATAGTACTTGTGATCAATGGTTTGATTATGATTTTAAGGACAGTGAGATAAGGCTCATAGTGGGATGAATCGAGTGTGTATTTAAAACACCTTGATATTTTAAAATCTGAACATTGTGTTTGATACCATAGATGACCTGCAACATAAAAGCTAAAAGAACAAAGATATACTATATAAACATGAATATAATATCCTAACTACAAAAATAAGTTGTACAAATAGGAATAAAAAATATAAATTTATGTATAAATATTTTATATGATGAATATATATTGGTACATAAGGAATCAATTTTTAGCAAAGTATTTACATATTTTAAAAATATATTTTTCATCAAAAATGTTTTTCTGTCTTTGTGTGAGAAAATATAATAATTAAATTTTCCAATTTTATAAATTTTATATTAAAAAATGAACTTTATTTTCAAAATAATCAATTCAAAATTAACCTAGTGAGAAATTTTTGGATTTTTATAAAAATATTTAATTTTTTTGGGAATAGTGAAAATTGCCAATTTTTGTAAAAAAGTCATATTTTTCAATAAAACAAATAATTTAATGGTATAATTAGGATTTGAATTTAATTTTAAAGTAAAATAATTATTTATTTTATATTTTAACTAATTAATTACATTTTAATCATATATATACAATATTTCGGTATAAGTTTATTTTAATGATTAAAACACGTTTTTCTAAAAAAATCTATGTGTATACTATTTATCAATTTTTATTAATTATAATAACCCTCATGAATAATTATTCAAAAAACATTAGTATTATATATGTGTGTGTTTTTGTTTGTATTTAAATTCTTATAATTATGATTACTTATCATGGAGTTAAAATTGGATCATATTTTTCTTGAAAAATACATTTCCTCAAAACCCATTTTTCGACAAATTTTGCGGTTCATTTGTAAATTAAATTTTTTTAACTTATGAGAATTTAAATTGATAAAATAGGTTAAATATTTTGAATCAAAATAATAAAAAATATGTAATAAGGACGGCTTAATGTTTTCTTAATGAAAAAGTGAGTGACCTTAGATTTAAAGGTAATAACATGTTTATTTTTCGAGGTTGAGGCTTTTATTGACTTTATAATCCATAAAAACAATTATTTATAAATTTCACATTCACTTAGGTTGAGCGTGACTTCCCATTATTTAACAGTTTTGGTTATTTACAAAAATAAAACTCCTATTTGCTTTAGTAAAAGGTCCAAAGAAGGTTATTCGAAGAAAATGTAATTATCTTCACTAAGAATTTAATTTTTTACTTATTAATTAACTAATTTTAAATTTATATTAATAATTATAACATAATTCATACATTATATAATATATAATGATATTTTATTATGTTTATTTCATAATATTTATCTTTATCCTCCTCCATTAAAGGGAAACAAAACCATCGCTTGGGTTTTTTTATATGATAATTGGGGACTCATCCCCCACCTTTTAAAAAATTGAAATAATATTTTCTCTTGTGTGCACATATGACCTACTATCTCCATGAAGTGATGTGATTAATTTTCAACGATTAAATTTAAATAATGATTAAAAAAATTATTAAATTATTAAATATTATATTTATAAAATTAATTTAATTCTGTCGATGACATATCTATATCATATGCACAATAACTGAATCTTAAATGATAAAAATGTATGAGAAAAAAATAGCAGTTTACACATGAAACAATAGTAATAATGAATTATTGATAAAGAAAAGGTTATGAGATATTATAAAAGTATCATATATTATATTTTAAATATTATTATGGAACTAGTATAAATTAAATACTTGTTTAAAACCATTATACATGAGGTTAAAGTACATTCAACTAAATTAGAACCTCATGTAATGGATTCATTCACAATTTCCATTCATTAAGGAATATTTTAATGTTATAAAAAAATATCTTTTATATAGAATATATACTGTACTATTACATGTTATATCATATATCCTTCATAATTTGTTCTATTTTAAATTTCAATTGAAAGTATTTAATTGAAGGGGATTTGACTTGATAGTTACCAAGTGGTAAGGCATTTCATAGCTTAATTTTATTTAATCAGGTTATAATAATTATTCATTGTCCTTAATATTCAATGATTATTTGTTTAATGACTTTTTATTATTTTATATTTCATATTCACTTGTTTTATGTGTATTTACATTTGATACTCATAATCAATTCACTGATAAATTTTCACTTCGACTGTACGATCTTTGTAAAAGTTTTCATCTCAATTTCTTCTCAATTGAGATATATTTCATAATATATAGCTATTTTTTAATATTAGGTGTATTTATTAACCATTTTATATGTTATATCATTAATATATTTACATTAATCATGCTTAATCTCTAATTTGATGTTATTTATTTTGCGAGGGTTATGATTCAAAATTTACCAAAGTTTTTAAGGGTTTATGCTTTACTTTTATTTTAATCATGATTTTTAATCTTGAATTTCCATTGAAAAAATTTATTTGAACATTTTATAATAAGACCAATTCATTTTTATATCCTCTTTTTATCATTAAATTGAAATTTTATAGGTCCATTATCATCACATTGGCACAAAAAATTATTATTAAAATGTTTTTAATAAAATGATAATTTATTTCAATTTTCGATTTAATTTTTTTTTTATATATATCCATATTTTACAAAAAAAAATATATTTTAAAGATTATTATTAATATACTCAAATGATTTTCTAAGTAAATTTGTACCCATGTTTTACATTTTTATAAAATGGGTTAAAAGGAATGTTCTTTTTATTTTCCTAACAAGGTGATGATTTACATTTTTCCAAAAATGTAATGGGAAACTTTTTTGACACACTTCACATGGATATTATTTTACCATGTTCATAACCACTTATTACTTTGAATTATTCTTTTATAAGTTTCAATAATTCGTTTCAATGAAAAAAATATATCTTTTTTTGAAATTTTTAGTTTTAAAAGTGGCTTTTAAAAGGAAAAGGGTATTTTCCTCAAAAAAAATTATTAATATATATATTCATCGATGGAAATAACCATTTTTTTAAATTATACCATATTAGGTATATATTGTAATAATACCATTTTTATTCTTTCTATTGATGTTTTATGAATATTTTTTTAGGGAAAGTATTGATATTCACTTTCTTGATTAATTTTATAGACATTAACTTTTTCTTGAAATAATCACTTCATTACGATCATTGGACCTAAAGTTTATTTTAAATATCCATATTTTTTACAATTTACCCATAGATTAAATATTTATATTCACTATTTATAGTATTTTATGTTTTAAAGTGTAATGTGAGATTAAAATATTTATCTAGTCTACCAAGACTTCTAAACTATTTGGACTTTTAAGATGTTATCAATTATATCTAGTGCTAATGTAATAAATTAAACACCAAATATGGGTTACTAGGGTTTGGATATTTACTACAGTTATCTTATACAAGAATTTATGAAAAATGGATATAAAAATATATTAATTAATTATAATTAGGTAAGTATTAGGCTTCCATAATTGATCTTAAGTGAAAATCAACCCTTATGTAGTGTAAAATGGGTAATCCAAGAGATATACCTTTCAAATCTAATGTTAAAAATAAATCCAAGAGATTTATTATTTATATTTCATTGATGTATTTATATCTTAGAACATTGAAATGTCTATTAAAGTTATTTAATTCATTTTTAAATGAATAGGACTTTTGGAGGTGTTATAGGGGACCTTGAAAATGGTTAAACTAGATAAAGATGCATGTAATTATGAATAATCATCTAGAAAAAAATAGGTATTTGAATAAAATATTGGATAAATTTTCTCTAACTCCCCAATGATAGGTTTTTTTTTCTAAAGACAATACATCTATAAATTTGTCACAAGTTTTTGATCCCTAGTTGTTTTTTCAATTATTGAAGAAGTGTATTAATAATTTCAAATGATTTATCAAATTCTGATTGGCCATGTAAAGAAATAAATTTATGAAATATACTATTTTATAAAAGGGATTAATTATTTATTATTATTTTATATAAATATTTTTTTACATTATTTTAGTGACCATGACTAAATAATGTGAATAATGTTGATTGGGATTGTCGCATGACCCCATGAGCTCTCATCAATCCACAGGGGCTCGAAATTAAACTGAGAGTTTCAAAGTGTAATTGGGGGGTGATTTAACCACTCTTGATTAATCAATAATAAAGAAAAAATATATTACTAAATTAATGAAATATTTATATTAAAATAGAAATTAATATTCTATATAAAGGTCATAAATATAATTAATGTCTCAAATACTCATGGCTATGTTCCGAACAAAATATCCATACATCAATACTAACACTAAGATGAACATGGATTGAACCAAAAACAAACCATTCATAAAAAATCAAAATAGACATACATATATTTGTACTTATATTTACCGAAAAAATATTCCATGGATCTATTTTTTGACTAATTTTCACAAACATATTGTGATCATACAATATTTAGTATAAGACCACCGAAATTCAAACATAGATGAAATATAATTGGGTGCACACATTAGATCAATCTACCCATTTACACAAATATATATAAATATATATATATATATATCAAAACATTTTTACATTCTAATGTGTATATAATCAATATAAAAGGAAAAATAGGATGATAATTAAATATTTTCTATATTTAACTCCCTATACTGGGAGGATCGATACCTTTTTTTCCTACTTTGAGTCTACCGATTATAATCTAAGATGAGTTAGGGTAGGGAAACAATGGTTACCATCATAGTGAAATATAGACATGTTTATATATTCACATAATATATATATATGTGTGTGTGTGTGTGTGTGTGTGCGTGTGTTTTTAAATAATTCAATGTCATAGTGAAAAATCCAAAGGTAAAGGGAATTGTGTATAATGAGTTTTATAAATATATCTATCAATTCCGATGGAAAGTTTAATGGTAAAATGAGTTAGAGAACTATGGTCCTCTCCCAATCCACTCATGTTTTCATCAACATGTGGGTGCCTAATAACTCGTATATATTTCATATAAATAATAAGACATTTCCAATGTTATTATGAGTTCATAAATCATGTTTTTCAAAATGTTTTGAATAAAATATGTATTATAGGGCATATAAAATACTTTAAAATAATGTGGATAATAGACATTAAATCACTAAGTCTCCTTCATACCTCACTGGACATAAAAATAATTTTAATAATTTTAATAAAACTTATAATGTTGTATCGAATGAAATAAAAGTTTATTTATTTGGTAGAACTACATATAGAATTAATATTCCCCTTTCATGCATCATAAAGAAAGAAAAATAATATATATATATATATATGCATTATAAGAGGGAATGAAAATAGTAAAAATGTAATAGGAAATTAAAAATATTTTTATTTACTTAAACATTGGGGTTATCAAATTACCTAATAAGGTGGGTCAACCCACATTTACATATTGTGTAATAAATGCATTTTAACCATACAACGATATGTTAAACTTATAATTTTGGTGATTATATAATGTTTATACATTTAAATGGTTTAATTTAAAGAAAACTATGAAGAGGGAATAACATGTTTCCATTTAAGATAATCAACCATATTTCCAACCATTAACATATGAATCTAAGAGAAACAAAGTAAAATATCTGATCCTTAGGGTGAAACAACATCATCCTCCATTATTATATTCAACCCAGCTATTACATGTCCACCAAATCACTCTCTTAAAAAAATCTAAGTTTAGTTTATTGACTTATAATTCCTTTAAGTAAGAATGTTGATAATGATTTAAAAATCATGTCACTAATAGATGAATAGAGCTGAAATACTCAAGTAGTTTTATGAGTGATCCAATCACTCCTATGGGAATAAGATATAAAATACAAATTATATGATAATCACAACATAATTTTGGTTTCATTAATCACAACATTATTACAAATCATATTAAAATTTCATATTAAAAAATTACTTTTTTAGACTTAAAAACACATTATCATTCATTTTTTTATATTTTTTGAATATTTTCTTTCTTGTAAATTTTAATTCCACATTCAAAGGAATAACTAAGTTGGTCATACTATCTATGGATATTGTTATAATATTTAGTTGTAGATAAACATTTCCTTACTCTAATATTAAACTTTTTAGTATCTTTAATATTAATAATGGGTTTTATTGGAGTTAAGATTGAAAATGGTGAGTTAGATAGAAGTTTTGATACCTCTAATACTTTTTAATTATCATTTAATAAGAATTAAACTGTTCCTTATATTAAAAACATAACATTAAATTTATCATATTAAATAACAGTCTAAAATAGTTTTTTCACCTTAAAAGACATATAAATCTTATGTATAATACCATCACATGGGTAATGTTGTTTAAGAGAAACAAAATTCACTAATATTCACAAAAACAATATGTCCGAATCTATTTAACTATCAAAATATGAATGAATTAAGAGTTTAGAATTTAATATTAATAGATAAAAAAATAAACCCAATGATTTATATGTAATTCAAAACATTTATAATTTAAGATATAAAACTTTCATGTTGGAAAAAACATTTATTCATATATTTAAAAATATATGAGATATTACTATTAACTTGGAAAAATATTAGTGGTTTAATTAAATGCTAATATGAAAAAATCTGTATTGTTTGGAAACACCTATGATTATAATAGCCTCAACTTTTATTCCCTTATACTCCAAAGCAAACATAGTTTCCACCAGAATCAAATCCACAATCATTCATAGTTAGTTTCTCATGATTCCAAAAACTATTATATCAAAAACATAAATGAAACATATCCAAAACAAGGTATATTACACATAAAATATTCTATTAATTAATAGGTATAAACCCATGATTAAAAAATACCTAAGGATACCTAAATAATGGTCCTAAATCAAGAAACCCCTTATAATATTTTTCCCCAAACTGATTAATAATAATATAGTAAACAAAAACTTATTAATCACCCACCTATGACACTATTAAAACAAAAAAAATTATGATCAAAGGTATTTGAATGGATTTCACCATGAATGTGGTGAAATACCACATCATAAGATACATTTTTAATGAATAAATGGAATACTAATGAAGATAATAATAGAAGAGAAATATAGGGGTGGATTACCATATATTTGTTACGAATAACCCACCCTTGAATAATTTGATTGAAGGAGATGAGTTGAGGGGGTGGAGGAAGAAATGATGAACTCAATGATAGGATCTCATCTTGAGGAATGTAAATGAATTTATAGTATATGAATAAGGAATTAAAAAACTAAACAATAAATTTAAAAATTATATCATTAAAAACATACCTTAATGTTATCCAGATCTTAATCAAGGACCACGGGGTACTTAGTGGCACTGATAAGCCATTTGGGTTGCTTCTAGGTTCAACGGGTTCTTGGTCCCTCCCACCAGTTAACTTAATCCACCTAAAATTATAAAAATCAGGTGGAACTAACTCATAGCCACTAACAAAATATCAATATTCTAATAGAAACTTAAAATAAATACCAAGTAACCTAATATATTATAATAAAAATTCCAACATTGAATCCAATTCCTCAAACAAAAAATAACCCCTCAACAAGAATGAAAATTAAAAATGATATTGTACTTGAGTCATTTAAAATTAATGAAACTGGGGAATTTTACATCACATTAATACCTAATATCAGGTAATAATTTTATATTTTTTAGTAGAGTAATATATTTCCTTTACCACTTGATGTTATTATTTAATAATTTGTTATTAGAAAAAATTGGAAGCATGGTATGAAACGTTAAGATAGTTTGGTTGTACCAGCCACTAAGGTGGGTGTAATATTTTTCAATGTAATGTAATGTTCATTGATGTTATTCTAGTTTGAAACTATGTGGAATTTATAAACTCTATATTATGATGAATATAGGTAGAGATAATTAAATTATGTGCTAAGTAATTTTAATAATTGAATAAACTATTGATGATTCATCATTATCATTTAGTATAAACATTATAAAACACTAAAAACTCTCTAATTTATAGTGAATTCTCAAAGATTGGGTTAGTTAGTTAATAATGAGAATACATAATGGCTATATATTCTTAAGTGAAAATGTTAACCAAACTCATCGACACTCAAGAAATGAGATATAAGGATAATTCAATGGTGTAGGGACATTATCAATTGTAAAAATATGTTATTTTTAGAGAGTTAATTATGGTATATTTCTTGGATAGTGTTCTATAAAAATATTATTTAGTTATAGTTTCAGTTTTACATCAACTTTTAAAGGACATGTTAGTCATGTGATACTTGCAAGAAGTGTAATTCGATGAGTAGATAGCATACTATTCCATTTGAGAATATAATAAATACTAATATATGACACTAGATGGATAATGAAATATATGATTCATGAATGATACCCAAATATTAGTATTTAATTTTAATTATTAAATGAAATTTAATGTTTTGGGTAATTTATTGATGTGTAATTTGAAAATTAAGCTTTGGAAAAGAGTGGTATGTGTAATTATATGCTAGTGTGATGGTAATATCTTGAAATTTATTAATTATATTTTTAAGGAAACTTAAGATAAGGTTAGGAATCAATAATAAAAAATTAGGATAAATTTAGGTTAATAATGAATCGGTTTATATATAGAGTAGACCAATGATATTATCTTATTTAATTTTGAAATTAGTGATTAAGTTATTTTGAATGTATCTAGGTTCATACATTAATTTTTGGCACTATATAAAAAATGTTCTTATCTAGGTGTCAAGTAAGTTGATGTATTTGGGAGGGGAATGGAAAGTATAATATTAATTATATCTATTAACATATGATTGAAAATAATGAGAGGTGTTTGTAATCATTATTTTTTTAAGATAATGTTAAAGTGTATTAAGGTTTATAGAGGTAATATTTAATAGTAAGGTTCTTCTAAAGATTTCATTTATAAAATTATAGTGTTCTTTGGAGACTGTGGATGATCTGTAATAATAAGTTTATTTAAGTGGGTAAAATTTAGGAAATTCAAATTATACTTTTAGAAATTGAGAATTTACATGGTGGGGGTTTATAATAACCTATGTTTAGATATGTAAATTGAATTGGAGAAATCCAAACTCAAGATGGTTTAGTGCCGATGTGTTTTTCATTTTAAATATTATATTTGAATTTCAAGGTTAAATTATTGATTTTATAAAGTTTTTATATATTTTCAAGAGTTATGGGAGTTATAGATATTTTTGGGTGGAGACTAAGGGTAGGTTTCATAAACTAAAAAATTTAGCATATAAAATCATGTTCTCAATGGGGGGAAATATGGTTCTCATTGAGGGTGTAGACCTAGTATTACTATCGGGTTCCTTATGCTGGTGTACTAAGTACTTGGTTTCCACTTCATTTTTATTTTTAGATTTTAGTTAAATTTATCTAAATTTTAAGTTAAAAAACTCCCCAACCCTCTTTAATTTTAGTCAAATTATAAAGGAGTTATACCACCCTTCATTTCATTTCCCCTCCTCTTACCCACAATTAATATAATATAATTATTAGTTGATCAATTATCTTTTTAGATAAAATACATCCCATTTGTGATCCTAAAACTGAGATCTTTTTTTCCTATGTTTCTCTTTCTATTTTAATAGTTTAAAAACAAAAATTAATGGGACTTTATCTATTTTTTCTTTAAAGAAATCAATGAGGATTAAACCTATGGCAATGCTTGGGCTTAATCTTGAATAAATAGTGTAGGTGGTCACATGAATTTTCTATTGGTTTATATTCATTTTCAGGGGTAGTGTGGCGATAATCTTGGGTAAGTGGGTTCATGTAACTCAATATTTAGTAGTTAGGGCTTGAGGTGTTAGCTTAAGAATGGGTATGGTTATTTAAAACCTATATGTATAATCTATGTGTGGTATAGTGGATTTTTTAGCTAAAAATATTTTATTTTAAAGATATCATGGAATCCATTAAATGTAAGTTGAGCCCAATATATTTTTAAC
Organism: Viscum album; assembly: GCA_963277665.1. Lineage (NCBI taxonomy): Eukaryota > Viridiplantae > Streptophyta > Magnoliopsida > Santalales > Viscaceae > Viscum > Viscum album. Next base: position 69,712,463 of record OY728134.1, read on the forward strand.
CATGTACTGATTCTATTTTAGTATTTTTATGTTATATGTAATTGGTTAGGAAAGATGTATTTAGCGGCATGATTCTCCATTGGTTAGTTATTGTGTGGTTGATAATGTTTTCGTTAAATGGAGTCTATCAGTAAGGTGTACTATGCCCATGAGTGAGTTAAATAGTGTGGTGTGTGGGGAAATATTTGTTTTCAACATATGTAACCCAATTTAGTGTGGTATGTGTTATTAGTTACCAATGATATTTAAACCTAGGAAACTTGGTTATGAAAAAAATAGAATATTTTTGTAAGGACATAGTCACATTGATAAAGTGTACTAGGGAGAATGTATGATTATATAGGTAATTTAGTGTCGACATTTTCTATTAATTGCTGATGAACTTTAGAGAGAGGGTAGTCCCTCCTCTCGCATATACATTGGAGATTATGTATCTTGTGATATATGGTATTTTCAGGCCTAAGATGTCTTGATACATAAATATAAATGGATTTATCTTTTAAACATTATTTTTAAAAGATATTTTTTAAGATTAATAATCATTATTGGTATTTATTTAATACATTTATTGGTATCTTTTCTTGATATGATAAAATTATTTAAGGATGTTGTTTATTATTTCATCCATGAATATATATTATTCATATCATTATACATGGGATATCCCAATGCTAAAATCGATATTGTAGCATGTTTTTTTATTAAAGGTTGCTTCTGAAAGTACCACATGTTATTCATGATAGCACCTAGGGGCCTTTTTTATATTTTCTATTACTCTTATATATATATATATTCATATTTATTATGATAAATAGGTAAAAGTTAAGATACTATTATAAATTATTAGCAGGTTCCTTGATTTTGAAAAACATGTTCATGTTAGTGAAAAGTGGGTTTTTATGTATACACTAGATACATAGGGATGTGTGTGTGTGTGTGTGTGTTTATGATTATTTTCCTCTATATGAAAAGATATATAATCTATGTGAATATGTATATATGTGTTTGTGTGATTAAATTTATCCCTGTTAGGAGATAGTATCCCAGTGAGGATATATATGTATATATGTATAAAGCTTCTTATAGAGGATGATAATACATCAGCTCACATTAGAGGTAAGTTTAGCATAATGGATAATTACCCACTGGTGTATAGGTTACTTTTTGGGTATTTCAATAATTAATTAAACTAATTATAGTTTATTCTAAAAAAATTGGATAAGAATGTTAGAAAAAAATTAAAGTGTTATTTTTAATTCTTCTATTTAGTAATATACTGTAAAATAAATATAACTGTCAATTAGTTGTCATCCAATTTTATCCTAATTAAATATATCAATTCTTGTGATGTATAAAAATAGATATATATATATAATGGATTATTTTAAGGACACCATTGGTGGTGGATTTTGAGTAATGCACTCACACCCAGCATGTGTACCTTGGTGGGAAAGAAAAATCTAAATTTGATATGTTAATTCAAGTATAATCCTTATAGAAGGGAAGGAGTTATATTATCTCAATGAGGGTTTTGAGATAGAACTGAGGTGATCTCAATGTTATAATAATGGTGTATCTGTATTATTTCTCCTTTCATAACATATCCATCATGTGATTGGGGAATTAGGTAATTATCCTTATGATATATGGTTATGGGATATATCAGGTTAGTTATATTATTTAGTTGTGATTAAATATGTATTATATTAGGACTCTAATTTTATTTTCATGTTTTACTATGAATTATTGTCCATTTTTTAAAAGTTATTCTTCTTCTACAATTCTATTTCATAATACATAGTGTCTAGACTCTATGCATGTAATCATTAGACCCTCACTACAGGTTGGAAACCTTTAGCATATAAGTAGGAATTCTAGAGGTCCAGTATAATCCCATATCGAACCATATTAGAAGTTTTTGGATATGGATGTTATAGGTTAAAATTAATAAATTATATATAATCTTGTAATTTTATATTGAGATTTTGATGAAGTTATTTTCAGATGCTATATGAACTAGATGACAGTAGATTCTCCCTTATTTTGAGAAGTAGAGAAGTATCAGTTGGGTGATCATTGGGTGGAGGTGTGGTGAGATCATATTTTTCATGGTGATTCCCTTGAAAAATGGTTATAGGATCAAGAACACTAGGTTTTTTCAATCAAAATCTATTTTCCATTTGTTTGGGAGAATTTATTATATATAAGTTTCATAACTCATCTATGTAAGTACATATGGGTTTTTCTAAGATGTATTATTCTATAAAGAAGATGTTATATTATATAGTATATATTGTTTAGTGGAGTATTTATTATATAAATTCCTTGATTATCAGAGTTCCATGGTTAATAATCAAGTTATGTTTGGTTAATTAATATCCTTGGGACTTATTTAGTTTAAATGGGAGGATATATCTATATATTTTGTGATAGGTTTTTCTCATGTTTGAGGAGGATATAATTTGGTTTTTTATGAATGAAATAATTATTTTGGAATTATTTCTTAGAAATTAATTACCCATGTGTGGTGGATGTATACAAAAGGATTTTAATTATACTATATCAAGTTATTTCAACTCATGATGGATGGGAAGATAAATATTAGAATCCAAAAGATGAAGGAAGTTATTTGTATATGTTTCCATGGTTTTAGAGGATCTTTGATGCATAATTTACATTTAATTATTTTTACCTATAACAATAGATATCACTTATCCAGTTTATTGATACAATTTAAGGCATTGTACGTAAGGTAGTTAAGATCACATTTTTTCTAAACTGTAGTTGGTGAGATAGTGATCATTAATCTAAACTTATTACAGAATATTAAGGTAAAGGAGTAAATTTTTTTGGAGCACATGAAAGTTGTACAAGACTTATAGTTAACTTATATGTATTAGAGGAAAATATATTTAGAGTTTCAGGTTGGTTATTATATGTTTTTTACCTTGGCATGCGAATTAGTGGTTCGAAAAATGTAATAAGATCACTTCATGGTTTATTAGATCTTTTTAGGTGTCGGTGGGGACTAGTTAAGTAGCATGTTGGTTGTTGATTCCACTCTAGGTGGATTGAGATCTTGAAATTTCATATCTTTAGAGGTATCTTTATAATTAATCTCATTCAATATACTTGGGAGAGTTATATAATAAAGAACATATAAAATTCATGGAATAATATGTAGATATTTAGGAATTTCAAGAGTAGTAACAGACTGGAAATTTCAATCCATTATTGTACGTGTTATAGAAAAATTGTGTTGTTAAAGTATAAATGTGGGAGTGAGAGTGGAATACATAGGTTTAGTACTTAGAGTTTTATTTATCATTTATTCTAATACTTAATCAAATATTTTCATTTTATACAGTAGTATATAATGATATAATTGTTTTTAATATTTTATATGATATTTTTTTGGTTAGATTCATGTTTGAGAGATAAGGAGCTTAATTTCCAAACTTAAATAGGTGATCACTCCCCCTTAATTATCTAGGTTCAAAATTTTGATTTTTTACATTCTTATGGTGTTTCTATATTTAATGGCCTTTAATATTTTTTTTTAATTTTTCTTATATGTGAGGTTTTAATTCCTAAATATTCCTTTTCTTCATAATCACAATCCTCAATTATCATTTCTAACCATTTTCTTCTTTCTGGTTGGGGCACTTCTCTTCACTTCTTATTAAACTATTTTTTTCATCACAATCCAAAATCAATTATCTCTTATTTAAATCATTTCAAATATCATCTTAGGGAGTCTCTTAGTCTTGTTTTTATTCCTTCCAACCTATACAATAAATTTTTCAATAACATTTACTTATTGTTCAACTAGTGATACCCCTTATCTCATGTATATAAAATTTTGGTTTCATGTATTTTGTGTCAATTTAAAAAATGGAAGTTTATTATTTATTTTTACCTCTGGTTCTCTTTATGATGATTGTCAGTTCCTTCAGTGGTAGTGGGGTCTCCACAGTGGATATTATTCATTTGGGTCATACAGTCTCTTTCTCCCCCTTACTAGTCTCTTAGGGTTAGCCGATGGTAGTGGTGTCCTATATTTCTATATATATTATTCTCATATATTAAAACATGTGTCAAGTTTTTATAATATCATTTTTTGGTGGCTATTATACATTATTTATGGAGATGTTTTCACTAAATGAGATAGTACATAGTTAAAATGGTGTAATATTACCATGGTTATGACTATATGTGAGTGTTATTGGGTTAGGGTGTCAAAGAGGAACTTATTTAATCAGCATTAGATAGTTTTCATGTTGGGGTTAGTCAAGTGGTTATTTATTTTTCATTGTCATGGTGGTTCTATTTAGTGGAATTGGGTTTTGGAGGGTAGTATATTGATGCTGGAGTTATAGATCATACTAGAAATTTTGTATTCATGGATTAAGTGGATGTTTTATGATTCACAACATATGATTCGATTAAAGTTACTAGTTTATTTTTTTGTATTTATTATGGTAGTTGGTAATCTAGTGATTTTTATTTCTCGTTATTGTTTTTTCTTCCCAATGGTGGATATGACAAGGTGGTTGATGATGTGTCTGAAACGTCAATAGTTGGTAGTTGTATTCTTTTTGAATTGAGTTCTATAGGTAGTCAGAGGAAATTCTTGTGTTCAATGATAAATGATTTTACCTTAGTGTCCTTTTTGGAAAATGATTTTATGGATTAACAGATGAAAGATTTCATTTAGCGGTGGGAACTGAGTGAAATCATTATGTAGTGTACAACCGATAGGGTCTCAAGGGAAAAAAAATTCAATGTTGTGAGGGATACCCTTATAAATCCATTTAATAGAGTATCAACAGTCGAGTGTCCTAACATGAAATTATATGTTGATTTTTTTATTATATTTTCATTTATGTTTGGATACAGGGATAATTTATGTGTGGATTTTATGGTTTTCCATGTAACCCCTCAAACATTTTTTGTAACGCCCCACCCCAAGGCCCCTTAATAGTGTTGAGATATGGGGTCATCACATGGCCTTAGCCACACCTCTTCATATTATAGAGGCTTTCAACTAGTATCAAGGGTCTAATGTAGTATTTTGAGGAGTCTATACCCCCACCTGAGAGTCCACAACCGAGAAAAGTAAATAAAAAATCATACAAATCCATAAGAATCATAGTAAACGAATAATAAATAACTCAAACATGTTATTATAAATAAAATTATACATGAAAAATATAATAGTCATGATTTCATACAACAACCATTTCACTACTAGGATGGTCACATATAAATAATAAACATGTGGACAAAATACATCAGTCATTACATCCAACTCCAATCCATGCCATATTCCGAATCTCTATGGCTCTTGAGCTATGTCAAACAAAACATTAGACTTCACATGAGTATCTTAGCTTGATCACAAAACCATGTGACTCTTCCCAATCCTTTTTTAATTAGTGATCAACATGAAAGTAGACATAAGGTCAACACATACAAATAGGTTCACATACAGGGGGTGATAAATGAATCTCAATAGGCCACCCCTAAAGGGGATCCTGTAATATATTATCATAAGTGTGTGATCATTCAATATAAATAACCTAGCTAGGAAATAGACAAAATAAATATAGGTAGAACCATCATTTATCATTAGTTTTGTGACCCCGATTGACCACATATACTTTATTTCCATATTTGAATCCCTATGACACATCTCATACCATCGCACTGATGCTTGACCCATACCTGAATCCTCAGGTTAAGAAAATGTCCAAAACATTGACGCACTACCTACAGACACTGGGTAAGGTCATATTTCTAAAATCCATGACCCATCCCTTCTCACATAAGGGAGGTCTATCAGTCATATAATGTCATACCATGATCCAACACCCAATATCATCCTTAACCCAAGCCACTCATGGAATGTTATAATACATGCACACCAACCCATGCCATGTTTGGAAAGGTCCTCGAATCAATACCCTAGTGTCTGGAAATGGTCATCCTCTAGGACAAGACTCACATGGAAAGGTCCTACACTAGATGCGTAAAGGATAAAATAACAATTATGGACAAACCCAATCAATTAATGTTAAAGAACTTGACATAATTCTTGAATGGAAAAAATAATGGCCATATAACCCATCCCCATAGACACAATGAATATAACCTCAAGCACATCAACCCAAGACCCCTCAAGGAAAGGTCCTTCAGTCACCCTAACCTGACCCTCATATAAAGGACCACCAAAATAAATCGATCAATTCAAGCCCAAACATATCAAATCATCCCTAAAAAATAAACTAAACTGCAAAAAAACTAAAAAAATTAAATGGAACAAGGGTAAGTCAGACATTGACACATATCTTTATTATATCATCCCCATAGGGCTTAAACATTGGTTCAAGTTATACAATGAGAATTTCAAGAATCCCTACCCAAGTATACGCATACTCTTCAGGTTAGTCTCTCAGTTGGGCACCCACTAGGGTCCTATAAGATGGTATATTAGTGGAGGTATCCTTCTTTGTATCCTCAAGTGAAAACTAGTCTCTAATACTGATGCACATCTCTCAGGTGTAATACATACCACAAGCCTTTATCTAACTCCACATATCCTCACCGGACTATGGGAAAAACGCAAAAGGGATGTGTCCACAAGATTACCCCATTTTTTAATCCTCTCTAGTTTATCCCCAACATCCAACCTATCTATATCCTAAAGTTACATCCTAATCCCACTGACCATGGACAATCCCATGCTACCACCAAATGAGTACATTAAAGATCTCATTTCATATCCACCAACCATTTTTATGACCCTTCTCTTTGTATCATCCATAAATCCTACCATAGAGACCTATGGATTTAATAACTAGAAGAATAACCTCACTGCTATAACTTGATCACTCTGAATCTCCTCTTCAAAGTCATATAAATTCTCCAAGGGCTCAACCATCACATTATACATGGAAAACGCTAAAATTAGACTCATATTATTCCAAATTATGTATCCATGGTGTAAAACAACAAAAATTCACCAAGGAAAATTAAAATAATACACCTAGGGTACACAGCATGTGCCCCCAAAGGACCTCCCTTGCCGAGTCCCATAGCCCACTCAACGTTTACTTATCATAAGTACACAATGGTTCATCCTCAAACATAGTATGTAGAACACATAGGGTTTCCATATATGTACCTAACCATATACCCACCCACACCCACACATGGGGTCAAGATAGCTACAGTACATGAATATTATCCATGTACCTAACACAAATTGTGTCTCTATACAATATACGACCATGTGCCCCAACACGAGGTGTCAGGCCATGCCCCAAGCCACACCCTGAGTTATCTGATATGGAATATCCGAGAGATTTATTTCATATAATGTCTTCTTCCTCGCCTCATCTAAAATCAAGAAAAATTTGTGGGAGTTCTCCGTGATACACATCGTACACACAGGTTTTCATAAACTCAAACCCACTAAAATGGAATGAAACCACATATTTCTCCCAAAAATCCACATATTTTCCATATAGAGGTCCCCCGTCAATAAAAATTAGTCATTACAACTTTAAAGAGGTAAATATATAAGGATAAATGTCCAAAAACAAAAAATGGGACTATTTCATGGAAAATCAAAACAACATTGGGTTCAAATTTTTACCCTATAGCAGTTTCACCCTGATCAAGTCTCAATCCCTGTCAAGGACAGAGTTTGGTGGTGCCTACTTCAACTACTCTTGATCCATCCATCATGCGAGGGAGAATAAATCCCCCATTTTATCGGGTGTACAATGGAATTTGGGGATATTATAATATTCATAGTTATTATTATTAAATTAACATAAATAAAATTATTTATTTATTTAATTTGAAGCACCCATTTAAGAGATCATGCCAAGTATCAGAACCTAAAGTGATTTTACACCTCACCTATAAAAAAAATATCTATTTTAGAATCAAACACTGAGTCAAATTTTTAATTTTATGCTCTGAACAAAATTTATCATCATCTAAACCTAGGAAAATAAATTAATATTTAATTAAATAAAAATATAATATTTCACCAAATTCAAATGGCTTATAATTCAATAAAACACCTTTACTAGGGCAGAAACCTATTCTTGGACCAATGGAGTGGTTAATAAATAATCTATGATCATATACTAAGTTAAAAAGACCATGTTACCCCTCATGAGCATCTAAAACTAAAAATTACAATTTATTTGGATATTCTTAACATGTAACAGCATGGGACCTTAAAAAAACCCCACCATAAAACTTTAAGTACCCCAAAATTTTCATATATAGATATTTAATATGCATAGATTAAAATTCATTAAATAAAAAAATGACTTATTCCAAAATTGTATAGGTATAGTTCCTTTAAAAACATGTACACATAAAAGACTTATCCAAAAAATATCTACATCATATCCCACTAAGTTATTCAGAACAATAACCCTTATTATACACATCATACTTAATACATTTATTTATAACCTAGGTATGTAAGAAAGGGGTGAGATAAATAGCTTAGTGAGGGTAAATAAGGGATATATCAATAGTCACATGAGCATGACATAGACAAAGTGTTATGAAAACATGATCATAACATTATAAAAAACAAACTCAACATATCATAGATAATAATATTGAATCATGTTATAAATTTTTTCAATTCCTAAAACATAAATCATGAAGGAAGCAAAGTAAATGAGCTATAAGTGCATAAAATTTTCATAAGACAAAAGTTTTTGGCATACACACAATCTTAGAAAATAATTTTCATAGTAGTTAGGGATTACTACTATTGATATCATAATGGTTTTTATTCACTTACCAAACCATATTAGTAGTCAATTTTTACCCACAAGAATATTATAGTGGATATATTTCCTTACAGAACTAGGTTCATATCCTATTCAAGTCATGTTTATTAAAACAAATATCAATATTTACCTAATGAATTGGTGGGATATATAAATCTAGGACCACCCCTGACAAAATAAAACACCTACATTTATGGGCCACAAAATTATAAAATATTCATAATATTAGAACCCATTAAAATAAATTTTTTTAATAAACATTTTATCATAGAATACCCCATGGAAATTAAATGGGTTTCACAAACATTTCATTATTTATTTATAGAATAAACTATGGAAAGGAGTGTATTTCATAAATAAATTTTAATCATAAACATTAACTATCTAGATAAAAATTAAGGATTATATCCCTAGAAAATAATATGTCTATTCAAGGTATTTTTGTTTGATGAATAGAAATACCATTATAATAAAATTAAAAAATTCTTGAGTAAAATACACTTTCCAATTTTAAAATAACTTTTCAAAAACTAAAAAATCAAAAAGAAATTGAAAATTAATTTTATTTTAAGATATCCATGGAAATTTATAAAGTAATATTTGTTTTGTTTAATAGTTATGATGGTGGTAAATTCTACTCACTATATATAAGTTAGAAGAAAATACCACTTTCACATTTTTGTATAAATTCAAAAAGTTTATCCTTCATAAAATGAAAAGATGATTCCTTTTAAAACATTTTTTACAAGTTAAAAATGGGTAAAAATTACTTTAAAAATAATTTTGTAATATTAAAAACCTTATCAAAATAGTTTTATAGAACATCGATTTGGAAGAAAAAGGTTTTTTGATCGAAGAGGGTTATAAAGTCGATTTTACATAAAAATATATTTTTGGTATCTTGAGTAATTAAGGTTTTGAAAATGAATATAAAACATGTATTTTAAGGAAACAATGATAGTAGAATAAAATTCATGAGTTTATTGAGATGTATGTTATAATATTTCATCATTTTAATCCTAATCATAAACAATCCTTCAAAATAATGAGATTGTAACATAAAACCCTTACCACATTAGTAAATTTTTAATCATAATCCCCCTGAAATAAATAACATTAGATGGATATATAAATCCACATAATTTTCATAATAAGTATCATAAAATACATTCATGGGCTTTATATACACCATATAAAAGAAATAATTGGTGAATGTATCATGTGACTCACAAATATAAAAGTGAGACAAAATTCATTACCTTAGGTATGACATACTTCATACATTTCAAAACATCGTGTATAATAAATATAGTTTTATTATAATAAATTACATAAACATAATAATATATATAATACCATATATGATTTACTAATAACATTTTATCACATATCTATTAAAACAATCTTTAGTAAAATCTCTGTTTTAGGTGATATTTGCTTCGCTTTTCATGTATGTTTTGGTTTGGTAGTTCTTGGTCCACGTACTTTGATCACAGTTCCATAAACTCTATAATTTTAATCATGATATAATTATTATATATATTCATTATAATTATATTTATATTATTCTATAAATTTACATATAGAAAAAAGAATTACAATGATCATAGAGTTGGTATGTCATACATAAGCATGAACGTTGTTTTCAATTTTCGATGGATGGAATAAAAGAAAGGTAAAAAATAATTCACCTTTAAAGAATAATTATTATAACATATAAATAATTTATATTAATTAATTCAAGTTTTATTACAATCAAATTATAATGAAAATTACAAAAAAATCACATCGCTTCATGGATATGGTAGTCCATAAATACGCATGAGTGACGTTTTTGTGTTCCAAAGGATTGGAATGTAAAAAGAAGGATGTGATATTATAATTATTGAATAATAATTATGCCATAAATATATAATATAAAAATAAAACTCATAATAATAACTAACTATGGAATATGGTGATGGAAAAAGAATTATATCGTTGTTTGGAGATTTTAAGTCATACGTACGCACGAACAATACTTTTATTTCTCATTTGATGAAAAGAGTATGAATTAAGGTTATTTAATAATCATAATAACATTCTAGTAAATTTATTATAATTATATTATTATTTTATGAATTATATAATATATTTATAGGCAGTAAAAAAATAAAAAAGAATGTGATCGATTATAGTGATTATCTCTTCTTTGGAACAACTCCTTTTGTTCTTCTCTTAATGATTCTAGGGATGGCCATTTGGCTAGAAAAAAACATATATAATGTGGATAAGAAATTAGAAAAGGTATTTTTCATTATATTTTCATGATATATGGCTCAATGTTTTTTATAGAATATGAAGGAGGGTATATTTTTATAAGGGAGGGAGAGGATACACTTGATATTTATTAAAGATCGAAATATAATAAACTAATTATTAATAAAAATACTAAAAATGGGAATTAATTAGAATAAAATGTGTCTAGATTCAAAATAACATTGTAAAAAAAATTTAGATATTTTGGTTTCATTTTAAATATTATCGTTTTGATTAATTCCTTTATTATTTTGGACCTTAACCACTGTAAAAACTGTTATAACCTTAAAGGGTTGTGAGAACTATTATAAATGTAAAAGTGACTCATATAGAGATGATGAATGATTTTTTAAACCATATTCCATTAAAATGTTTGAGGATGATATTTTTATTAATTTTAAATAATTTAATAAAATATAATTCATCATAAAATATCTTTAATTAAAATTTTGGAACTATTTATTTAATTTGACTTTAAAGACAGCACAACAAAGATTTAATTATAATATATTAATTTTAAACATAAATAAAATGTTATATTTGTTAAAACCAATGTTTAACACTATAATTCAAACAAATAAAATTACATTTAAGATTTTAAAAATCATTTGTTTTATTTTTAAATTAATTTAATAAACACTGTATTAGCATTGCGTAAACATTTAAGGAAATAATTAAATAACTAAAAATTAGAAATAAATTAACACCATTAATATAATTTTATTATCCAAAAAATAAATATAAATATTCATTCATAACAATTTTTTGTCTCTATTTATACACATAATCTCTATTTAAAACTAAGAGGGTGACATTTTGTAACTTTCATTACTTTAAATATTATATAAGTCATTTTCAAGAAATAATTTCCATTAAAAAAATAAATATAAAGAATGAGGCTACATGATTTTAATTCCTTTAATAAAAAAATAAATAAGAATATATATAATGGAATTATTGCTTATTTTTATCCTAGACTAATCTGATTAACCCTTTACTATGGTGATAAATTTTAAAACGTTTAATATTCATATTGGAAAAAATTAAAGCGGTTTATTTACCAAATATGAACCTAAGGATTATTAATATGGAATATATTTTTTAGGATTCAAATAAAATAACTAGAAGAATTTAATTTAATATTAACCCTATAAAATGTGATGAAAAAAAAAATTTCAGAAAAAAAAATTTAAGTATAAAAAAATTTTATACTAACTTTATGTATAAAATTAATTAAAAATACTATAAATTGATTTTTTTATTAAAATTTAACTAATTAAATATAAAAAAAAACCAAAATAAATTTATAAATTGGAAATTATTTAAAATAAAATACATTTTTCAAAAAATATAATTTTTCACTGTTCATTGAAAAATCATGCTTTTTAAAAAAATCTCAAAACTTCACCATAAGAGAATTTTGATATTATGATTTCAGATATTCTATAATTTTTATAAAATTAAATTTATAAAAACTTCATAAATAAATTATAATACTTTCACACAAAAAATCAATAAATACCATTTTTGAAAAAAAAGATATTTTTTAAAGAATAAAACGACTTTCCTAAAAATTGACTTCTTATTTCTTAAGAATTAATCAACAAATTTTTTTTAGTAAACATATAAATATATTTGTGTGTGTGTGTGTCAAAATTTGGTTAATAATATTCATATTCTCTAATTCATATACTATGTTATAATGTTCATATTTAAATAATAAAATATTATTGTTCGTTTAAGCTCGATGTTGTGTGTCATACATATTATTGAACATAATATCCTTATTTTATAATATCAGGGTGTTAAATTCCCCCTAGATTCTGAAAATTGTTTCAAACCTATTTGAAATAGAACTGTGTAATAAAATTCTTTTCATCTATAGATACTTTTGTAGAAATTCCATTTTATAAAAAGGGTTAATAAAAATTCTTTTGAAAAGAAGGAAAGGGAAACATGAAGGTCATTTGGAATAATGAATATCTTGGTTTCTATATTGGAGAAAATTATAGGGATGTTAGAATATGGATTTGGAAGAAAAAAAATAACCACTAAATATTGATGTGAAGTGATAGATAACATTGATCATAAGAAACAAAATAATTATGAGAAAGTTAAATACCACAAAAACATAAATTGGTGAGGTGTGAAAAAGACAAAAAATTCATCAAAATTGAAGGTAAGAGAAAAAAAAATCATTTCAAGATCCTTTTACAATATTTTATGAATTACTTTACCATTTAGAATAACAATTTAATTAAATATGGTTACAAAGAAATTATGATTTTATCCTTCAATCAATTTTCCCCACTATCTAATATGTTGCTTTGAATGATGAGTATTTGACACGAATTTTTCATTCCTAAATCACTAAAATCATGATCCAGTGGAAAAAAAACTTATACAACAATATTCATCATATCATTATGAAATATTTAAAACCAAACATGGTTATCACAAGGTATGATAATTCCCAAAATTATTATACCATCATATAAATAAATAAAATATTAATCTCTAAAGAAATAATAATAACACCCAATGCTCAACTCAATAAATAATCTTACATCCCAAATTACCTCAAAAACCTCAATGTTAAATAATATTTTTACCCAAAATTCTATATCATACCCTTAATATTATATCTTCGACAATTTAATTGAATTCTTACAAAATAGATTTTCATGTCAAATAATTTTTTTAACATAAGTGTTACATATACATAAACCAAATGAAAAACCTCTCAAAATATCATTAATAACCATGATAAATAACTATATAATTACTTAATGTAGTAAAATTTACTAAAAAATGTCATTAATATAATTTTGATAATAAAATTAAATTTAATTCTTAACTTGTCTGTAAATTTTTTCAAAAATATCACCTTCTCAGTGAATCAGTTTTTAAACATCAATATTATCTGTATCCAACTATAAAATAGATTATAATTAACTTAACATTAAATAATATTCCAGACCAAAGATTTATTTAAATATCAAGAGTTTATTATTAAAGAAACAAAGTAAATGATTCAAAAAACCTCAAAATACCATCACATAAAATCTCAAAAGGGTGTATAAGACTTTGAACTTATGAAAATCCTTAAATTAATAAACCAATGATGGTATCTAAAGATCAGAAGATAACCTCACACAATAACATAAATGTCCTCAAAAATTAATACAATCTTTATTCCTCAAATAAACTCACAGGGCATTGGATATATTTAATAAATCCAAATTGACAATAAAATTCATCAAATGTAACCAAAATCAATTTTTCATAAACTCATTACCTAATTTCTTGGTCACCAATAATATTCCATTAATATAAATCATCACTTTATCCCATATATACAATACCACCTTACCACTAAATAAAATTTCGTGGTTATCATAACCATTCAACATATTTTTTTGAATCCTTATAGAAAAATATTTTAGAATAATTCTTATATGTTTTGTGATTAATATATCATTTATACGATTCTTGAATCCCAATTCAAAAACACAAAAATTCTTTCAACTAAAAGAGTTGCATAACATAGTTCCTTTCTTATTTTTGGACTTAACCCTTGGTTTAGGGAATTCGTTTGGATAATTTCTATATTCCCTATACATCATACAATGAACTATAAATGTTATCTTTGGATGGAAATCATTTTCCACCACTGAGCTCTATATGTTTTCTCATAAATTAATTTACTTATTCCCTTCATTTCCACATGTAAAACACCTTATCATTTTTTTGGGACATTCCCTTGATTCCTTCTTCCCACATTCTCAACATGTAAGAAGCTTAATGTTCTTTCATATATAGTCATCATGAAACACATTATTTATCATATTAAGTGTATTATTAAACTCACCCAAGTCGAGGTTTTTAATCATATAATAGGATATCTGATTTGGAATAATAATAAGTCTTCACATTACGACTCCCATTTCATTTTCATTCTCATTAGTAAAATAAATTCATTGTTCATCAACATTAACATGAATCTTATGGGTTCAATCCATTGACTAAAACAAAATATTATTGTGTGGGAAAAAATAGTAATAGTGATGAATCATCAAGACTCATTTATAGGATATCTAAATCATGACACCTAATTTTCAATCTAAGATACCTTATATTTAACCAAGGTTATTAATGATTATTATCTATTCAAATACATTATGATGTCTCGTAAAAAATGTGAATTAACCAAATCATATACACTAATAGTGTTAATCTAGGCATGCATAAGGGGAAAAATCACTAAGAAATGTAATTACGGATGACATATAATTGGGAAAATTTATTTTGGGTTATTAACTCAAGATGCATACATTTAGAAACAACTTCCACCTTGCAGTATTGAGAGAAGGATATGTTAGTATTTATTCCCTTGAAAAAAGTTGAGCATGAGATAGATGAGATGAATATAATTGATAACGTGGTAAGAATGCATAATTTATTACCATCTAGGTAAATAAAATATATTATTTGATTATTTGATTTGGGAAGATAATTATACATTAACTATATTGAGTCTAAAACATGACACTTTGGCTAATTCTTTGATGAATGTTGGATTAGAAATTGAAAATTTAATAACTACCTATGTTTTGTTTCAAATTTTAGTCAAATCATATTTTTTTTATAGGATTACTAAATATCATAAAGAAGATAATTTTTTATAGGAAAAATAATAATTTATTAATAAAGTTATGTTTTTGGAATTTAATATTGACAAAGATGGTATTTTGGGATTCAGAAAAAGGTTATGTGTTCATGTGACACTAATTTATAGAAATAACTATTGAGTAAGGCTCCTAGATATATATATTTTTTATTTAGATTGATAGTAACAAAATTATATATAACCTCATGTGAATTTATAGTGGGAAGGAAAAAATAAATATATTACTAATTTTACTATGAATTGTTTAGTTTCTAAATCGTTTAAACTTGAAAAAAATTACCAAAGGGTATTCTTCATCATTTTATAGTTTAATGATAGAAATGGGAGAATATATTAATGGATTTAATAGATTTATTACTAAATAAATCTTTTTTAAATAATGAAATATTTATTATTACTGATCAATAAACTAAAACTCTAAATTTCCTGCCCATTTGAGATTATATATCATAAGAAAAAAATTATCAAAATTATATTAATGAGATAATTATACTACATGTATTACCTCTATCTATTTTATCTAATCATTATCCTAGGATTAACTATAATTTTTTAAAATACTTTAAAATCCATTAGGTACTAAATTAAATTGTATTGTCATCCATAATATGATAGACATAAAAAGTAAAATATCCAAACATTGGAGGATTTTATTCGATCTTATTAAATGGATTATCAATGAATTTTATATCAACATCTATCTTTGGTTTTCTTCTCTTATGATAAGAGTTTTAATTATTCTATATAGAAGAATCATTTTTAAGCATTATAAGGAAAGTAGTTTCAGACTATAACTTATTGGAATGAAGATAATGAAATAATGTTTTTAGTGCCAGAATTGGCAAAAAAAATGGTTGATAAGGTTAATATGATTCATCATTACATGAGGATAGGGAAAAGAGGTGGAAATTTTATGTATATATCAAAATAAAATACCTTTATTTTGAGTTTGGTGATCATGTTTTTCTTATAGTATCTCCATGGAAAAGTGTTATTCATATTGGTAAAAAGGGGAATTTAAGTCTACAACTCATTGGAAAATTTTAAATCTTGGATAATGTTGGATCATTTTCCTATCGAGTGGCTATACAATTAAGTTCTTTGCAGGTACATGACTTATTTCTTATTTGGTTGTTAAGAAAACATTTGTTTAATGCATCTCATGTTTTAATCCATGAACTAATTCAATTGGAGAGATCATTTATTATAAGGGAAAAACAGTACATATTATTGACCAAATGGAGAAAAAAATTTGGAATAAATTATTTTATTAAGACACATTTTTTTGGAAAACCATATGAATGAATAATAAACAAGGTAATTATAAAATGTGATAAAGGAAAAGTATCCCTACTTGTTTATAAAATGAATAAAATTATAAGGGTCAAATATCCAAATGGGGGGAAGAATTTAAAAACCTAGATAATGGTAATATAATTAAATTTATGGTCTTATTAATATTAATTAATTATATTTTATATAGTTATATTCATTATAATAATATTAGGTAATATTTCAATCAAAAGGTAAAATATTTATCTCTAACCAAATTTTGATTACATGAATTATATGCTATCATTTAGAAGTTTCATTTTAAAATTATATAATATTAATTTCAATTAATGAACTTCATTTTCAAATTGAACTTGTCAAAAATATATTTGGATTATGTTTTGATAATTTTCTCAAAAGATATATTTTTCAATGAAGATTGAAAAATATTGATTTTTATTGAAAACTATCTTTTCATTTTAATAATTTACATATTTTTCTTTTTTAAAACGATTTTAAAGAAAAATTAGTTCAATTATATAATTAATAATTAAATTATAATATTTTTAAAGACTTTTATATGTGAAATTTTAATGATAATATTTTTACACTTAAAAAATATATTTTTCTAAAAACTTTTTTTGTGTTGTGTTATTGAGGTTTAATTTTAAAATAAGTTCTACCAATTATGTGAATTTAAGTTTGTAAAATGGATTCCATATTTTAAATCATAATAATTTAAATTATTTAATAATACTGCCTTAGTTTTCAATCATAATGAATAGTAAAACAATAAAAATTTGTTTCTGTGGATAAGGTTAAAACTAGTCTACCAGAGGTTAAACTTAAGTGATAAGGTTTAAAATAAACTATAAACTTGTATAAATTCTGTTAAATGGACATATTTATACCCTAAAAATTTTAATATTTATAAATTTTCTATTTCTTACCTTGTTTTCTTGATTAATAAATTAAAATATTTTATTGTTTTTTAAAATTCCGAATGTGACCTCTCCCCCACATATAAAAGGACACCCCTCTCCTCAAATATACACACTTCAGGAGACTTTTGGTTCATCCAATACCTAAATAAATACCTTCCTTACACCATTCCCCATTTCTTAGAGTTCATTTCATAATCATTTAACCAACAAAATAAGTCTTCAGGTATAATCCTAAAGATGTTCTCCAAATAAGCTGTATAGTTCTTAACCAAGAATTTTTATTTTATTTCTTATTATTCCTCCATAAAATATTCTTCAAACATTCTAAAATAACAATGAAATTATATTAAATATACTTATATTGTTTTATATTAATGTAATAACCTATATCCTTATTCCTCTTCTATCAAATAGAAAACAAATCATTCATGTGTACGGAATACTACCGCCTCATGAACTGATGTAATTCATTTTCAATCAACAACTTTCACAGATGGTTATAATGAAGGATTTAATATATATATAAATATATATATATGATATTCATGAAATATTTACCATTTTTTAAAGATAATATATATTGTTCTTTATAACATTTATATTTGATGAAAAATGTTAATGTTGTTTGCACATAAATGTGGACTACCACCTTTGAGAAGTGTTGTGGTTCATTTTTTCTAACAACATAACATTGATACACATGTAAATTTAGTTAAATAAAAAATAATTTATTTATCATATAATAATACTTTTTTAAACATAACATTAAATTTATCCTCTTTCCCACATGCTTTTTGAAAAATTAAAATGTTATCCATGCATAAATTTGGCCTACAGTCTCCATGATTATAATGTAATTCATTTTTCATAGCCATCATTCATGATTAGTTTTAAAAGATTAATTATTATAAAAAATTATAATTATTTACATATTATTATTCAGTAGATGATGTAATAATGGCCTTTTTTACCATAGTCAAGTTACCAAAATTATTTTGGTCATATGAGTCAAATATTATCCAAACATCCTATATAAACATAATTGATTATGAAATTGTATATAAAAAGGTAATAAATAAAAAATAATAATAAACATGAAAATGGGTCATAAAATAGTAAATAATTAACATGATTTTATTATTTTGGAAGATAAATAATATATATGATTATTTAGACTCATGGTAGGAGACACTTTGTGTTAAACCCCTTATTTTAAAATAATTACATATTTATTTTCTAAACCCAATTATTCTAAGTCTATATACATAAAATAATTTTTTATATTTATATATATATAACTAAATGTATTATAAATGAAATTTTACATAACTTTTATCTTTCATTCAAATTTTTTCAAAAGGAATATTTTTATATATTTTATATGAAATGTTTTGATTGAGAGGAAAACAAAAATATCATATTTTAACATATAAGGCATCAAAAATTATTCTTACCACCATAAATATTATTTGATGATTTCATTCCTTTATAATAATTCATGTTCTCTTCGTAAAAAACATTATTCCCTTTATGTTGGGTATTTCCAAAAATAGTTTTAAATGGAAATGATATTTCAATATCCAAAATGTTTTCTGAATGGTGTAAAGAATATTTTTATAAGTATGATAGAGTCAATGCATGATTTAATGTAATAAAATAACATTATGGTTATTGTTAATTGTTTATGATGATGCTTGCGCCTAATAAATCATGAGGATATGTGAGCCTGATATAGTTCATGATGATGAGTGAGCTCAATATGGCTATCCAATAAATTGGGTAAAGGGATGGAGTAGAGTGATTAGGTTTCAACTAGTAGGTTTTTCGTCTTTAACTTGTATGTTATTACATTGTAAAGAGTGATAGTAAGAGTTATATTAAAAATATGACCCATGTTACCTTCATTACTTATCTATTATTGAAATATATTTTCATGGAAATCATATGATTTCAAAATGTATGATAATGATATTAATTTTAAATGTTGTTTGGCTTCTTACACTACCTTAAAAGGAAGCTTCTATGTTATGACTCTATGTGATAAAAATAAGTCTTGGTTTGTGACTCCTATGTTAAAAATGAAAGTTATAAAGTGGCATGACTCCCATAAAAAGTCAAATATTCCTTATTTAGTGGGTTTTAATGAACCAAACCATGTTACCCTTAGAAAATAGTACCCCAGATGATCCACCAGAAATATTAAAGGTGTTCTTCATCCCCACGAGTTGGCGACTAGGACATGGTCATCAAACAACAACCATATATAATAATTTCACCCATCCTAAAAATAATACAATGAATATATATACATATATAAAATAATAATATAAGAAGAAATAGAAGGAATATATTACATAAATAAAATAAAATAGTGGTAATGACACAACTCAAAAACTAGGATAAAGAAAAAAAGTAACATAGATAACAAAAACAAAGGATAACCAAAATAGAAGACAACTACTCTTGTGATATGTGGGAAAATCTACACTACTTCACCAATATCTACCCCAAACTAGCTGATATAAACATCATCACCTCACAATTACTCTTTACCTTTACCTATATCAACATACATAATATGGTCTACACACCATTGAATAAGTATGTCAAGTGTGAGAAAAACATACACAAAAGGATCCCACATAGGTTTTATATATTTGGTATCAATAAAAATATTTATATAATTATCATTTTAAAGAAAAAAATGGAATGAAAATTAGTAATGAAATTTTGTATTAAATCATTGTAAACTTTTCCATTTTTTCAAAATTGTAAAATATACAACAAATTAGTTTCAAAGAACATTTCTATTAGAAACCCCCCTTAAACCTTACATAATCTTGATTTATGTCAAGAATTCACATTGAGGATATTTTCAGGTTTATAGTTTTATATAATTAGGCCATAACTATTATAAAAAAGTAAAAAATTAAAATGTAGTCACTTTTACTCACTATCAATTGTTTTACAAAAAAACTATTTAAAATAAAATATTACTTCTTTTCTTGATTAAAATATCATAAAATTCATCTTGATTTCTTCTTTCCTCTTACCCATATATATACAATGTGGAAAAAATTTCAAAAACATGGTATGAGCACAAAAATCATAGTAAGGGAGATAAAATAAGAAAAATAAAACATTATCCCATGAATATTTTAAATACCTTGAAAACATTTTCATAAAATCATAAATTTCACCCTTAGATTATAAACTCTTAAACATACCTCATGAAATCATAAAATTCCTGAAAAACTCATAGAAATCACAAATCATAAAGGTATATTGTGGAATCCACAATATACTTACATTTTAACTTTCAAAGCTACATGGGGAGTAACCTTCAAGGTTACATTTGGAATACTCATCATAGTATATTCTCTAAATCACTTTGGATAAACTTTATTGTTTACCTCTGGCACGTTACCCAATACATTGGAGAGCTATCACAGGCTCACCAACCCTAGGTTTAACACAGAACCATCCGTATTTAGTTTTTCATGTAACCACCTGTCAAATGTCCAAGTACGATTACATAATCATGACACATAAAATTTTGAAATTATCGACATTTCACTCATCAAACATAGAAAATCAAATAAAGATATTAAAATATTCACTCCATTTTTAAAACATTTTAAAATATTTAATAAAGATATTATTGAATCAAAGTGTCTCATACAACATTGAAAATTTTAAAAGAAATTTGAGAGTAATAATTTTAAAGTATATATGTCCATATAAATAAATCATTAAAACAATTTTTATAACATGTACATTAATGATAAATATTTATATAAATAATTATTTAAAACATTCAAAATGATGTTTCAGTTAAAGAGTCCCTTACCACATGATAAAATACATGAATAAAAATAATTAAGGAATATAATTAAACAAAACTTATAATATCATGAGAATAATTAGATTCATGATATAATGTTTCAAAGTGTATTATATACACCATAAAAGGTAATTGGTTCATAACAAAAAATAAGTCTCAATGGATTGTAAATTGAGACAAAATACCTTATAAAGATCGTATCTTTAGATTAATGATAAATCAATGACATAATTATGTGTGAAAAATATAAATACACCCAGTAAAAGTATATATTTAGTGTAAAAAAATAATCGGTCATTCACACGTATTTTTGGAAAAACAAAACCAATAACAGGGATATTTAACTCAATGAATGGAGATTGAGTTAAGATAACCCTTACAAAGTTCGTATAATTGACATAATAATTTATCAATGGGGATATTATATGTATCAAATGTATATCCAAATAAATGGAAGTGGAAATTATAACATAAATAAATAAACAGTGATTCTACACATAAACTTGGCAAAGTATAATCAATGAATTATGCATAAAACCCAATGAGTTGAAATTGAGTTTAGAAATTCCATTGTGAAGATCATTTTTTTAATAAAATAGATTGATTGAGTGTATTCACTATAAATACACATAAATTGAGTATAATTAAATATATTATATCAAAATTTATTTCTCACATAATCATAGCATGACATAATCAAGAAGTATAATATTAACCCTAAGAATATAAATGGGGTTAAGACGTTTTCTTACATTGAGTCTGGCATGCCTTGTTCTTTCTTTATGTTCCTGAATAAAAAACATAGGATAATTTCTAATTTCATAAGAAAATTTTTCAATTTTATTATTCATTCTATATTATTTATTATCATTTTATAAATGTTACATAATTATTTTAGTTCATATCGTTTGTTTTGTCGATATTCGGTACATGAGTCAATAATAAACTCTTTTTTATGTAAATTGTCCATGTGATTAGAGTCCATAATATCCAGAATATTATTCATGATTTAAATATAAAATATATAGAGTATATATGTATTTATAATTTTTATAATACATGTATATAATAAATTAAATACACTATTCATGGAGATGATAGGCCTTACGTACACATGAACGCTACTTTCATTTCTTTTTCATATTAAAAGAATAATAAAAAATGTTATAAATGTATATTATAATAACAGTATTATATTTATGTCATGTATGTATCATTTTTTTAATAAATCCTTCCTTTATACGTTCCATTTATAGCATGAACAAGTCATATCACATTAAGGGGTAGTAGTCCACATATCCTCAAATGAAATTATCATATTTACAAATCATGGAAAGTATAAAGGCCTATTGTAAATAAATATTACATAAGTATATAGAAAATATAAATATAAGATATATCATATATAAATATAGCTCTATCATAATATCCTCCATGATAGGTGGTAGGATAAATTTAACAATCATCGTTTCGTGAGGCAGTAGTTCGCCATATGAAGAAACAATATGTTTTTATCCATTAGATGGTAGTGTGTGTAAGTGTAGTTCAAATAATTCTTATCAAACATACTAGAATATTTATGGTACTATTTTTTTATGTAATAAAATACTAAGAAGAGTATAAGTAGTGGATAATCAAAATCTGGAAAGAAACTTGAGAGAAGACATTACCTCAAAATCGGGTGACTTTTTTTGATTTGAGCCAAAAGGATTTTTTGAATTGCCTTATACCAAAGTTAAGGATTCTATAAGGAAGAGAGAGATTCTAGAAAGAGTATTGGACAAATATTTTCCAAAATAAAAGTCTTTGGAAGTGTGATATAAAGATAATAATAAGTTCCCTTTTATAGAATATGTGAGGGGCACTTTAGGAAAGTCTTCAAATGTTAATTTATTATAAATTCAATTTTGATTTAAAATGGTTCAAAACTAATTTAATTAAAAAATAAGATTATTTTGGTTTGAATACCCATCATCCAATAATTTTTAGACAAGTTTATAATTTTTTTATGTCCTTATCTTTTTGTTTTAACCCTTATTTTTATCTTTTGAATCTTATAGTGATATCATGTTATTTACACATTATGGGTTAATGTACCATATCATGTCAAAAAACCACTAAAAATGAAATTTATGACATATTTTTAATTTTCTTAACCATTTGAATGAATCTTATATTTTTAGAAATTAAATATCGTTTAATAAACTATCTTATTTTTTAAGTTATGAATTATGCCAATTTTGGTCACTATTCATACCTGAATTTTTTACAAATTTATAACAACCTGATTAATTCAAAAAAAACATTGAATCAATACAAAAATTTAATATTCACCTAAAAAATTCATGTATAACATAAATTATTTCAAATAATATTTTTGAAAATATTTATAATAACATTTATTTGAATACTTTATTAATGAAGCAATCACTACATCATCATTGTGTCATAGTTAAATTTATTTATTTATTGTCTAAAAATAGTAAATAAAATATCATGATGTATGAAATATTTTTATATTTATAATTATAATTTAAAGTATAATATATCACTTATATAACCCATTTAAAAAAAATTAGTAAGAAACTACATGTTTATGTTATTTTTCACTTTACTTCAAATTAATTATTATAACATGTCATTATCACACCCATGTGGATCCATGGGGTACTAAAATTGACCCAAGGATTCCCATCGTCGAAAATATCTCATCCAACAGGATAAGGACACATTTTAGGGTAGTTCTATATTATTATAATATTATTTTTTACCCTTATTTACCAGATTTATCCATTAACCATGGTAAATAAAAATAAAGACTAAAGTTACTATTCATAACGTCCAAAAATAAATGGTATATATTTATACAATTTGGACCTCCTGATTAAAAATATGGAATCCATTTTTTCAAATTTAAAACACATAATTACAATAAATTAATATAAACTTTATTCATATTGTCAAATCCAAAAATAAAGTTTTAAAGAAGTAAAAATTATCAAAAGATTAACATGTGATTATGTCCAATTTGAAATTGAAATTACTTACAATGACCAAAATTAGATTAAATTATAAAAAAATTAATCTAGTTACACTTTAAAACCAATATAAATGCAAATCTAACTATATAAATAAATTAGATAAAAAGCCAATTTTGATAAAGTTTGAAATGTAGATAAGCTGCATAGGCAAGAAGGATTTTATTGACTCAAGTATATCTACTAGTGAAAAGGTATCCCCATAGTCAATTCCTTCTTCCTGACTCTAACCTTGAACAATAAGTCTATATTTTTTCTTAATATATTACCCGACTCATCAAATTTATTCCTAAATACCCATTTAGTGCCAATGATCAAGGTGTCATTGGGCCTATCTACAAATTCCCACACTATTTCTTTAAAACTAATTCAACTCTTATTTTATTGCTATCACCCAAAATTCATAATTAATTACTTCATTGATGTTATTAGGTTCAAGGTTAGACAAGAAATCTTGATGTTTAACCTGATTTCTAACAAAATCTCTAGTTTGGGTTTCCCTACCTACATGTCCTACAATAGAGTCTAAATTCTAATTCTTGAGTGTTCTAAAATATCTAATAAAGGTAGTAATGGTTACTTTTTTATTTTCTGGTGGAAGTTTTGTAAATTCTTAAGAACTAGATGATTCTTCTACTTGTTTCACAACAGAATCCAAAGGTTTAGAATTTAAGTTTAGAGAAGATAATTCTTTCTCGTGATTTTATAAAGAAGTCTTAGTCTCATGTGGTTCATTTTCATAAAATTTGGAATAAACTAATTCTTCCATAGTATTGGTCTTCTTATTGAAAAATTTGTAGTAATTACTAGAAATAGAGTAACTAAGAAAAATTCCTTCATCAATCTTGGAGGAAAAGTTGTCAAGATTATCCTTAGTGTTAAGAATAAATACTTTGAAAGAAAAAACACTAATGTGATTAACCTTATGTTTCCTTTTCTTCCACAACTCATAATGGGTATTCTTAAGATTTTTTATAATAAAAACTCTATTTATGATATAACAGGATTTATTGATAGATTCTTCCCAAAAATATATAGGTTGGTCGTACTCATTTAGCATAGTCTGGGCTATCTTTTGTAAGGTTCGATTTCTCCTTTTAACAACCTTATTATATTGAGGAGTCCTAGGAGTAGATAATTTATGAGTGTAGTAATTTGGTGAGAAAAATGATTCAAAATATTAATTTTTGAACTCATGACCATGGTCACTTCTTAAGTTTTTAATCCTAATTCCACTAAGATTTTATACATACTTAGCATACTTGGTAAAGTAAGACCAGGATTCACTTTTGTGAGCTAGAAAATAAACCAATGTATACCTAGAATAGTCATTTATAAGAGCATAAACATAGTGATTCCCATTAAAACTAGAAACTCTATAAGTTCCCAAAAAATCCATGTGAACCAACTTGAGAGGTTGATAAGTTGAATCTTCTTTCTTTAGTTTTAAATCAACATTGAGTTGTTTTCCTTTTTGACAAGGGTTTCACACTTTATCAGTTGGGAGGTCAAGTTCTGGTAGATCCCTAACTAACCCTTTTCTATTTATCTTTCTAAGTGAGTGATTGTTGTAGTGACCTATTCTCATATACCAAATCCAAGATTCCTTATGAAAAACACTCAAGGATGAAACATTCTAACAAACAAAAGAATTTAAATCTAGAACATAAACATTGTCATTTACTAAGGTAATAAATATTAAATAATTTTTAGAATTAAAAACATTAAAATAATCATTCTCAAACATAACATGGAAATCATAATCACATAACTAATAAATACTAAGTATATTAAATTTTAAACCATCAAAATATAAAACTATAGAAATTAAAACTGAATTTTTGTTATGAATCTATCTTAGGATGATGATATTTCCTTTTTCATTATGACTAAATGTGATATGGCCACAATAAACCTTGATATAACTCATAAATAAGGAATAATATCATATATTATTTCTTGAATAACCACTATACAAGTACCATGTAATTTTACTAGAAATCTATAATAATTTTTTCTACAAAATCACTTTTAACCAAGAAATGATTTTGGTACCCAAATTTATTTGGTTCCAGAAATTTTAGTAATAAAATATTTTGGAACCCATATTTTCCTCATGGGTTTCCTATAATAAAATTTAAGACTCTTATAAGTAAACACTTTGTTGGGTCCTTTAAAAAAGTGTTTGGTAATAGAGTTTTCATGTTTGGATTTAGAAATACAATTATTTTTAGTGATTCTCCTCCATACAAGTTCGTACCCTATTCCAGTAACATATTTGTGGGAAAAATTCTCCCCCAATATCTATGTTAATATCTCTATACCATTAGCAAACTTTTCAAGGTCTTTATTTAATTTCTAATTTTAACGTTTAAGTTCATTGTTTTCTTTGAGCAGATGAATATTCTTCTCTTTTTCTATAGACATATTAGACTAACAGTTAATAGTTAGAACATATAGTCTTTTCAAAACTTTGTATTTATATTTTAACAAATTAAAGTTATATTCCAACATATTTTAGTAGTCAAATAATAATTCATTTTTAATATTTTCATCATCACAAGTTTTATTATTATATTTATTAGTTTAATCAAACTCATGCACAGGAAGAATATCAGAAATAGTGGATAAAGTAGATACCTCATTGATGTTAGTCATAAATAACATATTTGATTTATCCTTCTTTTATTTAGGTGAAGAATCTGAGTCACTTGAACTAACTTTAGATGAACTCCAGGTTGATTTCATGTCCTTTTAATATCTTCTATCATTTTCCTTGTATTTCTTTTTTTTATTTGAGCTTAGGATAGTCAGATTTTATGTGGCCTTTACTTTCTCATTCATAATAGAAAACTTCCTTTGAATTATCATCCTTTTTCTTCCAATTACCTCTATTGTCATATTTTCCTTTATAGTTTGGTTTTCTGAAGAAAAAAAATGAACTTGTAGAACTTCTTAAATCTTATGGCTAGGTGGGTCATTTCCTCATCACTATTAGAAGTATATTCACTATCACTTGAATCAAAATCTTTTACTTTTCCTTTTTCTTTTTCCTTCTGTTGTCTAGGGGTAGTAGTCTATAAAGATATCGACTTTCTCATTAGATCATCATCCTCCTCATGGTTTACTTTAAGTTCTACTTCATACATCATAATCTTACCTTTCAGTTACTCAATTAGAAATTTACTGATATCACAAGATTCTCAAATTGATAATGAAGTGCCTCGTCATATTTCATATAGATATCTCAATAATATCATTATCCGGTCTTGGTCCTTTATAATATTTCCTAGTGAGCTCATGGTATTAACAATATCATTAAACATGAGGTACATATTAATAAAATTACTCATTAGTCTTCATTTTAAAATTATCATATTTAATAGTGTAAGTATTAAGCCTCATTTCTTTAACATTAGTAGTTACTTCATGTGAGACATCTAGAGTATCCCAAATCTCAAAACATATTTTACATATATATATTCTATTAAACTCTCCATCACCTAAGGGATAGTATAAGTCAAGCACGTATTTTAAATTATTATTATAAGAATCCTTAGTTGTATCATCCCAAGTATTTGTATTATTAGTAGGAATTTTATACTCATCTACTATAGAAGACTAAATCTCAAAACCCATACATTCAATATTCATTTTCATTTTTATTTTCCATAGGAAAAAATTACTCCCATTGAATAAAGGAGTTCTATTGGTAGTAGTACCTTCCTGAAAGTTATCCAAACTGAAAGATTTGTAGATATATATATATATATATATTACTAAAAATTTATAACTAAAAGAAATATTAAGGTCTTTAACACTTAACTAAAATCACAGTTAACAAGTATTTTTAAAATATTTTAATCCTTTGATATCAAATGTTGGACAAAGTAAGTATCTCAAGAGGGGGTGAATTGAGTACCCAATAAAAAATTATGTCTAAAAAGGATTATTTTAAATCCCCCAAATATTGAAAAACAACACAACTTTTCCAAATAAATAGTATGATGTATATCTTAATCATTATAAATATTTCTTTTAAAATTGATTAGGTCTCAGATGAATGATATATATGATATTATTAAATCCTTTGATATCAATTTTCTTTATTAAAATACTATATGAACACAAATTAAGATAAACTATCAAAGTATAAACATTGTTTATAGTTAAAACATTTTGAAATTTTAAATTGAAAACAAAGTAACACAAAATTAAAAACACACAGTGGAAAAATTAATACAAGTGGTTCAATCTCAAGTTGATACTTAATCCTCTCCAATTGGTGATCACCCGCCACCAAATATTTTATATAAAATAAGCAGATGATCCAGAACCTAGATTGGGTTTTATAACAGATAACACTATCCAGGTCACACAGTATCTCGACCGCATTTATTCATGGGAGTAAATATAAACAAGCACACAGCGACCTCTACCACTCATATCCACGGGTAAAAAATAAGAGGAAAGTTTGAAAATATATCTTTTATCTTAAAATTTATCTCAGACGACAATATGATTACATAAAATAGAGTATAGAAAATATTTCTCAAATTTAATAAAATATAAATAAAAACAATAAATATAGTATTGGAGAGTTTAGAGATGTTCGGTTTTTTGAAAAGTTGATTTTGACTCTTGATTTGGTTCATCGATAAATCATGAGTTGAGTTTTTGCTTAAAATATTTAGAAAAATAGAGTGTCACAAACTCTTATTTAATGACTAGAATAAGGAACTGAATGAGATGATGTGGTTCATATTACTCATTGATATTTCATATAAATTAATCCCTATTGATTTTTAATAGGTTTATCTTGTTATATTTTTGTAGTTCGGGCTCCTCTACTATTCGTTGTATGTTTTATTTCTCTTATCCACTTATCAATGATGAAGTGTTATGTGCTTATTATTAACAATATCATGAAGGATAATATCTGGAGTTTCTTCTTTGTACTTATATTTTTTACATACTTTATATAGGATATTTAATACACAATCATTAAAATGGTAAATAAAATTAACTTTAATAAATATAGTTGTTAGATTGATATATTTCAAAACAAAATAAGTAAATTAATATAAACAGTGATGATGTATTAAGCTCTAGAAGTGTCTCATGTTTTAGCGGCATGATACTGGGAGTATGATATTGACGGTATGTTTCACTAGTGGTATCTCATACTTTTCCATTTTTTCATTCTGATAAATGGTGTCTAACTCAATGGTGTCTCATACTTTGTCAATTATTCATTATAGTGGTATGATAGTTCGATTGTGTGAGGTCTTGGTGGTATTTAAAACTTAGATGATTTTTCTACCAGTGGTGTGTCATGACCAACGGTGTCTCATACTTACAGATTTATGAAATGTTCTAACAAAATAGATTGCTTACATTTAAATATTAAATTCATTAGTAGTATTAAATACATGATTTTTGGATCATTAAAACCAAGAGGTCAATAATCTCATAATTTTGGGATCATTAAAACCATGATGTCAACAGTTTTAAGTCAAGTAGAGGCCCCTTGTAGCGTGATAAGTTATGATATCTCAAATAGGATATAATACTATGATGAGGTGATCCATAGGTATAAAATTATACTCTTACTATCTTTTTACTCTTTTATTTGTTTTTTATATGTGATCAGCCAAGTGGGTGATCATTTTTTGTATAGCAGCATGACAGTGAGTCTATGTGATTGCTTATTTCCACATTTACATTTGATATAGAATTTTATGTTAACTACTTCTATGTACTCTTATGATTATTATTTTTATATTGATGTTATGTTATTTATCTATTATCATGTGCTTTTATGTGGTGGTATAGTCTCCCCATGAAATTTCCCAAGACCCTCATTGCTATTTGGAAGCCTCAAACGTATAGGGATCCATTAATGAGGTCCTAGTAGCATGTATATTATAGAAATTAATGAGTGGTTTTGGGACGGTGACCTTACACCTTTACTTTTAAAGAATTATTTATACATTTTTTCTTCTTTTAGGACCCAAATGGGATCACTCCCTCTACCATGAGGACCATGGATTTATCATACTTGGGTTCATTTGTCTCTTCATGCTTTATATATTCCCCCTCAATTTGTTGGTAGTTGAGTAACTCATTGAGGTAAATATATTCCCTATTATCTTTTATAAATTTTTAACATTCCTCCAATAAAGAGGTAATTTGTTGATAATTGATGTGACAATGATAGAATCACTCATTTTCATATTTTTTGTGTTAGATATTGTAAGAAGTTTTGAATTTAATATAATTTATATATAATAGATATCTACCGTTTTACATGAAATAAACTTTATTACTAGTAATTTATTTCTCATCACATCCTTGGTAATATAATTTTGATAAAAATCATCCTTTTACATCAAGAGATATTATTAAGTGTCCAGGTGATCATCCATTAATTCATTGTGTATCTTTTTGGGACATGTGAGATTGGTGTTTCCCCATTTTTTTCTCGTGAGGTAAATTTAGAGTGTCTCATATCTAGATGTGGGGAATTTTTTATTTGAAATCACATACACCACTTTTATAGTTGGAAGAAGCATGTTTATCTTCTTTTTCCTCCTCCTGACATTTTTTCCATCAAATTTCTCTTCTTTTAATATGTTTTTTGGAATTTCCATATCTATGTTTACCAACTAGACAATTAATATTATTGGGGATATTAGTGAGTAAGGGAATATAATTTTCCTGGTTGGTGGTAGATGGATCCCACTGGGGAATTTTATGATATCCCTCTCTATAATGGTATATTCTCCCCAAACAAATTAGTTGTATAATTGGTTATTGATAAATCCACTTTAGGATATAATAGTGGTTCAATACACTGTACTTGTACTTTATAAAGAGTATCCCTTGAATAATCTTTGGAATCCCAAGATAAATTCTAGGTTTCTATTGGTGTAAACCAATAATGTGCCTTCGATACTTGTATAATATCTGCAAGGAATCTCAATCATTGAGAGGTATTAAATTGATTAGGAAGGGATTAAATTGAGTTGTCTGTCAATACAATGAATACGTTATTTTATAGTCATTTGAGTACCCCTTTGAATAAGTTATACTGCCCCTTAAAATTGGGTAGACACCTATTCTAGAAAGACATATCTTATCCAAATTAATCATGTCTATCGGATCATACCCGAAAGATCAAGTGGACCAAATATCACTCGTTAGAAAATGAATGTGTTCATTATATCATGTCTTATATGATCAATGATCTAGATCATAATAAATCAATCAATTGGTTAATCCCTCCTTGTAAACTTATTTTGACATAGTCCCGAATTGGTATAACCCACTGAACTATTAGGAAAAATAAAGGCAACTCTAATTACCTCACACTAATGCAAAGTGTGAAGTACAAATTGTACCATCAAAGTTCCACATTACACATTCATTCATGTGTACATAGATATTGTGGTCCACTATCCCCTATAAATCAACCACGCTCTATCCCAATTTTATTGAGGATCATTTTTCACTTATCCATTCATCAATGTTTGAGATCCAAAGTAATAAGATCTTTGGATCAGAACTATTCCTAAATTCACATAGGTAAACCAAAAACGATCCCATATTTCAGTACATATTTTATTCTATTGGTTCACTAAGAGTTTTAAAATAACCCTACTTTTCCCATGTAAACCAAACACCATTTTCTTGGGTTGTAATATACATTTGGTGTTTTCTTTAAACATATTAAAGAATTTCATAAATTGAAATTTTACATCTGAAGTTGTCACATGTAAATTTAAGGTCCTATCATTGGTAAATTTTTGATAATGACTTTAAAACCATCCCTTGGGATGTTTTGTACACCAACTCCCTTGAAATTCCCATTGTTAGTCGATCTTCCAAATTATAGAATGATCAAACAAAGTCTACAGTTATGATACCATGTTGTATAAAATTATTCGTATAGCTATGCTTGAGACCAATGTGTCATGATTTTCTGATATAAGTATTGGTGTATGTCTTAGCTAACAATGATAGATAATCATAATGTATAATAATTTGATACATTTTCATATACTATAATAGTAAATCAGATAAAATAGATCTAATCCAATCCTATTCTTTTCTATTAGTTCATAAAGAAACTAACATGGAATCAATTGATGAGTTTTCTATAAAAATATATTTCTTTGATACCCAATATATCGCTACACCTCAAAATTTAGAAATCCAACAACTCATTTAATATTTATACTCCATATTAGAAATTCATTTCACATCAGAAAAATATACCAATATGTAAGGGTTTCCACTATAACATATATAGTAATCCATAATTCCCTTTGGATTTTTTACTACACTTTTAACCACACACAATTTTTCATAAACTGGATTACATATATACCCACTCAATATTAAAATTGAATTTTTAATATCAGGTATTTTATTTTTCATAGAATATATGAGACACTTGATAACCCTTATATATTCCAATTCATCAAAATCCCAACCAAGATTTGGTATCATCCTACTCTTAGAAGCATAAGGGGTAGAAACTGATGAACAATCAATTTTTTCAGACATCTTTAAGACAATTACAATACATTGAGATTAATATAGATAGATAAAATTCTTATTCCTGATAATTTTGACTACCAAAATAACATATACTTCACCAAATTATTTTATATCAAAGTTTCTAAATAAAATAGACTCAAAATTATTTACTTGATTCAAATCCATTCCAAATATTAGCATGTCATCAATATATAGACAAATAACCACACCGTGGTTGTTATGAAACCAAATATAAACACATTTATCAGATTGGTATACTATAATGATATTAGATAAAATTAATTCACTTAATTTCTCATTCCATTGCTTTTATACTTGTTCTAAACCACATGTGGTCCATGCCAATTTGAAAACATTTATTTCTTCCCTAGGTACTATGAATCCTTCTAGTTTCTCTATATAAATTTCATCATTTAATGATTATTTTTTAACATAAAATTATTAATTTAAAATTTATATATGTAATATAAAGAAAGAATAATTATAATTGAAGTTTTCATATCCCTGAGAGCATAGGCATCGAAATAATCAATTCCTTTATTTTGAAAGAACCCCTTGGCTTCCAATATGGATTAATATTTTTCAATAATACCATCAACTATTAACTTCTTCTAAACACCCTCTTAAAACTTATTAGTTATGAACCTAGGGGAAGATCAACAAATATCCCATTATTTTTCTCTGTTATAGAGTACATTATATCATTTGTCACTTCCTTACAAAGAGATGTATCAGAAGATGACATAGCTTCTTCGATTTTTTTTATCAAACTCTATATTGATAAAAACTTATGTTTTTAAAACAATACAAACATCAGCCCTTTTCTGTAACATCCTGACTCAGATTCCATAAAATAGGTGCTCCGAGCTAATGGGTTATAAGGCCTCAAGTGCACCTCCCTATATGCCAGAGGCTTCGGACTAGTATTGAGGGCCTAGGTTGTGATAGTGGAGAGACTATGCCCTCATATCAAAGTCAGAACCAAAAATAAAATAGATAAGTCTCATACACAATATAAAGTAAAAATATTATGAAAGCAGTAAAAAACTGAAATAGAACATGTTGTAATAATAAATGAAATATTGTAAAAGCCTGAAAAACCATGTCATACAATACAAGACTTGTCACCTACTAGACTGACTA
Organism: Viscum album; assembly: GCA_963277665.1. NCBI lineage: Eukaryota > Viridiplantae > Streptophyta > Magnoliopsida > Santalales > Viscaceae > Viscum > Viscum album. The sequence goes on from OY728134.1 coordinate 69,747,085, forward strand.
TGCATATACAAGTACAAGAGAAACTGAAAGTAAAAGTTCATGGATCTACTACAAATCTGATCCAAACCACACACTAGATCTCTAAACACTATCAAATTGTACCAGCCTGATCAGTAGAACCACATGAGCAGCTCCACTCAAACAAGAAACACTGGGACTCATCCTTATCCACCATACAACTTGTGCTCAACCTGAAAAGTAGAAATTAGGTCTACACATACATCAAGGTACGTGTTCAGGGTTGAGAAATAATATTATTAGGCCACCCCGACAAGAAATCTATAACTATGCTGCCAAAGTGTATGCAAAAGAAACGTTCTTAGACTATCTGATGCACAACCAAAATAAAGTAAACCAATGTAAACCCACAGTCAAACCTAGGGTCTCTAATCCCTATAAACTATTCAAGTTCCATCATGGATGACCATATATATAGGCATATGAATGTATAGTCACATACCTATACATATATACAAATATATGACATTCATGTGTAATTGTAAAAAATAACATAAAATCCAATAGCAGGCAATAATTAGGTCTGTAATCCCGATCACATAGACATCCTGTGTAAGGGCACTAAGCTGGATGTTGTTCCAGTGAATCCATGTATCACCAAGTTGATCATTGGGTTCATACTCCCAATAGACATATTCCTGCTTTGGAAAACATTAGAAAAGTCGATGATCAAGCTATGTCACTGCAGGGGGATACTCATCCTACACTTGGTTTCACACGTTGTCACCTCCAATCACTAACAAAGATACCATATACTGACAGTCAATCCTATAAAGATCACAACCACCACTTTCGCACCTTAATACAATAAATGTTATACCATTAAGGGCCTGATCCAAGGAACCTGTCCCAGGCATCCTTGTGAAAAGTGTAGAATCCAAAGGGCCAGATCCAAGGAACTTGTCCAAGGAATCCACATAATAAGTATAGACCATGAAGGGATGGATCCAAGGAAGTTGTCCAAGGAATCCACATCGATCCCCATGGGCGTCCCAATAGAAACATGTTTTTAGGCACTGGTTGGGGTCCTAGGAGCATGTCAACAGCACATGTCCTACATCATCCCAAGCAAGATAGATCCATGGGGTAGTAAGGCCAGAGTCGTCCCATAGAATAATGACCCAAGGGAAATACTCAACCCAAGGAATCCACAACCACATTCTATATCCATAGAGAGCAGTACATGGAATCTATCAAACCATTCAAGCATCATACATGAGTATACCCACTCATGTAAAACATTTCATCATAATACATGGGTATACCCACCCACTCATCATAGGTCGAGGATAGTGTAATCATCCCCACCACATATCACAAGACAAAGAGTCCATACATGGAATTCCTATAATGTGAAATCCAATTATCACACAAGGAGTACAAGAAAACACATAAGGATCAATAATCAAGTCTCAGGTACCACCTCCATGTACTAGTAAAACATCATAAAACATGGCTCATAAGCAAGATCCCAGGGGAGCACATTATGGAATCCCAACAATCACGAAATATTCCTTGTGTTAGGCTCAATAGCCACTAACCAGAAACCACCTATAGTAAAGACTACTATATTATAAAAACACAATAATATATAAAAAATGAGTGAGGGTGGCCTAAAATGCCAACCCAACACTCCAGCCATAGCCCCACGGGTGTCTCTATTCGGAACGGGTTCTGGGTAACACCTGAACACCATCTCTACCCAAACCCAACATAACATTTTGGGGTTAGTAAAACAATAGTCACCCACTGGGTCCCTCAAGCCAAGCACTAAAAGTCATCCTAATTAGGATCCTTTAGGTAAACACATGAGAATTAATCCTACTCAGGAATCTTAGTTGTAATAGTAAACAATGAATCCAACTCGAGATCCTTTAAGGGTAATTAAATGAGGCACCCTAGAATGGGGATCCTCTAACAGAAATAAATGGAGGCATATTACAATGGGAATCCTCTAAACGATCAGTAAGACTGAGGAATTCTACAATGGGGATCACCGAAATAGTACACAGGTAAGGGATCCTACAAGGGACCAACTAGATCAGCTTATAAGCACTATCATCCCTCAAGGGATCCTTATAAGAACTGTTCTCATAGCCTCATAGGCCAGAAGGGAAACTCTCACAAGGGGAACATATTCAATAGTATAGTTCATGGGAGATAGATCATAGCTCATATTTGATCAAGATCTCAACTAGGTTGGTCTGAACACCCAACCTATCATTCATGATATGGTCTCACTCTCTGGAGACAACTGAAAATGATAATAGGAGTAAGAACCACTCCATTTAGATAGAAGCCCCAAAACACCCATTAGGAGACCTCATAATGATCCATAGGTTCCACCATTGTGATCTACATTGAAAATTACTCCGAATGGACTGATCTTTGGTCCAATTCTGACTCTGGGTCCAATGGAAAGAAAAACTCTCAAGAGGTTGAAAAGGGGAAGTACATCGCTTGTAACTCCAGTACACGACATGTACTCTTGATGGATTGGGCGTGTAAAAGCCCCAAGTATATAGCATGTAAAATAGAAAATGGTGTGTACCCTACATGGGGAACAGTCTTGTGTCCCCCATCCATTCTATCCAGATACTTGGCCAGGCTGTGTAGTTTGTACATGGTGTGCGACCCACACGGGATCTGTCGTGTACTCTACACAACTATTACCCAAACATGGGTAACCCTGGGCAGATGCTCGGATACATGGCTGACTATCAGTACACGGTATGTAAACCCGTGTACATAACCTTTACTCCTAAAACTTTATCTTACTTAAATTGAAAGAACACACAGCGTGTTCCCCTGAACCACGCACCGTGTTATCGGGTTTTCCTGAATGAAAAACCCTCTGAATCGCCCAAAACCCCCGTTTTCACCCCCAAAACAACAGATCTGGCCAGTATGGACCTCATACGAGCATAATAGTGACATAAAAACTTGAAACAAATAATTTAAATGGGTTTTCAACAAATCTAAAAATGGGCCTACCTTCGGGTGGAAACCACCAAAGCTTATGTTAATTTTGTGGTCCACGGTCATCGCACATCGATCCAGCATGTCGAAATCTTTGCAGTGACACCACCCACTCCTTCCCTCTCCCTCTTTTCTACCATACCCCTTTTCTCCCTCGGTAAAATGGTGTAGGAGTATCCGTAGGAGAGGAGTGCATGAGGAGGAGGAATAAGAGAAAAGAAATAAAAGAAAATAAAAGGAAAATAAAACAAAGAAAAAGGGGCTCGGGTTGGCCCCGGTTCCCAACTCGAGTTTATGCCCCACCTAGGAAAAAATCCACATTTCAGAATCAATAGAGGAGACATAATCTCAATCCAATGCTTCTTTCAAAAGTTACGACCAAAAAAATCTACACGAATAATTTAATATTTAATTTAATAAATATTAATTATTAATTATTCACCCAAAATTTTAACTCCTCATATTCCTACCAAAATCCTATCCTGGGTAAAAACCCTATTATGGGACTATCAGAGTGGTCAGAAAAATTATCTGAGATTATCTTCTAGGGTAAAAGACCATTTTAATCCTTTACATGCATCCGATAGTAAAAAATCAAATTTCTTCCCAAAATAGTAGTCTGGAAAAACATGGGTTCTTACAAACTCTCCACTATAAACCTTCTTGTCCCCGAGAAGCCTAGTGATAGGACCAGCCGTCATGATTGCAACCCAAGAATCTACACAACCAAGCTATTTAAACTGTCTAAAAACCATCCTCATAGCACCAACAACCATATCTTAAATGAAAGAAATTCAACTATGACCGATATGGTACTCCCTACCATAAGAATACCCTTATCGTCGTCTCACAAGTAACTTTTTTCCCAACATCCCACAAAAAAACTGAAGTTCAACTGAAAATGGGGGATACCACCCTCAAACGTCCAATGGTGCACTCTACACTATATGGATTACCTTACACGTCTCATAGATCACAACCTCAATAGGTTCCCTTCCTCAATAGGGATGAAAATTTAGAAAGAAAAGGATCTTGGAAAAGGGTTGACGCTCCCTCAGCATACTCAAGATGAATCAAGTTAGAGCATGATCATCTCTAACAGGAGTACACTGAGATTCCACCAAAGGCGTGTAGAGCTCCCTCCGAGCCACGCTCACATCCTATCAAAAAATGACCAGGATTTAGGCATGGGTCAACCATCTCATGGTACCCCCAACATTTCATGATGTCACCTATACCATATAGGGACATTCCAACATAACTTCCAGGGCCCAATCCCACAACATATCTGGAAACATCTGTCCTCAGCTCGCACCCGCCCACTCACTAATTTAGATTCAAATGATACCACGTGGAACCAATGCGTATCTTTATCACCCGACCAGTACACACAGTGTCCTTAAATTCACAAGTGTCTACCCATGCTCTAACTACATTAGAAATAGAAAAAACACTAGTCGACCATGATAGGCACCTGAACATTCCTACTCATTGAAGCTAGTCTTGGGAAACAAGAACCCAAGGTGGTTTGTCAAAAGATGAAGGCATCAGCATGCCTATAACACAAAAATCGATAACCTACTATACCTCAATCTCAAAACAAGCGTAAAACCAAGCTCAATGCCAAAAATGCACCAGAAAAACGTAGGCCAATTTATTACATAGGTTTCCATAAACAAAATAAATGTTGGCCTATAAGGGGTTGAGTCTAAACTAAGGGACTCTAGGTCTCCCACCTATCCCTACAGAAAAAGCCTCAAAACTGGTTTGTAAGGTCTAACCACATAGCCCAAAATATCAAAACCTCTCAAGAAGGTAAATATCACAACAACCAATGAGTTTGAAAGATGAATACATGGCCTACGAGGGATATGATCCTCACTGAGCATCCTTAAAAGGAACTACTCCCTAGAGGTCAGAAAACCAATCCAGAAGAGAAACTGAACTTATACTCATCGGGTATCCATATATAGAAATACCCTCTGGAGGTACAGTTCTCAAGAAAATTCCTATTATTCATTGGCATCGTACTCATAGATCCAATTGGATAACCACATACCTTCGAAACAAAACCTAAAAATGGTCACATAACAAGAATATTTCATGCCACATTGACCAACCAGGGTCACTGCACTTCTCATGCACAGTGACCGAGTCATCAGCCTCAAACAAAACACCTCAATATAGATCTACATAACCTTCCATAAGAGTTAAATATATATATAAGTAGGCCTAAAATCCTCATTCATGAGTATAATCACACATTATAAGGATTTTATGAAGTGAATCCTATGTGCCAAATATGATGCATGAGACGCCTCTTTACTTTGCTAGCCAAGAGTCAATAACTGTCTATGGCCTCTTTCCAAAGCCCAAGATCCAAATATCTACAAGAAATCATAACATCCACACAATATGTGTGTTTATCAAGGAAAAATCATATATAACGGTAACAATGTAGATCGGAACAACAATCCCAAACCCCTGGAAAACAGGAGTTCTTACCAAAATAAGTGTTTCCAACACACCATTCTGATATCCATCACAGGTTATGACACATTTTTAAACTCTTTTATACTATATCCCAAATAGTAAAAACCAAAAAAATAAAACACACCTCTGATACCACTTTGTAACATCTTGACCCGGATGCCACTAAACTGGTGCTTCGAGTCAATGGGTTACAATGCCTCAAGTGCGCCTCCCCATATGCCAGAGGCTTCTGAATAGCAGTGAGGGCCTAGGGTGTGATAGTGGGGAGACTATTCAATCATATCAGAGTAAGAAACAATAGAAAAATAGGTAAGTATAAAACATAGTGGAAAGTAAATAGAGTACAAAAGCAATAAAAAACTGAAATATAACATGATGTAACAATAAATGAAATGTAGTAAAATCACGAACATTTATCTCATACAATACAACATTGTTCTCCCACTAGGCCGACCATATGGGTACAATTACATGAGAAAAATGAAAGTAAAAGTATAGGGCTCTACTATAACTCTGAGTCAAACGATGTACCCGATCTCCAAACACTGTCGAACTGCACCAGCCCGATCAGTATAACCACATAAGTAGCTCCGCTCGAACAAGAAACACTGGGCTTCATTCTTATCCACCATACAACTCATGATTAAATTGAAAAGAAGACATAAGGTCTACACGTACACTGAGGTAAATGTGTAAGGGTGAGAAATAATCTCAGTAGGACACCCCAATAAGAAACCTATAACTATGATTCCAAAATGTATGAAAAAGTAACGTTCTTAGCCTAGCTGATGCACAACCAAAAAGAAGTAAACCAATGTGAACCCATAGTTGAACCCAGGGTCTGTAATCCCTGTCAACTGGGAAAGTGCCACTAAGGATGTCTATATCCAAAGGCATATGCATGTATAGTCACATACTTATACATACATACATAGATATGTGATTCATGTGTAAGTGTAATAAATAACATAAAATCCAATTTTAGTCAATCATTGGGTCTATAATCTTGATTTCCGGGACATCTTATGAAAGTTCATTGAGCTAGACATCATGCCACTTAAGCCATGTAACACCAAGTCGATCAAGGGTCATGTACTCTTAATCAACATATAACTACTTCATCCAATGCCAAAAAAGTATCTGAGAAAACTACATCACCAGAAGGGGATACTCATCCTATAACTGGGTTCACATGTACTCGCCTCCAATCACCAACAAGGATACCGTATACCGATGATCAATCCTATAAAGATCATAAACACCACGATCATGTCATAATACCACAAATTTCAGACCATGAAAGGCCGAATCCAAGGAACTCATCCAAGGAATCCTCATGAAAAGTGTAGACCAGAAAGGGCCGGATCCAAGGAACTCATCCCAGGCATCCACATAAGAAGTCTAGACCACAAAGGGCTAAATCCAAGTAACTCATCCAAATCATCCACATTGACTCCCATGGGTGTCCTAGTGGAAACTTGGTCTAGGCACTTGTTGGGGTCCTAATATCATGTCAAAAACACCTGTCCTATGCGATCCCAAGCAGTCTGAATCTACGGGGTAGAAAGCCCTGAGGCATCCCAAGGAATTAAGACCAAAGGGGAATACTCAGCCCAAGGTTTCCACTACCGTATTCAAGATCCATGGAGATAATTCCATGGAATCTATTAAACCATTAAAGCATCACACATGAGTATACCAACTCATGTAAAACATTTCATCATAATACATAGGTATACCCACCCGGTCATCATAGGCTGATGAGATCATAATCATCCCCACCACATATCACAATCCAAAGAGTCCATCCAAGGCATTCCTACAACAGTAAATCCAAGTATCACTCAAGGCGTACAAGAAAAAACATAAGGATCAATAGACAAGTCTCAAGTACCACATCTATGTACTAGTAAAACATCAGAAAACATTGATCATAAGTTTCATCCTAGGAGATCATGTCTAGGCATCCCAACAATCAATAAAGATGACTCGCGTCAGGATCAACAACCACCAACCAGGAAGCACATCTAGTAAACACTACTACATCAGAAAAAAAAAGTTATATATAAACCAATGATTAAGGGTGGACCGAAAACCCAACCCAACACTCCATCCATAGCCCCACGAGCATATCATTTAAGCATAGGTTATAGGTGTTACCCAAACACCATCTCTACCCAAACCCTATGTAACAGTTCAGGCTCAGTAAAACAACATACACACATTGGGTACCACAAGATAAGCTTTGAAAGGAATCCAAATCAGGATCCTTCAGGAAAACATGAGCAAAGGATTCCTATTCGGGATCCTTAACTGTAATGGTAAAGGAGTAATCCAACTCAGGATCCTCTAATAGTAAGAAACTGAGGAACCCTACAATGTGGATCCTCTAATAGTAAGAAATAGAGGAATCCTACAATGGTGATCCTCTAAATGACCGGAAAGACTAATGAATCCTATAATGGGGATCCTAGAAATGGTACACAGGTAAGGGATCCTACAAGGGACTCCATAGATTATCTCATAAGCACAGGAATCCCTCATGGGATCCCTACAAAAACTGGTCTCACATCCTCATAGGCCAGAAGGGCATGTCTCACAAGGGGAACATCCTCAAAAGAATAGTTCATGGGAGATATCTCATAGCTCATCTCAAATCAATATCTCAACATGTTAGTCTGAACACCCAACCTATCATTCATGCTTTGGTCTCACTCTTAAGAGATAACTAAAAATGATAACTAGAGGAAGAACCTATCCATTTATATAAAATCCCCAAAACACCCATTAGGAGTCCTCATAACGCTTCACGGGTTCTACCACCATGATATAAGTGGAAAACTGCTCAAAATGGACTACCCTCAATTCCAATTCTGACTCTAAGGCTAAAGGTAAAAAATCCTCAAGAGGTTAAAAAGGGGTTACACACATCGTTTAACTCTGGTACATGGTGTGTACTTCCAGCAAGCCACATGGGTGAGTACTCCCCCTATCTTGGGATTGTAAAATCCCTAGGTACATGATGTCTAAAACTGCACATGGGGTCTGGTCGTGTACTCTACATGGCCATGTACCCATATACAGGTAACCCTAGCTGAATAATCAGTTACACGACCGAGTATCAGTACATGGAATATAAACCCTTATACACAGCATGTACTCCTTAAACTTCATCTTCCCCAAATGGAAAGAACATGTGTCATGTTCCAATGAACTACACGTCGTGTTATCAGGTTTTCTCAAACAGAAAATCCTTCAGATCACCCAAAAACCCCATTTTCACCCCCAAAACCACCAATATGGACACTAGGTACCTCATAAATAAATAATAGGGATATAAAACTTAAAAATTGAATTTAAAGGGTTTCTGAGGAAAATCTAAAAACAGTCCTACCTTTGGGCGGAAATCGTCAAATCTTAGGTTGATTTTGCGGTCCACAATCATTGCACGTTGATCCAGCACGTCGAGGGCTTCCCAACAGCAGCACTCTCTCATTCCATCACCCTATTATATCCCTTACCCATTTTCTCCCTTGGTAAAATGGTGTAAAAGGATCCATAAGAGATGTATGCACAAGGATTAGGAAAGAAGAGAAAAAAATAAAAGAAAACGAACGGAAAAAAAAATAAAAATGGGTATGGGTTTTCCCAGGAACCCGACTCGATTTTATACCTCGTCTAGGAAAAAATCCATGTTCCAGACTCAATGGAGAAGAAAAAATACCAATACGGTACTTCTTTCAAAAGTTACTACTGAAAAAATCTATATGAATAATTTAATATTTAATTTAATAATTATTAATTATTAATTATTCCATCAAAATTCGAATGGCTCAGATTTATACCAAACTCCTATAATAGGGTAAATACCCTATTATACGACCACCAGAGTGGTCATAAAAATTATCTGAGATCATCTTCTATGGTTAAAAGATCATTTTACCCCTTTACACGCATTCAATAGTAAAAATTAAAATTTATTGTCAAAATTGAAGTCCAGAAAAACACAGGTTCTTAAACTTTATATAAGTATATTTATAAATTATATCAATATTTCTTGGGTATCTGAGGTTGTCTACTTTAAGAAACCTCTTCTATAGTATCTCCTTGAGATACTCTTTTATTTTATCTATATTCATTAACATATAATTTATTAGGTAATATGGTAATACATGATTCATCAAAGATAGCATATATTTATTTAATAACTATTTTAATAGAAACTAAATCATTTGATTCTATAAACATAAATCTATAAGTTTTTAAATTCCTTGTATAAATAAGAAATTTTCTTTCAATACCACTTTTACAAAACTTCTCACTATTAGGTTTAGGTGCTATTACAATTTTTTGGAAACCCTAAAACTTTCAATAATTGAGGTTCAAATTCTTATACTTCTTTAATTCATATATATTCATATATCTCCATATTTTGGGAACTCTATTTAGGATGTGAAAATTACTTAATAACACCTCGCCAAAAATCATATTAGAGAGTTGAAATAAAAATCATGGAATTGAACATTTATATTAATGTTATATTCTCCCTCTCAGTTGCACCATTTTTTTGATGTGTGTAGGGTGATGTCACCTCATGCAGGATCCCTAGAGATTAAAAAAATGAAGGGATACTATATTCTCCTCCCTTTTTTGATCTAAGGCATTTAATTGCAATCATAAATCAATTTTCAATCACATTTTTATAGATACTAAATGTAACTATAACTTCATCTTTAAAATGTAAAATAAATACATGAAAAATTAAATAATAATCATCAATAAATGTTACAAAGTACCTTATATTACTTATGGTGGGTGTGGCATGAAAATAACATGCATCACTGTGTATTAATTCTAACAAATTAATTTTATTTTCTATAATTGGAAATTTTTTCCAACTATTTTAGTTTCCATTAAATTCACACAGTTATTATCATTTCTACCCATTCTAGGGAGTAATTTCATTTTCAACATTCATGAATTTTCTTATGATTTATGTGACCTAAAAGATTATTCAATAAATCAAAATACTATAGTAGGTAAGAATAAATAACATTTATATTTAATTTGAATAATCCATTATACAAGTGATATTTTCTAAAGAAATTCTACCCTTAGGCAGAATAAATCTATATTCCTTGAATATAATCTTGAAACCAATCTTGTTTAAAAATACCCCTAAAACTACGGTCCTATGAACTTCAAGTAAATAAAAGAGATCATTTAAATCGAGGGTATTTTTATAGGTAAACTCAAGATCAACCACACCCTTACCTTGTATATTTACACCTACAGAGTCCCATATATAGAGTAAAATCCCATATTTGATTTATTCTAACCTATTTAAGAGAGATTTTTCATTATACACATATTGTGTAGCTCCAAAATCAATCCACCAATAAGATTCATCCCCAAGCATATTGGATTTGAATGGAAGGGTTATAAAGTGATCATTTGAAGCTTTGTTTCAATATTTCTTCTTATAGATATGATAGTCTTGTTTAAAGTGTCCCAAATTTCCACAAAAGTAGCATGCCCCTTTATTCTAATTGAATTGTACCTTTCTGTTGGAAAGACGGTTTGGAATTCTTGTCCCATTTTAGTAGAAATATGGATATATCACCTCCATCGTGATTACCATTGTTTTATTAACTTAGGTTAATTTTTATCCTTGTACTTTTTACGTTACTAGTTAATTTACAGGTACTTTAGAAACTCATTGATGTAAATATATTCCATATTATGTCTTAGATAGTTTTTAACCTTCTTCTAATAAGGAGGGTTTATCAATGATGTATTTGAAAATGATCACATCATCCATGATAATATTACTTATCTTTATATGATGCATAATACATTGATTTTTATACTATTTATTTATTAATAAGGATTTTATATTAAATGAACTTGATTACTAGGAATTTATTTCTTTCTGAATCCTTGATGATGTGCTTCTTCTAAAAATTATACCATGTATCCTTGGTCATTGGAAAATATTTGTAAGTGTCAAAGATATCATCAAATAATGTGTTGATTATATATCCTAAAGAAATGATTTCATCATTTTCACATTTTTAACTCATTTGGGAAATTTGGAGTGTCTCATCTTTAGATGTGTTGGATTTGGAGTTGAGAGGACATGCGTCACTTTGATAGTCATAAGAAGAAATTGAATTCCCTTTTTAATCCTCTTCAAATTGTTTTTATCTAATTAAACCACCTTTTCATGTTGTTGATTATTGTTATAATGATTTGGAATCAATATACTCTTAATATCATTAGGTATATTAGAGAGTAATGATATGAACTATTCTTGGATGGTAGTTGATAGAGCATGTCAAGGCATATTACAATGTCTCTCTCTTGAAGAGTAAATCCCCCCCCCCACACCAAATCAATGGTAAAATAGGTTGTATGTGAATAGTATTTAGGATATAATGGTGGTATAATACTATATACCTATACTTAATAAAGATAATACCTTGAATAATATTTGAAATCGGGAGAGTAATGACATATATTTATTGTTTCATACCAACAAAGATCATTCAATGCTTGTATAATACTTGAGAGGAATGTCAATATTTTAGAGGTTTTAGAGTGCTTAAGAATGTATTGAATTCAATTATTCTTCCATCCAATGGACACTCCATATTTTAATCATTATAGTACCCCTTCAAATAAGGTATCTTGCTCCTAGGAATTTGTTAGACACCAATTCTGTAAAGGCATATCTTATCTTAATTAATCCAGTCCATCGAATAGATCCCAATCAAATAAGTGGCTTAGTTTTCACCCACTAGTGAATGAGAATATCTATTAAATTTCATCTAATATAATCGAAGATCCCTATTATACTCGTTTAATGAACTATTTTGACCCACTTGGCATACCCATTTGGAAATGGGGATAAATTAGTATGACCCACCAATCTTTTTGGAAAAATAAATTCATCTCTAAGAACCTCTCACTAACAAAGTGTGAAATTTATGTCATAAAAGTTCCACATTTACTAATGTCATGATCTCATGTGTGAATTCCCATAGATTTTATGGTTCACCCTTACCCATAAGTTTTTTCCTCCAAAATTTTTCATTTTAAATATTGAAAATATATCCCTACTGATAATGGACACCCCAATCCAACCCAAATTCCAAAGTGGGATTCCAACAAATATTCTCTTTTAAAAAACCAAAAATAAAAAGAGTTTTTAATATTTAAAAAATACTTATAAATCCAACAATCCATTTCTATATTAAAATATTTAAAAAAACATTTTTGATAATCAATATTTATACTCTCCTGATAATAACATTAATAAATAAATGTAACTATTTATTTGAGCCTATATATATTAGAGAAAAATAAAAGGTGAATAGAGAAACATGTGGAAAATTCCTTGAACATATAACTCTTACTATTAACAGTTTCTAGATCAAATAGTGTACCACTAAAAGGGGTTGAATCACTGGTACATGGTTTTACAAATTCTTTCCTTGTAATAAATGAATCCATGTGACTTGTTGGAGTTATGATCCACTCTTAATATCATTTTCATTCCTATAATAAATAATGAAATGAATACAAAAATCACATTAGAATTTTTACAAGGTTTTTTCTTTGTTTTTTGAGCCTACTCTATGTCATAATCAACATTTAGTTATGCCACTTATTTTTTTATCACTATAATTTGTAGTGATTGTGAATGCCTACAATCATCACACATGGTAAAAGTAGAAATTTTCCATTTATCATCATGTGTAGGTATCATCCACTTACTATAGTAAATGTATGGAATTTTTATACTAGTACCATCAGTTCTTCAAGAAATACTCCTAGATCTTGAATTTGAATGAGATACTTAGTAGAAATCCATATGTTTTGACATTAAAATTTTGATCTTATATTCAAGGATCCTCAAATACCAAATTAACAACATTAATAAATAGTATTTAGGCCTTCCTTTTTAGTTCTTTAAAATAATAATCTAATGTAAGAGATAAAGAATTCATGGGATGATCTTAATCCTTCTCAATAAAAAGCACATGAATTAGTAGAAATAGAAATGGATTTCTTTATCCTCTTAAAAATATCATAGATGCAGTGTAGTTTTTTAACCTAAAGTTATATCTTCCTTTAATAAATATGGTTATAAAAGTATCATAGTATTATTTTTTACTTATAATTATCAAACAAATCAATTTTCATTATTTTTCAGCATTTCAAATCTCAGGTGTTGTGTGAAATAATTTCTATGCTTTTTCACAAGTTAAAACATCCTAGATATTTGGTCTTTTGTTTCATTCACATAAATCCATATAAATGTTTCTTTAAATATCTAAGGAATAATAATAAATTAAAAAATATAGGTGATAATTTAATATCTCATCTCTAACTTTCAAAAAAACCACATCATAAAAATTCATCCATATAAGTATGTGAATTTTCATGAAATAATTCATGAAGAGGTTCATCATATTGAATATAGAACTACACCTTATTTCTCTAAATCATCCTAAGAATTATTCAATTAACTCAAATTCATTCAAAAGCCTTTGTGACGTTATATTTATAAAGAATAGTGCATAAGAATCATCTGAATTAAAGTTTATTCATAAAATATATTCCATAATTTCTCAAATTTTATTCTCTAGACTTACTGAAATTGATAATGTTTAACTCTAAACATATGGGAATCAACTCTTAATTATATGATTAATTATATATTTACTCTACAAAACTCTAAATTATCAATATATAGTATAGATGAAAATTATGTTTATATAGAATGAACTCTTAATTTAGTGATTTTTTATTTTTTTACTTTCTATAAATCAACATTACCATATATGAATTCTACATACACTCTATACAACTATAAATTATAACCATAGAGTACAAATGAACTCTATATTATTTCTTTTACTGATTTTTTACTTTTAGATGAAGACTAAATTCGCTCCAGACAACTCTACATTCCCAACATAGAGTATAAATGATCTCTACATTCATACCTTTACTGGTTCTATTTCTAGGTGAACTCTATGTCTAATAGAGAAAAAAATATGTTCCTAATATATAGTATAAATGAACTCTACATTCATTCATTCCCTGAATTTTTTATTTTGGTTGAACTCTACATTTTTATATGAACTCTACGTCTTCCTTAAAAACTCTATATCAGTCCAGAGTTAACCAATTTTATTCATCATCCAAGAAATTAAAGGTTTAATCCAATGGATTCTAAATATTCAAAAAAATATAAAACAACTTTCAAACTATTCAAAAACAATTTTCAAGGATCACAAAAAATTTCATATAGGGTTGATAAGAAATAAAACTTCTTCAATGATTCTAATGGCACTTCAATCTCTCTCCTTTCGATTTTTAATTCTCCAATGAAACTATTATTATCTAAAAAAATAAAATTATTATTCAATTGACATCAAATCATAGCCTTTATCAAAATGAAAACATCTTGATAGTGCATTGCTGGTTAGAGTAGTGTTTTTAGATAACACATCTTATCGGTGACAAACAATATTTTTACCAAGTGATAGGATTCTCTCCTCATAAAAAAACTTACTAGCTTAAAAAATATCATTTTACACAATAAAACATATCCTATTAATAATAAGGATATAAATGTGCCTCTCCCACATTAATAAATTTTATTTAAAGTAAATATTTTTGCACTTAATTGTCCCCCTTTAACAATATAATCCAATACTCAATGGGGTAATCCTACCAAATATTTTAATTATGTGGGAGGTATTGAACATCTATATTTATAATCAAAAACTCAAATCTCTATTTATGAATATCCTCAATAAAAGTATCATCCAATTGGTCTTGAGTGGAAATAAATTCCATCTTCATGTCTCTATGGTTTACCATATCTTTAATAAAATTAAATCTGATATCTATAATATTAGACCTTAATTGATTAAAATTTTTAGAAAGGTTTATACCACTTTGATTAACATAATGAATTATAATATTTTTATTAACTTTAACCCTCAAATCATACAAACACCCCTTTATCCAAATAATTTGAGTGAAATAACTAGTAGTAGTGATATATTTTTCCTCTATAGTACTCAGTGTGATAGAGTTATGTTTCTTCCCATTCCAACTCACCCCATTATCACCTAAAAGTAAAATTACACATAAATTATACCTTTTATCATCACAATCACTTACTCAATTAGTATATATAAAACCACACATATTCAAATTATTTTCTCTCTTATAAAGTAGTCGATAACTCATAGTCTCTTTGATATATCTAAGAACTATTTTGGAAGTGATAATATGTTAATCCTTTGAATTACTCTAATATATAGCATAGATACTTGTAATATATAAAATATTTATTCTATAAGTTGTAATATAAAGTATAATATCAGTAAATCTTCTAAATTATATTTGATTTACACTCTCACCTTTAGCATATTTATACAATTTCAATCCCACCTGAATGGGTGTAGATACTAGATTTGACTCTTCCATCTCAAACTTCTTTAATAATTTTATAGAGTAATTATTTTGGGATAAGAAAATAAAATTAACTTCTTTTATATATTGTAACCCTAAGAAGTATCTCAACTCAATAGTTATATGCATCTCAAATTTTTTCTTCATTTGATTGGAAAACTCTTGATAATATTTTTCATGATAATTTGAAAAAAAATGTATCATTAGCATAAACTATTGTAATAAGTGTACATTTATTTACCTCTTTAATATACAAGTTGTCACCCACTTTTCCTTTGATAAATTTTAACTCCATAAATAAACTATACAACCATGAATACTAGGGATTTGGGGCCAATTTTAATCCACAAATGGCCTTCTGTAATTATCAAAATTTATACCACCATCATCAAGAAAGAAAGAATCAAGATACTCAATATATAACTATTCTTAAAGTTCACCATTAAAAAATATTTAATATACAATTTATAGAATTTAAACTGCTATAGGATACCATAGTAAGTAATATTCTAATAGATTCCAATCTTGTAACAGGTGTAAAAGTCTCTTCAAATAAAATTCCTGAAACATGGGAATAAACCTTGAAAACAAGCCTAGAATTATTTCTTGTCACCATTTTTTCTAGCACTTATTGAGATTTAAAATGGATTTATTTAATTATAGAAACACACCCAATGCAATTGTCTCAGAAACTCACTATGGGATCCCAATTACCACTTTTTTCTAAGTTCAAATTAATTATATAAATTTCATTTAAGTTGGATCCCTAAGTTTTCATTTCTCAAAAAGTTCAAGTTCCCTCAGATTAAGTTCAAAATTACATTGATTTAAATTTATAAAATTTACTTCAAAAAAACGTTTCATTAACACTCCATATATTAGTTTTAAGACCAAGATTCCATGAATACAATGAATAACTCACTCAGAAACCACTTAAATTCTTAAATTTTTAGAACTAATGAGTTAATCAACTCTAGAATTAGTATTTTCAAACTAAAGATGACATCAATTAAGTTCAAGAAATTTTTAAAACAAAACAGAAAAATATACAGTATGAGAAATGTATAAACTGAATTTAAATAAAAAAAATTATTTATTTATAGAGAATAAAAATAAGCATTAAAAAATTAATCAAATGGGTTTATCTCTTACCCCACACTTAGTTCAAACACTCTTTTGGCTGAATTCCAATATGCATTTTTAAAAGAAAAATATTTCAATAAAAAAAGAGTATCTAGACCTAAATAAAGGAAAGAGAAAACCTCATTGAGATTTATTTATCTTTATGAAAGAGGAGTCTCGACTCCTCCAAAGTTTCTTTCCAAAATTCCTCCTGGTACTTCTTCAATTTTTGTTCATTCACCTTGAATGACTATTTTGAACCTTTTACTTTAATTTCAACTACACCATAATGAAAAGTATTAGTTACTGTGTATGGTCTAGACCATTTGGAATAAGGCTTACCATGGAATAGTTTCATATTTGAGGAGAATAACAATACTTTATGTAAAAATTTGAAATATATTTTCTAGATCAATTTATCATGAAAATATTTAGTTTTATCCTTGTATAGTAGTGAGTTTCCATATGGTTCTCTTATCATCTCCTTAATACACATAATTTACATTTTTCTTTATTTTACAACCTAACCATACACCATGTTAAATATTTTGATAGCCCAATATAATTTTTAATATAACTCACAAAGAAATTGATAGTGTTTACTATAAAAAAAATTGTATAATAAGATACCTAATAGGGTTTTGTAGGTAGTTCTATATGCCCATACTACATCTTATAATTTATTACTTTAATACTTGTTGTTGGGTTGTACTATCTTATCTAAAATTATTTTGACTTCTTTATTGGAAACCTCATCCAGAACATTTTTATATGGAGGGTAGGAAGTGGAGGTTTTATGGTGAACTCCATTTTTCCTCATGAGGACCTTTATATTCCAAAGAACATGGTTGAGGTTGTACAGTTTCTCACTAGGTAAGAAATTGTCCATATTGGTCTTGGAGATTGGTTCTACCTCAATACTGCAAGACATCCTACTCATATGGTAAGATAATGTATTTTCATATCCCTTCTTATCCTTAATCTCTAGGTTAAACTCCTAAAGTAAAAAAACAATGATGAACTTTCCCAATGATTCTCTCAAATATTTGGTCCACTAAGGGTATAGGAAAGTGGTATTTTCTAGTTACATGGTTCAATATCCTATAATATATGAAAATGATCTAGCTTTTCTGAATTATTGTTTTCACTAACTAATTATTCTTATTTTTCATAATAGTGTAACCATTTTTATTTGGGATAATTTTAATGGGGATTACCCACAAGGAATAGAAGATGGGGAAGATTATTCCAGCTCCTAAAAGTCTTTCTAAATCCTTTTTATTACTTCTAGAAGGGTTGGGTTAAGCCTCCTTTGGGGCTATCTCACTACTTTGGATTCATCTTCCAGCAAAATACTATGCATATAGGTGTTTGGGATAGTATTTATGATGTACCCTAATGTCCATCCAATTTCCCTATCATTATTTTTCAGAATTTTTAGGAATTGGAATTCTTGGATAATTTCTGAATCATTTGAGAATATAACTGGTATTTTCTTATTTTCATTTAACCAAACATATTATAATATTGAGGTTAGTATTTTTTATTCTAACTCATGGGGTTTTCTAGAGATGTTTCTATATTAGTATTATTTAAGTGTGAAACTAGCACATGTAAGAATTAATTATTAGTATCAAATTTTAGTAACTCATCCAAATAATTTTCATCAATTATCTAGTGGAAAAAACATTTAACCATTCGGAATTTTTTAAGTAGATTCTATATAACCATCTTGAAAAGCTGTAAAAATCTATTTATCACCTCGGTTATACAATAACCGGCATGATAAATCAATGAGAACCAATTTTTTACATTAGTTTTTTATAACCAATGTGATAAAAACTGAGATTAGATTTATCACGTTGGTTATTTTATAACTGACGTGACATATCGAATCCTAGTGATTTATCATGTCGGTTATAAAATAACCGAGGTGATAAAATGGATCTTGGTAATTTATAACGTCGGTTCTTTTAGAACTGACGTTATAAATTGCCATTTATCATGTTAGTTATAAAATAAATGATGTAATATATACTTTGATACGTCAGTTATTAAATAACCAATGTTATAAACATAAAAAAAATATTTTATCATGTCGGTTCTTAAACAACCAACATGATAAATATTTTAAATGATTCATCACACCCTATATTCAGTCATTCTGTTTTCTTCGATCGGGAGATTGTGACTCGTCTCTCTCGCGTGGAAAACCTAGAAAGGATTTTTCAAAGTTGTGTCATCCAACCTCGTTTTTTCAACTTCATTCTTCATCTTTATTATCACCATAACTATCAAGTAGACTCACAATACTCAAGTAACCCTCACAAGTCTCGGTTTCATTTTTTATTTTCCGCGATGCCCTAAACTAATTTTTTGAGATGTTATTTTTTTTATCTTTGTTCTCACTATCATGGTAAGTTTCATAGTGTTCATTTATACCATACTAAATTCTTTTTAGGTAAAATTAACCATGGAAGTGATATCATGAAAGTGTGTGATTTTCATGTGTTCTATCATGTGTGTGTGAGCGTATAGGTGGTGTCAAATGGGGTGGGGGCTGTCCAAGTGGGTGAGGGGTGTCCAAGGGGGTGAGGGTTGTCCAGGGTGTGGGGGTGTCCAAGGTCCAAGGGTGTGGGGGTGGTGTCCTAGGGGTGAGGGGGCTGTCAAAGGGGGTAGGGGTGTCCAGGGGGTGAGGGGGTTATCCAAGGGGATAGGGGTGTCCAGTGGGGTGTGGGGGGTGTCCAGGGGGTGAGTGGGTTGTCCAAGGGGGTAGGTATTTCCAGGGGTGGAGTGTCCAAGTGGAGTTGGGGGTTGTCCAGTGGGGTGGGGTTTGTCCAAGGGGTGGGGGCTATCTAGAGGGGGGTTGTCCAGAGGGGTGGGGGGCTGTCTACCATGTATACCATGTTTACTATGTTTACCATGTTTACCATGTCTACCATGTCTACCATGTCTACCATGTCTACCATTTCTACCATGTCTACCATGTCTACCATGTCTACCATGTCTACCATGTCTACCATGTCTACCATGTGTACCATATTTTAGCATTGTTTACCTTTACATAAATTATATATTTATTGATTTTGTTGAATTAAAATTTCACTACCATGTTTATAATCTTTACCATTATTTAACATGATTACCATATTAACCATGTTTACTATTACGTAACTTAGTTCAATTTTACATTTTTTGTTTACTTAAGTATTGTAATATTTGAATTTGTATATTTGTAAACTAATGTTTGTTTTTTTTTTGATTTTAAGGATAATGAAAGATCAATCAGTTGATCAAACACATGATTTTGGAGATGAGAATAATGATCATACATCTGGGTAGGAACATTCACATGCTCCTCTTGATGTTCCCCAATCTTCCTCATGTGCTCCCATTACAACAAAGAAGAGTTCAAGAGTTTCTAAACATTGGTTCACACGTTTACCAAAATTATCAATTGCCTGTACCCAAGACCAGAGGATACTCATTGAGTTTGATTAGAATGATATTCATAGATATAAGGCCCCGGACTTAAACCTTAATTAATATTAAATTAAATGAATAATTCACATTGAGGATCTTTTCAGGTTTAGAGTTTTAGAGAATTAGAACATAACTATTACATCTCAAAATATTTACAAACTAGACTAAGTTTCCATAAAATAAAAACTCTTAAAAAGAAACATGTCTAGTTCCATGTTTTAGATAGCATGACTTTCCCTTAATCCCATCCTTGACCGTATTCCACATTAAGTCCTGTGAAAAACATTTCAAAAAAACTTGGGGTGAGTATAAAGAGCTTAGTAAGGGATACACAAAGAATGAAAACTGTTAGTTTTTCAAACATCGAGTAAACCATGTATACTTTATCAAAGTAATACCTTCACCTTCATGAAGTAGTAAAAACTCTTCACTGAATAAAATATCATTACTTACCCTTTTGTAACCAAAGGATTACCATAAAACCCATATAAAGAACACATAACATATAAAGTTAAATTGGGACATAAACATACTTAAGTGGAATAACCATACGGTCGACTTCCACACATATCACTTAATGGAATAGTAATACGGCCAACTTCCGTACATAATTAATGGAATAGCCATAAGGCCGACTTCCATACCCAATGCATTGGAGGTTATAACGTAACCACCCATCCTGGTATTCACGGCACCACCCGTCATATGGTTTATCATGTAACCACCCGTCAAATGTCCAAGTACCAATATAAAATCATAAAACAAATATAATGGAAAGAAAACATTTCCACACTTTGATCAAAATATATCATATAAATATATTGACATAACAAATCCATTATAAAAACCATTTTCAATAACAAAATACATAAAATATTATATGGTATTTATTTCATTTTAAAAACATTACGGATTGTTGAGGAAGCCAATGACCAAATAATACTCGTGGCGGCGGAAAAGGTCGTTGTCACCGCGTACGTTAAAAAACATTCCTTTTTGTCGTTTAGTAAAATGCTTCATAGAAAAAGATTCTTTTTGTATAAAAGTAAAAGTCAAAGGGGTTTATACACCGTATAAAATAAAGTTTTGTATAAAACGAAATATACCTCAATGAAAGGAGATTGAGACGAAGTCCCTTACCTCGGTTCCGACTTGACTGGATCGTTCTTTAACGTCCTAAATAATAAACATTAGTTAATTTATATTTTCTTAAGAACCTTTTTCAAGTTCATTATTCCATTTATATCACTTATTTCCATGTTATAAACATTATGTAATCATTTAAGTTAATAATGTTTGTTTTTTCGATATTTGGTTCTTAAGTCGAAAGTGGACTTCTTACAATTACATGTTGTTCGTGTGGTCAAAGGTTCATTATATCCATAATGACATTCCTGATTTGGATAAAATATATATCATATATATCTAGCATATACATGTATTTATAATATTACATAATCATTTAGAGGTAAGAAATTAAATGCACCGTTCATGGAGACGGTAAGCCGTACGTACGCATGAACGCTACTTTCATTTCTATGTCATATTAATGAAATTAAAACTAAACGAGAGATATGTATAATTTTAATTCCAGAATTATATTCATCCTTTAGATGTATCATACATCATATATATATCCATTATATGTACTTATAATAGTACATTACATTTGAGGATAAGAAATGAAATGCACCATTCATGGAGACGGTAAGACGTACGTACGCATGAACGCTACTTTCATTTCTATCTCATACTTTAATGGAAAGAAAAAAATAATTATATAAAGGTATATTATAATTCCAGTATAAAATCATATATAATAACTTTAAATACATTCTTTATACGTCCCACATATAGCATTAACGAATCAAATCACTTTGAGGGGGCGGTAGTCCGCACTTCCTAAAATGAAATTATCGTGTTTACTCATAATGGAAACCATAAAGGTATGCACAAAATGAAAAATACAGAATCTTAAGGAAATAATAAACATATTATATATCATATATAAATATAGTTTCATCTTAATGGCCACCTTTGAAGGTGTTAAAATAATGTTGAACAATCATCGTTTCGAGAGGCTGAAATTCGCCATCCAAGGAAACAGTATGTTCTTTAACCATTAGATGTAGGTGTGTGTAAGTGTAGCTCGAATACTTCTTATAAAAACATCCTAGTATATTTAAGATACTGTATTTGTTACAAAATAAAAGAATAAAAAGGGTTTGGGGGGTTGGAGAAGCAAAATAAAACAAAAGGACTCAAAAGAAGACATTACCTTAAAATCGGGTAACTCCCTTTGGTTTGAGCTCAAAGGCTTCCTTGGGAAGACTTGTGCCCAAAGTGAGGCTTCAAGGAGTAAGATAGGGATTTGTAGAGACATAATGGTCAGAGGTTGGCCGATACAAAGGCTTTTGGAGTGTGGGTAAGGTGGTAGAGGTGGGGGCCTTTTATAAGAGGAGAGGAGGGGCACTCTTGTAATGTTACAAAATGTTACTTTATCTTCAAATGATTTTCGGATTTTAAAGGTCCCACATTGATTTATTTCAAGGATAAGGTGATGAGGGTTAGAAATACACTCATCCAATAGGTTTTGGACATGTTTAGGTCTTATATTTTACATTATCTTTCCATTTTATTTAAATCGTTAAATAATGAGGTCATCACTGCATCATCATGATGTCATAAATAATTTAATTTATTTAATGTCTAAAAATTATAAAAAAATTACTATGATGTAGGAAAGCTTTTTAGATTTCCAATGAATATTTATAGTCAAAAATATGACTTGTATAACCCCATGTAAAAATTGTTTTAGTAAAACATTTCATGTTTGTGTCATTTTTTACTTTAACATTAAATAAAAGGTATTTATGTCATTTTCCAACCAAAGTGGCTCCATGGGGTTCCCAAGTTGACCCATGGATTTTCTTGGTCGTCCATGACTCATCCAATGAGGGTAGGACATGTTTAAAGTTCATATCATATTATTAAAACATTATTTTTACCTTAAACTACACTAATTACCTCTAATCGCGATTAAGAACTTAAGAGTTACTATTCACAAAAAAATTATTTTAATCTCATTGAACCACATTTTACTTCTTAATTACAACCATGTATGTCGGATTTTTGAAATTCAAAACACATAAGTGGTAAAATTTTATTTAAACAAAAAATCAGTTTTTTATAAGTACCACTTAGTGGTTTCACTATTCATCAAAAATTGAAGTTTTTCAGAAAAATACCAAAAATTCACCCTAAGATATATTTGATATTACGAATTCAAAAATAAATTCTATTTTAAAAAATTCAAAACATATAAGTCACATTAATTAATTTAATAATTAATTCCCGCTGTCATGACAAATAGCGTGTTTTTATGAAACAATAAGTATCAAACGATTGACACTAGTTTAAGTCCGATTTCAAAGTGAAATTAATTCCAACGGCCACTATTGGATTTAATGGTAAAAATATTTTCTAATTTCACTTTAAAACCAATTCAAATGATAATCTAATCATATAAATAAATTAGATTAAAAATAGGTTTTGAATTAAAATACATCATTTTACACTATTCATTAAAAAATGAACTTTATCGGAAAGATACCAAAAATTTACACAAAGTAAATTTTGATGTCCCGATTCTAAAGAAGAGTTATATTTGGTCCAATAGAATGTATAAGAGTGATAAAAACTATATTTAATGACGGTTCTCCATCAAAAGGTGATAAGTGAACCTTTAGTGAAAATTAGGGTATAAATGCCTAAAATTGAATTCTTTCCGTATTTTAAGACTTTATCTTTTATTGGATAAATGTAAAAACATTTAAAAAAACATATATAATAATATTTCAGTTATTTCTATCCATTCCCGCCAATACAATGGCTACGTGTTAACTAAAATTTAAAATAATATTATTTTATTACTAGTGTGCAACGTAAGTTTTCAAAGGAACTCATCATTGCGTATCGGGTACACTATCGAACATAGAAACCCCTTTAAAGTAAAATTAATATTTAATTTGTAAATATTAATAAATACGAAAAAAATTTATTCATTATTTACCTGGGATGTTACATCCTTCCCCCCTTTTGGGAATTGTGTCCTCGCGATTTTATTCACTTATCAAAATAAGTGGGGGTATTTATCCCTCATAGCATTTTCAGATTCCCATGTTGCCTCTTCAACCATATGGTTTTTCCACAAAACCTTTACCTGGTGGATTACCTTATTTTGCAACACTTGCTCTCTTCGGTCAAGAATCTGGACAGATTGTTATTCATAAGAGAGATTCTCTTCCAACTGAACTACCTCTGGGCTCAAAACATGATATTAATCTGGCATATACTTCCTCAACATAGAAACATGAAAAACATTGTGTACCTGAGATAAACTCGGAGGTAATGCCACTCTGTATGCAACTAATCCAACTCTCTATAGAATTTCATGTGGTCCAATGAACCTTGGACTCAGCTTTTCTTTCTTACCAAATCGCATCACACTTTTCCATGGAGAAACCTTGAGAAAAACATGATCCACTACCTCAAAAGATAGATCTTTCCTCCGGTTATCCGCCTAACTCTTCTGCCTGCTCTGAGCTATTCTCATGTGTTTTTAAATCAACTGAACCTTTTCTGCCATCTCTTCTATCAATTCGGGTCCCATCAACTTCCTTTCACCCACTTCATCCCAAAATGCTAGAGTTCGACCCCGCTTCCCATATAATGCCTCAAATGGTGCCATCTATATAATGGAATGAAAACTGTTATTATATGAAAACTCAACCAAAGAAAGATGTTGGTCCCAACTTCCCTAATAATCCATCGAACAAGCTCGTAGCATATCCTCCAAGGTCTGAATTATTCGTTCTGACTGTCCATCTGATTGAGGATGAAAAGCTATACTAAAATTTAATTCAGTACCCAACGACTTCTGAAGGCCTTTCCAAAAGATAGAAGTAAACCTAGGATCACGGTCAGATACAATGGAGAGAGTAAATACATGTAACCTGACTATCTCTTTAAGATACAAATGGGAAATTTGATCTAGGGAAAAATTATCTCGTATAGGAAGGAAATGAGCAGATTTAGTCAAGCGATCAACTATAACCCAGATTGCATTATTACCTCGAGATGTCTTCGGTAATCCCACAACAAAGTCCATGGATAT
Organism: Viscum album; assembly: GCA_963277665.1. Lineage (NCBI taxonomy): Eukaryota > Viridiplantae > Streptophyta > Magnoliopsida > Santalales > Viscaceae > Viscum > Viscum album. Next base: position 69,772,853 of record OY728134.1, read on the forward strand.
ATTCTCCCATTTCCACTCTAGCACTGGTAAAGGCTAAAGCATCCCTTTCGGTAACTGCCGCTCTGCCTTAACCTGCTGACAAGTCAAACACTTCACAGTAAAATCAGCAATATCCCTTTTCATTCCATCCCACCAGTAATACTCCCGCAGATCTTTGTACATCTTAGTATTGCCAGGATGAACTAAAAACGGGGAACTATGAGCCTCAAATAACAAATCATTCTTAAACTGTGAATCAAAAGGCACACACAATCTCTTCCCAAATCTCAAAACAAAATCACTATCAATGTTGAATTCATGCAACTTACCTTTCTGAACCAGCTCTACCTTTTTCTGCAACTCACTGTCTTGCTTCTGTGCTTGCTTGATTCTGTCTGATAGAGAAGATCTCACTGATACCTGAAACAAAATAGAAGGAAATCCTGCACCAACAACTTCTATGCCAAAGTTCATCAAATCCTTAACCAAAGGATCAAGTTCCAAACACAACATCATTAATGAAGCATTACTTTTTCGACTCAAAGCATCAGCAACTTTATTGGCTTTTCCCAGATGGTAATGAATTGTACAATCATAATCCTTGATTAATTCCAGCCATCTCCTCTGTCTCATGTTCAATTCTTTCTGAGTGAATATATACTTTAAACTTTTGTGATCAGTATATATTTCACACTTTACTCCATACAAATGATGACTCCAAATTTTTAAAGAAAACACAACAGCAGCTAATTCCAAATCATGTATAGGTTAATTTACCTCATGAGTTTTCAACTGACGTGAAGCATAAGCAATTACCTGATCATTATGCATAAGGACACAGCCAAGTCCCTTCAACGAAGCATCACTGTATATAACAAACTCACCATTCCTGGAAGGAAGTACCAAAACTGGAGCATTCACCAATCTTCTTTTCAACTCCTGAAAACAATCATCACATTCTTTTGTCCAGATGAACTTAAAACCCTTACGAGTTAGCTTAGTCATTGGACTAGATAACCCTAAACAATTTTCAACAAACCTTCGGTAGTAACCCGCCAAACCAAGAAAACTACAGATCTCGGTTACATTTGTGGGTCTTGGCCATTCTTCAACAACTTTTGTTTTAGCAGGATCAACAGTTATACCATTTTTTGAAACAATGTGACCAAGGAAAGAAATTTGTTGTAACCAAAACTCACACTTTCTGAATTTTCCATATAGTTTCTTTTCTTTTAAGGTTTTCAAGATTACCCTTAAATGACTTTCATGCTCCTCTTTACTTTTAGAAAACACCAAAATATCATCGATGAAAACAACCACAAACTTATCCAAGAACTCATGGAAAATTCTATTCATAAGGTCCATGAATACAGCAGGTGAATTAGTTAACCCAAAAGGCATAACTACAAATTCATAATGGCCATATCTAGTACAGAATACAGTCTTCGTAACGTCTGCTTCTTTTACTTTCAACTGATGGTACCCCGACCTCAATTCAATCTTCGAAAAATACTGAGCTCCCTGGAGCTTATCAAACAAATCATCGATATGAGGAAAAGGATACTTGTTCTTAATAGTAATATTATTCAAGGCTCTATAATCAATGCAAATTCTCATTGATCCATCTTTCTTTTTAAAAAATAAGATAAGAGAACCCCATGGTGATGTGCTAGGTCGAATGAAACATTTATCTAATCACTCCTGCAATTGCTTCTTTAACTCTAAAAGTTCAACTTGAGCCATTCGATAAGGGGGTTTTGAAATTGGCTTAGAATCAGGAACTAAGTCAACAGTAAATTCAACTTTCTGATCATGAATAACACCAGGCAACTCATCAGGAAAAATATCAAGATACTCATTTACCACTGGAACATCATTAATCTGAACAGTTCCTTTATTTTCAACAATATGTGAAAGGTAACATTCATTTCCATCTTTTACTAGTTTCTCAACTTCCTGATATGTTATCAAAATCAAGGGTTCATTCTTGTACACAAACTGAAAATCTTTCTGAAAAGAAACCATTTTAGCTCTGCATTCAATCTTAGCATGATAAACAGAAAGCCAATCCATGCCCAAAATAACATTAAACTCTAGTAGAGGCAAAACAATAAGGTTTGTTGGTAGATTCTTTCCACATACAAGGATAGGAAGGTTCTTATAATTCCTTTTTGTCTCAACGTTCCCTCTGGGTGTTTTTACTATAAGTTCAGGATTCGTATCTTGATATAGAATTTCCAATTTACTAGAAAAATTCTCAGAAATGAAAGAGTGTGTAGAACCTGAATCAAACAACACATTGGAATATTCTGAACAAACAAGCAGTGTACCTGATACCACTTCATTCGATGGCCCAACATCTGCTGAAGTTGTTGCAAAGGATTTCACCACCCCTTTCTTCTTGTAGTCTAGCAGCTTTCCCCCAGTCGAGTTCTTCGTTAGACACTCATTTGCATAATGACCCATTTCATTACACTTAAAACATCTTACCACTGGCTTTTCATTGCCTGCTTGATCATCTTCCTTACAGTTACGAGCAATATAACCAGACTTACCACACCTAAAGCACTTACCAGACTTGGATAAACATTCTCCATGATGCATTTTACCACACTTCTCACAGTATAGATATTTGGTTTTCTTACCTCCTTGCTTCTTTGGTGAATTATTTCCCTTTTCCTGCAAACTAGACCTCTTATTCCGCTGTTTGTCATAGAACACCTGATCATCGGCAAACTCCATTTCCACCTTCTCCGAACATCGAACAAGTTTTTCATAACTTTTGAACTCACGAGAAGCTAAAGCCCTTCGATACTTTGGATTTAACCCTAAGTAAAAATGGTTTATTTTACTATCAAGATCTCGTATGAAGTTTGGAGCATACCTTGCCAATCGAGTGAACTTTTCTTCATAGGCAGCCACTGAATCATCCTCCTGCCTCAATTCTAGGAACTGTTTTTCCATCCTAAGACGAACCACCTTAGGAAAATATTTCTCAAGAAACATACCTTTTAATTCGTCCCAGTGAAGATCCCCAATCTCATCACCATCCCTGATATTTTTTACCATCGACCACCACTGATCAGCTTTACCTTCAAACGGTAAACAGCAAGACTAACCTTTTGATGTTCTGAACACCCCATGACATCAAAAATCTTCTCCAGTGCTTTAATCCACCCTTCAGCTTGCACGGGGTCAGATGATCCTCTAAATGATGGGGGATGCTACCTCATGAAATCTTCCACCACTGACATGTTCCTCTACGGTTGATCTGGCTGATCTCGTGCATGGATACCACCACCATTTATAGCCTGAGTCAACTATTCCATCACTGCAACAAACTATTCAGTTCCAATTCCGACCATCTCAGGTTGCTGATTTGGAAGGTTTTATTCCTCCGGATGTCGTCCCAACATAGCTGCTTTGTTTACTCTGCGGAAAACCATTCTGAACATAGAAATATCTTAGGCGAAGCAACATGGTAATCTTTAAATGCTATATAATTTTAGTCATACCATAAATTAACTTATGATTTAACAATTTTCTAACTCCTAAAGTTGTCTAAACTAACCTCTGATACCAACTATAAGGCCCCGGCCTTAAACCTTACTTAATATTGAATTAAATGAATAATTCACAATGAGGATCTTTTCAGGTTTAGAGTTTTAGATAATTAGAACATAACCGGTACATATCAAAAGATTTACAAAGTAGACTAAGTTTCCATAAAATAAAAACTCTTAAAAAGAAACATGTCTAGTTCCATGTTTTAGATAGCATCACTTTCCCTTGATCCCATCCTTGACCCTATTCCACATTAAGTCCTGTGAAAAACATTTCAAAAAAACTTGGATTGAGCATAAAGATCTCAGTAAGGGATACACAAAGAATTAAAACTGTTAGTTTTTCAAACATCGAGTAAACCATGTATACTTTATCAAAGTAATACTTTCACCTTCATGAAATAGTAAAAACTCTTCACTGAATAAAATATCATTACTTACCCTTTTGTAACCAAAGGATTACCATAAAACCCATATAAAGAACACATAACATATAAAGGTAACTTGGGACATAAACATACTTAAGTGGAATAACCATACAGTCGACTTCCACAAATATCACTTAATGGAATAGCCATACGGCCAACTTCCATACATACTTAATGGAATAGACATACGGCCGAATTCCATACCCAATGCATTGGAGGTTATAACATAACCACCCCTCCTAGTATTCACGGCACCACCCATCATATGGTTTATCACGTAACCACCCGTAAAATGTCTAAGTACCAATATAAAATCATAAAACAAATATAATGGAAAGAAAAAATTTCCACACTTTGATCACAATATATCACATAAATATATTGACATAACAAATCCATTATAAAAACCATTTTCAATACCAAAATACATAAAATATTATATGGTATTTATTTCATTTTAAAAACATTACGGCTTGTTGAGGAAGCCAATGACCAAATAATACTCGCGGTGGCGGAAAAGGTCATTGTCACCGTGTACATTAAAAAAAACATTCCTTTTTATCGTTTAGTGAAATGCTTCGTAGAAAAAGATTCCTTTTGTATAAAAGTAAAAGTCAAAGGGGTTTATACACCGTATAAAATAAAGTTGTTATAAAACGAAATATGCCTCAATGAAAGGAGATTGAGACGAAGTCCCTTACCTCGAGTCCGACTTGACTCGATCGTTCTTTAACGTCCTGAATAATAAACTTGAGTTAATTTCTATTTGCTTAAGAACCTTTTTCAAGTTCATTATTCCATTTATATCACTTATTTCCATGTTATAAACATTATGTAATCATTTAAGTTAATAATGTTTGTTTAGTCGATATTTGGTTCTTAAGTCGAAAGTGGACTTCTTACAATTACATGTTGTTCGTTTGGCCAAAGGTTCATTATATCCAGAATGACATTCCTGATTTGGATATCATATATATCATATATATCTAGAATATAAATATATTTATAATATCACATAATCATTTAGAGGTAAGAAATGAAATGCACCGTTCATGGAGATGGTAAGCCGTACATACGCATGAACGCTACTTTCATTTCTATGTCATATTAATGAAATTAAAACTAAACGAGAGATATGTATAATTTTAATTCCAGAATTATATTCATACTTTAGATGTATCATACATCATATATATATCCATTATATGTACTTATAATAGTACATTACATTTGAGGATAAGAAATGAAATGCACTGTTCATGGAGACGGTAAGCCGTACGTACGCATGAACGCTACTTTCATTTCTATATCATACTTTAATGTAAAGAAAACAATAATGATATAAAGGTATATTATAATTCTAGTATAACATCATATATAATAACTTTAAATCCATCTTTTATACGTCCCACATATGGCATTAACGAATCAAATCACTTTGAGGGGGCGGTAGTCCGCACTTCCTAAAATGAAATTATCATGTTTACCCATAATGGAAACCATAAAGGCATGCACAAAATGAAAAATACAGAAGCTTAAGGAAATCATAAACATATTATATATCATATATAAATATATTGTCATCTTAATGGCCACCTTTTAAGGTGTTAAAATAATGTTGAACAATCATTGTTTCGGGAGGCTGAAATTCACCATCCACGGAAACAGTATGTTCTTTAACCAATAGATGTAGGTGTGTGTAAGTTTAGCTCTAATTCTTATTATAAAAACATCCTAGTATATTGAGGATACTGTATTTGTTACAAAATAAAATAATAAAAAGAGTTTAGGGGGTTGGAGAAGCAAAATAGAACAAAAGGACTCAAAAGAAGACATTACCTTAAAATCGGTTAACTCCCTTTGGTTTGAGATCAAAGGCTTCCTTGGGAAGACTTATACCCAAAGTGAGGCTTCAAGGAGTAATAGAGGGATGTGGAGAGACAAAATGGTCAGTGGTTGGCCCAGAAAAAGGCTTTTGGAGTGTGGGTAAGGTGGTAGAGGTGGGGGGCCTTTTATAAGAGGAGAGGAGGGGCACTCTTGTAAAGTTACAAAATGTTACTTTATTTTCAAAAGAGTTTCGGATTTTAAAGGTCCCACATTGATTTATTTCGAGGATAAGGTGATGAGGGTTCTAAATCCACTCATACAATAGGTTTTGGACATGTTTAGGTCTTATATTTTTCATTATCTTCCCATTTTATTTAAATCGTTAAATAATGAGGTCATCGCTGCATCATCATGATGTCATCAATAATTTAATTTATTTAATGTCTAAAAATTATAAAAAAATTACTATGATGTATAAAATCTCTTTATCTTTCCAATGAATATTTATAGTCAAAAATATTACTTGTATAACCCCATGTAAATTTTTTTTTAGTAAAACATTTCAAGTTTGTGTCATTTTTTACTTTAACATTAAATAAAAGGTATTTATGTCATTTTCCAACCAAATTGGCTCCATGGGGTCCCCAAGTTGACCCATGGATTTTATTGGTCGTCCATGACATAGAAAATTAGGTTAGGACATGTGTCAAACTTATATCATATTATTAAAACATTATTTTTACCTTAAACTACACTAATTACCTCTAATCGCGATTAAGAACTTAAGAGTTACTATTCACCAAAAAATTATTTTAATCTCATTGAACCACATTTTACTTCTTAATGACAACCATGTATGTCGGATTTTTGAAATTCAAAACACAGAAGTGGTAAAATTTCATTTAAACGAAAAATCAGTTTTTTATAAGTACCACTTAGTGGTTTCACTATTCATCAAAAATTGAAGTTTTTTAGAAAAATACCAAAAATTCACCCTAAGCTGTATTTCAAATTCCGAATTCAAAAATAAAGTCTACTTTACAAAATTCAAAACATATAAGTCACATTAATTAATTTAATAATTAATTCCCGCTGTCATGACAAATAGCGTGTTTTTATGAAACAATAAGTATCAAAAGATTGACACTAGTTTAAGTCTAATTTCAAAGTGAAATTAATTCCAACGACCACTATTGCATTTAATGGTAAAAATATTTTCTAATTTCACTTTAAAACCAATTCAAATGATAATCTAATCATATGAATAAATTAGATTAAAAAGAGGTTTTGAATTAAAATACAACATTTTACACTATTCATTAAAAATGAACTTTATCGGAAAGATACCAAAAATTTACACAAAGTAAATTTTGATGTCCTGATTCTAAAGAAGAGTTATATTTGGTCCAATAGAATTTATAAGAGTGATCAAAACTATATTTAATGATGGTTCTCCATCAAAAGGTGATAAGTGAACCTTTAGTGAAAATTAGGGTATAAATGCCTAAAATTGAATTCTTTCCGTAATTTAAGCCTTTATCTTTTATTGGATAAATATAAAAACATTTAAAAAACATATATAATCATATTTTAGTTATTTCTATCCATTACTTCCAATACAACGGCTACGTGTTAACTAACATTTAAAATAATATTATTTTATTACTAGTGTGCAACGTAAGTTTGCAAAGGAACTCATCGTTGTGTATCGGGTACGCTATCGAACATAGCAACCCCTTTAAAGTAAAATTAATATTTAATTCGTAAATATTAATAAATACGAAAATGTTTTATTCATTATTTACCTGGGATGTTACAATAGAGGTCCAAATGCAAAAGATATTAAGAGTTTTGTATCAACTCAAGGTAAGAGAAAAGTAAGAATTTTATATGATGATTGGAGAAGTGTGGTCAAAGCGATAATATATCAGTTGTGAGAGACGATTTTGGTAAGATCTTTTTCTATTGTTTTCCTATTCTTTAAATGTTTCTAGTATAATATTTTTTACCTCTTCTTTATCAGATGACATTTGATATTCCTGACACTGGAGGAGTCAAGAAAAAATGCTTATCGATGGATACTAGGAGATGGAGGGATTTAAAATCAACCCTCACATCTGATTTCATTTTTTGTCATAGGAGTCATGACAATCCATGTCATATATATCCTTTTATAGATGAAGACACATAGAGACAGTTTGTTGAAAGTAGAAGAAAATATTCATTTTTGGTAAGGGAAATGTAAAATTTTATTAGATTTCTTATATAAATGATCTTATTAATGTTTTGTTAATGATTTATTATTCTTAATTTACAGAAAATAAGGACATATCATCTGGAGATCCAATCTAAAAATGTATACCCTCATTTTGTTTCTCAGGGAGGGTATACATTACTATAAGAACAAATGATGGCCAAAAAATTACAAAAATAGAGAGTTGAGTCCTCATGCTCTAGAGAGGTTTCCCCTCCATCTATACATGAAAAATTGAAGAGAGCTCGGATGGGAAAAAAGGGGAAATATCTTTTTGAAGAGTTTAGAATCGTAGCTGAGAGGATTGTAAGATATTTATTTTATTTATTTAAATTAACTATATTATTTATATAATTTTAAGCATTACAGAAATGTTTAATTAATTAATATTGTATTATCTTGGGGAGTAGAGCTCACAGGGGGTTATTTACAGCTAATGGTAGGCAATATATTTTATCTGCAGTGTTGGGAATGTCTGAACATCCAGGTCGTGTACGAGGATATTCGATGGGTGTATCAGTAAGAAACATGTTTCCACGTTCTTTAACTTCTTCTATTGAGGTTGTTTACAAAAAATAGAATCCTTGGAGTCTAAAGTTCATAATATTAATGCGACAATGGTGGAAAAGATTAGAGCATCAGTACCGTCTATGTTTGCATACATTCAGAGACAATTTTAGACTGAAGCTCTCACTCATTCACCTCCCCCTGTAGACCCCATTATTTATCCTCCACCTCTCCCAGTTGCTCCCACTGCCCCACCTCAGCCTGCGGACCCCATTTTTTATCCTACTCCTCTGCCAGAACTTCCTATTTATTGCAAGTTGTATGTTTATGATCCTCAACATCATATAGTTGCATATGCGATGGTATATTTTATAGGAGATACAATTCATCATCAACAGTTAGAGGTAGAGCATCATATGGTCACCCTACAGGATATTATAGATAGATCATCTTGAGTACCATTACCTACAGATGAGGTGACGATAGTTGGACATAGTATCGGCCATTTTTTAATTTGGTCATCCAGACTTCTGCGACTCATTACCATAGAGGTATGTATTTTATATCGTCTATTTTATTTTATTTGTTAAATTTGTTTTAACATTTGAAAAGTAATATATTTTTTTATTTATTTTTATAGGAATTCTTCAAAGGTAAATAAATATTGTATAGACAACAACAAATACAAATGGATATGACATCAGATACAAATTATATTAGTATTAACAGATTTTCAAGATATTCAAATTTTTTGGTGGATAATTATGAGTTTCCAATGGAAGCTCATGTTTGTGGATGTGCAATAAATGTGGGGATTCTGAAAAATGATATCATGGAGCTTGTTACTGGAGATAAGTTGGGCATCAACGTGGTGAAAATATTTTCTATGTAAGTCTTAATACCTTTTCCCTGTGTTATATTTATTAAAAATGTATACTTATATTTGTTTTGTATTAGGTATATTTATAAAATGTGTGAGAAGAATGAGTGGACGGATGTATATGGATTCATGGACCCGCATTTGATTTCCCCTAAATCACATTCATTGGATGAGGAAAAAATAATGCCTTATATTGATGAAATATTTGAACAGAATATAATCACATAGTGTTGGTTGATACCTTTTTGTGAGAGGTATGAAACATATCTATGGAAAATATTTCATGATCTTTTAACATAGACAACAACTAACCTTAAATTTTATTTTATCAGTGATTATCGGATAGTAGGTGTTTCTTTCCCAAGAGAGAAAACACTTTATTGGATATGCTATGTCCATGGCGATGTGCGGGGAAGTTTTAAGAATATGTTGGAAAACTAATTTTCAATTTCTTAATAGTTTTATATGTTCTAATGAATTTTTAATTTATCTCATTCGTATTATTTTATAATAGGGGATGGGTCTACTCTTGAAAGAACACAAAGAAAAGGAGTGCCAAGATCAAATATGTAAATGTAAAGGTAAATATCCATTTATAATTTGTACTTTTTGATGTATTGTATAAAAATAATATTTTTAATTTGCACTCATTTAAATAGAATTGTCATGAATAACAATGCATCATTGAATGCAGATATTATATGTTAAGATTTATGTATGAAATAATTACAACTGGAACAATTGTGAACTTTGACCTGGTAAGATTTCATTTTAAACTTTTCCATAATATTTAATTTGATTTATTCATTATACATGTTGACTACTATCCTTTTAATTTGTAGCTATTTGATGACCCTCAAACCTATAGGTCTCGAGAGTTCAAACACTTACAAGTGGAATGGTCAAATTATTTTACAAGTTTGATTGAATTTTAAATTTTTGTAGTGTAAAATGTAATTTTGAATATTTTCATTATAATTGTGTATTTGGTAGTCGTTTTAGTTGGATTTAGGTTATTTTTTTAGTTTACATTGTAATTTTAGAATGTTATATATGTAAATGTTTAATTTTTCTCTGCTTCTTGTTTTGGTTTAGTTCTGATGGTTTTTCTGGTACGTATTCTGGTCTGGGGGTGTCTAGGGGGTGTCCAGGGGTGTGAGGGATGTCCAGGGGTGGGGGCTGTCCAGGAGGGGGAGGGGGTTTCTAGGGTAGTGGGGGTTGTCCAGCAGGTTATGGGATGTCAATGGGGGTGGGAGCATGTCCAGGAGGGTGGGAGGGCTGCCTAGGGGAGTGGTGGATTGTCCAGGGGTGTGGGCGGTGTCCAGTAAAGTGGGGATGTCTAGGAGGGTGGGGGCTATCCAGGGGGGTGGGGGATGTCCAAGGGGTGTCCAGGGGTGTGGGGGTGTCTAGTGGGGTGGGGTGTCTAGTGGGGTGGGGGGTTCCAATGGGGTGGGGTTTCCATGGGGGTGGGAGGGTGTCCAGTAACGTAGGAGGGTTTTCCAGGGGGTTGGGGTTGTCCAAGAGAGCGGGGGGGGGGGGGGGTCCAGGGGTGTAGTAGGGTGTCTAAGGGGTGGGAGGGTTTCTAGGGGTGTGGGAGGGCTGTCCAGGGGATTGGGGGCTGTCCAGGGTAGTGGTGGTGTCCAGGGGTGTGGGAGGGTATCTAGGAGGGTGGGTGGGCTATCCAAGGGGTGGGGGCTATCCATTGGGGTGTCCAGGGGTGTGGGGGTGTCTAATGGGGTGGGGGTTCCAGGGGTGTGGGAGGGATGTCCAGTGGGGTGGGGGTGTCTGGGGTGTCCATGGGGGTGGGAGGCTATGTATAAAGTTATGAGGACAGTCCATGGGAGTGGGGGCTATCCAGGGGAGTGGGGGATATCCAGGGGTGTTCGGGGGTGTGGGAGGGTGTCCAAGGGGGTGAAAGGGTTTATAGGGGGTGGATGGATGTCCAGGGGATGGGGGTTGTCTTGTGGGGTTGGGGATGTCTAGGAGGGTGGGGGTTTTCCAGGGGGTGTCCAAGGGTTGTAGGAGGGTGTCTAGGTGGGTGGGGGTGCTGTCTAGGGGGTGGGGGCTGTCCAGGAGGGTGGGGGCTGTCCAGTGGGGTGTCCAGGGGTGTGGGGGTTTCCAGTGGGGTGGGGTGGTTTCTAGAGGTGTGGGAGGGCTATCCAGTGGGGTGTGGGTGTCCAAGGTGTCCATGGGGGTGGGAGGCTATACAGGAAGGTAGGAGGATTGTACAGGGGAGTGGGGGTTATCTAGGTGAGTGGGGTGGGGGCTGTCTAGGGGGTGTCCAGGGGTGTGGGATAGTGTCCAAGGGGGTGGGAGGGTGTCCAGGGGTGGATGGTTGTCTAGGGGGTGGGGGATTTCTAGTGGGGTGGGGACTGTCTAGGAGGGTGGGGGTTGTTCAGGGGTGTCCAGGGGTGTGTGAGGGTGTTTAGGGGGTGTCCAGGTGGGTGGAGGATATCCAAGGGGGTGGGAGATTTCCCGGAGGGTGAGGTCTATCCAGGGGGTGTCCAGGGGTGTGGGAGGGTGTCCAGGGGGTGGGTGGCTATCCAGGGGGTGAGGGTTTTCCAGGGGTGTGGGAGGGTGTCCAGGGGTGTGGGAGGGTGTCCAGGGTGTCCATGGGGTTGGGAGGTTGTCCAAGAAGGTAGGAGGGTTGTCTAGGGGAGTGGGGGCTATCCTAAGGAGTGTGGGGCTATCCAGGGGGTGTCTAGGGGTGTGGGAGGGTGTCCAAGGGGGTGGGAGGGTGTCCAGGGGGTGGATGGATTTCCAGGGGTGGGGGCTGTTCAGTGGGGTGGGGGTTGTCTAGGTGGGTGGGGTTGTCCAGGGGGTGTCCAGGGGTGTGGGAGGGTGTCTAGGGGGTGTCCAGGTGGGTGAGGGTTTGTCCAGGGGGTGGGGGCTATCCAGGGGGTAGGGGTTGTTCAGTGGAGTGTCCAGGGTTGTGGGGGTATTTAGTGTGGTGGGGTGGTTTTCAGGGGTCTGGGAGGGTTGTCCAATGGGGTGGGGTGTCCAGGGTGTCCATGGGTGTGGGAGGATATCCAGGAAGGTAGGAGGGTTGTCTAGGGTAGTGGGGGATATCCAGGGGAGTGGGGGCGAGGCTGTCCAGGGGGTTTCCAGGGGTGTGGGAGGGTGTCCAAGGGGGTGGGAGGGTGTCCAGGGGGTGGATGGCTATCCATGGGGGATGTCCAGTGGGGTGGGGTAGTATAGAAGGGTGGAGGGCTCTCCAGGGGGTGTCTAGGGGTGTGGGAGGGTGTCCAGGGGGTGTCCAGGTGGGTGGGGGGGCTTTCCAGGAGGTTGGGGGCTATTCAGGGGGTGTCCAGAGGTGTGGAAGGGTATCCAAGGGGTGGGTGGTTGTCCAGGGGTGGGGGGCTATCTAGTGGGGTGGGGGCTTTCTAGAAGTGGGGGGGGGATGTCCATGGGGTTTTCAGGGGTGTGGGAGGGTGTCCAGATTATTGGGGGTTGTCCAAGGGGTGGGGCCATCCAGGAGGGTGGGGGATTTCCCGGTGGTGTCTAGGGGTGTGGGATAGTGTCCAAGGGGTCGGGAGGGTGTCCAGGGGGTGGGGGCTGTCCAGGGGGTGGGGGTTGTCCAGTGGCATGGGGGTGTTCAAGGGGTTTTATGGTTTTTTAGTTGACATTGTAATTTTTGAATGTTCTATATGTGATTGTTGAATTTTTCTTTGGTTCTTCTTGTTTTGTTCTATTTTTGATGTTTTTATGGTATGTATTTTGGTGTGGTTTTGGTCTGGTTTTGGTCTGGTTTTTTCTTGTTTCAGGTCTTCTTTGGGAGGGCATAGTACTGGTTGGAAGGTTTTATTAAAAAAATGGTTTTTACATCATTTATTTTATAACCGATGTAAAAAATGCATGGGAAATGGGTTTTAACATCGGTTATTAAATAACCAACATAATAAATAGAATGGAAGTTTTTTTACATTGGTTATAAAATAACTGACATAGTATATAGGTTTTCATGTTGGTTATTATTTAACCGACGTGAAAAATGTATGGCAGACCGGTTTAACACATCGGTTATGAAAAAAATCAACGTGTTAAACTTGTATTTCACGTAGGTTATTAAATAACTGACATAATAAATGCTTTGTATGGTTCATTTATGACGTCGGTTATATAATAACTAACCTAATAAAGTATATACCACAATGGTTTTTAAATAACTGACATGGTATATCATGACTCTGAAGTGTTTTCCACATCGGTTTTTGAGGAACCGACGTGAAAAATGCTTCAGATTTTTAATTTTTAAGTCGGTTTTAGAATAACCGATGTAAAAAACCAAGTTTATAATGTCTCCTATAATAACCTCGGCCAAAATCTGGTGTAAAAAACAGAAAAAAACTGTCGTAAAAAACTTTTTCTGCAATAGTGATTTCATCAAATTTATCAACACTCATAACAGTCTCCAAATTAAATTTATATTCAAAAAAATATGTATCACGTAGGTTGGTTGTTTCCAAGGTTTCTTCTAATCTAATTATAACATCTAACATTTCCATTTCTTCCCTATAAGAACAATATAGTTCAAATTATTTTAATGTAAAAATTAAATGTTCCTCATGTGGATGTTTAATTGAATCACGGGTGTTGAAATCTATTGTTTCCTCACCAAAATTCATGTAAAGGGTGACTTTATTGGCATTTATGATGGTTTAATAATACTTTAATAATGGTTTTCCTATATTAATTGGAAAGTGATATTTACCTTTTCCATCTTTCATGTTCATAATATTGAAGTCATTAGGGAAAGGGTAAACTTTTACACCTACCAAGACATCTTTAAAGAAACCTACAGGGTAGGAAGTGGAATGATTAGCTGGTTTCACAACCACATGGGTGGTTTTTAGTTATCTTTTATATAGAAAATAACAAATATAATTATCCATCGCATTAATTGAAGCTCCTAAATCATCTAGTGCATTATAAAATTTTAACTTAACTATTATTTAGAGAATAGAAAAAGTACATAGATCTTGGCTGGGGATTTGAGGGGTAACAAGGGCATAAATATTCTTACCTAACCTTACCTCTTTATTTCCTAAAAATATCTTTCAATTAATGCACATGAGTTTAATAAATTTTTTAAACCTTGGAATCTGGTGAATGACTTCTATAAGGGGGATATTGATCTCCAACTTCTTGAATATTTTCAGCGTGTCTTATTGTGGTGACTCTTATATGGGTTTCTAGGGTTCTTGCATCCTTACATAGAAGGGTGGTTGGGGTTGTATTGGTTTTTCTATTTTGTATTTAACTTTATATTTATTTGATGGTTCTTTTACTACCTCCTACCCATGTTCTTTTTCTTGGGAATATTTCTTAGATTCATGCATTTTTTTCATCTCCAACATCAATTTCCAGGGGTGTTCCTTCGTTATTTTCCAGCTATTTTCAACTCTTTAATATAATAGCATTAAAATTTAATTTAGGTTTAGGAATTGGTTGATCATTAATCTTACTAGATCCTTGATTTACCATATTATTGAGGTTTTTCATGAGCTGGATAAACTATCCTTTAAATTCTATTACATGAGTGTTGAGAGTGGTGTGTTGACTATTTTTATATTCTATTAACTATCTCATCATATCCTTTATGGAAGTTTCTTGTGTTTTTCCTTACTGGTATATTGTAGAGGGTTGGAAATTCTTTCTCTAAAATTGAGGGGGTCTAAAAGGATATTGACAAACCTATTAGAATTATTTTTATAATGGTGGCCTTTGTTTTTGTGGGATCCCATTTCCAAATTGGTTGGAGGAAAAATATTTTAATCCATGGCTTCCACTTGGTTGGTTTTGGAATTGCATCTAGAACATTTCATCATAACTTTCAACTCCTTTAATTTGAGTAAATCCATCATTGAAATCCTATTGGGAATATCACTACTGGAAGGCCCTTGGGGGTGTGGTGGGTGATTATTCCTTCACTTTGTTAACTACTAGTTGTCACATAAGAGAATATGATTCTTCAATTTTATTTTATAATAAAGGTGAGTTGGAAATTTTTACCTCATTTACAGCTCTAGTTTTAGTTCTTATGCCAAATTGTTGGGAATTTTTTGAGAACCTATCAATGAGTTCTTTTACTTCAATTGGTGATTTATCGATCAGTTCTCCTATGGAAGAAACATCAAGTAGGTTCTAGTCATTTTCCATAAATTTTTGGTATAATAAAACCAATAAGTTATGTTCTTCATATAACTGGTGTGAACAGGATGTGGTTCATTTCTTGAATCTCTCTTAGAAATCATAAATAGTTTCTTCAATTTATTGTTTGACTCCATAGATTTTCTTTAAAAGGTAATAACTCCTTGAATAGAGAGAAATAATTTCTAGAAGAAGTTCTTCTATATATCTTCCCATGATGTGACTTCTCTAGGATGCAGATTATAGAGCCACTCCTTGGTTTCCCCTTCAAGTGAAAAATGGAAACCCTTATATCTGATTTAAGCCTCATTGATTCCTCTAGTTCTTAATTCATTTAAAATTTCATTAAATGATCTTAAGTGTGTATTGGGGTCTTCACTAGATAACTCAGGGAACTTAAGAAGCATTGAAATAATTCTAGTTTTGAGTTCATACACTTGTTAGTCTTTTAATTAAAATTTTTAGTTCTTAATATTGAAATTGGTTGTGTACATTTCTCTCAAAGTCTTATTAACTTGAGCTATATTACCTTCCATTTTTTCACTTCCTATTGTAGATTTTGTGGAGAAAGAAAATAAAGATGAATAATAATATAATGTAATGATGATGAACTCTCTTTTATCTTGTTCTGTATTCTTTAGAGTTCTTGGTCTTTCCAGTAGAGTTCTCTCAACCTCTAGATCAAAAATAGTGAGGATGGAATAACTCGATATGGTCATTTGAAAACATTTTTAAACGAAATTAAAACAAAACACAAGACTCCCCAAGAATGGTACTTGGTTTAATGAGTTCCTGTCATGGGGAACTTATAATAATTAATTTTGAACCTAAGAAAAATGTAGTAAAGTGGGACTCATGTTGTCTCCGAATAATACAATGTTTTTAGTATATTGAAATATTGTTTTTACTGTTCAATTTTTTGTAAACAGTATGAAATATTGGTTCTAAAATTAATTTAATGAGAAATGGTCTTTCCTTGAATCCTCACCTCATTATTCTATTAAATAAGTATTCAATTGGTCTATATTAATCCTCTCATAAGTTGAATCCCATTGATTACTTTTATTAGGTTATTTAATTTCAGATAGGGAAATCTAATTATCACTATATTACTTACCTTTTCTTAGCCTGGTGATTGGATACCTCCATTAAACCTTTAATTCCCCCACTGCTTATTATTGCATGTAGTTAATTAATGTAAGTGGCTTGTTTGTGTAATTTCAATAATAATTAGAATAAATTAAAATTTAAAATTATAACAAACCACTATTGGTTAAAACTATTAGGACCCACAGAGGAGTTAGTAATAAAATTGAATGATTAGAATTCATCAACATGGGGAATGAGGGGGGCCTCCTTAGAGAAACCACAAATAGCCTAGTGTTCCATCATCAGGGTATTAATGATAGATAATGAAATTAAAATGATATCCACAACCAATATTCCATGAGTTTTCCCCCATTGAAGCGAGCCAGTCCCCCTCTTTTTATTGAAGAATGGTCATTCATCCACACTTGTTTCCTTCCATGTCAGTGGTATGAACTTCTTCATGAAATTTATGAATTTCCTCTATATTCAAAATGTATTATATTTAATTTATGATATTTTATTATCATATGTCTAGGATCAATGGTATGGATGACTTTAGTTCTCTTCCCGTGATCAAGTCCAATGTCCTTTTTATGGTGGAGTATTCTAGTGCTTCACAACACAACAGATATTTTTGATTTTATTTGTAGAGGAAAAATGGTATTTGGATATAGTTTATCGGACTCATTATTTAATTTTACCTATTAATATTTGTTTTTAACAATGAAAATCATACATTTTCATTATTTTCAACCCGTATGTTCCATCATTGGTTGGTAAATTCCAACTTTTTCTTGTCAATACTACTACATTTATCTGTAAGATGGATTCTCATGTATCTTGCTTACCTTGGGATCGAATCTTTCATCCATGGGTGTTTCTATTTAATTTCATTGGAATCCTCTCAAGATATTTGGATACTATATACTTATTGTTCAATGCTTCTCAATGGTTTTCTCCATTTTCTCATGGTATCTTGGTCCTTCTTCGTGTGACTCTAGTATCAGCAAGCAGTGACTCTTTCGTAAATGAGTAGAATTTCAAAACTTCCTCATAGGTGGTTTAGTTAGGGTGTCTTATCTCATGAAACATTAGTCTATATCTCATCCTCAGTCAATGTGGAGCTCTAATTGGATTTTTGTACATCTGTGACTCTCTGAGAAAGGTTGCTTCACTCCATCATCATCCCAAAGTCATGGGTGGAACCAGAAGGTGGAACAACTCAAATAGGTGACATATTTCTTTTTCTCGTGGTGGTGGTAGATAAGTGGTTGTGGAAAATTTTGGATTGGTACCTAGACTCTATATCATATTCAAGATTAATTTGATTGGGATCTAGTTCTTTAGGGTAAGTGGAGGTTTGGAAGCAATTAGTAGTCGCATGAATGTATGAGGGGTAGAGGAATGGTAGTCAAAGCTAGAAAAATATTGTGGTAAGAATTACTACAATGAAATAAATGGTCAATTTTCTAACCATGAGATGTGATAGAAAAGAGGGAGCTCAAGGTAGGTATGTCTGCCACGATATTGGCTCTATAGTAAGGTGATGAAGTAACTATGAGCAATGCTCATGGTCATCTGAAGGCTCGGTTGGTTTCTTTATTTATGGTATGTAGTAGAACTATCTATGGATGGTATCCATACCTAAAATGTCATAGTATATTATCAAAACTAGGGGAATCACAAGGTCAATGTAGTGATTGTGGATGGCATGGTCAGTTCCCACAGTCAGTGTAGTTACCATGTATGAAACGATTAGTGTAGTGACAATGTATGTCATGGTCACTTACATATATTATAATTTTTTCCTACCTTTAGAACCAAATTATTTACATTTTTTATCATTGCATTAATTTTCTACAATTTAAATTAACTTTGATAATTCAATAAGTGACAGTTACCTTCCAAAGCATGGATTCAAAATTTAGATCAAAAGATGAATATATCAATAAAAATCATAGTTAAATCCAATTTCCAGCTAAGTTACAATTCCACATAGTCAACAAAAAAACTATTTATCTGGTAATTGAATTAAAATATGGGTATTTTAAATAAACATTAGACAACAAATGTCAAAAATTCCAACTCAAATCACTTGGTATTGATAATCAAACCTTTAGTGTTTTATAACTGGAATTTAAAACTATCTAAAACATGAAGAAAAAAATTATTTATTACAGAGTAAATATTCCTCTTCTATATTAATCATATATAAAAAATTTATAGGACACTATTTTTTTCCCTTATTTAAGATTCAACACAATGAACCCTGTAATTCTTATAGAATTATCTCAAAATTAAGAAAACTAGGATCACAGTATCTCTCTTTAACATAAAATTATCCCCAAACAATAACATCTTAACTTCAAAGATTATATAAACTTTTTATTTGATATCAATTTTTATTCCCCAAGATCTATACTCCAGGATCTAGTTTCAAGAAAACAAATTCTACTTTTTTTAATGGTTGTGATAATAAAAGAAGAGACCCAATTTTAATAATTTATAATTATAAACCCAACTCTAAATATTAATCCACCACACACCTAAGAATCATTTTAGGCTAAAATATTTATAGTGTTGGGACAACTAATACATATCAAAACTCATATTTGTTTTAAAGGGTTTTTCTCATGAAGGAAAAATACCAAAATGATACACATTAACCACAAATAAATAGACCTCACAAACACTATAATCAATATTACTCAATTCATGTATCTATGATAGCCATTTTAAAACTTGGGTTGAGAAGAAAATACTCATTAAGTGGTTTTAAATATTTAGGGATCTATTAAACCATTTAAAAACTTAAAAATACATTTATTCAAGTAACCATTTTAAATACTAAAATCATTGAAATTTTATAAAACATTTCATTAAACATAAAATCACCTTGTTACATAAAAAGTTTCATAAAAAAGTTTCATAAACCCTTATAAATGATAAATAATAGTTTTAAAACCTTCTTAGAGAAGATTTTTGGTTGTAGTCGAATCTAAAGAGGGGGGTGAATTGAGTTCCTACTTAAAATTTCTGTTAAAAACATTATTATAAAGATCCCCAAAAATTTTAAATGGCCTAGTTAATTAAGTTAGTAGAGACGTAAATGTATAGTTGGTCAACAGCTTTCTCAAAGGGTGATTAGGCCTTAGTTGAATTAGTGTGAAACACTTCTTCAACTTTTGAAACAAGTTTACTGAATTAAAAATATACACACACTAACCAAAACTAACTATCAAAGTGAATGCAAAAAATCTTAATGTTTTAGCAATTATAAGCAGTATAAAATAGATAAAATATAGTATAACAAAATATAGTGCTCAGAAAAGTTAAACAAGAGGTTCATTCTCAAGATGAAACTTAATCCTCTCTACTTGGTGATCACCTGCCACCAGGCTGTTTATATGAACAATAAAATTGATACATAGCCTATATCAGGCTTCTCAACAGTTTTTACAAACTATCTAGGGTTAAAACCCTCTACTATAGTTCTTCATGGGAATTATAAACAACACAAAACACACATGGTCTCTTCCATAGTTATACATGGGAAAACAAGGTATAAGAGAACTTTTATGTGAGGATTTTTGTATCCTCTGGTTCAAGCACAAGAGACAGTGTGTATGACACAAACATACACTTCTCATAAATTTAAAATAAAAGAACACAGTAGAGAAAATATGATGAGATTGATTTTAGAAGGCTCTATGTGTTTGTAGTTCAACTCTTGGCTCCTTGAAGTGAAGAATTTGATGTTCGAGTCTTTCTCTAAAATTTTTCTTTAAAACAGAGTGTTGCAACATCAAGTTAAAGATTTTATGAACTAAGAGTTATGCTTCTTGTATTGGTCAAGTGTTGATTAATCACAGAAGGTAGAAGTGAGTTGGTCCCAAATGATCTTCGTGATGCTTTTGGGTTCACAGTGTAAGTGATAGATGGTTCATCTTTGATCTAATGAGTAAGTTTCTTCATATGACCATACATGCTTCTCATCCTCACTTTTATTCTTTTTGGTATCCTCTTTTATACTCAAGGTCCGACAATAAGAATCAGTACATTGCATGTGATATTTCTCTTACCTTGTACTGTCCCTAGATATGGTCTCTCGATATGTCTACAATCAGCATTAATTAATGTCATAAGCATTAAAGTTATAAAATATGACCGTTATAATAATATTAAGAATTTCGCAGAGTATGGAATAGAAGAGTATGGTAGACAAGTAATGGTATCCTTCACAACGGTAGGCTTCAACAGTAAGTGCACATCAACAACATTCATTGGTAACCTTCCCAATGATAACCTTCCATCGATAACTCTCCATCGGTAACCTTCCATTGGTAATCTTCCATCGATAACTCTTCATTGGTAACCTTTCCAATAGTATCCTTGCATCGGTGACCTTGCATTGGTGACCTTTCATTGGTGACCTTGCATCAGTGACCCTGCATCGGTGAACTTTCAACAGTGACCTTGCATCGTTGACCTTGCAACGGTGACCCTGCATCGGTGAAATTGTCATTGGTGACCTTTGCATTGGTGACCTTTGCATCGGTGACCTTTGAATTGGTGACCTTTTCATCGGTGACCTTTTCTTCAGTGACCTTTTTGCTTAGAGAAATTTTTCATTGTGAGCTTTAAACAAGAGAGCAGTGAGATTAAAAGTACATAGTTATCACTTTGATATAAACATGATTTTCACATAAATGATTATCTTGTCAGAGAAACATAATTATCAAATAAAAAAACATGATTTGGGATTATCAAAACAGGTGAGTAAAATAATCTCCCCCTTTTTGACAATCAAAAACTATGTCAGTATTTTCAGAATTAGGGTTAAGAACATTTTCTAATATCTTCAGATGTGTGTATAAGAACATTTGAACCATGTTTATAATGGAAAAATATAGATAGTATATATATGAAAATAGTTCAGTCAACTTAAAAAAAATCTTCTCCTTTAATTTTAGGCAGCTTAAAACTTAGACCTAACATGTTTCTCCCCCTTTTTGATTAACAAAAATAATGAAAAACAAAAAGATAAAGAAGAGGATTTTACATTAATGAATCAATAGTACAATATAAAAAAATGGTACAAAGATCCATATCATCTAAGACAGTCCATATTAAATCCACATAAGAGATGTCCATAGGAGCTTTGTCCTTGGAAATGGAGGAAATAGGTTATGGAGATGGAGGGATAGGCCTAGGGATGGCAGTCAACAGGGTAGGAGGAGCTGCAACATAAGAATCAATAGACCTGTAGTGAGTAGATATCTGAGGAATAGTGGGGGTCAAGCTTCTGATGGCCTATGCAGGAGTCATCAATGGAGCAGAACTGGCAGATCCTGAGGCACCTGAGGTAGAAGGCAAGGCTGGAGGAACAATTATGGGAGTGCATTATACATGGAGGAAGGGAAAAAAAGATTTTTGAAATCCATAATAATACTTACTCCTCTCTCCATGGCTAAAATAAAATCATCTTTATTCTCCATAAATTTCTCTAAGGCAGGAGTTAACTCTCTAATCCTACTAACCTGATCATTAAAGGCTTGAGTGACGGGTGGAATTCTCAAGTTTTCCAACAGCAACTTGAAGTGACCATCAATATGATGCTTAGTGTATATCATTTTGTAGTAGAAATAAACTTGTTCTTTGATGGCCTTCTAATCTTGAGTAGCTTACCTTAAATAATTTACCACAAGTTTATGAATTTCTCTAGTAGTAGAAATAACCTGAGTCATAGACTGAGGATCTGAGGTACTAGTACTAGAGAACTTCTCAAATTCTTCTCTAACAACCATCTTGAAGGCTTATAGATCAATAAAAGGAGAGGCTGAAGATAAAGTAGATGCACACAGAGGTTCCATAGTGAAATCCATTGTCTCCTTAAAATATTTAGTCATCCCACTGATCAGACTCTTCACATTATCATCTTGGCCACTCACATGTATCTCCATGGACTTCTTAAAGTCCTCAAACATATTGACCATTTCCTGAACCACACTTTTAACATATCCATGATCTTTGTACACCTGAACCCTTGAAACCATGTAGGAGTCTAATCTAGTAATATATTGCATCATAGATTCCATAGAATCTTCCAAAGTTATTATCTTATTTTAATAGTCCTTTATCTCCTTTATCAGGTTGGAGTGAGAGGCATAAACTATCCTTTCCACTACAGAAGTGAAAACTTCTTTATTGTGAGTCATATCCCTCTCTAACCCAAAAAATCTCTAATCAAAGTGGATCTTCAGATCTGATTTCATTGATTCTAAATCATCCTTTCTCACATAGTCACGAGGAAAAATAACTACTGGCTACCCAATAGTGGTTTCTAAAATAGTAGGAATTGGAGGACTTATGATAGGATGGTTATCATTAGAGTCTCCATAATCTAATCCTAAGACTAAAAATCTAGGGTCTTCTGACCAATCCTCTATTCCAAGATATACAGTAACTGAAACTAAGGAAATAGTTTCCTCCCCCACACTTGGAGGATTCTCCTTATCAACCATATCCATCTCTGTCATACCACCTTGAGAGACTTCATCAACAGGAGGGTCCACTACCACTTCTTCTACTAAATCTTCAAATACTTCCAAAGCAATTTCACCTTCAACCGAATCAGCAACCTCTTCATGTATCCTTTCTACCATTTCTGTATGTCCTATCTGAGGATTGAGACTCAGACATTCATCTTCACTTATATCAGCAGCAGTCTCAAAGTCAACATGACTAGATTCAGTGTCCTCATCCTCATCTGAGGTCCCTTTAATGTCTCTTAAGACATTTTCTGCCCCTTCTTCTTCACTAATCTCTTCATCATCACTATCCCTTATAATAGTCTCCCTTCTATGAAATTTCTTCGGTGTTCTAGGCTCACCAAAGGATACAATATTAGAACAAAGATTGGAGGGAAGGTCTGGATCACTCCTGTCATCTATAAGAGAGTCCTCCTCTTCTTCCATAGCTGCAGCTTCTCCTTCTTCAACTGAATATGCAGGCTCTACTTCACCAAGCTTTAGACCAAGATCTCTCTTTTCCTTAGGCCTAGTAGGATGATTGACAGGTTTTAATTCATCATATATCTTAGCCTCATCATGTACCCATATTCTTTTCCAAGGGTTCCAATTTATTTTCATCAACTTTCAAATTACCTTTGTAATGTATAAATTTTCCCTTACTACAACAGTTTCCTCCTTTTCTCTAGCAAATCATTTCACCTTTAGCATCAAGAATATCAATCTAGAATGAAATAAGGCATTGGATTTTGAACTAGGCTTTGTCATATCTTCTTATGGAATCATCAATAGCCTAAATAAATTTATCTTTTATCCATGATTCAACAGATTCAAAATAAATACATCCTGAAATTTCAATGTAGCAAAGTCCCCTCACCAGGGACTCAAAACATTATGGACAAACTTAAACAGTAGCTTGTCTTCTCCTTCCATTTCAGTAGCAATGACTTTCTTAGGGATCCCACTCAATGTTAGTTCGGCTAAGGCTTCTTCATAATAGAAGAACTCATTAGTGGGAGTCACCACTGCTGAGTAGTAATCATAAATCCCTTTATGTGGTACTCTCAGACACTTGTCCCATTCAATAGAGGAAAAGATTACACTTACTCCATTTACCCTTAAATACATTCTCTTCTCATCTTCAGTTTGTTTGAATTTCAAAAAACTCATAAAAATCCTTCACTAACTTCAAGTAATAGGTTCCATTGTTGTTTTAAAATCGTTCAACCCATCCTTGAGCTTCAAGTGCCTTCACCACTAAAGATCTTCTCATCAACAACCATTCAAAACTGAGCTCTTTTTCAGCTACGATTTCCCTCTTTGATGGATAAGGGTTGATTGGATTTTCCACTGCCTTGCTTCCACTACTCGACTCAGCTCGAGGTCTCTTTGGATTTGGTGCATCCCCTTCATCACTGACCAATGGTCTCTTCACTCTTTCCATGCGATCTAAAGCGGTTCGAGGGTTTCAGAATAGGGTTAGGTTCTGAGGTTAGGGAGAAAAGAGATTCAGGAAATAATTTGAGGTTGATCAAAATATGGTATGATATTTTAATTTTATCATTTAGGGATCAAAAATAAAATCAATTAAAATAAATAAGTAAAACAGAAAACGTTTCAACTTTCGGTAGAAAGAAAATGCAAAGTCCCGAAAAATATCGACTATTGGTAAGATTCCAACAGTGAGGTCCTAACGGTGAGGTCCCAACGATGAGGTTTCAACGGTGAGGTCCAGCGGTGAGTTCCTAAAGTTGAGGTTCCTAACAGTGAGGTTCAACAGTGAGGTTCCAACGGTGAGGTTTCTATCGGTGAGCTTCCTAACAATGAGGTCCAATGATGAGGTTTCTAACGGTGAGGTCCAATGGTGAGGTTCTAAAGGTGAGGTCCCAATGGTGAGGTTCCTAATGATTAGGTTTCTAATAGTGAGGTTCAACGGTGAGGTTCAAACGGTGAGGTTCCTAATGGTGAGGTCCAACGGTGAGGTTCCAACGATGAGGTCCCAATGGTGAGGTTCCTAACAGAGAGGTTTCTATCGGAGAGGTTTCTAACAGTGAGTTTTCTAATGGTGAGGTTTCTAACGGTGAGGTTTCTAACTGTGAGGTTTCAAATGGTGAGGTTTTTAATGGTTAATATTTTATCATACCTAACTAATGTTTGATGTAATTTAACCTCTTAGAATTCAAAGTCTGTGAATATATCATCCAATTAGTGTTCAGTACCAATGAATTCAAGAGTGATATCACCTCTTTGATAATGATCTCTCAAGAAGTGATGTCTCACATCAATGTGATTTGTACTAGCATGAGATAATGGATTTTTAGAGATGTTAATAGCACTTGTATTATCAAACTTTATAGAGACATGTTTGAATTGATATCCATAGTCTAGTAAAGTGTGTTTCATCCATAGAATTTGAGCGCAACAACTCCCAACAACTATGTATTCATCTTTGGAAGTAGATAATGCAACAAAATTATATTTCTTACTACACCATGATACTAGTGACTTACCTAGAATGTGACATGTTCCAGAGGTTCTCTTTCTATCTAACTTTCAAATAGAAAATTCATCATCTGAATAACTTATTAAATCAAATGATTGTCCTTTTGGGTAAAACAGTCCTAAGTTTATAGTATACATGAGATATTTAAAAATTGTTTTAATATCAGTTAAATGAGACTCTTTAGGATTGGATTGAAAGAGAGAAAACATGAATACACTAAACATAATATCAGGTTTTCTATAAGTAAGATAGAGCAGACTTCCAATAATACCTCTGTAATTGGTTTGATCCACTAGTTTACCAATTCATCAGCATCCAACTTACAGGTGGTACTCATAGGTGTATCACTACCTTTATTGCAATCCAAACCAAAAAATTTCAAAATATCCTTGGTATATTTACTCTAATTAAAAACAATACCATTTTTATTTTTAAAAATTTGAAATCTAAGGAAAAATTTAAGTTTCCCCATTAAACTCATTTCAAAATCATCTTGCATCATTTTTGAAAAATCAGTACATAAAGAATTTTTAGTGGATCCAAAAATAATTTCATCTACATAAATTTGTACTATTAAAACATCTTTGGAAATACTTTTAATAAAAATATTAGGATCCTATATTACTTGAGTAAAAATTTTTGAAATAAGAAAAAAACTAAGTCTATCATACCAAGCTCTTAGAGCTTGTTTTAGACCATATAAATCTTTAGAAATTTTAAAAACATGATTTAAAAAATGGGGATTTGTAAAACCATGGGTTTGTTCAACAAATACATCTTCAATTATGTATCCATTTAAAAATACACTTTTGACATCCATTTGATAATGTTTGAAATTCAAATGAGATGCATAAGAAAGTAGTATCTCAATGGCTTCTAGTCTAGATACAGGTGAAAAATTTTCCTCATAGTCTATTCCTTCCTCTTGACTAAATCCTTGTGCAACTAGTCTATCATTATATATAACTATGTTTCCATATTCATAAAATTTATTTATAAAGACCCATTTAGTGCATATGGTAAACGTGTCTTTAGGTCTTTATACTAATTTCCAAACTTTGTTTCTTTCAAACTGATTTAATTCTTCTTGCATATCTATCATCTAGAATTCATCATTTATTGCATTATTAATATTTTTAGGTTCAATCTGTGGAAGAAAGGCTTGATGTTCAACCTAGTTTATCATAGAATCTATAGTTTGTGTTCATATGTTTAGATCACCTACTACAACATCTAAAGGATGATTCTTGAGAGTTCTAATACCTCTATAAAGAGTTGAACTAGACTCCTCATGAATTTCTATAGGTCCAGATTCACCGTGCACAGATTCTGGAGAATTTATAGAACCGGTTGTTTTCACTAAGGGCTCACTATTTTTGTCATTAAGGTTGTGAATTGACATATCTTCCTCAAGGACTTCAATAGAGGTTTTGGGTTTATCTGGATCAGTCTCATAAAATTTGACATGAACTGATTCTTCCACACATTTGGATCTCTTATTAAATATTCTATAAGCTTTACTAGTGATTGAGTAAACTAGGAAAATTCCTTTATTACTTTTGGAAGAAAACTTTTCAAGATTGTCCTTAGTGTTAAGGATGAAGACTTTGAAACCAAAAACTCTAAAGTAATTAACCTTAGGCTTCGTATTATTCCAGAGCTCATAAGGGGTCTTCTTAATAAGAGGTCTAATCAAGACTCTATTGATAATGTAACAAGCTGTATTAACAACTTCAACCCAAAAATAGATAGGTAGATTGTACTCAGTAAGCATAGTTCGGGAAATCTCTTGAAGTGTCCTATTTCTTCTTTCTACAACTCCATTTTGTTGGGGTGTTATAAGAGCAGATAAATTGTGAGTATAGCCATTTTTTGAGCAAAATGATTAAAATTATTTACTTTCAAACTCACGGCCATGATCACTTCTCAAGGTCTTAATTCTAAGTCCATGAATATTTTCTATAGACTTGGAATATTTAATGAAGTAAGAACATGCTTCACTTTTGTGAGATAGAAAGTATACCCAATTATATCTAGAAAAATCATCTACAAGAACATAAACATAGTGCTTCCCATTTAAACTTGAAACTATTGATAGTCCAAACAAATCCATGTGAACCAAATCATGTGGTTGAGAAGTAGAAACTTCTTTCTTTAGTTTGAAAGAAACTTTTTGTTTTTTCCCTTTTAATAAGGATTAGAAACTTTGTTATGTGGGAATTATAATTTAGGGAAGTCTCTATATAAATTTTTCCTAGTTAGATTTCTAAGTGATTGCACATTGTAGTGTCCTAATCTTATGTGCCATAACTAGGATTCCTTATGAAAATCATTTAAACATGAAACATTTCTCTTATCTAAAGAATTTAAATCAACAGAATATACGATTTAATTTCTAAAAGCGGTGAATATTGAATCATTTTTAGAATTAAAAACATTTCATGCATCATTTTCAAATTTAACATTGAAACCATCATCACATAACTAAGATATACTTAGTAAATTGTACTTTAACCCGTTAATAAAAAGTACTTTTGAAATTAATACAGTATTAGGGTTACCAATTTGGCCTAAGCTGACGATCTTCCATTTTTCAATATCACCAAACATAACATATCCACCATCAACTTTAATTAGGATCTTGAAACATGAGTAGTCTCTTGTCATGTGTCTTAAACATCCACTTTCCAAGTACCATAGAGTTTTACAGAATCTCTTTAAACAGTTTTTCTACAAAACAGATTAAGTGTAGGGTAACTTTGGTACCCAAATTTTCTTGGGTCTAGAGAGGTTAGCAAGTAAAACTTTGGGAACCCATACTTGTCTCACATGTTTCCTATAATAAAAAGATATTTTTTGAGACATGAACACTTTGTTAGGTCCTTTAGATAATTGTTTTTCAGAAGATGGCCCAGAACTTGAACTAGCAGTGAACTGTCCAGATTTTGGAACAAATTTATTCTTAATAATTCTTCTCCATCATGGATGATATCCTAGAACATTTTTGTATTTTAGAGAAATATTTTTTCCTAGTAACTGAGCTAAGGTATCTCTACCTGCAGTAAACTTCTCAAGATCTCGTTTTAATTTCTCATTGGATAATTTAAGTTCATTATTTTCTTTTAACAGCTGTGCACTTTTTTATTTTTTAATATCTAGATTATAATTATAATTAAAATTTAAAGTATGTTGTCTTTTAAATAATTTATATTTATCCTTGATTTCATTAAAGGTGTCCTCAAGAATTCTACAGTATTAAAATAGTTCATCCTTAGTTATATTTTCATCATTTGTTTATTCACTTTCATTCCCATAATTGTAAGCGTTATGTATATAAGAATTGGGTGTTACCTTGGATGTTTCTGTCATGAAACACAGGTTTTTATGTTTATTATTTTAAATATCAGAAGTTTCAGATCCACTTAAGCTATCTTCTGAGGCACTACAAGAAGCTTTCATAGCCTTTTTATATACCTTTCCCTTGTCTTTATACTTCTTCTTAAATTTCAACTTATGGTAATCATCTTTCACGTGACCTTTTCATTTACACTCATAACAGACTATCTCATTTGTGTTATCATTCCATTTTCTATCCCTTTTCCAGTCTCCTTTATTATTATACCTTCTTTTATTGTTTGAATTTCTAAAGAACTTATTTTTTCGGTAGAACTTATTTAATCTCCTAGCAAGATGATCCATCTCATCATCACTATCAGAGTGCGAGTCTTCACTGGTGGACGTATATACAGAAGCTTTAACATTTTCTTTTTCCTTGTTCATTGAGGTAGCAGTATTGGATGCTACAGACTTCTTTCTTGGTTCTTCATCTGCTTCTTGATTTACCTTAATCTCTTCTTCATACATCATAATCTTTCCAATTAATTCCTTCGCTGGAAACTTACCTATGTCACAAGATTCTCAGATAGAAACAGAAGTTCCTATCCATATGTCAGGTATGAACCGAAGCAATCTCATAATCTAATCCTTGATTTCCACTGGTTTTCCAAGAAGACTCATGGTATTCACTATTTCATTGAACCTGAGATACATTTCAGATATAAGTTCGTCAGGCTTCATCTTAATATTATTATATTTAATAGTATAAATATGTAATCTCATTTCTTTAACATTGGTTTTCCGTTATGAGAAATGGCTAAAGTATTCCAAATTTTATATATAGTTTTACAAGCAGATATTCTATTGAATTCTTCATCACCTAGAGAATAGTACAAAGCATTCATTGATTTACAGTTACTGTTTTATGTAACTTTAGTCAACTGAGACCATGTGTCCCTAACAGTAACATGTAATACATGTTGTTCTTCAATTGTTTCTTAGATTTCAGGTCCCATTATCTCTAGATACATTTTCATTTTTAATTTCTATTGGGCATAGTTATTTCCATTAAAGAAAGGTGGATTGTTAG
Source organism: Viscum album (assembly GCA_963277665.1). Taxonomy (NCBI): domain Eukaryota; kingdom Viridiplantae; phylum Streptophyta; class Magnoliopsida; order Santalales; family Viscaceae; genus Viscum; species Viscum album. The sequence continues at coordinate 69,802,989 of OY728134.1, forward strand.
TAGCATCACCCTCAACTCAGATATCCATTGTTAATTATAATTGTAAAGAACTGAAAATTTAGATATGATAGAAATTTTAAGATCTTTAAGATACAACTAAAATCACAGTTAAAGAATTTGATGAATTACACAACAGTTCAGGTAGTGTTAATAAAAACTATACTAAATCCTCTAATACTAAATGTTGGTCGGAGCAGAATCTTGAGAGGGAGGTGGATTGAGTTCCTACTTAAAATTTCTGTTAAAAAATTTAATATAAATATCCCCCAAAGTTTGAAATAGCCCAATTAATTAAGGCAGTAGAGATGTAAATGTCTAGTTGGTTAACAGGTTTCTCAAAGGGTGATTAGGCCTCAATTGAATTAGTGTGAAACACTTCTTCAACTTTTGAAACAAGTTTACTAAATTAAACATATACACACACTAACCAAAACTAACTATCAAAGTGAATGCAAAATATTTTAATGTTTTAGCAATTATAGGCAGCGGAAAATAGAAAAAATACAGTAAAAAAATATATTGCATAAAAAAAAGTTAAATAAGAGGTTTAGTCTCAAGCTGTGACTTAATCCTCTCCACTTAGTGATCACCTGCCACCAATCATTTTATATTAACAATAAACTTAATACACATCTTGTATTGGGATTCTCAATAGTTTTTACAAACTTCATAGGGTTTACACCCTCTACCACAATTCTTCGTGGGAATGATAAACAACACATACCACACAAGGTCTCTTCCATACTTATACGTGGGAAAACAAGGTGTAAGAGAAGTTTTATGTGAGAATTTTTGTATCCTTCCGTTCAAGAACAGAAGACAGTGTGTATGACACAAACATACACTTCTCAAAAATGTAAAATAAAAGAACACAATAGAGAAATTATGATTATATTGAGTTTATAAGGCTCTATGTGTTTGAAGTTCAGATCTTGGCTCCTTGAAGTGAAGAATTTGATGTTTGGGTCTTTCTCTGAAAGTTGTCTCCAAAACAGAGTGTCGCAACTTCAGGTTCTAGATTTTATGAACTAAGAGTTATACTTCTTGTGTTGATCGAGAGTTGATGAAGCACAGAAGGCAGAAGTGAGTTTGTCCCAAATGATCTTTGTTATGCTTGTGGGTTCACAGTGTAAGTGCTAGATGGTTTGTATTTGATCTAGCGAGAAAGTTTCTTTATATGCTCAGACGTGCTTCTCATCCTCACTTTTATTCTTTTTGGTCTTCTATTTTATACTCAAGGTCCAACAATAAGAATAAGTACATCACATGCAATCCTTATCTTACCTTGTATTTTCCCCAGATACGGTCTCTAGATATGTCTACAATCCACATTAATTAATATCAGAAGCATTAAAGTTAGAAAATATGACCGTTAGAATAATCTTAATAATTTGACAAAGTATAGAGTAGAAGAGTATGGTAGACTATTAATGGTATCCTTTACAATAGTAGGATTCAACAGTAAGTGCACATTGGCAGCATTCACTGGTAACCTTCCCAATGGTAATCTTCCATCGATAACTCTCCATCGGTAACCTTCCATTGGTAACCATCCATCGATAACTCTCCATTGGTAACCTTCCCAACAATATCCTTGCATCGGTGACCTTGCATCGGTGACATTGCATCAGTGACCTTGCAACAATGACCTTGCATCGGTGATCGTGCATCGGTGACCTTGAAACAGTGACCTTGCATTGGTGACCTTGCATCGGTGACCTTTGCATCGGTGACCTTTTCATCGTTGACCTTTTCATCAGTGACCTTTGCATCGGTGACCTTTACATTGTTCAACTTTTCATCAGTTACCTTTGCATCGGTGACCTTTTTACGTGGAGAAATTTTTCACTGTGATCTTTAAACAAGAGAGCAGTGAGATTAAATGTACATAGTTATCACTTTGATATAAACATGATTTTCACATAAATTATTATATTGTAAGAGAAACATAATTATCACATAAATAAAACATTATTTGGGATTATCAAAATAGGTGAGTCCAATAAAGGCATAAAAATATTTAAGTAAATCCTTTTTTCATGAAAATACAAAACTTTTGAATTTTATTAATACTATGTATTTTTATTATAACACATAACCTTTATACATGAAAGGATTAAAATTTCCCTTTTTATAAAAAACAATTTCCTTTTATAAAATACAAGTATTTTAAATAAAGAATTATTACAACAATATAGAAATCATAACAGTTTCACGAGATGCTATAATCATTATAATTCATAATGGAATCTCTTAATTGGATAATTACAACATTCTCTTAGGAGTAGATTATATCAGTTAACTTCATCACTTTATAAGAGTAACTTAATAGTTAAATTTATCCACTTAATAGAAGTAACTTATTATTTAACTTCATCCACGTCAAGGGAGTAACTTATTAGTTAACTCTGTTCACTTCATAGGAGTAACTTGCTAGTTAACTTTTTCTATATCATAGGAGTAACTTACTAGTTAACTCTTTCCACATTTCCAAATGCATTAAAGGTATTTAATGGACCCACTCATTACATAATGAGAAAATTCCCTTAATGGTTTGGGTTCACTCCTCAATCCAAACTTCCATTAATAATTCCCAAGTCTTATGTATTAATACATTTATTAGTATTGATTTTTTCTTCATAATTATCATAAAATTATCCAAAAACATGAGAATTTTAATTTTAATACTAGAAATGAAATCATCTCAATAAATAATTAACAATTTTATAGAAACTTGTTTAAACATTCATTTAAAACCCATACTCAACATCATTTAAAATAAATCAGTGAGAGTAGAATTATTGAAACTGAAACTTGGAACTTTGATAAAAACTTATATAATATGTTTAGAGAATAAAAAATTTAAAACATAGAATAATGGTTTCAATGAGAAAATAAGAATTATTATTTATGAAAATATCTTTTAAATAAATCCTTTAAAACTAACCCATAAATATTTTTCCTCCAAATTGAATATGGTTTTCATAAAGGAACCTCAATAAAGATAATCCTTGAATAAAACAATAATATATAAAATAAAACTATTACCATTTCCTTAAAAAAGGTTAATTAAAACTCTTTAAGAAATAAAAACACTTTTATAAGAGGAAAGTTTATTTCCAATATATCATGGAACCAAAAATAACCCTACTTTTAGAAAACAATTTATAAGAAGTAGATAAATTCTTGAAACTTTTAAAACAAAATATTTAAAATGACTCCCCTTATCTCAAAAAAAGGAGGTTTAAACCTCCTTAAATTATAACATTGAAATAAATTATGAAATAAGTAATTTTATTTTTAAAATACAGTATACAATTAAAATTTATTTTCTGATATCATAAAAACAAAATAGAGAGAATGATTTAAAACATTGAAACTGAAAATTTTAAAATTATCCTCTTAACTTAATTTCAAAAAGTGAGTTAAACCTCATTATCCTAGGAAATAAACTTGTTAATATATCCTAAATAGTTTCTTATTTGAAGTTCTTCCCAATGAAATATCCTAATACATCACTCTTCCCCTATTTTACTATCTTTCTTGAAAGCTAAATCAATACAAATTTAGGCTGCAATGAGTGTTTCTAATATGGAACTATTAGCGAGTCTAGAAAACATAAATTAATGTATCATTTTATATCCATATCTCATTGTATATTTAAAAGTGAATATTTAATATATAGGTATTAAAAATCGAGATTATATGTAAATAGATTCAAGCACCCACATCCATCGAGGTCAACTGATTTGATAATATCTCTCTTATAGTGAATTCTATATAAAAATATAGTTTTCTAATTAGTATTAAAATCCCACACTTAATTTTATTGGAACTATGTATCCTTGTCTTCAAAACTTGTTATTAATTAAAACAACACCTACATGTAAAATGTTTAAGATCTTAGGAATATTTTACTTGGTGAGATCTATAGTTTTTTTCCATATAAAATTATATATAACTCAAATATATGTATTTCATGGAGGAAGGGTTTCATATACTTATGATATATATGTTATAAATTTTTCTCATTCATCTGATTTTTGGATAAACACAATTTCATAATTTATTGTATCCCTATAAGCATCGTGACATGTATCCTTCATCAAGAAACCCACCTAAAAATCATTGTAATGAGGTATACCAAGGTAAAATATATATATATAAGAGTTTATGCAACCATTGTGTGCTAGAGATAAAAGATAAAAACCAAATTAAAAAATCTATATATTTATCCTTAAATTTTATGCAACATTTATACCTCAATGGATAATAAGATGGCCCTTTTATATCATTTATATCATGGGAATGTTATTTTTTGAAGGTGTGAACAATGCTCGCAATAACTGATATAAACTCCACACTCTTGACAATCAATGATGGATATTCACTATTTGGAAATGGTGACTCTATATCCTAGGATTTTTTAATTTCCTCGGTGGTGTCAATATTTCTCTTTCTCTATTCAGCTTTATCAGAGGAGGTTCGGTGGTGGGTTTGTTCTAAAGATCTTTGCTGACAGGTCTGGAGGCAGCTTTATCCACTAGTCTTCATTGAATAATTTTTCCATTCCTAATTTTTCATGAAATATTTTTTCTTCAACATCGGGTTTACATTATAATATTATTGTGATAGCTTTCCCAACTATGTTTTCCTCTATTCTCACTATGATGTTGGTAGTAGCATTGTCGTGTCGTTTGTCGGTGGTCAACACTAATGGTATCTGGAGATTTTTTTATGTGTTTTAAGAAGAATCTTTAAATGTGTCCTAGTTAAAAAAATAAAAAATATTCTTGAAAGGAGTCAGCGCTATTTTCTCCTTTCCCCTAAAAAATACTATTTTAAATTTTTTTATATATTAAAATTTTTTATTTTTATTTTTATTTTTATTTTAATCTATTTATATATATATATATAATTTTCAGTAGGATTTATCTCTTATTTAATATCAAATAGTACTTTCATTACATCAATCTAGATATTGATAGAAACTCTCACTCATAGCTCTCTTTTATAAGTGATATTTCCCTGGAAATCATTCTGCATTTTTGATGTGGGATTCAAGTTCTCCCTTTCCTATATAGAATATTCTTCATTTCTAATGTGGGATTCAGAAATGTATCAAGTACAAGTCTTTGAAAGACTCTAAAATATAAAATATAACACCAATATAAATGAAACTTACAACATTGATTAAACATATAATAAATTGTCTAAAATAAAAATAATTTCGTAACAAATATTGACGAGAATTTATTTATAATCTTTAAAAGCCACCAACTTGAAACTTAAAAATTTTTCAATAATGTGAATTTTAAAGCATATAAAATATAAAATATAACACCTATATAAATGAAAATTAAAACATGGATTAAACATATAATAAATATTCAAAAATAAAAATAATTTTCTAAAAAAATTTTGATGAAAAATAATTTACATGTTTTCAAAGCCACTGACAAATAACTTAAAAATGTTTCAAGTATGTGAATTTTCTAGCCTATAAAATATAAACTATAAGACCAATATAAATGAAAATTAAAACATGGATTAAAAATATAATAAGTAGTCTAAAATATAAATAATTTTGTAAAAAATGTTGATGAAAAATAATTTATAAGCTTTAAAAGCCAAAAATTTGAAACTTAAAAATGTTTCAAGTATGTGACTTTGAAAGCCTATAAAATATAAACTATAAGTTTAATTAAAATTAAAATTAAAACATGGATTAAAAATATAATAAATATTTAAAAATAAAAATAATTTCATAAAAATTTTGATGAAAAATAATTTATAATATTTTAAAACCACCAACTTGAAAAAAAAAATCAAGTATGTTACTTTGAAATCCTATAAAATATAAACTATAAAACCAAGATAAATGAAACTTAAAACATGGATTAAACATATAATAATAGTCTAAAATAAAAAAAATTTCTTAAAAATGTTGATGAAAAATAATTTATAATATTTCATAACCACCAACTTGAAACTTAAAAATGTTTCAATTATATGACTTTAAAAGCCTATGAAATATAAACTATAAGAAGAAGAATTTATTTTTTAATATTTTTTATATGTTTATTCCATGTTTAAATTTTCATTTATATGGGTCTTATAGTCTATATTTTATAGGATTTCAAAATCAAGTAGGTGGCTTTGGATCCTCCTCGACATTCCTTCTTTTTACTCTCACTTCTCAGTAACCCTAGACTGACATTGGAGAACTTTAGTTTTTGTACACATAAATACTTCTCAATGACTTCCAGTGGAGATCCTCTCACTGATCAATCATTTTAATTGATATCTCATCTCAGTGTACATTTCCTATGGAGATCCAGTTGCCATATTCAGTGTGTAATCTTTGATATGCATTCATCCAATCTAGAACTGGTTGTCACCAGGGAGCATGAACATGAAAATGTTATGTTTTTATGAAATAGATTTTTTGAGGGTCAAATTTGAGATATTTTTAAGAAATAAGTATTGGTTCTGGTTGATCTTAAAGTTGATATAAATATCATTAGGTGAAAATGGTTCTTTAAGAGAGAAATAGTCAAGGATGATAAATGGGTCTTTAAGAAGGTTCAATATCTAGGTGTAGTTTTAATGTACAGTGTTCCAACTTCCTCAATATTTTATTAAAAATTAAATTTTAGTATTTTTTTAAACCTTTAAAATGGTATTTATAATCTTTTCTTACATTCCCTTCATTTTCATTTATTTATTTTTTATATAAAACTCTTTATTTTCAAAAACATTTTAGATATTTAGTCTATATTTTAAATTTTATTTACATTGTTTTTATATTGTATGTTTTATAAAATTTTAAATTTAGCTACCTGAAATTTAATAATTATTACATATTTCAAGTAGTCAAATTTGGAAGCTATAAAATATAAACTATGCCTAAAATATTAATGATAAATGAAACACTAGATAAACATATAAGAAGGGATGATAGTAATAACAATATATTCATTTCAATAGACAAAAAACATATAAATGAACAAGTACAGTCAATGTTTATATCTATGGAGAGGATATTTCATCCCACATGGTGGTCTGTGAATAGGACGCTAACTTCAAGTTCGTTGTTGATTCTGATGACCTACAAAGGGATGATCCTCAAGCACTGAAACATCGATTGTTGCATCCCCCGCCTGTGTTTCAGTGGAAGGAGTTTTCAACTACATGTCGTACTACGCTCCTGATCCTTCTCCCAGTAGGGTAGTGCAAGGACCTTCCATTATCACAGTGGGGAACCAAGTCTATAATGGATCTAGACCCCAACGCCGCAAAGGATTTGGACCTCAAGGTTATGATGGATCTAGACCCCAAGCTGGAGAGAACTATAAATATCTTGTCCAGAAAGACAGATCCCATGCCACCTATGGCACATCCTCAATCGAATGAGGTTGTATTCCTAGAGGTCCAACCTATTCCTGTGGAATAGGTGAGGCTTCATGTGTAGTATGACATTGTCTATGTCGTCGTTGTGTCTCCTCAGCACTAGCAGCTACTGTAAGATGTTCCTTTGGGGAAGGAACCTCATATCTCTCTCTCTCTATGATGGACTCTCAAATATGTTCTCAAAAAGTGCACGATAAGATGAAATCAGCTCCAGCACTTCAGCATAGACCGCTGCCCAGATAAAGACCCCCTCCCCTCTTTATCACTCATGTGAACAAGATGCTCTGAGTGAGCGCCCTGTAATTAGATTTAAAATGAATTAGAAAATAGTTCAATAAATAAATTAATGTAAATTTATTAACTTACAATCTTATGAATCTCTCTACCATGTCGGGTAAGATATAGTATAGACTTCAGTCTATACCATGGATCATACTCGACCTTCTCTGAAATAAATAATCACATCACAGGTACACCACAAATATGAAACTCTACATGTATTCTCTAGTAGTCGAGAAATTCAGAATGCACTTGGCACCAGTCTTCATCCTTCCTCCATGTCATCTTCACTTCATGAAGTCTCTATGTCTATCTTAGCAACAATGGAATCGGATAAACACAAAAAAACTAGTGCATGACCCTATCAGGCTTCAACCACTTGATAATATGAAAGTGAATGAGGGTAACTATAGCCATAGCATACTCAATCCCAATAGTGCAGTATGGTTGAAACAGGTCCAGTATAGTCTAGTATGGTAGCCATGTAATCTGAAATGACATGTGACCTTTTTCAAAAATTATCCTTACTAGAAAACAAAATTGATGCTATTATTAAATTTTTTATATAGTGATAGATTGTATATATATACCTAGTTGGGTAAGAGACAGTCCAACTTCAGTAGATATGCACCCAAATGGTGTCTCAGAACCGTGCAGAAATTGTGTCTCTGACACCGCTTGTAAAATAAATCATTGATAATTAAAAATAATGAGAAATTAAATTAAATAACTCCTAGTAGCATTAGAAACCAAAATAGATGAGGGATAATACCAGCGTTCACATAGATCTTCATGCAGTACCTCCACATCAAGCGGTGGGATAGAAAATTGAAGGTGGAATGAGGGTAAGCGCTCTCATGCCCACATCTGAAGAAGGATGATGCATCCCCTAAGATATTTGTGATCACTGCAGGATACCCTGCATAATGCTATGTATGTGTATTCCAAGAAGTTTGATCCCCAACTGTACATCCCGGCCTAATCAAAGTCCTCCAGTATCGCTAGATACATCATGCGCACATACACTCCCAAGTTATCAGCAAACAAGGTCCCTCCAATGAGCCTTAATATATATGCACAAGCATAACACATGACAGTCTGGTCATCAGCATCATCACATTAATGCTAAAAGTGCATCTCAATACAGGGCATAGATATCGACCCACCATCTATAGTTCTACATTCGACCAAAATGTTGATGCCTAACAATTGTTGAGCAAGTTTAGGCCAAGATGAACGAGTGGGTCCAATAATAGCTTCCCCCTAGATAGAAATACTAAGAATCACTACAACATCCTAGAGGGTGATGGTCATCTCTCCCTTAGGTAGGTGGAATGTGTGTGTCTCTAGTATCCTCCTATCCACAAGTGTATCAAGTAGGTGACGGTAAAAAAATGTGATATCTGATATGGTAATGTTGTAGAAGCCAACATGGTGCAAGTATGGTCTAATGGCATATGGAGGCTCTGTGCGATGAAAATGGTTCACTTGACACACTCTAATTGTTTGATCCTCACCACCATCTAACACAACCTAAGAAACATGCCTATACTACTCAGTGAGTAGTATATCATCCTCCATCTGTATATAAACAAATGAAATGAGTTGTAAGTGTAAAATTTAAATATAACATTATGGTCAACATAATGTTATGAATTTTCAAATGTAAGAAATGTCATGATTATTTTCATTCTTTTATAAAGTTATTTTAACCAAAAGAAAGGGGCATGTCTTCATGTTTTTCAAAGCATATTACTAAAGTGTTGTTAAGATATGATTTTACCAAAAAAAGATTGTTTTGTAGAATATGGTTTTATAATTTATATATATATATAAACATTTTGTCTTTGTTATGTAATGTTTATTAGAAAATTTTATGCTTTATAATTTATATATGACTATCCACATGATGGTATGTTTCATGATTATTTTCTCACATGTATTATTTATGGTTTAGACATGGTGAGATTGATTATTCATTAATGTCACCTCAATGCACTCTTCATATTTCTTTTAATGTCACTATGAAAGTCCTATTGTTATTTCATATTAAAATTATTTGGCGAAGTCAAAAAATTATACAAAATGATGAATCTTATTCACAGATGCACATGTTGCGATGACGATAAAATATCAAACTAATAAGGGCATGTCTTCAGACTAAGCAAGGATCTTGTTATAGTACAAAACCAACAATAGTTATTATTGCATCTAATTCTATAACACTAACTGAACTTCAAGATAAAATTTGTGGGAAATGAATCAAACATAGGAGGAATGATGACAGCGATGACGGTGATGATGTAAACTCATTCCATCATTGTCATCCTTGTCACTATTCCTCCTACACTATGGTTCATTTCCCATAGATTCTTTCTTCAAGTTAATTTAGGGTTACATAATCATCTGTACTAACTACTTGTTGTTGGTTAGATACTATAACAAGCTCCTTGCTCAGTTTGTATAACCTCCCCGTAGTACTACACACAGGTAAAACATGACTCTATGTATCAAAAATGTTTTATGATCACGATTCTGATAGTGTAACTAATATTTAAAAATATGGTTGATCATATAATCTTTATTATACTAAAATTTAATAACGTCTTTTTATACTATAATATATGATACTATTATTTCCTTATATAAAATTTTATTTGAATATCAGTCACATAATGTTTTAAAAACTGAGGTAAAAAAAGAGATAACACCATATAATTTAGAGTATAAGAATATCACAATGGAGAAAATACATCATTGGGGTTGATAGTGTGAACTCAACCCAATAATGTTAGGGAATCACTTCCAATTATAACCTTTTTGATGAAATATGGTGCATCTCAAACTTTTCTGATGTTCTTGAGGCCATTCCATCTCATTCTGCATTTTTCAGGCCTTTAGTCTCCCATGGGTATGTAACTATTTGATGTTAGGTATCACTATAGGTAAGCCTTTGGTCATTGAGAAACAACAAAACTCCCCAATAGGTGTCCATGGTGCAGTATAAAAGTTAGTAATGGTGTTTGTCTGGTACACTAGATCAACATATGCTTCCCATGATATGTTCACAGAGGCACATGCTGCAATGGAGTGTGCTCATAGAAACTATAAGGCCTGAAAGTTACCACATTGACATTACCTCGCCTCTGGTAATACCACTATTTTTCACTGATGCTATTTGTGATGGGGTCTGAACACTCTTGAACATCAAATTGAGAGTCTTCTCATCGAAAAAGTCATACATGATAACCTAAAGCTTCTTCAATGTTCTTTTCAATCTCTCGTTGAAAGTGCCTTCGGTACCTTAGCCTCTACTGAATTTTATCTGAGGATAGTATTTTTCTAACAACAAAGAACTTCATGCAATGATATAATGTCTTCTGAACTAGAGAAGTTATAGGTAACTTGTAAATCCCCTTGAAGTCACTATTGATTCACTCTATAATGTTTTGGTCATGTGTATGTACCTCTTCCCCCCATCATATGTCAATGTCCATTTTTATTTTGTAATCCTCATCATATAATCATAAACTTCTTGATTAGCCTTGTGGATTTGTTCAAAACATTCTTCAAACTACCCTTTATCTGACTCATATGCTACACATAAGATATTATATTTCACATAAATAGATTTTATATTTATATTTAAATAGTAAAAAATAACAAAGACAATGGGAACCAAGCCTTGTTTTTTCCTTCTTCGTCAGTTCATTATGGAATGTTTTCCACACGTTGCCAGAAATGTGTCTAATATAGAAATGATGATGTGCATTTGGGGGTCTCTGTGTATCAGGGTCCACATTGATTTCCTCATTAATTTCCCTATATCAATAAGATATCAAAATGACACCCCAAATGTTGGTTAAATGGTTGCACAAGGGCTATAGGAAAATCTTGTCATGTTTTAATCATATCAATGATATTGGATGACATAAATTCTGCATCCAATAAGGTGTGATCTTGTGTCGGGATTGGCTATATGCAAGTATGAGCTGCCTCAATCCTCAAGAATATTAAACCTCCAAATGAAATGTATGGAATTTCCCTTAAGAGAAATCTACAATCATCCCCATAATTCTCACACCATATAATATATTTACTATGACCTAATTCCTAAACTATATATCTATAGTGCCTCTCAACGTAAAATATCTTTATCATGATTTTTAATGCATATTTACTTAGAAAATTTCTTCCAACATATAAGGTTTTTTCCTTCTCACAAAACCTATCTGGTAAAACTCTGGGAAACTCAGTTACAGTTGTGAGAACCTTTCAGTCAAATTCACATACACATGTAATTTCTTCTGACAAAAATTCAAAGAGTGGTGGATGATTTATTATGGGTCGACGTTGTTGTACACCTAATGCATTTCTAGAAACTTTCTACCAAACTTATGTTGCTCCCTCCTAATCAACATTGTTGTCACCATCTATTCCATCATTACAAAACTCCTCCTCAGAAGTCGGATTGACATGTATATCCAGAAGATCATCTAGTTTTTCCTATTTTTCAACATTTAAAATAGGCTCAGTTTTACTAGTCGAATCTTTAACCACTCTTGTAAGTTTACATCTTTGTACAACTAGAAATTGTTGCTATATGGTAGAAACATCAACATATAACTCCATCATGGTACCATATGACCATTGGGAAAATAAATTTATTGCTTGGATCCACTACACATCTGAAACCAATTGATAAGCTAGATGCCACAGTGTAGCATTGAATTGCAAATGTCTATATCTCATAGCATTGATCTCTTGGTTAGGTCCCAGATTCAAGGAACCATAAGTTCTTTCATGAAGGTCTATTAGGGTTACACAATCAATTGTGCTAACCATTGTTTTTGGTTGTGTACTATAAGAATCTCCTTTATCATTTTGAATAACCTCCCCATACCAGTGCACGAAGTCAAACATGACTCTCTCTACGTGACAAATGTTTTTTGACCAACATTTTAATAGTGTAACTAATTTTAACAATGATGGTTGACCGTATAATATTTATTATACTGAAAATTTAGAACATTTTTTTATATACTAAAATATGATACCAATGTTTTTTTATATAAAAGTTTATTAGAATATAAGTCAGAAAATGTTTTGAAAACTGAGGTAAAAATAATAGAAAACATCAAATCAGTTTATTTTTCATTGATAAAATAAAAATTATGATCAGATAAATTGAAATGGAGAATAAAAACACATTAAATAACTAATGATTTTTTTTTAACATACAAGAAATTCCTTGAATTTTTTTAATACAAACCATTTTAAATGATATGAGCCTAACTTCAAAAATGAGATAAAATCTAGCTTCTTTTCAAGTGGTAGGTTAATGAAATCTTTTAAATGTATGTACTTAACATTGGAATTTTGAAAATATTTTAACCTTATAATAACATATCTTAGATGTTATCTAAGATGTAATTATAAGGCTGAAGTATTTTCAAAATTCCAAAGTTAAGTACATACCTTTAAAAGATGTCATTAACCTGCCACTTAAAAATAAGTTGGATTTTACCTCACTTCTGAAGTTAAGCTCATCTCATCCAAACTCTCTTCTATTGAAAAATCTTAACTAATTTCTTGTATGTTGTAAAGAATTAATTAGTAATTTAATGTGTTTGTACTTCTCTATTTCACTTTATATGATCATAATTGTCATTTAATCAATGATAAGTATTATTCGATAATAATTATATGAATTCATTTTTTAATCCTATGTTATTCATTAATTAATCTATAATTAATCATTACTAATAATAACTATTATTTCTAAACTATATAATATTTATGATACTAAAATTTTAGAACATCATCCTATATCTTGAACTATGATACTAATGTTTCTTAGTATAGTTTTTATATAGTTAATCATTCTTTAATCAGTAGTTAATCATTACTAATTTATCCATTAGTTAATCATTCTTAAATCACTATATAATCATTCCTTATTCAATCATTAATGATATGATATTAATTTTTAATTATTATTATCTTATCATTTTATGTATTCATTTTTTAATCCTAAGTTATTAATTAATTAATCTACACTTAATCATTACTAATAATAATTTTTATTTCTGAACTATATATAACTAATTAAAATACATAACAAATAACATCTTTATAACTAAAAAGAATTCAATTTATAGTAATAATTTTAATTATTTAATGTCTTTTTCCTTATCCATTTCATTTTATATGATCATAATTATCATTTTATCATTGTTAAATATACTGATTTCATGTTTTATTTTATTAATTATTTTAGTAGTTTATAAAGAAAATATGAATCATCTAAAGAATATCCCCTAGGAGTTTCAAACAAGGAGTATAGAAAGGCTTGTTGAAATGCACCAATTTACATTCAAGTATGGCTCAAAGTGGTGTTTTCAGGTTTTAACCCTAGTTACATCAGTGCCAGAGCCACATCCACTTGTTTGTATCCACACAGATATTTGATTTCTTTGATAACCACATAATCTTTATGCTACCAGAATTTTTCAATAGTTAATCTTAAGTTATTCTATACATAATCTATACTTAGTAATTTCAAATTATTATTATTATTTCAAAATATATATAACTAATTAAAATATTTAATAAACATAAAATTTTTAACTAACTAAACTACTTAAAAAATGAAACATTTAGAACTAAAAATAATTCAATTAAATAAATAAAAAACTTTAAATCAAATAAAAAATACCTCTAAATGATGCTTTGCAAAAAACCTGGGCCTTCATTTGGACCACTAACTCCACCGCATGTGAAAATGAGTTTTTTTAGAGAGATAATTAGTAGAGTAAAGAGAGATGGGGGAAAATGGATGTGAGGAGAAGGAGGTTCCCTTATATAGGGAGTTTAGGGAAAGGTGGCATTAGTGGTGTTGTCTTTTTCCTCATGTAAAGGAAAAAGGTGGCACCCCCCCCCCCTGTCGCCTTTTTTATGTCAAAAATCTGGGCCAAATGCAGGGGGGAGGTGGCTATGATGCCACCAACTTTGGGAATAATCCCAAAGGTAGTAGTGACAAAGCCGCATTTTCTGCACATTTTTGAAAAAAAAATTAAACCTATATATTTTAAAGAAATCAGAAAACACATTAAAAAAACTTATCTAAGGGTCACATTTCTTCCCAAATTCTGGCACATTTATCATTTTTTCTATTGGTGTATATTTTAAGTTAGAGGATTCTAGGTGGGATAAGATGGATTGGGATCATGTGTTCCAATGTGTGGATTTGCCTCTGGTTTGGCATGATACGGTGATCTTGATGGATAATGATGAGGGGTTGGCGTAGATGATTATATGTTGGACAGAGATACCAGTGGTTTATTAGATGGTGGTGTATTCTATGAAGGGTATCATTAATGTTTTGTTCTATGATCTAAGAACTTCTTGTGGTTTCCTTATCAATGTATGAGATTCTTTGTTAGTTTTCAAAGTATAAGACGTTCTGGAGGACATTGTACTTTGTTGGTTTTAGGTATAGTTCAATAGGAATCTGTATTTATATTTAGGAATATTTTTTTCCCAGGCCATAGATGAATTTATGATCATTGGATTCTATTTCTCATTTCATTTTGTAACCAATTCACCTTTTTTAAGGTACCTCTAGTTAGGAGGCCTTGAAATGGGAATGAGTGTGTTAACACCCATCATTTAGTCATTTTTCCTCAATTTTTATAAATAAATGGGAACTCTGCCATTGATTTTGGTATTGTGTTTTCTATATAGTTTTTCATTGCATCAGGTTGACAGTGAAGTGAGTTCCTCACAAGCATTTTTGAGTGAGTAGATCAAAAGAGATATATGTGTGCTAGCTCCTATTATCCTATCCTTCCTCCTCATAGTTTTATGGGTGGGAGGGGTGTTCTTCCACATTTTGTTAGAACATTATGTCATAACTTCTTGGTATGGGGTAATGCATCATCCTCGACTGATTTCACTATTTCATTGTCCATAAGGGGGGAATAAGACTTTATCTTATGCTCTTCTTGATATTTGATTTCCTTTGGACACTTAAGACCACATTATGATCTTTGAGTCATGTTTCTTTAATGAATCTTTGCTTTTTTTCATGTAATGGGTTCCCTCTTTACTCAAATTTTGAATGAGGTTTTCTTTTTTATGTTAAATAAAGAGGGTTTATCCATCAACCAGTTATAAAAAAATAACCAATATCACAATGGTTTTCAATTCAACTTCACACTCCCTTATATATGAGGATGTGACAATAGATAACCATTAAAGTCCATCAAGTGTTGATGCTCGTTCGTGGCCCACTATACCGACCTGCATGTTGTGGAAGCTAAGAGCCACCAATTCTCTTTGGATATACTGACCTACCTTCACCTAACCTATGATCGAACTAACATATTCCTTCACAACTTAGTTTTCCCTTAAGTTTGTTCGGTTTTCCCTTCAAATAGATGGCTATTTAGGCTATATTGTCTTAGACTTGAAAAAATATTACTAAGTCTGAGAAAAATAATTGTCACCATGTATGAGAATGCAATGTCAATAAATTTCTTTACTAGAAAACAAAAATATGATAAACTTATTACTTAGATATTATTCCAATATAAATTCCAACTTTTATAAATTTAATCTCTTACTATAATTCTAATTATAATTCTTATGTTCTATTAATTTATTACTCACTACTATCATTATTTCTTTTCTAATATATGTTCAACATTTATAAATATCTATATATATGTAAATATTCCCTATCTTAAACATCATACTTATTGTATATATTTTTATTTACTAATATAATTATAACTACTCTATTATGACTCAGTATTAAATTACTATTATAATTTATATTTATCAATTCAGTATTATTAATAAATAAATAATTTTCAAGTCATTAATTAATTTAACATATTACCCATATGTTATTAAAAATTATTTTAATTATAAATTAAATAAAAATATAGTTAAATTTTTAATAAAATTCTATGTAAATTTTATTTCTTATATAATAATAATAAATTCTAAAATAATTATAGTTTTATTATAACATAGGGTATTATATTTTGAAATAATTTCTTCAAATGTAAAATAAAAACTATAAATTTCTCAAACAATAAAAGAACTTTTAAGTGATTAAAATTTACTTATACTTGGATTTAATTTTTATTACGATCGACCGGTATTTTAATAAATAACTCAGAGAGGACCCTTTATTTTATATTATAAATTATCATAAAAATCATCATAAATTGCTAAAAATATTTAAATAACTTTTTAAGTATTGAGTTAACATAAAATATTCAATCATATATTTATCATATTTTCTTAAGATATATTTCATCTTGTGTTAATTTAGTAAGATTATTTAATTATAGCATATATATTAAAATTTTAGGATGTTATATTTCTCCCCATTTTGACAATAAATTTTTTTCATTCTATTAGAAACTCTATTCTTTTGAGGTGTTTAAGGGGTGATATATTGATGATGATTCCCATACTTTCCAAGGTAAGAATAAAATATATTTCTAGTTATTCCTTTCCATTATCAGTTCTCAATTTCTTAATGTAATTTTCAAATTCACTTTAAACTTCTCTTATATAAATATTCAACATAACCACTTTTTATGAGTTTTTCTTCATAAATATCACTAATTTCATCCATTTATAGTCATAAATGAATGTGAAAAAATAAAAGTCACTTCTTGTGAATTTTTTTCACACAAATCCACAAAAATATGGCTGAACTAGTTAAAGAGGTCTTATTGGTTGTGTCTCCACTCTTTTGTTCTTCCCTTTAACCATTTTCCCTTTTTAAATTTTTTAGAAAACTCAATATTTATCTCAAATTAATTTTGTAAGATCTCTTATAACATTTTATTTTGATATTTTACCCCGATTCTTATGATTGATGTGGCTAGGTATTCTATTCCATAAATTTTTTTCTTCTCTAGCATTGAGATTACAAGAATTTCTAGGGTCTCTAATCTGAAATAAATCCCCACTAGAACTTTATCCTTTTCTGATGATCCTCCTATATTAAATATTTTTAATGAAACAAGTTTTCTTGTTAAAAATAACCTCATTACCCCTATCACATAACCAAATTACGCCTAATAGGTTATTCTTAATCCCATAAAAAAATAGTACCTCCTATGAATTCATCTTGTTATAAATAATCATAGTTGAGCTAAATACGTTGATATTTAATGAGATTTCATTTATCAATTTCACTAAACCATGATCATGTTCGTTAATTAATTTTAGGGGTGTCTAATTTCATTTGTGGTGATCATCCACTATCTAGGATCCAAGGCTTACTCATATTGCTCACTTTTAGATCTGCCTCAATAATCAATGATTTTTCAATATTACTCATATTTGATGATTTCCATTAATTTTAAATCTGTTATTGTTATCCAAAAAATAAGTTCATACACTCTACTACATAGTTTGATTACTAATAACATCCTACATAGATCTATTCAGTCTCATCATACATATTTTATATAGATACACATTCTGTCCTCTCAAAAGAAATTTTCTTCATTGAAGATATATTGGTCCAACATTCAGAGTATCTCTCCCTTACTTATGACCTTTTTTGGATCCCTGTAAGAGACATATAATTCCAAAAAACATAGGTTTTTTTTCTATAGACATCACAAAAACAACAACAACAACAAAAATAGCCTATGAACCCAGTTCTTCTAAGAATTTGTTGAGCCTATTACTAGAAATTTTCATGTAGTTTTGTCATGGAACCAACCATATTTTTCTTGGTTTTTTAGAAGACTTAATTATTATGAATATTATAAAATCCCTTTCATATAGGGGTCTTTTATAAATGTTTTTCTAAACCTAAGTTTTCCTAGTATCTCTTTTAAGTCATGTACTATTAGCTGAGATAGATTTAATATTTTCAAATTCTATAGTTTCATATTTTACCTAAGTAGGTGTATTAGGATTCTCAATATTTTGTGAAGATTCATAACTAACATTAGTAGATTTTTTAAAATAAATATTAATTTTTAAGGATTATTTAAACCATAATACATATTTATTCATCTTGGATAATATTTTCCAATTGAACAAAAAACTTCTTCCCAAATTCATCTATATTTTTTAATTCTAAGAAAATTTTACTTTTAGAAGTTTTATTTCTTCAATATATTCATTCTCTTTGATGCTAAACTTGTTTCAATGTTATTTAGATTTATAATATCCTTATTAATAAATTTGTTCTCCTTTTTATTTGATAGTTTTTTTGAGATAGACATCAATGTCTTCCCTCAATGTGTGAAACAAATAAGCTTCATCTTATTCCATATTATTATTAAATTATTGAGTTGTCTCATTTAGTTTCAATAAGTTCTATAATGTTAATTTTCCTTCTAGAATATTATTTATATGATTCATTACTTGAGGAATAATTTTAATCTTTCTCATTTCTTATCATGCTTATTTTATTTTTCTTTGACCTATTCCTTTAACCTTCATCAAATTTATTTATATTTTCTTTCATTTCTTTCCATCCTCTTCATCCTAAAATTTCATATTTTTCTTATTTCTTGGAAAATCAAGACTAAAGTTTCTAATTCCTCCACACTTATAAGGATTAATCGGAATATTTTTTTATATTCCTTTTCTATTATTAAGTCTTTTAGATATGAGATATGAGTTTCATTTTTATCACACTAATAATCTCTATTTGATTCACTTGATAAATCATCATTCTCTTCTTTAATCTTAAATTTGTTCATCGATCTAAAATCCATCCCCCTCATGATTTTTTTCTTAAAAAATGGTGTTCTCACATCTCATAATTTATAAGAGTGGTATTCAATTAATCTATATAAATACCATGTATTTCTTACAAAGTTGAGATCTTTGCATCAACCCTATCTAGAAAGGTTCTCATTAATTTTATTAAAACAGTTGAATCATTTAAGTTGAAATGAAGATTAGATAATAACAAGGGTCTCACAGTTATGGATATAGGAAGTGGAGGATGGATTTAAATTCTAATATCATTATGGATAAAAATTTTGGGGGAAATAAAGTCCAACATCCCACTTTTCAAATTTGTAGAAAGAATAATCCCAAAATGAAATGACCCAAAAAAATTTATCAATGAAATTTTCCTTCATATAATTATATCATTTAGTATAAAGAAAATTCACCACATATAGAACCCAATAAAAAATTATTCTTATAAATGAAGAATAGTACATTATTCAGAAAAAAAACCAATAAGACTTAAAAATATTACATCGGGATAATAAATTGAAAGTAAGATAATAAGAATAGGAAAATTTGGACCTTCCTGGTCCACTAGAATGACCGCACCCATGAAAAAACCTATAAAAATAAAACAAAATTTAATAATAAAATATTCATTGGAAGAAAATATAAGTGACTGATGAATGTAATAAGAGGAATTTATAGGAATTAGTAAACCCTTATGAGAGTTAGGAATATAACTGTTTGAATTGTAACCTAACCATTGGAATAGTAATGTGACCATTAGGAATAGTAAACATTCCATTAGAACAGTAACCTCAACTATTAAAGTAAAAAATAAAATTTATCCATCTTATAAATTAAAATATGATATATTCATATCATGGAATAAGTAAATAAATGTTTTAAAAATGATTAATTAAGTGTTGGTATTTTTGTGAAACGTAATTATTTATTTACAATTTCATAATGAATATAATGAGTTAAAAGATAATTTATTTTCATAAAATAGATTCATAAATTAATATTTTGTTGTATTATAATTATAATATAATTTTATGATACCATAATTAAATTTTCAAAGTGTCATAAAAGCGGTTATAATATTAAAATCGGTATTTTTTTAATAAATAGTGATTTTCATTAAAAATTAAATTTCTCATATTTATAAAATTATTTTCAAAAAATGTATTTATTTTTTAAAATATACACATTGAAAAATGTTTGGGGTTAATTTTTGGGATTTTTCTAAAATGGTTGAATTTTTCTTGAATATTGAAATATGGTAATTTACGGTATTTAACAAATACATTAATTATTGATTCATGGTTGATGTATGGATGTGGTAATCACCCATTGGTTATAACTCTTATAAACCATTTAATATATGTATTCATGTTAATCAACACTATTCGTCATCATCATCATCGAGAAATTTTTATTCAAAGAAAGAGTCACACATGACACAAGTAAACAGGGATCATGGGGGTCTCAAGTAGTGAAGACTGAGGGCATCAACATGAATCAAATTAACCCATTCTGGTTTCAAGGACATCACATTGTAGAGGAAAAGGGGATTAGGTCCAGATACATCCATGAAATCAAGGTAATTTACAACTTGATTCCCTTCTCGCCACACATGCAAAACTTTGGTGTTGCTACTCAGAATGTTTCTACACTTTCTGACTAGGTAGGAAATAGACCAGGGGGTGGGACTAAGACCGAGCATGGAATTATGGAGGATTTTGGATTTGGTTTCAACTTTTTATAATTCAATTTACTTCGTATGGCATAAACTAATACCCAGAAAAAGGTCTTTTCTCTCTGCTTGGAGGGGGGCCTATTGCCAAGTCGAGAGAAGAAAGCGAGGATAACTGAACCTTTGTCATCATGAACCACACCTCCACCATGGAGAACCCTCGAACAAAAAGAACCGTTAGAATTCAGTTTGAGACCTTTATAAGGGGGAATCCATAAGACGTAGTGACCTGCGCCAAAGGTAGATCTTAGCTGGGTGATGAGGTAGCTACTATGGAGAAAGCGAAGGGATGGATAATCACACCAGTTCTTCAAGAGACGGGCGAAGTCCAAGAGCAAGTTTTTGGTTCTGATGCAGATGGTGATATCTGAGGAGTGAACTCTATCATGTATTGACTTTTTACTATCATACCATAGGTTCCAAATCCCTACATTAAGGATAAAGGTATGAGCCTCCTTCTTCGGGCCCCTGTCTCTCAAACCATGAAACCACCTCTCCAGGAAGGGACGGTCATCCATACTGGGAGTAAAGAAGGCCATGAAACCACAAAGGGAACTCCATACACCACTCTCCTAGTCACCCAAAAAGAACAATTGATCTGCATACTCTTCTGTGTTATTCTTACAACAGGGGAACCGAGACGCTAGTGGAATACCACAGTGTTTGATATTTCATCTGTAGGAATGGCTCTGTTTCGGATTCGCCATGAAAGAAAATTGTATTTCAAAAGAAGGAACTTGGTCCAGAGGATTTAATCTCATGTATTCATTGGTTCTTGATAGGATAGGATGCTTTGGAATTCCCGGGATGAGAATAACCCCATGGATGAAGGCGTAAAAATACAGCAGTCTCGTTCAGGAGATAGGTCGATGAGTCTGAAAGTGCTTTGTTTCTCATCTCCCAACACTGCTTTGGTGAAGGCTGGGTAGCAATTGGATTATCTGAAGGATATTTTGGGAGTAGGGAATCTCGAATACCCAATGGCCTTCCCTGCCTAGTTTTTGTTCCAGAAAGAGATATCTCCCTACCCCACGATCCAACGGGAGTGTGGTTGGAGGCTAACAAGAAGGGGTCAAATGGAATACTAGAGTGGAGAACTTTGGCTGACCAATTATTCTTCTCCTTAAAAATTCTAAGATTTTTATCTCACATCTATTCTGAACAATTTATCTCCAAATCCTATTCTCTATGTTTTATTATTTCTGGTCTCATCAAAATATCAATTCCAAGTGACTTAAGGAGGTTCTCAAGGAGACGATATTCAAAAGGTAAAATCCTACTTCTTTCTCTTTTAATTTCTTTTATTCTATTATCCTCCCCTCACTCACACTACCCAAAGTGAAATAATAACTAAATTATCATACTTATACTGGAATTTTATTGTGTTAATGAAATATCTATTATCAAATCTATTCTCTTCTATTTTTATCTTTAAAATGAAAACATTGTCTCTGATATGTCGATTTACCACCTTCGTGGATGAATAATTTTTTTTCCATTACCGCCTTCAAAGATATCCATAAAACCATTATAATGGTTAAAAAATATTGTAAAATTTATATTATAACTTGTTTCATGTTCTTGAACTAATATATATACATAATATTAAATAATAAACAAAAACTAGTTCACAATGATCGAAAAACCAAAAACATGAACTAAAAGTTTATCATTAAAATTTTATTTAATGAATAATTATCATATCTAAAAAATGATATATGGAGAAATTTTAATACAATTTCATTCTAATTATATATTTTTTCTTTAAATTTATAATAACTTTCATAATTATACCAAAGGGAACCAACCATAAAACCATGAAATGAACGCTCTCGGAACAACGAAATAAAACATTATAACTCATTAAAATGGCCATAAATGAATATAATAAAATTTTAATAAATAAAATATATATTTAATATGTTCTAAATTAAATTATTAATGAATCTAATTCTATTATTTAGTACATTAAGCGTGAGTGAAGAACACTTTTAGACATAAGGTAAGAGATCTCTCTGAACCTCTAAATTACCTTTGGGTTACGCTTTCTCTTTCTTTACACCCATACATTGTTTTTCATTATTATTATTTAATTATTATAAATTATATTTATATGTTCCAAACTTATGTATTCAAATAATTTCATCCTTATTTTATGGGGAAAATATGTTATAAAAGGTTCTCTTCTCAATTCCTCCAAATAAGGAAACCCGGTCAAATGGAACTTCTCAATTTCTTACCCATTTTCAAGTACACTCCATAATATATTTTTATCCATAATTATTTTTCCAAAATCACTCATTTAACCATGAAAAACTATCTTAGTTCTGTTTTTTATAAAAAAAAGTATGCATTTTTCCTCTTTAGATCTCTTTAATAATTTCCCTTAAACCTCGCTAAAGTGGCTCATTTTTTAAGTTTATTAAATGCTATTTTTAAAAAAAAATTACTTTATTTGGACATAATTTATAATTATATAGCCTATTTTACATTATTAATTTCCATTTATGATTCAAATCCATTCTTTCATGGAAACATTTATGATACTCATATTTATTATGCCTTATGACATGATTATGATACCCATTTCTTTCCATGGGTAATCCTTATGCTTATTCCTTAAGTTTGATTCTTCATGTAGAATGAATATTCATGAACATGTTATGATAGGTGCACCCAAATAGTGCTTAAATTCATTGGGTAATTTTTATTATCTTGATATGTCATGTATGGTGTTATGGAGTAAACCTAATCCATTATGGGACTTTTTCTGCCATGTGATATAGTCATGGAAGTTAGCCTTGACCCATGTTTATGTCAGGTTGTATGTTGCTCCCACATTCCTATGATTCCATGATTTTTATCCCATGTTCTACATGTTATTATTACATATATTTATTCATATTTCATTCATTTTTATGTCATCATGTTATGCCTTCTAACCCATGTGTTATGCTTTATTCCTATATTTATTATCTTAGTGGGATTTTTAGCTCATCCATTTGTTCATGTATTCCCTAGGATATCCTATGGAAAATGAAGAGATCAAGGGAATTTAGGAGCTCATTATGAAGTATAAATAAAAGATTATTTTACTCAGGTTTCATGCATTCTAATTATATACTTAGTCTTCCAAAGACACAAGACTTTAGATCCTTGGTTTGTATTTGATGATTAATTATGCTTAAAATCATGTAATCATATTTGTAAAAGGATAGGGTCTCTATAGATTTTATCATAGAATAGTTGGTTTATTTTTTTGATATTAGGACTATAAAATTTTAGTAATAACCCTAGGGATAATTTTATCACCATGGATAACCTAGATTGAAACTTAAGGGAATCACAAGTTAGGATATTCTTTTTATTTACATGTTTATCATTCAATTTTCAAAGTTTACTTTTTATATGATTATTAGAAAACTATTCAATAACCCTAATTGTAATTTATTTTTCCAAGTTAATTTCTGTAAATGTGAGAACTTGTTTCAACAATCAATTTTATAGATAATGTAATTATTTTACTAATAAAATTCCAAATCTGATGGGAATGGGAGCTAAAAACTTCATGACAGAACTAGAACAACTAGCTCAAGTTATGAATAATAACTTGAATCATGTGGAACACCCTTATTATCCTAAGAGAGATAAAGTTGTATTCAAATCCTTTATGTGAAAAAGACCTATTATATTTAATGGATCTTATAATGCCCTTGTCATAGAACAATGGGTTAACTCCTTTGAGAAGATATTTTATGTCCTTCAATACTCAGAAAAAGAGAAGGTCAGGGTATAGGTTTGTTGTTTTGATGGGGAATCCAATAAGTGGTGGATACTAATAAAAAACATGAAGTCTAAGGATAAAATTGATTCCATGGAATGGGAATCATTCAAGAAAATATTTTTCAATAAATATTTTCATATAAATATTCACATTAAGATGGAAAGGGAGTTCCTCAAACTAAAGTAAAAGGAATATGAGTCTATCAGGGCATACAAGGAAAAAATTACAAGGCTTTCACAATATGCCTCTATATTTTTTATGAACACTAAAATCAAGGTGGATCACTTATTTAGAGTACTAAAGCTGAATCTACAAAAAAATTGGCAATTTGGGACTTTAATATCTTTGAGGATATTTATGTTGTGCCCTTAAGGTTGGGATAGAGATTGTAGACTCTCATTGGTCTCATGGGATCGAAGATAAAAAGAATAAAATGGAGTTTAATATGAGATTATCAACAGATAAATCATAGGATGGAAAGAAAACCCAATATTCCTTATGTCAAAAGTGTGGGAAGAAGCATCATGGGAACTATCTGAAGGGAACCATGAGATGATTCAAATGTGGAAGAGAGGGGAATTCGACTAATTTTTTCTAAAGGGATTTAAATAATCCCACTAATTTAGAATAATAATGGAAGGTTCAGACCAACACTCAGCCTATATTGTAGTGTTTCAATTTCAAGGAACATGGAAATTATGCAATCCAATGTCCTAATCCAAGGGTTGTTGTAAGAAATCAATAACAACAACCTCTAAGGCAGAAATTAAGGTCATATCATATAAATAATACTAAGGTGAAGCCCAACAATGATGTGGTGATGGGTATAATGGTTATTTATTTAATAATATCAAACGTAATTTTTGATTATTATCCCTGCATTATTTAATATCTTTCAAGTTTAGTAGATCTATTCAAACACCACCTCAAAATATGAAGGTTGAGTTATCTATGAGAATAATGAACGAGGAAATTGTTCCATCCAAAGTATATATTTCATCCCTGATCAATGTTTGTGGATTGAATCTCCAATAAAATATTATCTTACTTACTTTGGTGGAGTTTTATTCTATATTGGGCATAGATCGACTATATTTACACAAATCCAACATCAATTTTCAAGAAAGGGATATCACTCTTAACATACAAAGGCATCCTCCAATTCTATAAAAGTATAAGGAGGGGGATGAATATTATTTAGAATCATTATATCAATTTTGGATATTATTGAATAATGAGAAATGATATCTATCTCAACTTATTGATACAAAGGAGAGGATCATGCTCGAAGACATTCCCTATAGCATCCCACCTTTTTATCACATAAACTTTCATTACATTTTACAAAACCGAGGATCTTTAAGGTTTAGTGTCTTGGAAACCCGGAACTTAATACATGAAACAAAAAGAAACATTCTTCTTAAATACTTGAAATTCTTCTCCTTATGTTCATCCTAGGTTCATTACTGCATCTCATAACCTGGGGACATACATCAAAAGAAAGGGTGAGCAGAAGGCCCAGTAAGGGAAACAAGGGGAAACATTTAACAGGTTAACTTGAGATACATCAACAATGTCATGAAAAGAACTTTAAGGCATGAGAAATAAATCATGTGGCATATCATAATAAAAATAACATTTTTCATAACTTGAAGATGTGGCTACATCATTTAACATAGACAATCATGAACATATCACCAAGGTCCATCCCCAAGGTGTCATTTGAAAATTACCAAGGTTATTCACCAAGGTATCGTGAAAATTGTAATCTCTAGTGGTTACATCATTACCCAATGAATTGGAGCGCTTTCAGGGCGCACCCTTAAATTTGCCTTTATTATCATGTGAGACACATATATCATCATCAAACATTTCATAAATAACTCATATAGCATAAAATAAATGGGTTTAATTTCATAATCATAACGTTTTAAAAACTGCTTTAAAGACATGATCTTTACATCACTTTAAACCCACGGAAGCGGAGAGCGGGTCTCATGTATGTAAATCCCAGAATTTAAAATAGAACATTTTTATATATATGTTAATACCCTTGTAGAAATAAGATCTTTGAGTATTCACTTTATAACATAAAATAATTTTGAGAAAAGAGATAGGCATTTTGAGACGAAAATTCTGCAGCATAACGGCTATGTTTCGGGGTTTTAGAAAACATTGAAAAGAGAGGGGACATGGGTACAACATTCATAAATGACCCATAAAATAGTATAGGGAAAGAATATAAGGGATTTAAGAACATGGTAATGAAATTTGAAAATATACCATATGAAATGAAGAATATGAAAGGAAGAAAAAAAATAAGATTTCTCTTATGAAAATTCGGCAGCCTAACAGCGTTACATAAACTTCAATCGAAAATGAATTGATGGGATCAAATAGGGTATCTCATCATATGAACATAAAAAAATCATTATGATAGATATAGATATCATACCCCAACATAATAAAAAGGAACTTGCAATACTTGACATGGAATTAGAACTTTGAAAAGGGAGAAAGGTGCAAGGACCACTTAAAAATTTAGCAGCCTAACGACGCCACTTAAACTTCAAAATACTGAATTGAAGAGATCAAATGGGGTCTCTCATCATATGGTCATAAAAGATAAGTATGATACATATAGAGATCATACCCCAACACAAAAAAAAATAACTTGAAATAATTGACATGAAAGTAGAACTTCAAAACGAGAAGGGTGAAGAACCACTTAAAAATTCGGCAGCCCAACGGCGCCACTTAAAACTTAAAAATATTGAATTGAAGAGATCAAATGGGGTGTCTCATCATATGGTCATAAAAGATAAGTATGATATATATAGAGATCATACCCCAACATAACAAAAAGGAACTTGAAATAATTGACATGAAAGTAGAACTTCAAAATGAGAAGGGTGAAGAACCACTTAAAAATTCGGCAGCCTAACGGCGCCACTTAAAACTTTAAAATACTGAATTGAAGAGATCAAATGGGGTCTCTCATCATATGATCATAAGATATCAGTATGATAAATTTAGAGATCATACCCGAACATAATAAAAAGGAACTTGAAAAACTTTACATGAAAACAGATCTTAAAAAATGAGAAGGGAGAAAGAATCTGTTACAAAAATTTCGGCAGCCTAACGGCGCCACTTAAACATTCTTAAAACTAATTGATGAGAGTAAGAGGGGGATATCTCATTATGTGAACATGAAAAGGTAAGTAAGAGGAGTATAAAAGAACACCCTTTAACATAAGAACATGGAGCATAAAAGAAATTACATAAAAGAGTTTTCTTGAAAAGAAAGAGAGAGATCGGATCCCTTACCTTAAAACGTAACTCTTAAAACTCAATGTTTGGGACCTTGAGGGCTTTGGGGCACCTTGGGAGGAATAATTGGGAGGTAAAGAGACCAGAACTTTGTTGAGGATGGTTTTGGAGTCGAAAAGATGAGAGGAGGGTTTGGTAATTATAGGGAAAGTGAGGGGACAAGGCATTAATGGCCAAGGGACACCTCAAAAGTGGTTTTCTCAAAAGCATGGGCCCTCCCATGGTACTTCCCATAGAGTTAGGCCACATGGGGACCCCCACACAATAATTCATCCTCTTTAGTCGAACATCCTTTAAAATATCTCATGACATCATCATGACACAGTTATGATGTCATTAAACATACTGAAACCCTAAAACTGTATTTTTACTATTCACTGAAAATTAAACTTTCTCAGAAAAATCCCAAAATTTCACCTTAACCAACTATAAATGCTCTGATTTCAAAAATTAACTTCATTTTAAAAAAATAATTTTCTAAATATTTTTAATTTATTTTTTAAATAAATACACTATTCATAGAAAATTCATTTTTTTTAGAAAAATCCCCAAAAATTACCTTAACATAATATCGATGCTCTGAGTTCAAAAATGAAATCCATTTTGTAAAAATAATTTTCTAAATATTTTTAATTTAATTTTTAATTAAAAAACACTATTCACCCGAAAAAACTAATACTTGAATAATAATTTATGAAACTGTTTTTTAACCATTTTATTGAATCACATTACTTAATCAAGGTGCCTAGATTATATTAATACTTTCTTTAAGTGAGATTACTAATCCATTTGGTCACATTACTAATCCTAAGCATAAAATCACTATTCATAATTTACTATTCATCAAAAATTAAGTTGATCTTGTTAGACTCTAAATTTTGTACTGAACATATTTGTAGAAGACCATTTTTTGAAAATCATTACACATTTTTATTTATTTAAGGTTTACATAAACATTTTTAAAATATCCTTTCTCTAAAATTCATCAAAAATATGCATACTATATTTATCCGGACATTTGAAAATTCATAAACTTCATCATAAGAAGAAATCTCAGTTTTTATTTAAAACAAAGGATTATACAAGGCAGTTACGGTCTCCTTACATAGCCCCTTATCACACCAGCATAGGACCTAAGTGTAAGGTGTGCTAAGGTGAGAGAATCCGAGGGAGGCTCGGCCAACATCGCACGAGTAGTAATTTCTATCAGTTTGAACTTCTCATGAAGGCGATCCCGTTCTAGCTTCACACGATGAATTTCAGCTTGGGTTTGGTCCAGAGCAAAGCCCAGTGGTTCTACCTCCTTCCCAAGTTCTGTTAGGTGGGCTTCGATCGGTCCAAGAATACTGTGTGAGGCCATCGAATCTTCTTTCTATAATAATTAACCAAGATTACTTGTATTTAGAGACAATAATCAAAACGTTTAGTCTCTAGCGGTTATATTGACCAATGGTCATATAACCGTCAAAACCCAATGGTCTCATTTTAATTATACTCATGTAATCAAATGAAACATTTTTGTTGAGTATAAAAATAAAATAAAATAACACATAAAATTAGGAAACAAGATTTATTCAAAATTTCGGGTCGTTACAATCTTCCCCCTTAAGAAATTTCATCCTCGCAATTTTTAAATTGGGTTTTGAAATTTCATTTAAAGTCCCACATCATAAAAGCAGTCAGTAAAACTATTACTTTAAAAGAAAGAAAGGGAAGTAAAAAGGTCACCCGAGTTAACCCACACTAGGATTTCATGTAGGAAAACATGGACATGGAAGAAAAACAAAGGGTCAAGTTCTGAGGGAGAGTGATAGAAAACGTGATTAGGAGAAAGTTAACCATAAGAAAATCCCAAAATTATGATATGTGTAAATGGTATTTGATTACCCAGTAGGAAACTTAAACCAACAAAGTTTTTGTTTTACGTTCCTTTTCATAATTTTGAGGAATTCATTTACAACATAAAACAAAAACATAAGAAAATATACCTATCTTCATGTAGAGTTTCATCCTTTAATAAGTTTCTACCCAAAAATAATTTTTTCTCCAAACTATGAGCATTCAAAACTACTTGGTCTCATCAAAACACAAGAATCATCTTCTAGAGAATCACATAATCCACAAAAGATTAACTATCTATTTCTTCTATCTTTAAACATTATCCCAAAAATAGAAAGCTTAAGGTAAAACAACTCTTCAAAAAGAAATAATCCCATAGGAATGGAAACTACTTTTAAATCTTCAAAGTTCCATGGTACTACCCAAAGTTCATCATAGTCCATTCCATAAATAACAGTCCTTAAAATTCCTCAAAATAAACCAAACTAAGATTGAAACCCAAATACAAGAAGGATTTGATAACATAGTCTTCCAAGGTAAACTTTATCATTCATCTTCAAACAACATCAACCACTCTTAACATCTTATAACAAAAGTAACTAAACTAAACATATTTACCCCAAGATAGGTTAATAATTTCCATAAGTAACCTAAATTACTATAAGTCCGCCTTAAATTCATCAATTCTTCAAAATATAAGTCAACCTTACTCCTAAATGAAAATACCGTAGTAATATATTTACCTCGACCATATAGGGTCCCCAAAATAGTGAACGTCTTCCAAAATAATAATCATCTTTCAATCCCCTAATCATATCTATCATATTAATATGGCAATCATCGCATTTCCTATCACATTGGTTGTTGGGACATGTTCTTCCATTTCCCACCATTAACTAAGAAGATAAAGTATAATTAGGGGCTTAAATACTTTGCCAATAATCATGAAAATGAAACTTTAAGCATAAAAGGATAAACTTTTAGAATAAAAGTATATCCTAACTTGTGATCCCCTAGGTTCCAATCAAGGTTATACATGATCGTATATTCTTATGTGAATCTTTATTTTATTTTATCTTTGTTCCTTTAATAATGGTTCATACTAAGCTTATGAATTTACCAAAGCATATCCCCCGGGAGTGTCGTAATCAAGAGTGCAGCAAGGCCCATTTTCGTGTACCAGTTCCCGTTCGAGTCTAGCTCATAGCGGTGTTTTCTGGTTTTACCCCTATATACATCTGTGCCAGAGCCACCTCTACCTGCTCGTATCCAGACAGGGATGTATTTTCTTGGAAACCCCTTACTCAATACTCACCAAAATACAAGGAAGATTTCCTATATTTAAACTTTTCTATGGGGTTCTTACTAGAGTTTTCATATCCTAATTTCCACAAATAACTAAACCATCCTTTGATACCAACTATAGCATCCCGCCTTTTTATCACATAAACTTTCATTACATTTTACAAAACCGAGGATCTTTAAGGTTTAGTGTCTTGGAAACCAGGAACTTAATACATGAAACAAAAAGAAACATTCTTCTTAAACACTTGAAAGGATTCTCCTTATGTTCATCCTAGGTTCATTACTGCATCTCATAACCTGGGGACATACATCAAAAGAAAGGGTGAGCATAAGTCCCAGTAAGGGAAACAAGGGGAAACATTTAACATGTGAACTTGAGATACATCAACAATGTCATGAAAAGAACTTTAAGGCATGAGAAAGAAATCATGTGGCATATCATAATGAAAATAAAATTTTTCATAACTTGAAGATTCTGCTAAATCATTTAACATAGACAATCATGAACATATCACCAAGGTCCATCCCCAAGGTGTCATTCGAAAATTACCAAGGTTATTCACCAAGGTATCGTGAAAATTGTAATCTCTAGTGGTTACATCATTACCCAATGCATTGGAGTGCTATCAGGGCGCACCCTTAAATTTGCCTTTATTATCATGTGAGCCACATATATCATCATCAAACATTTCATAAATAACCCATATATTATAAAATAAATGGGTTTCATTTCATAATCATAACGTTTTAAAAACTGCTTTAAAGACATGATCTTTACGTCACTTTAAACCCACGGAAGGGGAGAGCGGGTCTCATGTATGTAAATCCAAGAATTTAAAATAGAACATTTTTATATATATGTGAATACCCCTGTAGAAATAAGAGCTTTGAGTATTCACTTTATAACATAAAATAATTTTGAGAAAAGGGAGAGGCATTTTGAGACGAAAATTCTACAGCATAACGGCTATGTTTCGGGGTTTTAGAAAACATTGAAAAGAGAGGGGACATGGGTCCAACATTCATAAATGACCCATAAAACAGTAGAGGGACAGAATATAAGGGATTTAATAACATGGTAATGAAATTTGAAAATATACCATATGAAATGAAGAACATGAAAGGAAGACAAAAATAAGATTTCTCTTATGAAAATTCGGCAGCCTAACAGCGTTACATAAACTTCAACCAAAAATGAATTGATGGGATCAAATAGGGTCTCTCATCATATGAACATAAAAAAATAAGTATGATAGATATAGATATCATACCCCAACATAATAAAAATGAACTTGCAATACTTGACATGGAATTAGAACTTTGAAAAAGGAGAAAGGTGCAAGGACCACTTAAAAATTTAGCAGCCTAACGACGCCACTTAAACTTAAAAATACTGAATTAAAGAGATCAAATGGGGTATCTCATCATATGATCATAAAAAATCAGTATGATAGATATAGAGATCATACCCCAACACAAAAAAAAAGGAACTTGAAAAAATTGACACGAAAGTAGAACTTCAAAATGAGAAGGGTGAAGAACCACTTAAAAATTCGGCAGCCTAACGGCGCCACTTAAAACTTCAAAATATTGAATTGAAGAGATCAAATGGGGTGTCTCATCATATGGTCATAAAATATCAGTATGATAGATATAGAGACCATACCCTAACATAACAAAAAGGAACTTGAAAAAATTGACATGAAATTAGAACTTCAAAACGAGAAGGGTGAAGAACCACTTAAAAATTTGGCAGCCTAACGGCGCCACTTAAAACTTAAAAATACTGAATTGAAGAGATCAAATGGGGTATCTCATAATATGATCATAAAAGATCAGTATGATAAATTTAGAGATCATACCCCAACATAATAAAAAGGAACTTGAAAAAATTTACATGAAAATAGATCTTGAAAAATGAGAAGGGAGAAAGAATCTGTTACAAAAATTCCGGCAGCCTAACGGCGCCACTTAAACATTCTTAAAACGAAATGATGAGAGTAAGAGGGGGATATCTCATTATGTGAACATGAAAATGGCAGTAAGAGGAGTATAAAATAACACCCTTTAACATAAGAACATGGAGCATAAAATAAATTACATAAACGAGATTTCTTGAAAAGAAAGAGAGAGATCGGATCCCTTACCTTAAAATGTAACTCTTAAAACTCAAAGGTTGGGAACTTGAGGGCTTGGGGGCACCTTGGGAGGACTCCTTGGGAGGTAAGGAGACCCGAACTTCATTGAGGATGATTTTGTTGTCGAAAATATGAGAGGAGGGCTTGGTATTTATAGGGAAAGTGAGGGGACAAGGCATTAATGGCCAAGGGACACCTCAAAAGTGGTTTTCCCAAAAGCATGGGCCCTCCCATGGTACTTCCCATAGAGTTAGGCTACATGGGGACCCCCACACAATAATTCATCCTCTTTAGTCGAACATCCTTTAAAATATCTCATGAAATCATCATGACACAGTTATGATGTCATTAAACATACTGAAACCCTAAAACTGTATTTTTACTATTCACTGAAAATTCAACTTTCTCAGAAAAATCCCAAAATTTCACCTTAACCAAATATCAATGCTCTGATTTCAAAAATTAACTCCATTTTAAAAAAATAATTTTCTAAATATTTTTAATTTATTTTTTAAATAAATACACTATTCACAGAAAATTCAATTTTTTTAGAAAAATCCCCAAAAATTACCTTAAGATAATATCAATGCTCTGAGTTCAAAAATGAAATCCATTTTTGTAAAAATAATTTTCTAAATATTTTTAATTTAATTTTTAATTAAAAAACACTATTCACCTGAAAAAACTAATACTTGAATAATAATTTATCAAACCATTTTTTAACCATTTTATTGAATCACATTACTTCATGAAGGTGCCTAGATTATATTAATACTTTCTTTAAGTGAGATTACTAATCCATTTGGTCACATTACTAATCCTAAGCATAAAATCACTATTCATAATTTACTATTCATCAAAAATTAAGTTGATCTTATTAGACTCTAAATTTTGTACTGAACATATTTGTAGAAGACCATTTTTTGAAAATCATTACACATTTTTATTTATTTAAGGTTTACATAAACATTTTTAAAATATCATTTCTCTAAAATTCATCAAAAATATGCATACTATATTTATCCGGACATTTGAAAATTCATAAACTTCATCATAAGAAGAAATCCCAGTTTTTATTTAAAACAAAGGATTACACAAGGCAGTTACGGTCTCCTTACATAGCCCCTTATCACACCAGCATAGGACCTAAGTGTAAGGTGTGCTAAGGTGAGAGAATCTGAGGGAGGCTCGGCCAACATCGCACGAGTAGTAATTTCTATCATTTTGAACTTCTCGTGAAGGCGATCCCGTTCTAGTTTCACACGATGAATTTCAGCCTGGGTTTGGTCCAGAGCAAAGCCCAGTGGTTCTACCTCCTTCCCAAGTTCTGTTAGGTGGGCTTCGATCGGTCCAAGAATACTGGGTGAGGCCATCGAATCTTCTTTCTATAATAATTAACCAAGATTACTTGTATTTAGAGACAATAATCAAAACGTTTAGTTTCTAGCGGTTATATTGACCAATGGTCATATAACCGTCAAAACCCAATGGTCTCATTTTAATTATACTCATGTAATCAAATGAAACATTTTTGTTGAGTATAAAAATAAAATAAAATAACACATAAAATTAGGAAACAAGATTTATTCAAAATTTCAGGTCGTTACAATCTTCCCCCTTAAGAAATTTCATCCTCGCAATTTTTAAATTGGGTTTTGAAATTTCATTTAAAGTCCCACATCGTAAAAGCAGTCAGTAAAACTATTACTTTAAAAGAAATAAAGGGAAGTAAAAAGGTCACCCGAGTTAACCCACACTAGGATTTCATGTAGGAAAACATGGACATGGAAGAAAAACAAAGGGTCAAGTTCTGAGGGAGAGTGATAGAAAACATGATTAGGAGAAAGTTAACCATAAGAAAATCCCAAAATTATGATGTGTGTAAATGGTCTTTGATTACCCAGTAGGAAACTTAAACCAACAAAGTTTTTGTTTTAGGTTCCTTTTCATAATTTTGAGGAATTCATTTACAACATAAAACAAAAACATAAGAAAATATACCTATCTTCATGTAGAGTTTCATCCTTTAATAAGTTTCTACCCAAAACTAATTTTTTCTCCAAACTATGAGCATTCAAAACTACTTGGTCTCATCAAAACACAAGAATCGTCTTCTAGAGAATCACATAATCCACAAAAGATTAACTATATATTTCTTCTATCTTTAAACATTATCCCAAAAATAGAAAGCGTAAGGTAAAACAACTCTTCAAAAAGAAATAATCCCATAGGAATGGAAACTACTTTTAAATCTTCAAAGTTCCATGGTACTACCCAAAGTTCATCATAGTCCATTCCTTAAATAACGGTCCTTAAAATTCCTCAAAATAAACCAAACTAAGATTGAAACCCAAATACAAGAAGTATTTGATAACATAGTCTTCCAAGGTAAACTTTATCATTCATCTTCAAACAACATCAACCACTCCTAACATCTTATAACAAAAGTAACTAACCTAAACATATTTACCCCAAGATAGGTTAATAATTTCCATAAGTAACCTAAATTACTATAAGTCCGCCTTAAATTCATCAATTCTTCAAAATATAAGTCAACCTTACTCCTAAATGAAAATACCGTAGTAATATATTTACCTCGACCATATAGGGTCCCCAAAATAGTGAACGTATTCCAAAATAATAATCATCTTTCAATCCCCAAATCATATCTGTCATATTAATACAGAAATCATCGCATTTCCTATCACATTGGTTGTTGGGACATGTTCTTCCATTTACCACCATTAACTAAGAAGATAAAGTATAATTAGGGGCTTAAATACTTTGCCAATAATCATGAAAATGAAGCTTTAAGAATAAAAGGATAAACTTTTAGAATAAAAGTATATCCTAACTTGTGATCCCCTAGGTTCCAATCAAGGTTATACATGATCGTATATTCTTATGTGAATCTTTATTTTATTTTATCTTTGTTCCTTTAATAATGGTTCATACTAAGCTTATGAATTTACCAAAGCATATCCCCCGAGAGTGTCGTAATCAAGAGTGCAGCAAGGCCCGTTGTCGTGTACCAGTTCTCATTCGAGTCTAGCTCAAAGCGGTGTTTTCGGGTTTTACCCCTATGTACATATGTGCCAGAGCCACCTCTACCTGCTCGTATCCAGACAGGGATGTATTTTCTTGGAAACCCCTTACTCAATACTCATCAAAATACAAAGAAGATTTCCTATATTTAAACTTTTATATGGGGTTCTTACTAGAGTTTTTATATCCTAATTTCCACAAATAACTAAATCATCCTTTGATACCAACTATAGTATCCCGCCTTTTTATCACATAAACTTTCATTACATTTTACAAAACCGAGGATCTTTAAGGTTTAGTGTCTTGGAAACCAGGAACTTAATACATGAAACAAAAAAGAAACATTCTTCTTAAACACTTGAAAGGATTCTCCTTATGTTCATCCTAGGTTCATTACTGCATCTCATAACCTGGGGACATACATCAAAAGCAAGGGTGAGCAGAAGGCCCAGTAAGGGAAACAAGGGGAAACATTTAACATGTGAACTTGAGATACATCAACAATGTCATGAAAAGAACTTTAAGGCATGAGAAAGAAATCATGTGGCATATCATAATGAAAATAAAATTTTTCATAACTTGAAGATGTTGCTACATAATTTAACATAGAAAATCATGAACATATCACCAAGGTCCATCCCCAAGGTGTCATTCGAAAATTACCAAGGTTATTCACCAAGGTATCGTGAAAATTGTAATCTCTAGTGGTTACATCATTACCCAATGCATTGGAGCGCTATCAGGGCGCACCCTTAAATTTGCCTTAATTATCATGTGATCCACATATATCATCATCAAACATTTCATAAATAACCCATATAGCATAAAATAAATGGGTTTCATTTCATAATCATAACGTTTTAAAAACTGCTTTAAAGACATGATCTTTAAGTCACTTTAAACCCACGGAAGGGGAGAGCGGGTCTCATGTATGTAAATCCAAGAATTTAAAATAGAACATTTTTATATATTTGTGAATACCCCTGTAGAAATAAGAGCTTTGAGTATTCACTTTATAACATAAAATAATTTTGAGAAAAGAGAGAGGCATTTTGAGACGAAAATTCTGCAGCATAACGGCTATGTTTCGGGGTTTTAGAAAACATTGAAAAGAGAGGGGACATGGGTCCAACATTCATAAATGACCCATAAAACAGTAGAGGGACAGAATATAAGGGATTTAATAACATGGTAATGAAATTTGAAAATATACCATAAGAAATGAAGAACATGAAAGGAAGACAAAAATAAGATTTCTCTTATGAAAATTCGGCAGCCTAACAGCGTTACATAAACTTCAACCGAAAATGAATTGATGGGATAAAATAGGGTATATAATCATATGAACATAAAAAAAATAAGTATGATAGATATAGATATCATACCCCAACATAATAAAAAGGAACTTTCAATACTTTACATGGAATTAGAACTTTGAAAAGGGAGAAAGGTGCAAGGACCACTTAAAAATTTAGCAGCCTAACAACGCCACTTAAACTTCAAAATACTGAATCAAAGAGATCAAATGGGGTCTCTCATCATATGATCATAAAAGTTCAGTATGATAGATATAGAGATCATACCCCAACACAAAAAAAAGGAACTTGAAAAAATTGACACGAAAGTAGAACTTCAAAATGAGATGGGTGAAGAACCACTTAAAAATTCGGCAGCCTAACGGCGCCACTTAAAACTTCAAAATACTGAATTGAAGAGATCAAATGGGGTGTCTCATAATATGGTCATAAAAGATAAGTATGATAGATATAGATATCATACCCCAACATAACAAAAAGGAACTTGAAAAAATTGACATGAAATTAGAACTTCAAAACGAGAAGGGTGAAGAACCACTTAAAAATTTGGCAGCCTAACGGCGCCACTTAAAACTTAAAAATACTGAATTGAAGAGATAAAATTGGGTATATCATCATATGATCATAAAAGATCAGTATGATAAATTTAGAGATCATACCCCAACATAATAAAAAGGAACTTGAAAAAATTTACATGAAAATAGATCTTGAAAAATGAGAAGGGAGAAAGAATCTGTTACAAAAATTTCGGCAGCCTAACGGCGCCACTTAAACATTCTTAAAACGAAATGATGAGAGTAAGAGGGGGATCTCTCATTATGTGAACATGAAAAGGGAAGTAAGAGGAGTATAAAATAACACCCTTTAACATAAGAACATGGAGCATAAAATAAATTACATAAAAGAGATTTCCTGAAAAGAAAGAGAGAGATCGGATCCCTTACCTTAAAATGTAACTCTTAAAACTCAAAGGTTGGGAACTTGAGGGCTTGGGGCACCTTGGGAGGACTCCTTGGGAGGTAAGGAGACCCGAACTTCATTGAGGATGATTTTGGTGTCGAAAATATGAGAGGAGGGCTTGGTATTTATAGGGAAAGTGAGGGGATAAAGCATTAATGGCCATGGGACACCTCAAAAGTGGTTTTCCCAAAAGCATGGGCCCTCCCATGGTACTTCCCATAGAGTTAGGCTAAATGGGGACCCCCACACAATAATTCATCCTATTTAGTCGAACATCCTTTAAAATATCTCATGACATCATCATGACACAGTTATGATGTCATTAAACATACCGAAACCCTAAAACTGTATTTTTACTATTCACTGAAAATTCAACTTTCTCAGAAAAATCCCAAAATTTCACCTTAACCAAATATCAATGCTCTGATTTCAAAAATTAACTCCATTTTAAAAAAATAATTTTCTAAATATTTTTAATTTATTTTTTAAATAAATACACTATTTACAGAAAATTCAATTTTTTTAGAAAAATCCCCAAAAATTACCTTAAGATAATATCAATGCTCTGAGTTCAAAAATGAAATCCATTTTTGTAAAAATAATGTTCTAAATATTTTTAATTTAATTTTTAATTAAAAAACACTATTTACCTGAAAAAACTAATACTTGAATAATAATTTATGAAACCATTTTTTAACCATTTTATTGAATCACATTACTTAATTAAGGTGCCTAGATTATATTAATACTTTTTTTAAGTGAGATTACTAATCCATTTGGTCACATTACTAATCCTAAGCATAAAATCACTATTCATAATTTACTATTCATCAAAAATTAAGTTGATCTTATTAGACTCTAAATTTTTTACTGAACATATTTGTAGAAGATCATTTTTTGAAAATCATTACACATTTTTATTTATTTAAGGTTTACATAAACATTTTTAAAATATCCTTTCTCTAAAATTCATCAAAAATATGCATACTATATTTATCCTGACATTTGAAAATTCATAAACTTCATCATAAGAAGAAATCCCAGTTTTTATTTAAAACAAAGGATTACACAAGGTAGTTACGGTCTCCTTATATAGCCCCTTA
Organism: Viscum album; assembly: GCA_963277665.1. Classification (NCBI taxonomy): domain Eukaryota; kingdom Viridiplantae; phylum Streptophyta; class Magnoliopsida; order Santalales; family Viscaceae; genus Viscum; species Viscum album. The sequence continues at coordinate 69,842,996 of OY728134.1, forward strand.
TCACACCAGCATAGGAACTAAGTGTAAGGTGTGCTAAGGTGAGATAATCTGAGGGAGGCTCGGCTAACATCGCACGAGTAGTAATTTCTATCAGTTTGAACTTCTCGCGAAGGCGATCCCGTTCTAGCTTCACACGATGAATTTCAGCTTGGGTTTGGTCCAGAGCAAAGCCCAGTGGTGCTACCTCCTTCCCAAGTTCTGTTAGGTGGGCTTCGATCGGTCCAAGAATACTGGGTAAGGCCATCAAATCTTCTTTCTATAATAATTAACCAAGATTACTTGTATTTAGAGACAATAATCAAAACGTTTAGTTTCTAGCGGTCATATTGACCAATGGTCATATAACCGTCAAAACCCAATGGTCTCATTTTAATTATACTCGTGTAATCAACTGAAACATTTTTTTGTGTATAAAAATAAAATAAAATAACACATAAAATTAGGAAACAAGATTTATTCAAAATTTCGGGTCGTTACATGCCCATTGTGATGGACTACATTGATGTGTTCCCTGAAGAATTTTCTGGTCTTCCTCCTAACTAATAGGTTGAGTTATCAATTTAAATTATTCCTATATATCTACATATATCAAAGACTCCTTATATAATGAACATAATTGAGTTGGATTAACTGAATAAGTAGTTACAATAGAATTTGTATTGGGGTTTTATATTCATGAGTGCTTCACCATGGGGTGCACTAATCCTCTCTGTCAAGAAGAAGGATGGATCAATGATCCCATGCATTGATTATCATGATCTCATAAAAATAATGATAAATAACAAGTCCCCCCTTCTATGGATATATGTCTTGTTCGATCAATTATATGGGTCCAAGTATTTCTCTAAGGTGGATATTTGGTCTGGATATCACCAATTAAAGGTGAGGAAGGAAGATATTCTCAAGACTACATTTTGATTGAGTTGTGGACACTATGAGTTCATATTGATTCATTTAGGACTCAATAATGCTCTAAAAAATTTCATGGACTTAATGAATAGAGTCTTTAGAGATTACCTCAAAAAAATTGTGGTAGTCTTTATTGATGGTATTCTAATATACTCCAAAAGAAAGGAGGAGCATGAGGAAAATTTTAATAATGTGCTAAAGACTTCGTGAATGGATAAACTATATACAAAGTATAGTAAATGTGAGTTATGGATGGAGGAAGTTTCATTATTGGGGAATTTTATCACCAGTAAAGGAATATCTATGCACCCTTCTAAAACAAAAGTAATTGAGGAGTGGCCCAAACCAGCATCTATAATAGAAATCCTTAGTTTCCTTGTTCTATTTGGGTACTACCAATGATTTTTGAATAACTTTTCACAATTTTCAAACCCACTAACAAAGATGACTCGGAATGAATTAAGGTTTTTTTGGACCATTGAGTGTGAAAACTTCTTCAAGGAGTTGAAAAAGAGGATTATCATTGCACTGGTACTCACACTTCTGACAAGTGGGGAACTCTTTTTAGTATACACTAATGATTCAAAAAAGGGATTAGGTTTTGGACTAATGAAAAATGATAAATTGATATCCTACATCTCAAGGTAGTTGAAAATTAGTGATCAAACCTATCCCATGCATGATTTAGAGTTGGTGGCTATTATCTTGACATTGAAAATCTAGTGGAATTATCTATATGGGGAGAAGTGTGAGATATATATTGGTCATACAAGCCTCAAATGTATATTCACACATAAGGAGCTTAATATGTACCAATTAATCTATTTAGACCTCATCAAGAATTATGAGTGCTCAATTATCTCCCAAGACTCTTCCCCATGTATTGGTCTTGTGGGTATCACCAAAATTCCAATTCCCAGTTACTTAAGGAGGTTCTCAAGGAGACAATATTCAATATCTAAAATTCTTCTTCTTTCTCTTTTAATTTATTTTCTTATCTTATCCTCCCCTCACCTCAATTATTAAAAGTGACATGATAAATACAATATCGTACATATACTATAATGTTACTGTATTAATGTAATATCCATCATCAAATATCTTATCTTCACTTTTTATCTTAAAAATGAAAAATCATACGTCATATGCTGATTTACCGCCTTCATGGATGATGATTTTTAGTTTTCCATTACCACCTTCAAGGATAGACATAAAACCATTATAATGGTTATAAAATATTGTAAAATGAATATTATAACTTGTTTCAAGTTCTAAAACTAATATATATACATAATATTACATAATAAACCAAAACTAGCTTGAGATGATTGAAAAACTGGAAAAAATAAACTAAAAGTTTATCATTAACGTTTTATCTAATGAATAGTTATCATATAAGAAAATAAAATGATATATGACACCATTTAAAATTATTTAATTACATTAATACTATTTCATTACACTTCTGTAGTTTCATTTTAATTTTATAAGAACTTCTATAATTATACCCAAAGGAACCGACCATAAAACCACAATAGGAACTCTTCTGGAGAAATGAAATTAAAAATTTTAACTAATAGAAATGACAATAAATGAACATAATAAAATTATAATAAATAAAATATAAGTTTAAAAGGTCTTTAATTAAATCATTAATGAATCTAATTTGATTATTCAGGTCGTTAAGTGCGAGTGCATAACACCTTTGGAAATAAGGTAAAGGGTCTTTCCGAACCTCCAAAATACCATTGGGTAACACTTTCTCTTTGTTTACACCAATGTATTTATTAATTATTATTATGTTATTCTTATATATTCTAAATATATGTTCCAAAATTATGTATCCAGATCATTTAATCTATATTTTATGGGGAAATACATGTTTTAAAAGGTTCCCTTCTCAATTCCTCCCAATAAGCAAACCCGGTTAAAGGGAATTTCCCAATTTATTACCCATTTCCAAGTACACTACATAATCCATTTTAATACACTATTAATTTTATAAAATAACTCATTAATTAATGAAAAATTATCTTAGTTTATTTTTTATTTTATACATAAAATTATTTCTTTGACCTTTTTAAAGTCTCTTTAATATTTTCCCTAAAACCGCACTAAAGTGGCTCATTTATAATGTTTCTTAAACACTCTTTTTAAATTTATTAACTTATTTTGGAAATAATTTATCATGATCTAGGCCTAGTTTCCATTAACACTATCAATTTATTATTTAAAACCACTCTTTCATGGAAACCTTTATGATACACTTATTTATTATACCTTATAACCTGATTACAATACCCATTTCTTTCCACGGGTAATCCATAAGTTTATTCCTTATGTTTGATTATTCATGTGGAACACATGTGCATGAACATGTCATGATGGGTGCACCTAGATAGGACTCCAATGCATTGGGTAATGTTTAGTCTCATGAGATGTCATGTATAGGATTATGGAGTAAACCTAATCCATTATGGGGCTTTGTCCACTATGTGATATTGTCTTGGCAGTTAGCCTTAAGTCATGTTTATGTCATGTTTTATATTACTTCCACATTCCTATGATTCTATGATTACATGATCCTGTGTTCTATATCTTATTCTTCCATATGTTTATTCATATTTCATTCCTTTTTATGTCATCATGCAATGACTTTTAACCCATGTGTTATTCTTTATTCTTATGTTTATTCCCTTACTAGGATTTTTAGCTTATCTCTTTGTTCATGTATTCCCTAGGATATCCTATAAAAATTTAAGAGATCAAGGGAAGTTAGGAGATCACTAATGAGATTAAATAAAAGATGATTTTATTTGGGTTTCATGCTTTTTAATTATGTACCTAGTCTTCTAAATACACTAGGCTTTATGATCCTTGGTTTAGATTTGATGGTTAATTATGCTTTAAATCATGTAATAATATGTGTAAAAGTCTAGGGTCACTATAAAAAAATATCCTGAAGGGGTAAATAAGATTCTTTAGGTGTGGTAAAGAAGGGCATCTATTTAATGAGTGTCTATAAAAGAAACCCACCAATATGATGGAAGAAAAGAATAATCCTATGAACCCTCAACCTATTCACCAATGTTTCAACTATAGATAACATGGAAACTATGTAAATAAATTCACTAAGACAAGGGATTTAAATGATAACTTAAGACAACAACCTCCAACGCCTAGAGATAAAGGGTGATCTTATTACATCAAAACTAATTTGGTGGATCCCAACAATGAAGTGGTGACGAGTACTCTAGTTATTCCTTCAAGGAAAACAAATATACTATTTGATTTTGGTGATAAACACACTTTTATAACATGAAATTTTAGTAGAACTTTTAAAACACCAAATCAAAATATTGAAGTTGAGTTATTGGTGAAGATGAAGAATGGGTCAATTATTGCATCCCAAGCATATAACTCATCCCTAATAAAAATTTGGGGGTTGTACTTATAAATAAACCTTATGATACTCCCTTTAGAATAATTCGATGTAATTATAGGAATATATAGTTTCCCTTTTATAGTGCCACCATAAATTTCTAAGAGAAGTAAATATCCATCTATATCAAAAATTTCTCTATGATTCTATACATTTTCAAGGAGGATGATGAATCTCATTTGGTGTCATCATTTCAAGAACATATATCATTTCCTTATGAGAAAGAATATTTATCTAAAATAATTGAGACTAAGGAAAATATAATCCTTTATGGAATGACCATTGTAAGTTAATTTAATTATGTGTTTCCTGGATAATTGTTTTGTCTTACTCTAAACGGATGGGTTGGGTTATCAATAAAAATTATATGCAGATATTTTCCAATATCCAATACTCTATATAGAATCACCACTATTGAACTTCAAGAGCTGAAGAAGAAACTACAGGTGAATCTGGATAAAGGTTTTATATGCCTATGTGCTTCATCAATGGGTTCACTGATCCTTTTCATTAAGAATAAGAATGGTTTAATGAACCTCTGGGTTGACTATCATAATATAAACAAGTTCAAAATAAAGAAAAAGTATCGTTTTCCATGTATTTATTCCTTATTTGATCATCTATGTGGAACTCAATAATTTTTCAAGGGTAATCTTCATTTGGGAAATTATTAATTCAAGGTGAATGAGGAGGATATCCCAAAGACTTCTTTTCATACCATGTATGTTCACTACGAGTTTATAGTGATTCCATTTGGAATTGTTAATTATCTATCTATATTTATAGACTTAATAAATAGAGTCATTATGGATTACTTAGAAAAATTCATGGTATAATTTATACACAATATTTTTATTTACTTTAAAATCAAGGAGGGACTTGTAGAGAATTTGAATGTGGTACTAAAGACCTTGAGAAAGGAAAACTTAAATGTAAGTACAATAAATGAAAATTCTTGATGGATTAAGTAACATTATTAGTGCATGTTACCACCAAAAAGTGATATCAATGGATACTTCAAAAATAGAGGCTTTTTAAGGATGGATTAAACCAATATATGTGATAGAAATCCATAGTTTCCTTAGACTAGCTGGTTACTATTTTTTATTTGGGAGAAACTTATCACTATTTTCATTCCCACTAACCAAGCTAAAACATAAGGGAGTCAATTATTTCTAGAGTAATTAATTATAATAGATATTTAAATATTTAAATAAGAGCCTAATAACTGCACATATACTAACATTATCCACCTATGGGAAAGGTTTTGTGATCTACATGGGTATGTCGAAAAATGGATTGGATTGTGTACTCATGAAAGATGTCGAATTAATAGCCTATGTCTCTCTATAATTAAATATCTATGAGAAAAACTACACAATGAATGATCTAGAATTGACTATAGTGGTCTTTTTATTGAATATTAGTGACATTATCTCTATGGGGAGAAGTGTGACATAAATATGAAATTCCCTATTCAAATGAATAAATTCATTATTAAGTAATAATGTTATAGAAAATCCATGAACTAATTTAGTTATTTTAGATTATTATAAGTTATATCCTATTGGATATAAAAGACCATTAAGAATCATAACCATTGATAATAAGTCCATTTTATTATGACTATCAAGATTAGTATATACTAAGGGTTATGATGAAGTTAAATTGACATAGACAAAGGAAGTGATGGACACAACCAGTAGGAGCTTTCTCTATAAAGCCCATTTATATGAGATTTCAAGGGATATGGAATCACTTGGTTTTTTCCTTAACCAATCTCAAGATGATAGTCAACAACTAAAGCATGATCAAAACCATTTTTGAGAGAAGTTCAAGCTTATCGAGATCATATCCTAAATAATGTTCACTAAACCACCCCAAGAAAGAATCACCATTAGACACCTTAACCTTAGGTTATATGATAGTGTAATAAGGGTTTTTGAATCTAGAACCTAACAATATGAATTTTTATTTTTTATTTTAATAAAAGAATTATTATATATATCCTTTTTATTATTAATTTATAAAATATTAAATAATGAGTTTGAAAAAAAGTATATTTTGATACGATGAAACAAAAAATTTATTCTGGGTAAATATATAAATTCAATAAAGACACTCTTTCTGATCAATTAAATAATTTTTTAAATTAATTTTATTTTAATAAAATATTCTTAGTAAATAATTTTTATTTAAATATAAATGATAATATAATTTTATAATGTCAAATGTAATTTTTGTAAGGTTCATAAACTGTTGTCATTGTAAAAACTTGTATTTTCAATAAATGGGGAGTTTTTAATTAAAAGTGTAAATTCTCATATTTAGATAATTATTTTGATAAAATAAATATTATTTTTGGAATCATAATTTTGAAATTAACCAACGATTAATTTTTCATAATTTTACAAAATAAAAAATATGAGTAAAAAATAAATACGGTGTAAATATATAGTATGTATTAGGACATCATAAAATCCCAAAAGTGATGTAATAAATACTATAAGTATTATAAAAGGCCAAAATTATGTTTAAACTTTAAAATAATATGTTTTCTAAGTTATTTTATTAATTTTCTAAACCCTTTAATGAATTCTCTAAAACCTATATTATATTTTAATGTTTTAAAATTAATTCTTTATGAACATGATTGACTTGAACATCACCAAGGGTATTATATTAATGAGTTATGTTATTATAATTATAAAATATTTAAAAAATCCTATTTTTAGAAACCATGGGCAAAAATAATGGAATGTTTTTTGGTTTTCATTATTTTATCATAGAGTCTAAAACCTAAGATTAGAAATTAATAAATAAATCACCTCTCTTTTGTTATAAAAACCCACCCAACCTTCCACTCCTATTCCCTAAAAACAATTTAAGAAAAAAAATTACTCTATTTTTTCCTCCATATATTCCTCCCAAGTTTTTCCCAATCTCTTAATAACATCCTCCCAATATTTTAGAAGTTCCCTATCAAGGTAAGGGGTCCTATATTCTTCTTTATTCAAGAACCTACTTTATATTATGCCTTTTAATTTCCAATTATTAATGTTAAAATATGTTTTTACACATACCTTGTATTATCATTATTATTTAAATTTTATTATAGGCTCCTTACACTCTAATTAAACCCTTCCATTAATCTTTATGTGCCCCCATTTTTCTGTCGAAATTATCCTGTGATTTCTCATGCCAAACATTTGTGAAGTGAATTCTAATCCCCATTTCCACTCAAAGATATTCACCAAGATGTAACTATCTTTAATTGATTGGAGAATTCAATATATATAACCCACACTCCTTAATAATTTTATTAAAAGTTGTGAAATACATCCTTATGTTGTAGGATCCATGTGCCACACTTATGCATGTACGTGATATAAATATGACATGTGGGCCCATAATTATATAGATCTCTATTGAATAGGGTAATGTTTTTTCTTATTAGATTACATGTATGGTTATTTATTTCTGGTTATCCTTGAATTATGTTTATGATCTTATGTCTTATCTTGTTTCATATTCCCATGTTGTCTTTATGTTATCATCTTATATCATCCTTTTATGTTCATGTTTATGACTCTCAACCCCTAATGTTACCTTAATATGACTCTTACCTAACATGTATTAATTTCATAATATTATTCGTTTTTTACCTTACTTTTATTTATATATCACCCCTTTATTATGTATTCCCCTAGGATATACCATGAAATTTTATAAGAGAAATTGAATTTTAAGGGCATGTTGTTGTGTTTTTAAATAATTTTTTTTACCCATATTTCATGTTATTATACAATGTAAACTATTTCCAAAATACACTAGGAATTTGTATATTTTGATATTTTATTTTTTGGTTATTAATGTAATAAATCATGAATTAATTTTTATTAAAGATATGGGTTGTCATAACACCCTTCCCTTGATCGTTTATATTTTCAGAGTTCCCCATATAGAGAGACTACCCATCTTTGATTGATTTTATCCTATTGAAGAAATATATTTTTTAATACATATTTTTTAGATACAAAATTGATCCATCAGGAATATAAATATCCTCAATCACATTATATTTTAAGATAATGGCCGCAAATTTCTCCTTTGAATCCTTACTTCCACCTTTCTTTTACAGAATTAACAGTCTAGTTTAAAGTGTCCCGCCCTACCATAGAAGTACATGCCCTTTTCTTATTCTTGAATTATGCCTTTATTTTTGAAGTATTTTTTAGTTGTTTTAACCTCTATGAGTGTAACACCCCAAAAATTTATTCTATAAGAATAATAATCTTGATATCTTTCTTAACACACAACACTGAGCTTTAATATAATCAAAATCTATTATAAAGGTATTATTATTTAAATGTGGCCTAGTTATTGAATTGGTAGATATTAATATGAGTAACCAAATTAAGAAATATATTTATAATTTCCACTATCAATAAAAACTTATTTATTAATTCTTATAAAATAAAAACTCAATTATTATTGAAGTTATTTTAGGCCTCAAAACTGTATTTTTCTTCAAAAATAATTTTATTGATTTTTTGCATGGAAATTATAGATAATTTATAAAACTGTTAGAAATTTTATTTTATAAAATTAAAATATTTTTTAAAATAAAAATATCAAAATTAAATTATAGTGAAATTTTGGGATTTTTTTGAAATGATTGATATTTCAGTGAATAGTGAAAAATACTAATTTTTAAAATATTGTCATTTCATTTCATCAAAATCAAGAAATTTGAAAGTAACAATATATTTTGGATTTAGTTACATATGATCCATTTTATTTATAATAATATAATTAATTCTATTTTAATCAAAAATATTCATTATTTTGAAAAGATTAATTTTCATACTTAAAAATTTATTTTTCTTAAAAATGTTTTCATTGCATTTTATATATTTATATTAAAATTAATTTCCACCACTTATAGAAATTGAAACTTAAAAAAATGGATAGAATATTATGAATTAGTAGGTTCTTATTTTTTAAATAGTTCCTTTTTATTTTTTAATTTTTATGAATAGTAACTGTGGTAAATATTCGTCACCTCAGTAAGGGTAAAATTAGTTAAAATAATGAAATGAGGTCTCAAAATGAACCCAAAACTTACTTTAATTTAATTTTAAGGGATAAATTAGACTATATATATCCAAAATTCAAATTTATGTCATTTTTTCCATTTTCCCTTAATCATGACATTTATATTATTTTATGTTAAGAAAATTCCAAAATGTCACTCTCTTGATTTTAATATCTATAAAAATTTTACATATGGATAAAAAGAGGAAAATTTAGGTTCTAAATGTTTATTTTAAATATTAATTAATTTTTTTTCAATTTCTTTTTATTTTTAATTTTTAATGATGAAATAATTATCTTAAAATCTTACACAACGCTGATAAAATTCTTGTGAAAGTAGTAGAAAAATCATGTAAATAATTTTAAAAACTCTAAAAGTATTATTTTTTGAGTGATTTATAATGAACCAATAATTTTATAGATAAATATTACATATTATTGATGTTTGGAAGTTTTATATTTGAATTCCATTGCAATATTGAAGTCTTTAAACTCAAATTAAATTATTATTTCAAAAATGACATTAATAATATTTTATGAAAAATAATATTTTATTAAATTATTTAAAAATTATAAAATTATTTAAATAGTACAATTGGGTTGATAAATTTTCTAATATTATATATATATATATTCCATTTATGATCTAATTTTTAACTTATAAGTAAAATTATAACCCTTTAAAATTGAAAATATTGTTACTGTGATTAAGGTCTATAAAGATTTATTGGGGGTTAATTTAAAAATATAAAAGTAAAATTGACCTAAACACTTTATTAAACCAACTAGTTTGGTTTTAATTATTATTTTAACTTATAAAATTTTAGTTTGAGTCATTTTGGATCCATTTTTTCAAGAAAGTGAAATAATGATATTTCAAAATTTTGAAAAATTACAAGTGTGTCACTCACCTCAATTATAAAAGGGCACCACTCCCCTCACTTATTTATAATTTATTGTGTTAAATAACTCAATAAAACCCTAAAATTTTATTTTATAAACATAAATATCCATGAATTAGGGATTTTTTTTCTTCCTTAAAGACCATTCCAATGGTCCTTATTAAGGGATCTTAAAGAATTATTCTGAAGTAGAGGAAATCATCTTTACCAATTATTTGAAGTTTATTTCTTATTCTAATTCATCTAAATATATTGTAAAAATTATAAAACAATTACTAAAGTAACATAAATATAATTATATTCTATTATTATTATGTAAAAATCATTCCACACCTCTTTCTATCCCACATAAAGTGAAAACATCCCCTATGCATGTGTATGGATTAACGTCTCTATATTGTGGTGTAATTAATTTTTCATCACCATTTTATTTGAATGGTTATAAGGATTTAAATAATGAGTATATATTATAGTTAATAAATAATTATGATTATATAAATATAATATATCATTTATCTTCTTACCTTTCCATCTGTTTGAAAATGATAACATCGCTCGTGTGTACGTGTGGACTACCATCTCCACGAAGCGATGTGATTCGTTTCTCATTTCATATTTACATGGATGCTAATAATGATAGATTTAATGAATATATATGATATATATGATATTATAATTATTCTATAAAGTTTAATTATTATTAACCTTTCTTTCCTTCCATCTTTTGAAAAGTGAAAACAATATCCATGCGTACGTACGACTTACCATCTCCATGAACAGTGTAATTCATTTTTTTGTATCCACATTTCATGAATGATTATAAATATATTTGTAATGAATATGTATGGTATTTATATAATGGTTATAATTATGTATAATATGGATCCATGATCAAAATACAAGGATCAAAACAACTGAACCAGAACTACCGAACCTGAACTTTCATGTAAAATGGAACTGTTAACACCCAGAAACAATGATTTTAAAATAATTATTAATAAATGGATGTTTAAATGATATAATTGTAACTTATATGATATTATAAGTTTTTAATTTATTATTTTATATAGTTTTAATAAATTTAAATTTATAATACAGGAGGTTATACCACTTTTAAAGCAAGTTGAGCTTAAGGTAAGGGTTTATTTCACAACCACGTCATTATTCATGATTGTTTTTATTTAAGTCTCTTTTGAGGGAATTATATTATACATATATCATAAATCAAATATATTTTATTATATTATGGTTATTTATATAAACAAAAAAATTTCCATTCATTTTTCACACTTAAGTACTCCTGATACCGAAATAATTTTGTTAAGGAAAACTGACCTTGTTTTCCTTTTAGTCGGGAATCTTTTAATTTCATGTCCATATTTTTATTAAAATATTTTCAATAATATTTTTACTATTCTACTATGATTTTTTAAAGTAATTTTTACCCATTTTTAATTTCTATAAAAAAATTCTAACAAATATTCTTGTTGCTTTCTAAATGAGGTGCTTTTTGAATTTTTACAAAACAAATGAAAGGAATATTTTTTTTAATATACTCAGCATGAAAATAATTTTCTGCTTTTATGACCAATAAATTATTTGAATATTCCTTTAAAAATTTTAAAGATTCTTTTCAAGGAAATTATTTTATTTAATATTTTGTAAATTTTTAAATTTTAAGTAAGTTATTTAGAAGTGAAAAGGTAATTTTCCTAAAGAATTTTTTAAATGATCTTTCCATGGTATTTATATTCATTAATGAAAAAACATTTTATTTTATTTATACTTTACAAGGGATATGTTATAATGATACCATCATTATTATTTCTTTGGAAGGTTTATAATCATTTTTACTGAGGAATTATTGACATTTTGTATGCTAGTTCTTCTTATGAGGATGGTTTTTGACTATTAAAAAACTCCATTTAAGTTGTATTGTTTATTAATGTGAATAATGAATTAGAATTATTAAGTGACATGTAGGCTTGGTTATAGACACCACCTCAATTCATAGTTTATTCTCATGAGACAAGGGTATTTGGCATACAACTTACCTGTTTATGTATGATGTCTTATCACAAGTCCTTAATGGTAAGTTTATGATGTTCAACATTATAAATTTCATCATTATAAAATTTTTTATTGATGTACACGTAATTATTTGAATAGTTATGATATCTATGGAAAATTTTCAATCTTTTGTGATTATTTATACGGTATTATTTGATCATCATTATTTCTTACAATATTATCCTGTGTGCTAAAATTATTGATTAAATGGAAAGTGTTTTCAGTTATTAAAATTTCTATATTTATTATGCCTTATTTACTCATGGTGATTACAATTTAAAGGATATGGAATGTTTTACTTTCACTGTGTTTTAATATTTTATTACCAATAAAAAATGAGAAGCATGTTTGTATCTAGATCATCAAGACTGCTAAATTATTCGTTCCTTTGGGATGAGACCGCTTCTATCTAGTGTCAATGTAATAAAGTAACCACTAACTCTGGGCTATTAGGGTCAGGATCTTTACAGTGACAACTCGAATGGACTATCTCCCTCCACCAATATTACCTTGGATTTATCATCATTATGTTCATTTTTTTCCTCATTATTTTTATATTCCTACTCAATTTGTAAATATTTGAGTAAATAATTGAAGTAAATATATTCCCTCTTATGTTTTAGAGAATTTTTAATAGTCTTCCAAGAATGTGGTAGTTTTTTATGATGTATGTGACAATGATGGAATCATCCATGTTCATTTTGGTTTTCTTTAGACATTTTAAGATACATTTTATTTCATAGAACTACTCTGATATAGATATACTATCTACCATTTTGTATGAAATAAAATTTATTACTAGGAATTTATTTCTATTTTCATACTTAATGATGTAATTTTACTCAAAGGAATCCTTTGTCATCAAGATATATTGGAAAGTTTCTAAGAGATCATCAGTTAATGTGTTGAGTATCTATCTCTGACATATGGTATAACCATTTTCCATTTTTTAACTCATGGAATAAATTTGGAGTGTATCATCTTCATATGTTAAAAACTTTTTAGTTGATAGTACATATACTACTTTCAGAGTTTCAAGAATAAATCACATCATATTTTTTCACCTCTTGAAATTTTTTCCATTGATTTGCTCTTCCTTAATATTATCATTGATAATTTTCATATCTATGTTGAATGAATTTACTCTTATGATAACTAAGTATATTGGTGGTTAATATTATGGAATTTTCTTGGATGGTAGTAGATAGAGCCCACTGAGGCACTTTATGATATCCTTCTATTTAAGAGTAGATTCACCCCCACTAAATCAATAGTATAATGGGTAGTAGGAAAATTCTATTTAGGGTAAAAAAGTGGATCAATACTCTATAATTTTACTTTATGGAAAGTATCCCTTGAAGAAACTTTGGAATCTAAAAAATAATTAAATAACTATTTTTTTGCACCAAAAAATAACTATTAATACTTATAGAATACATTAGAGTAATTTTAATCATTGAAAGGTATTAGATTTCTTTGGAATGGATTTAATTGAAAGATTTTTTTCCTCTAATAGAGACTCTATTTTATACGTATTAGAGTACCCCTTCGAATAAGGTATCATACCCCTTGGAATTGGGTAGATATCTATTCTAGAAGGTTATATCTTATCTGAATTAACAATGTAGATCATATCAAACCTGAATTAATAAGTGGCCCAAATTACACTCATTAATGAACGGTCGTGTCTATTAGATCTCCCCTTATTTGATCGATGGTCTAGATCATAATTTTTTGATGAACTAGGTCAACCCACATACCATACTCATTCTGGTCTAGTCCTAAATCAGTATTTCTAGTCGATCCATTGGAAAAAAATAAAGGTTTTTATATGCACCTTGCATCAATATGCATGTTAAGTGTAAAGTGTTCCATCAAAGTTTCACATTGCATTTTCACATGCACATATGGACAGTAGAGTCCACCATCCCCAAAAATATTTTTCCCAAACACTTTATCATTTTAAATAATGATAAATGAATTCCCCTAAATAAAGTAAACTACACTTTGACCCACTTTATAATGTGATATTACAACAAATAATCTCTCATAAAAACTTAAAATAAAAATAGTTTTAAATATTATAAAAACTTTTAAAATACAACAATCCCATTCCATTTTAAAATATTCAAAAAAAATGAAAATCAATCACCATACTCTCTTATACATAAATTTTATAAATAAATATATCTCTTAATTTGAAACTTTACATAATATAGAAAAATCAAATTTGAATATCTAAATGGGTGTACACTTCCTTGAATGCACAAATCTTATTAACATTAAGATTCATCCAACATAATTCCATTTAAATTCATAAGTTCTTTAACTACTTCTATACAACATTAGTGACATGTTCCATATATCCATTAATAGATTTTTTATATCCAAAGTCATAAGATCTTTTGATTATCCCCACAATTACATTCATATTTTTGGACCAAAAATTGTTCCTATATTTCAACACTTGTTTTATTTCCATAGTCCATTAATATTGTTAAACTCACCCTCCCTTTCTCATGCGAACCAAACACCATTTTCCAAGGATGTAATATACCTTTTGTCACACATTGAACCCAGTTTTATTTTATTTTATTTATTTTTATTTATTTCTTGGTGTTTGATATTTTTTTTGGGGTTCGGGTTGATTTCTCAGTGATAATGTTCGAGTTTTGGTGTTTTCAGGTTGTTTTTTGGCCCTGTACAAGGTCAATGTGCATGGTTTGGAGAGAAAACATGTGTATGGTGGAGGAATGTGGTGTTTTCAGTTAATTGTTTTCTTGAATGGTTTCTCATTCATGGTATGTGCATAGTTTTTCTCAAACCTTATGAGGAATAGGATTAATTATGTGGCTTGTGGGTGGTGTTTGAGACAAGGCACATGGATTACGCATGGTTAGTAGAAACCATGCATAAATCATGTAAGGGGATCTATCATTTTGGTACATATGGTTTTCATGGTCGTTTCATAGTTTTCCAAAAAGTGTGACCAGCCAATGTGGGTGTCCCTTCCTTTTATTAGTGTGTGTACGGTTGGTGCATGGTTTTTCAAAATGTGTAGCCAAACAATGTGAATTATCCAGATTCTTAAAAACATAAAATTTCATATTTTCCCCTCTTATGTTTTAACTCTAATTTAGGTTTCTCCTACCTCACTCGTCCTGGGTTTATGAAGGGGGATTAAACCCTTTCTCCTTTGGCTCTCCTTCCTCCATTGATGTTACTACAAGGTTTTTAGGTATATTTCTCTTGATTTTTGGTAATTTTTTCTCCTCTTCTTAACTTCCTCTATTTTTCATATTATTCAGGTTTATGATGTTCTAGTTTGATTTATTATGGTGTTTCTATGTTGGAAATTTGATGAAAATTGGTTTTCAAATGAATTTATTAGTTATGCCTATATGTACATGTATTCAAGGTGTTTGATAAAATGCCAATTATCCTTTTCAAATGAAATTAAGTATTTTTATATTTTATTTACCTTGGTTGGATTTTTTTAATTAGTAGACATATGAAAATGAGATTTTTGTGTGGGTTTTGGCTCCTCGTTTTAGATGATGATTGTTTTTGAAAAACTCTTAGTGTTTCTTAAATGGATTATTGGTTCCCAAATGATTTTAATGGTGGTTTTTCAAATGTGTTTTCAAAAACATGGCCCATTTGGAACCTTAAAGTTTGATTTGGTAACCACACAACTCAAAAGGATCTTTTCCCATATTCTGAACATGAATAACATTTCTCCACGGTTTTGGAAGTGGTTTTGGATTTGTAAATGCTAAGGCTGAGTTGGTACTTTGTGATGTTTTAAAAATTGGTTATAAATTCATATGATGTGTAGTCCCAGTTGGAAATTTTGAAGGATCAATGTATTATGGGAGTCTCTGTGATCATACTTCCAATGATAGGGCCTTCTCATAGATGGTTTTGGGGATTGGGAAAGGCATGCATGGTGAAATCTGTGAGTTATGTTTAATGTCATGATTATGATGAACTCCTCATTATCCTTTATACTATTATCTTGGTATTCTTAGACATAATATAAAGGGTTGATTAATAATTTATTTCAAGTATATATTAGATGAATTAGAACCCCCTATAAATATGATAAGACATGTGGGATTTTCTACTTCTGAGGCTAGTTTAGAGTATCCAGGTTGGTTATTCAATATGGATTTTCACTATATGTCATAAGGTGGGTATGAATCGAGTAAATCTAGGGATTTTTTTAGGTATGTTTAGAAAACTCCCATGAATATACATATGTATGTTCTTGTTTTATTTTTCAGTACTTTGGTTACCTATTATACTAGTATTTATCTTCCAATACCTATGTTGTTTTCTTTATTTCTGGATTTTTTCGATATACACTTCTACTCATTTTAAGTTTGAATTTTCCCTTATTTTATGCATTATTTGGATTTTTTCCTACTTGGAATTAAGTTTTAAAATTTGTTTTTTAAAAGGAAATCTGTTTTGGGATTTTTAAATGATAAAAACCTTATTTTCTCTAGGTAACTTAAAACTAGAGTTTGTGAACTATTTTGGGAAAATAAATGTATGGATTATGTGGTTCTTACCTAATAGGTTGTTGTATGCTCACATCCTACTTGTTTCACTCGATGTCCATAGACCTAGTATATTTTTTAAGTTTATTTTTGTTCAGGTGTTCCTATAATTTGGGTTAGTCTTAGGGATGGTGGTGACAAAGAGGTCATAGGGTGATCGTGTTGGTTCTAATTGGTTTCAGTTGTCATTATATCTAGGATTTTTCATATATTTATGTCATTCAGTGATTTTTGGATTCTCCTTTTTTATGTTTCATACTCTATCTTGTTAATCTACCAGTTCTTTTTGGGATAAAATCATTACCAAGAGTGTTATCTTTGATTCCCAGAATAAGTTTTCTTCCCAAGAGGATTGGGAATGCCTCTTGTACCATATCATGGGATGGCTCAGGTGAAAAATTGGGGGTTGACCTGGGTGGGTTCATGATACATTTGTTTTTTCCTTCACACATATGATAAAATTTTATTCATTGAACTAATACATGCGAATTTGTCACAAGTTAAGTTAAGTTCTGTTTATTGGTTAATTTCTTATATGGATTTTAAAATAATCCCTAAGGAATTTTTCTACACCAAATCCCCTAAAAGTCACTTTATTATTGGATCCACTATATTCTATCTTGATTAAAAAAAATTCCATATTTATGATACCATATTTTATCAACTACCTCACATAGATATGTTTGATGCTAATGTGTATTGATTTTCCATAATAAGTATTGTTCCATGCCCTAGCTGAAAATGATTGAATATCACAATATAAAGAAACTAGAGACATTGGAATTGGCCATAACAGAATATCTTATAAAATAAATCAAAGTCATTTCACTTCTTTTCTAGTAGCTCCTAAAGAAACTAACTTAGAATATATTATGAATTCTATTATAGAGGTTTAGTTCTTTGATTCCTAAGATCTCAATCTACCATAAAGTGTAAAATCCCAACTAATCATAGAATGGTAATCCTCATGATTATTAATTAATCTTACATAAAAAAATCCGTCCAACACCCTAGGGATTCCACTATAACATATACAGTAATCCATAGTTCCCTTAAGATTTATTGTAACTCTTTTAATTGTATCACATCGTACATAACCTGGATTACTTGTATACCTACTCAACATTCTAGTAAAATATGAAATATTGGGTTTTATACTTTTCATGGCATATATGAGACACTCTATAAGCCTTACATATTCTGGTTAAGAAAAATTCCAACCAAGATTCTATGTCATCTTACTCCCAGAAGAATAAGGGGTAGAAACTAGTGAATAATCAATTTGTTTGAACCTATTTAAGATCGTTTCAATATAAATAGATTAATAAATCAAGATAAATTATTATTACAAATAATTTTTACTCCTAAAATAATATTTTTTCACCTAATTATACCATATAAATATTTCTAGATAAGATATACTTAGCCTCATTTACTTGATTTATATCAGTTCCAAATATTAGCATGTCAGTAACATGTAGACAAATAACCACACCATGGTTGTTATTAAACCTACTATAAAAACATTTATTATCTTGGTAAACTACAAATCCATTAGTTAAAATTACTTCATTAAATTTATCATTCCATTGTATTCATGATTCTTATAATTTTTATAGGGTCCATACCAATTTTTAAGCATTGTTTTCCCATACATGTGCTGTAAATATAACAAACTTGAACTTGAACACCCAGGTCTGATGAAAAAAAATATAATCTTTACATTTATGTATTTTATGAAAATAAACATGACCCGAATTTAACAATTCAAAACATATAACATCAAACTAGAATATTGGATCATTTAAATACCCATAGACCTTTTAGGTTTAGAGTTTTATAGAATTAGGAAAAACTATTACATAACAATACCCATGTCTTAAAGTGATCGTTTTTTACTATACCTAACATTTCTTATTCCACATTAAGCCTTCAACATATCCCATAAAAATGTTCTCACATTAAACCCTTTTAGAAAAAAATCCTTTAACATAATTATTCATAACTTGGGAAAAAGGAAACATAATAAGGGTGAGTAAAAAAGCTCAATAATGGTAAAAATAAGATTAAACAATTGAATTTCATCAGTGATCATAAGATTAGAATAAGGGTATGACTATATAATCAAAGTGAATGAGCATACCATAATAAAATGCATATCCATTAAAACATGGATCACAATACATGAGACATGGAATAAAGCTTTAACATATGAAAAGGGTCATATAAGTAAATAATAATGAGCCATGTAAAAAAAATCCTTGTGAAAAGGATACATTATAACTTGATGAAATAATAAAGAAAACATGTTGGTAACTTGGAAGCACATGTAGAAGTATTGTAGTAGGCACTGTAGCAGGTACTGTTCGGTACTGTAGTAGCTGGAACTATTCATCCATTTGGGCCTTTGGGCCACCAGTTTGGACCTCGAGCCCTACAAGACTTTAGGACCTCCAAAGGCCTTCGGGCCAGTTGATTATTAAGGCCTTCGGGCCATCTTAAGGCCTTAGGGCCACCCCAAGGCCTTCAGGACACTTGAATTCAGATGTACTAGTTTGACTACAAGGAACAAGGCTTCAGATGAGGATTCAGGGTAGGCGCATTCACTAGAGATAAGCTAATAGGATTTGGAAGAATAAGAGGTTATGGTTTTTCCATCGGTACCAGGCCTATGCAGCTTTGCATAAGACAGCTAGTCGACTAGCCCAGCAAAGGTGGAGTGCCGATATCATGACATATGCTGGTGAGGATCAGTTCCAAGTTATCTTGTCTAGGTAATTTTCTCTAAGACCTATGGGTCATGTAATTGTCTCTAATCCTTTAGGCCTTGAAAGGGTTCCACCTCACCCCTTGAAAGGTGTATTATCAAAAAATAATAAAATAATGAAGGCCTTTAGTCCATTCCGACTGAACTTGGAACATAATTCTTATATCACTCTTATAAATGGAATAACCTACCTGGTAAATACCAACAATATCTTTGAATAAACCTATAATTTGTTAACTTCATCTATTTACCCAATGTACTGGATAATTATTTAAGTCTCACCCATAATTAAGAGATATATCAGGCTCACCCATCATTATAATCAATTTATAAGAACAAAAACATAATCATAACACATGAAATATTTTATTTTTAAACATAATAATAATAATTATCCATTTATATCTTGATTTACCTATGGAAAAGAAATGGGTTCCATGACAAACTTTTTGAAAAAATCATAATAAATCCAGGAAAATATTAATTATGGTATCATTACAATATATACCCAGTGGAGAATAAGTAAAATCAAGGGTTTCTATCATTTATTAATATAAATACTATAAAAATATTATTAATAACATTCTTGAGAAAAATACCCTTTCCACTTTCAAAATCACTATTAAAAGATAAAAATTTAAAAAATATTAGGAAAAAAATTCTTTTAAAATAACTATGAAAAAATATAAAGAAAGCCTCAAATAATTGAATAGTCATGAAAACAGAAAATTCTATTCATGATGTAGTCATTAAAATAAATATTTTGTTCACAACTTCAAAAAAAAGTACCTTATTCAAAAATAAAAAAAAGATTATTTTTGTACCTTTTTTTAAAGTAAAAAAATGATAAAAATAACATTAATCAATCATTAAATAATATGCAAAAAAATTTATTGAATGTTTTTTTAGAAAATGTGGATATATAAGAAAAAGTTTTTATGACTGAAATAGGAGAAATAAGTTCATCTTTTCTTAAAAACCTTTTATGAATCATTTTGAGTTCCAAAGAGAGGGAAATGGTAATAAAAATTTAAAATTGTATAAATAAATACAATATAATAAATATTAAATGGGTTTATTATTTAATGATCATGTAATTCCTTAAATTTAAACTCAAGTATAAACAATCCTGATTAAAATGGTATTGAAACATATATCCCTTATGGATTGGTAACTTTTGAATCATAAGCCCCATTATAACAACCCTTCTTTTTATTTCACACTTAAACATATTTTATTACATAAAACCTTCACTCGATAAAATATATAGGATTGATATGTATAGTGTCTTTGGGGATTAGGAACATTACATAACAACGTAAAACATGAAATACACGTCTTTATTGAAAACTTCTTTTACATGACCACAAACATTCCTTCTTACTTAGCATTGCATGGGATAACCAGAGGATATGCATAAAAAAAGGGTGATCTATAAATCCTAGTAAGGGAGTAAACAAGTAATAACATGGAAATTATTTTACATGCTAAGAAATAGATATATCAATGGATCATAAAGAAACATGAACATAAAGGCATCATATAGCATGATTATCAGAACATGGAAATGTGACAACAACACTTAACATGGTATTAGCATGAGCCAAGGATAATTGTACATAGAGCATGACTAAACCCTCATTGAACTTGAATTATCATGAGTAAACCCTCATTGAACTTGAAATATCATGATACTAATATTTACCCAATTCATTAGAGTGCTATCAGGGCGCACCCTTCTTAATCATTTCATTTCATGCTTAAGTGTGCCACATGGATCATACAACATGGAATCATTCAACATCATCATTTATTCCACGATAAAGGATGTGGAATACCTTAATGAAAATATATAATCAATAAGTAAATTTTCATAAAGTAGAATACCCTTGATAGATAAATTTTCATGGTATTCACTACACAATGACTTCGGCATGGAAAATCACGGTGCATTTTCGGCAGTATAACGGCGTGACATAAGTATTCATAAAAATGGTTGATGATAAAGAAAGGGGTATCTTATAATATTTAAATTAAATGGAAATTAATGGGTCATATAGATACATTTACCAACATATATAAAGGAATTTATGTGCATATCGTAAAATAATTGGTAGATTGTAAACGAGGAGAGAGAAATCTGTTACGGAATTTTGACATGGTAACGGGTGTATATGGGAGGAATTAATGAAAAATAAAGAGATCTATCATCATTAAAAAAACAAGGAGGGTTGTATAGGGGATGTGAGAAATTATATCTCAACATTTTTAATTGAAAATAAAGGGGCATAACAATATAAATAATTTTGGACAAAAGTGAGAAAGGAAGAAATCCCTTATAGAATTTCAGCACGATAACGGTTGTACATGGGAGGCATTAATGAGAGAGAAAAAGGGTATATCATCATTAAAATGTAATTATGGAATTATATGAGAGGTTAGAAATCATACCCCAACATTTTTAATTGAAAATACAAGGGTATAGCAACATAAAAAACTTGGACAAAAATGAGAGAGGAAGAAATCCCTTACTTGGAAGTGTGATCCCCAAGGCTTAAGAGAGGCTTTATAGAGACTTCTTGGGAGCTAGGGGCTCCTTGGTAGGATACTAGAGAGATTAATTCAGTGTAGGGGCATGCTACAAGGGTTTTTAGTGAAGAGAAGTGGGATCTTGGGTGGGTTTATATAGGAAAAGAGAGGTAATTCTTTATTATTTAGGTTTTGGACACCACACATTAAACTAATAAAAAACACAAAACAAACCATGGTTTTTACCCATATTTTTTTCCAAATGGGATAGAAAAACATTATTTTATGATTCCAATGGATGAAATTCTTAAAATATTAGGCTTTATTATGTGGAGGTGAATTACACTCTCAAGTAAATCAATTTAAAAAGTTAAAAAAATTTATAAGTCTTGGAGGGTCCACTAAAGCTTTGTAAAATAAATAAAACTAACCTAAAATCACATAATTTTAATTATAAAACATATATTGGCAGAAAATACCATTTAAAGTATTTTATTACATCACTATTGGGTCATTATGATATCATAAAACACATTATATAATTAAACGGTATTTAATTTTTACCCAAAAATTTGACTATTTCGGAAAATTATGAAAAATTCACCATTGGATAATTTCGACATCCTAATTCCAAAAATAATATTCATTTTATCTAAATAATTTTCTATATATATGGATTTTACTTTTAAAATAAAAATATACATTTATCAAAAATTCATGGGTTTTGATAAAAACAGCTTTCAAACCTTAATTAAAATCACAATTGTATTCATAAAAATTATCTAATAATTTATATTTAATAAAAAGTAATTTATTGATAATATTTTATTAAAATATTATTTACTTAAAAAATCCACTAATTCATCAAAATAGATTTCTTAATTTAATATTAACTAAAAATACCATCTGTGCTTTTGTAACAATAATATAATGAATGTATATTTTCTATAAAAAATAATGAACGTAATCATAGTGCTAGGGTCTTGTTACATAACCCCTTATAACACCCACATAATACTGAAGGGTAAGGTGTGCGATGGTGGAAGACTCTTGGGGTGGCTCGGATAACATCGCTCAAGTGGTAATCTCTATCAACTTCCACTTTTCCCGTAGGCAGTTCTGCTTGAGCTTAACGTGTTGAAGCTCGTCATGGTATTGGTCAAGAGTAAAGCCCAATGACATCGTCTCCTTTACAAGCTCCGAAAAATGGGCTTCGTATGGAGAAATTATACTGGACGAGTCCATCACTTCCTTTTTCTGAGTAAATTGGATTTTTTAAAGACCTATAGTTATATTAATTATGTGATCACTATTAAATGGCTATATTAGCAACAGTTATAATTCTTAATAGTATTTTAAAATCCAAAAACATAAAATCAAGGAAGTTCATAAGTTTTATATATCTATAATAATACATTTAATTGGATCAAGATTAATTTTTATTAATGAATGTTTGTGTCATTAAAATATTCCCCCCTTTAGAAATTTTTCCCTCAAAATTTCCTTTTCCCACACTAAAACATATGTGGGTAACTCTACTTCGTCACTTCCTCTGATTACCACGTTGCTTATTAAAACTTGTGGTTTCCCCGCAACACCTTGATGAGGGGAATTGTCTTATTTCATAGAACTTTTTCCATATGATCTAAGATCTTCACCAACTTCACTTCATAGGAGAGGTTATTCTCCAATGGTACCACCTCCGCATTAAGTACATATGATGGGTCAGGTATGTACTTCCTCAAGATTGATACATGGAATACATCATGTACTAGAGATAGGTTCGATGTGAGTGCTAGTCAATAGGCCACTACTCCAATGCGATCAAGGATCTCAAAAGGGTTGATATACCTTGGACAAAGCTTTCCCTTCTTCCCAACTCTCATAACCCTCTTCCATGGTGATATGTGTAGCAATACCATGTCTTTGAAATCAAACTCTAGGTCTCATCGATGATTATCAGTATAGATCTTTTGTCGACTTTGAGCAGCTTTAATGTGCTACTAGATGGTCTTACCTTCTGCACCATTTTGTTGACCATTTCTGGAACTAGGAGTTTTATCTCCCCAACTTCATCCCAATATGTCGGCATTCTTCCCCTATTCCCATACAGGGCTTCGTAAAGATTAATTTGGATGCTTGAGTGTAAATTGTTGATATAAGAGAACTCAACTAGATAAATATGTTGATCCCATCCTCTTTTTAAGTCCATTGATCATGCTCTCAACATTTCATTAAGTGTGTGGATTGTCCGCTCAAATTGGCCATCATTTTGAGGATGATAAGCCATCCTTAATTTCATCTCATTATTCATAGCATGTTGAAGACTCTTCCAGAACTTGGAGGTGAATCTTGGATCTATATCGGATACAATCTATAGTGGTACTCCATGTAGCCTTACCACTTCTATGATATATATCTGTGTCAGTTGATCCAATGATAAATCCTCTCAAATTTCAATGAAGTGTTCAGTCTTTGTAAGACGATCCATAAAAACCCATATAGCATTGTTTATTTTAGATGTATTAGGATGTATGGTGACAAATTCCATGGTGATATTCTCACATTTCCATGATAGTATGGGTAATGGTTTTATCATCCTCTTATACTTCTGCCTCTCAACCTTCACTTTCTGGCATACTAGGCACTTTGATGTAAACTCAATGATCTCTTTCTTCATGTTATCCCACCAATAATTCTCTTGGATATCTTGATACATCTTTGTGTTTCCTAGGTGAATAGATAAATTTTAATTAAGTGAATCATCCAAAATTTCATTCTTTAACTCTGGATTTTATGGAACACGTATTCTTGTCTCAAATCTCACAATTCCATCTTTATTAACATTGAACTCTGAGGATTTCCCTTTTCTGATAGTTTCCACTTTCTTTGGAATTCCCACATCATCTTTTTGAGCATCCTTTAACCTTTTCAAAAGAGATAGTTGAGAAATTATTTGAGAAAGGATTGATGGTGTTCCATTCTTTATGATTCTCATGTCCATATTTATTAATCTAATAATATTGTATCCTTTTCAATTCTCATCAATGATAGGATTGTTGGGTCCTTTCTACTTAGATCATTTGTCACCTTGTTCGCTTTCCCAGGGTGGTAATGGATTGAGCAGTCATAGTCTTTGATCAGCTCTAACCATATTCGTTGGTGAAAGTTCAACTCTTTCTGTCTGAATATATACTTGAGGATTTTTTGGTCCGTATATATTTCATACTTCTCCCCAAAGAGGTAATGTTGCCAAATTTTCAAAGAAAATACCACTACATCCAACTCTGGATCATTTTTTGGATATTTTTTCTTATGAAATTTCAATTTCCATGAATCATAGGTAATGAATTTTTCATTTTTCATCAACACACAACCCAGTCCCTTCTTTGAATCATCACTAAATACCACAAAAAGTTCTTCACTTGTGGTTAGTGTGAGCACGGGAGCAGTGATAATCCTCCTTTTAAACTCCTTGAAGTTATCTTCACATTCATCACTCCAAGAAAAAATTACTCCCTTCCGAGTTATCATGGTAATAGGGTTGGAAAATCATGAGAAAATTCTTACAAATCGGTGATAATATCCAGCTAACCCTAGGAAGCTATGGATATCTGTTACCAATGTTGGCCTTGGTCATCCCTCAATTGTATCTATATTGGAGGGATCCATAGATATCTCATTTCTTTTGATGATATGACCCAATAATGAGACCTCCTTCAACCAGAACTAACATTTTTTGTACTTTTAATAGATCTTCTCCTTTCTCAAGGTCTCTAATACAGTTCTTAGAATCTCCTAATACTACTCCTTAGTTTTGGATTATATTAGATTATCATCTATAAAGACTAAAAAATATATGTTTAGGTAATATATAAAGACTCTATTCATCAATTCCATGAAGATTTATGGAGCATTAGTGAGTCTGAAAGGAATTAATATGAATTCATAGTGCATGTACCTTATATGAAAAGCAATCTTGGGGATATCCTAATTCTTCACCATTACTTGGTAATATCCTAACCACAAATCCACCTTAGAAAATTATTTTCCTCCATGTAGCTGATCGAATAAGCCATCAATTCATGGAAGAGGATACTTGTTCTTTATCATGATTTTGTTAAGCTCATGATAATCAATTAAAAGGCACATTAACTGATCTGTCTTCTTGAAGAAGAGGACTGGTTCACCCCATGGTGAAGCACTTGGGCGTATAAACCCATTATCTAAATTTCCCTGTATTTGTTTCTTCATCTCCTCAAGTTCTACAATAGCCATTCTATATGGATTCTTGGATATTGGAAATTCCCCAAGTATAAGGTCAATTGAAATTCAACATCTCTTCTAGGAGGAAGACCAGGAAATTCCTCAAAAAACACTTCAGTGAATTCCCTTACAATAGGCATGTCTTCAAGGATGGTTGCTTCCTTAGACACAATCATCTAATCCAGATACACATGCTCATAGGGCATTAATATCCACACTTGAGATGACGGTGATAAAGAAGATTCATATTCCTCCTTTCACTTGTATAGAATCGGGGGTCGATTCTCCAAATGAAGAGTGATTTCCCTCTCATGGTAATTTATGTTGGCTCTATAAAAGGAAAGTCAATCCATTCTAATAATTTCATAAAATTCCACCAAAGGGAGTATGATGAGGTTTTCTAGGAAGTTCAATCCACAAATTGTGATAGGGGAGGAGTGATATTCATGGGATTTAATGATTTCCCCATGTTTTGTTCTCACCAAAATCTTCACTTACATGATTTGTGGGGGTGTTGGGATTGTTATAATAAACTTTAGAGATATAAAATAATGCATAGAAAAATAATCAAAAAGTATGTTTGTTATTATTGAATGAATAACTTGCATACCTATCACCACTTCGTTTTTGGGGTTCACATCAGTGGTAGTGATGGAAAAATCTCACCCTTGTTTCCTTGGAGGTTGTTGGTTGCCTCCAAAAACCCTTGGATTAGAGAACTGATTTGCAAGGAAACATTGTTCTTTGAATTTGAATAAATTAACAACAAGTTGAGGGCTTAATAGATAATTCCTCTCCTCTATCACATCCCTGGGTTTTTCTTGTCGGTATTTAATGTCCAGGTTCCCTTCTCTTCCACACCTAAAGCATTTCCTTGTACTCTTCATGTAATTTCTTGGGTTCTTCTTTCTGCACCATTGGAAAGTGGGGTACTTTATTTTCTTAGCACCGTTGGATTTATCAATTGGACAAACATAATTAAAGTTCACCTTACACTTATTATCCCCATGATACCCCTGATATTCACAGATCTCCATTTCTACTTTGAAGGCACATCGTAAAATTTCCTCATAGCTCTCAAAGTCACGAATCGCCAAGGATTTTCGTAGGTTAAGTGTTATACCACCAAAGAAGAGGTCAACCTTGCATTCGGGGGTAATGAAAAAGTTGGATGTGTATCATGCAAGTCTTGTGATGTTTTCCTCATACGCTCTGACAGATTCTTCAACTTTTTTCTTAAAGGAAAGGAATTCCATTTCCATCTTAAGTCGGAGGGTGTGAGGAAAATATTTATCAAAAACATATTCCGTAAATCCTTCCATTCCAACACATCGGTCTCCTCCTCAAGGTTCATATTTTTTTATCAATTTCTACCATTGATTAGCTTCACCCTCTATACGATAAGAATCTATAAGTACCTTCACTTGTTTGGAACATTGAAGTATGGATAATATATTTTCAATGGAGTTGATCCATTGCTCGATAATTGAGGGGTCTGATGATACGTTAAAAGTAAGAGGCCTTTATCTCATGAAGCTCTAGATTGTGACTTTTTCTTTCTTAGGAGGGGTTGAATGTTCCTCTTAACCCATATTTCTATTCAAAACTTGAGTTAACTGAGAGGGTATCGAGACAAATTTTGTGATTCATGCTCCCATCATATTGTGCATCTCTTTAGAATAGTCATCACATTGATCTTCGCATAATTTGTTAGCTTGAGTACTCATATTACCATCCATTGGGTGAAATAAAAGGAAAGTTAAGGGTAACATATAAAGGGTAATTCAAATACAAAAATGTATTACATATAAATTACTTTTATTTCCTTAACTTATGAATTTATAGTCTTCAATATATGTTATCCATGATCTACTTCCCAACATATATTCTTTGGGGAATTTTTTCCCTTAACAATGGTTCAAACTAATATTGTGAATTTAACAAAGCATATACCCCAAGAGTGTCTTAACCAAGAGTAAATCAAGGCCCATTGTCATGCACCAGTTCCCATTCGAGTCTAGCTCAAAGCGGTGTTTTCGTGTTTTACCCCTAGATACATCTGTGTTAGAGCCACCCCTACCTGCTTGTATCCAGAAAAGGATGTAGTTTCTTGATAAACCACTTAATAATTACTCACCAACATTTAGGGATGTTTTTATTATACTAAGTCTTATACCTAAGGCTTTTAATTGGGTTTTCTAATCCTAATTCCAAAAATAACTAAACCTATCCTCTAATACCAACTATAACAACCCTACTTTTTATTTCACACTTAAACATATTTTATTACATAAAACCTTCACTTGATACAACATATTTGATTGAGATTTATAGTGTCTTTTGGTCTTAGGAACATTATATAACAACTTAAAACATGAAATACACATCTTTATTGAAAACATCTTTTACATGATCACAAACATTCTTTCTTACTTAGCATTGCATGGGATAATCTGGGGACATGAATAAGAAAAGGGTGATCTATAAAGCCTTGTAAGGTAGTAAAAAAGGAATAACATGAAGAATATTTTACATGTTAGTAAATAGGCATATCAATGGATCATAAGAGAAACATGAACATAAAGTCATGGTATAGCATGATTATCATAACATGGAAATGTGGCAACAACACTTAACATGGTACTAGCATGAGCATGAATCATTGCACATGGATCATGAGTAAACCCTCATTAAACTTGAATTAGCATGAGTAAACCCTCATTACACTTGACATATCATGATACTAATCTTTACCCAATGCATTGGAGCATTATCAGGGCACACCCTTCTTAATCATTCATTTCATGCTTAAGTGTGCCACATGGATCATACAACATGGAATCATTCAACGTCATCATTTATTCCATGATAAATGAATTTGGAATACATACATGAAACACTATAATCAATAATTAAATGTTCATAATGGTGAATACTCTTGATAGAAAAATGGGAATGGTATTCACTATACAATGACTTTGTCTAAGAAAATCTCTTTGCAATTTCGGTAGCATAACGATGTGACATAAGAATTCATAAAAATGTTGATGAGAGATAAAGGTTTATCTCATAATATGTAGATGAAATGGACATTAAGGGTTCATATATATGCATTTCACAACATATATAAAGGAATTTAGGCGTATAATGTAAAATAATCGCTTGATTGTAAACGATGAGAGAGAAATTCCGTACGGAATTTGGCATCATAACGGGTGTACATGGAAGGAATTAATTAAAGAGAAAGAGGTATATAATCATTAAAAATTAAGGAGGGTAGTATATGGGAGGTGAGAAATCATACCTCAACATTTTTAATTGAAAATAAAATGTCATAAAAATATAAAGAAATTTGGACAAAAATAAGAAAGGAAGAAATCCCTTACGAAATTCCGGCATGCTAACAGGTGTACATGGGAGGCATTAATTAGAGAGAAAGGGGTCTATAATCATTAAAACATAAGGAGGTAAGTATAGGGGAGGATTTAAATCATACCCTAACATTTTTAATTGAAAATAAAAGGGTATAGAAACATAAAGAAACTTGAAAAAAACGATGGAGGAAGAAATCCCTTACTTGGATGTGTGATTACTAAGGCTTGGGAGAGGCTTGAGAGAGGCTTATTGGGAGATTGGGGTGCCTTGGGAGGATACTAGATAGAGGAGTTAAGAGTATGGATGTTATAAAAGGGTTTTTATTGAATATAAGTTGGATCTTGTGTGGGTTTATATAAGAAAATAGAGGGAATTATTTATTTTTTAGGTTTTGGACACCACACATTAAACTAATCAAAACAACAAATAAACCCATGGTTTTTCCCATGGTTTTTTCCAAAGTGAATTAGAACAAATTATTTTATAAGTACAATTTCCTAAATTCTTAAAATATAAGGATTTCTTATGTGGAGGTGAGTCACACTCTCAAGAAAATCAATTTAAAAAGTTAAATTGTTTTATAAGTCTTGGAGGGTCCACTAAAGCTTGGTAAAATAAATAAAACAAACCTAAAATCACATTATTTTAATGGTAAAATATATATTGGTCAAACATACCATTTAATTTATTTTATTACATCACTATTGGGTCATTATGATGTCATAAAACACATTATATAATTAAACGGTATTTAATTTTTACCCAAAAATTTGATTGTTTCAAAAAAAATTGAAAAATTCATTGTTGGATGATTTCAACGTACTGATTCCCAAAATAATATTAATTTTATCTAAATAATTTTATAAATATATGAATTTTTAATTTTAAACTAACAACCTACATTTATCCAAAATTTATCGGTTTTGACAAAAATGGCTTTCAAACCTTATTAAAAATCATAATTGTATTCATAAAAATTATATGACTATTTATATTTAATAAAAAGTAATTTAGTAATAATATTTTATTAAAATATTATTTAATTCAAAAATCCATTAATTCATTAAAATAGATTTCTTAATTTAATATTAACTAAAAATATCATTTTTTCTTTTGTAACAATAATAAAATGACAGTATATTCTCTATACAAAAATAATGAACATAATCATAGTTCTAGGGTCTTTTTACATAGCCTCTTATAACACCTTCATAAGACCAAAGGTTAAGGTGTGCGATGGTGATAGACTCTTGGGGTGGCTCGGATAATATCGGTCAGGTGGAAATCTCTATCAAATTTCACTTATCCTGTAGGTGGTTCTGCTATAGCTTAACATGTTGAAGCTCGACTTGGGCTTGGTCAAGAGTGAAGCCCAATGACACCACCTCCTTTCCGAGCTTTGATAAATGGGCTTTGTATAGAGAAATTCTACTGGATGAGGCCATCGCTTCCTTTGTCTGAGTAAATTGGATTTGTTAAATCCCTATTTTTATACTAGTCATGTGATCACTGTTTAATGGATATATTAGAAACAGTCAAAAAGATTAAGGGTATTTTAAAATCCAAAAACACAAAACCAAGGAAGTGCATAAGTTTTATATATCCATAATAAGACATTTAATTAGATCAAGAGGAATTTTCATTAATGATGTTTGGGTAGTTGCACCAATAAAATTATAACTATAATTAAAAATTTATATATCATTAACATAATTAGATTAATGATATAAAATTTCAAAGAGGTATTATATACACTTCATGTACATAAATATGTTAATAACATCAAACATGTCTCAATGAAACAACATTGATACGATGAACCCTTACATCTTTGGTAATCTCTGAATCAAAACCTCATGAAAGGGATATCCTTAGATTGATTTTTAAGTTTCCATAATTGTCATGATAATAATAATAAAATAATTTCATGGGTATTATGTACACCATACAAAGGAAACAAGTGGAGAATATGGCATATTTATCACAAAAATAAAATTGAGAAGGGAAACCTTGGTAAAGATCATATTATTGAATTGAGAATTAATAAATGGATATATTATGTGTAAAAAATGCAAATATACATAAAAAGTTATAAATACAATGTAAATAAATCATATTACGTTACATATATAATCATGGAATAACATAGACAAAGAAGAAGTAATATTACCCAATAAAATAAAATTGACTTATGAAATCCCTTACTAATTTATAACTTTCAATTCAAATACCCTTGAATTAAATAAATTTAATTTTAATGTAAGATACCAAAAATTATGAATTATTCATGATACAATAAGTAATAGTGGTAGTATATGAACCATATAGAAGAAATAAGGTGCGTAATAGTAAAACATGCCTCAATGAAGAGAAATTGAGAAAAAAACTCTTACCTTAAGTCTAGATATTCCATGTATGTCCTTTAAATACTATATAATAAACTTATATCAATTATTTACTTCTTTAATAACCTTTTAAAGGTTTATTAATTTATTATTAAACCATTATTTTATTTATTATAGTGAAATATTTAATTACTTAATTGATTATGTCTGCATTGTGTGTTTTGGGGACATTCTATAATTTCAAAAAAAAATTAGTATGTCGACCTTGGTCAAAGGGTTCATTATTATATCATATAAAAAATAATAATCAGGAGAAAATTATAATTTTTATAAATTAGTTATACTTTTAAAACCAACCATGAGATATGATTATGAAAAATGAATTACGTTACAATCATGGAGACCGTAGGTCATATGTACACATGAGTAATGTTTCCATTCTTAAAAAACATGAGATAAAGGAGGTAAGTATTATTTTATCTTTAAATAATTATTATAGTATAATAAATATAATATTATATATTTAAATAAACTTATATATATTATCCATGTGATGCAGTGAGTAAAAACAAATCACATGGCTTCATGGAGGTGGTAATCCACACGTACGCACGAACGATGTTATCATTTTTCAATGGATAGAAAGGTAAGAGAATATATGATATATTATAATTATAGAATGATAATTATTTTATTAATATAATATAAATACATTAAATCTGTAATCATAACTATCCATGGGATATAGTGATGGAAAATGAATTACATCAGTTTTTGATGTGGTAGTCCACCATACACACGAATAATGGTTTCCTAGACCATTTGATGGAAGAAGGATGTGGATTAAGATCTATAAATTAACATAATAACATATCAATATATGGGAAATTCTTATTTTATTATAGAATAATTTTTAGAAGAGTTTTTAAGGTGTTATAAGAAAAAATAAAACAAAAACATTAGGTTAAAAGATATACCTCTTCTTCGGACAACATCCTTTGATTTATACATTAACCCACCTAAGGGTTGTATTCTAAACAAAAAAAACACCTATGGAGTGTGGTGAGGTATTTTTAGAAGGTATTTGGGTAGATATTTTCTGAACTATAGTTTTCAAAATATGTGAGGAATAGTGGATATTAGGTTCCCTTTTATAAGTGAGGGGAGGACACTGTTTGAATTAATTAAAGTATTAAATAAATATTAATTAATTTTCATGGAAAAGAGGAACAAAGTCGATATATTTCAAATAGAATATTATTATTAGTATATAAATTTTCTCAAATAATAAAATTTAGACAAGATTAGATGATTTTTTCGCCCTTATCTCCTTGTTTTAACCCCCCCCCCCCCCATAAATCTTTTTGACAATTACCGCAATATCCAGGTTTTTTAATATTTAGGGGTCATAAAAGTTACCATAAAAATACAATTGAAACATAAATTAAACAAGGTTAACATGTTAAAACACATCCCACTCACTTGGATAGAGATAATATTTTTATAAATTTTAAATTATTTAATAAAATGTTCTTTATTATATAATATCATTAATGTCATTTTTGGAACTATTCATTTAATTTGAATTCAAATCCACCAAAATAAAACATGTGATTAAAATATATACTTTTAACACATACCTAATATTTTATATATATTTATAAAAATTTTGGGACACTATAAATAACCCAAAAAATTTCTTTTAGAGTTTTAAAAATCATTTACTTTATTTGTCTACTACATTCACAAGCATTGTGTCTATGTTGCGTAAGAATTTAAGGTAATTATTTCATCACTAAAAAATAAAAATAAATTAACATCAAAAAAATAATTTCATTTTTCTCAAAATAAAATTTAATATTCATTCAAAACTTATTTTTATCCATGTGTGAAAATATAAGTTAAATTTAAAAGCAAGAGGGTGGCATTTTGTATTTTTCTTTACTTAAAATAATATATAAGTAATTTTCAAAGAAAAATGGATCAATATTTCCATAAATTAGAATATTTTATGATTATGGTTGAAATAAACTCATAAAATATATTAAATTCAAGTTTTGGGGTTATTTTTAGTCCTTGTCGTATTATTTTTAACCTTAATTACCTGATTTACCCTTACCGAGGTGACAAATATTTACTATGGTTACTATTCATAATGACTAAAAATAAAAGAGACATATTTAAAAAATTATAACCTCATAATTCTAAATATAGGATCTATTTTTTAGGATTAAATTCTTATAAGTTTAAGAAATCAATTTTAATATAAATGTGTAAAACTCAATGAAAAACAAGTTTAAGTGTTTTTAATCTCAAAAAATTAACTTATACCAAAACTAATTATAATGATGATTAAAATATAGTGAATTATATCATATATAATTGAATAGTAATTATATTAATTTGATATAAAACTCAAATCATAAAGGTACATTTTAATAAAAATAAATTACAATTTAAAAAAATCAAAATTCTAACTATTCATTAAAAAATTGATTTTTTAGAAAAATCCAAAAAACTAACCCTAAGATAATTTTGATGTATTTATTATATAAATTACATCATTTTTATATAATATAATTTCTAAAATTTGTATAAATTAATTATAATATTTTCCCACAAAAACCAATGAAAACATTTTGGAAGAAAATATATTTGGAAAGCATAAAATGACTATTGAACATTAAGTGCTTATTTCATAATAATTTTCAATAAATTTTTATTGATTATGAAATTTATATATATATTTCATGATGTGGTTTTTCTCATTCATACACTCCAATTCAACAGTTAGGTTATAACATTCATATTTAAATAATAATATTTCATGGTTCTTTTAAGATTGATGTTGCATGCTGCATACACTATCAAATATAGTGTTGTTTTAAAATATCAAGGTATTAAATTATCCCACATTTAATAAATTTTTTCCTCACAATTTGAACTTAAACTCAGTAATAAAGGGTTTGAAATTTAAAAATGCCTTTTTTGAAAACCCACATCGTAAAAAAAAAGTTAATAAAACTTCCTCTTGAAAAAAGGGAAAGGGAAATACGAAGGTCATCTAGAATAAAACATAACTTGGTTTCCAAAAATAACATTAGTGGGAAGTGAAAATATGGACATGGTAGAAAAAATTAATGTCCAAACAATGATGGATAGTGACCTGGAACATAGATCACAAGAAAGTTAATGATCATGATAAATTCAATGAACACAAAAGCATAAAACAAATAGGTGTGTAAATAACCATCAATTCATTAGAAATAAAGGTAATAATATAATAATTTTATTTCAATATCCTTTTCATAGATTTGATGAATTCATTTTCTATATTTACTAGGAACATAAGGAAATATAACTAGTTGATTTTTTTCAAATCCATAAATGAAAATTCATCATTTGATTTCATGTTTCAAAAAGATTCCTCATTTATTCATATTTTACTACAAATGATGAGTATGAATATTTTATGCCTGAAGAACTGTAATCAAATTCTAACTAAAAATGAGGTATATAAGAGGATAAAAAGTTATTTTTCCCATTATTACTAAAATAAAAATGGTTAGAAAATGATAATATAATACCCTAAATTAATAAACCTTCATAAGAATAAATAATACATTATTCTCCAAAATTCAATAATAACACCAAAAGTTCAAATTAAATAATTTAAAAAATAATTAACCCTGTATCCTAATTAACCTACAAATTTTCAACATAAAATAATGTTTTAACTTCAAAGGTTATCTTATAACTTTCATTTTACATCCTTAAAAATTCAATACAATTCTTCTGAAATAATACTTCACATTAAACCTAAGGGTTACAAATACTTCAACTCAATAAAAAATATCCTTAAATATCATTAATCACATAAAAATCCCAACACTTAAAACCTCAAAATGGTTTTATAATCCTTTAAACTTATTATCAATCCTAAACTTATAAAACCATGATGGTATATATAAATCTTAAGTTAACCTCAAATGAAAACATCTTAATCTCTGAAGTTATCTAAACATTTCTTTGATACCAACTATAATAGCTCCAAACTTGATCTCCCATGTCATGTGATAAAAATATGATTTTTAGATTTTTAGATTTTATACCTATAAAAGTGACCTAATTTTAGCCATCTAAAACATATAGTATAAAAATAAAATATTGGATATATTACATGCCCAAAGACCTTTTAGGTTTAGAGTTTTAGAGAATTGGTACAGACTCTTACATAATAATACGCACGTCTTCAAGTGGTCATTTTTTCTATTATACCTATATTTTTTTTATTCCACATTAAGTCTTCAACATCTTCCATAAGATTCTTCACACATGAAACCTTTATAGTCATAAATCATTTAAAATCATTCTTCATATCCTATGGAAAAGGAAACATATGAAGGGTGAGCTCAGATGCTCATTAAGGGTAATTATAATCATTAACAATTGAATGAAATTGGTGAGAATAAGATAATAAAAAGGGTATGTTTACATAATAAAAGTGGATGAGCATAAAATGATAGAACTCATACCCATAAAAACCTGGATAAAAATTCAAGAGACATGTCATAAATCTTCAACATAAAACAGGATTCATATAATTCAACAATCATAGTCCTATTAAAAAAATAAATTAGAAAATTGTACAGTAGAACTTGATGAAAGTATAAACAAAACATTTTGGTAACTGGGAATATCATTTTCATATCACCCTTACAATTACTTTTATAAATGGAATAACCAACTCAGTAAATTCCTACAATCTCTTAGGAAAAATATATAACCAATTAACTCTATATCTTTACCCAATACATTAGACATCCATATCAGGATCACTCATCATCATGATCTATATCAATATCACCCATCATTATAAACAATA
This sequence comes from Viscum album, assembly GCA_963277665.1. Classification (NCBI taxonomy): domain Eukaryota; kingdom Viridiplantae; phylum Streptophyta; class Magnoliopsida; order Santalales; family Viscaceae; genus Viscum; species Viscum album. Next base: position 69,880,148 of record OY728134.1, read on the forward strand.
TCCATGAACTATAAGATAGTCGTAACACTTAAAATATTGAATTTTTCAACAAAAATAACCATTGTTATTTTATAGCTTGATTTTATCATGGAAAATAAATGGGTTTCATGAAAATATTTTTGAAATAATCATAATCCACCCAGAAAAGAATAAGTAAGGTATCATTACAGCATATCTCTAATAGATCATAAGTAAAATCAAGGGTTTAATTTATGAATAGAAATTTCATAAAAATATTATTAAAAACATTCTTTAAAAAAGTACCCTTTACACTTTGAAAATAACTTTTAAAAAATAAAAAAATTAAAATGTTATAAAAAATATATTTTAAAAGAACCATGGAAATTTTTAAAGGATGCTTCAAAAAATTGAGTGGTCATAATAGTGGGAAATTTCATGCATGTTTTAATTGTTAAAATAAAAAAATATGTTCACTCCTCCAGTAAAAATTACCTTCTTCATAAAATGAAAATAATATTTTTTTAAAGATTTTGTAAAAAATTCAAACATGGTTAAAACTAAATTTAAAAAAACATTTAATAATATTGAAAAAAGGATCTTGGAAACATTTTAGAAAACAAAGATATGGAAGAAAAGGGTTTTTTGACCGAAAGAGGAGATATAATCTGGAATTTTCATAAAAACATTTCTTGAATAGTTTTGAGTACCAAAGATAGGAAATGGTAATAAAACTTCACAGTTATAGAAATAAAAAAATAGAATAAAATTTAAATTTTATTATTAGATAATTATAATATAATTTCCTCAAATGAAATTCAAGCATAAACAATCTGGATTAAAATGTGATTGAAACAAAAATCCCTTACCACTTGGTAAATTTTAAATCATAAGACCCATGAAAAAATAACTTCACATGAAACTTTAAATATCATGAACATAATTGGATTCATGATATAACATTTAAAATGGATATAATATACACCTCATAAACATAAATAAGTGAATAAAATCAAATATATATCAAAAAAATAATTTTGAGATGAAGAACCCCTACCGCTTGGTTAATCTATGAATCAAAACCTCATGAAATAGAAATACTTATATATTTTTTTAAAACCAAATAATTTTCATGAGAAGAATCATAAAATATTATTTCATTTTTAAAGGTGAGAATAATATGGTCTAACATGCTTAAACATACTTTATTTTCAAATTGTGAGGTTCACCTTAGGTTTACCATTTTTTGTTTGTTTAGAAAATCAAGTGGGGTTTTAATGGAATTTTGTGGTAGTGGTGGAACAACCCTTCACATAATCCAAACCTTCTTATTTCCATGTCCCTTCTATGAGGTTTCCAATGGGGTTTATTTGTGTAACTAAAAACACACAATGGTTCCCTAATTCGCAATGTTTAAAAAACCTGATTTCCAAATTTATATAGTCATATATAAATGCTTCTAAAAACACTTAGAGACTAAAATTGATCAAGGGGATGGTATTTTGGGCTCATTATACCATTTTGGAGGGAATTATTTCCAACTTTGGGACTCTCTAGTAGATTTAAAACATATTCTTTAATCATTTAATAAATCTAAAATATAGAATGGGTCACCCTTATATTAACAATAAATTTTTAGATTTTATTAAATTTAGAATCATATGTGTGTATCTAAGGTTCTTCATTGATGGAGATATATTTATGTATATGAGGACCTTCATTGACAGTACCATTTTTATACGGATTAAATATTCTTATATATTTTATTATCATGATGTTGGTTTTAAGCCATGTAGTGGGGTGCTCTAGAATTTATCATTATCCAGGAAGACAGGAGTTCTTTTGATATCCGGATTGGGCCCATGAGAAAGGATTACTACATATCCTTGTGAAAGGAATTAGAACTCGCATAGTTAGGTACCAATTAAAGGGACACATCATACCTTTTAATTTTGTATGACAAGGAAGTGACCATACAGTTTAACATCATGTAGAAAGGATGTCTAGGAGGTAGGCTCCTAGACAAGGATAGTGTGAGACTTATTCTAAAATGGCATGGAGGTCCTAGAAAGAAAAAATCATCCCAGGTTGTATATGACCCTATAGATAATTTGTCCCATAGAAGATTATGGGGAGTTTAGGATGTTGGTTATGAACCTTAGGGAGTCATCCTATGTATTGTTTTTTATAGAAATAAAATTCCAAGTTATTTGGAAGGATTGGGGATTACACCTACAGAGGAGTCCCAATATTACTTCACCATAAATATAAACCTTTGATAGGTTTTATCATAGAAAATATTACACTTTTAAAGGATGTTAACATCATTTTGGGGATTACACCTAGTTGGAGGACCAATGTGGTATTTAATTTTGATGCAGAAATGATCATCACCAACTTCTAATCCCATGTGAGTTAGGCTTGGTGTGAGAAACAAGAGGAAGTGGAAGATCTGGAAATCTAGACAATCTTCATCATCTTCTAGTGGACTAGGGTGAGGATATGGAAGATGGGGGAATGCCCTAGAAGAAAGACCACAGACTTACTCCATGAGGGATTACATAACGAGTAATTTTCTCCTCATCTACTGGTATGTGAGGATGAATTCATGGAGGGGTAGTCAGGAAGAGAGGCGGGTCTTAGGTGTACCTGTCACCTCTCTTATTTTCAAAACATAGGGGTCATGGATTACTTATAAATATGGATAAAACCCAATTATTTTTAAATTTTTGGTAATAGATGTCGCGGCCTAGTCTGAGAGTATATCCATCATCATCTATAAGGTTAGGATCCTCATTACCATAAGAATATATAATTGAGTAAATTCTAAGGATCCTACCTATTAGGTATGATAAATGTGGGACTTCCATTACCACGAGAATTTATAATTTTTTGGAAAATGGTGTGTCGTGTTATCTAATAATACATGTATAGAGGATTTGGGTGGGTCTTGGCTTAGTCCCCTTCAAATGAGGTATTAGAGAAAATTGGTTCCCTGCTATTATTCATATTAAACAGGGATCAAATGGAGACTTTACCAGGAAATTATTGGCTGAGTTGAAGAGTACTTCTCCCAGAGCTAGAGATTCCTCACAAAGGGTGGACCTGGGAGAGCTGTAGATGCCTTTTAATATATGAACAACCTTGGAAATAACACTTAGTAGAGGCATTTCTAAGCTCTTAGGGTCTTATCATGTGTCTTTGGATGATTGGTGTTCAAGTTTCAAGTTGCGGAAGGGCCCTTCACCCTAGAAGTTTTGACGAGGGTAATGGTTCCACTCAAGGATCTTAGTATTATAAACCTTAAGAGAACTCAATAAATTGAATATTTCTAATTCCATATTATTATTATTTAGTTTTAAGTACCCAAATGAGGGTTTGGAGGACTTGGGTGAGAGACTCGGGTGAGAATAGCTTCAAGCGGTCTCTTTGTCTTCCAGTAATGTCAAAAGAGGATACCAAGGGTCCCATTTATAAGAAAAATTCAAAACCCTGGGTAAAATAAATTATATGTGAAGGTATATAATGTAGTTATATAACATTGGACCCTCTCGTAGGTATTGTATGCTCATGTAGGGCCACACGGGTTGGGCCTTTGAGAGCCTCTTGGCACGCAGGTGAGGTCTACACAAGATCTATTTGGGTGATTTCTTTCAATAAATTTTCTACTATACAACTTGAGGTGTTTTCAACTAAATGTTTTCATCCCCTATAAAAAATGAGTGTTAAAATCCCCCCCCCCCTCACCCCAGGATTGGGTCCGATCATAAGAAAAGGATATGATTCTGAGGTAGATAGGAATATAGGTATTGATGAATCTTTCACTCTCTGATTTTCATGTTCTTGAGTAACCTTAGGTTATCTTAGAAAATTAATACTTACTTCTTGAATTAAATAGAGATATAATATGTAGTAAATATTTCCACCACATTGCGTAGTCTTATGGTTCATTCATGCTAATCATCCACACTAGTCTATCACTTATGTGATCGGAAGTCTATAAATAGAGTCACTTGTCCAAATAAATCCCCCCTAAAACAACACTACTTATTTTATCACACTTCAATAGTCCTTGATACAGCTGTCTCTCATACCTCTTTATCACTAGTCATCTCACATACCTTCGATATGTACACTAATATGACCTTAGAAAGATTCTTCCTCCAAACCACTTGAGTGAGTTACCTACATGAGGTCACTTGAGCAAGTGAATTGTGTGATATCATAGGATAAAGTGACATATTTGAGGTCACTTGAGTGAGTGAGATTTGTGAAGTCACTTGATTGAGTGACCTACATGAGTTCACTTGAGTGAGTGACCTACGTGAGGACACTTGAGAGAGTAACCTATATGTGGTCACTTCTTTGTTAAATTTTATCCTTTTTAAATAAAACTCCAAATCAAATAATTTATTCTAATAAAAATTTTGGTGTTTACTTTGTATATTTCCAATGGAAACTCAAATTATATCTAATTAACAAGATGTCTTACATGTTGAAAAAATTATTGATGTCTTCAGGCCAAATTACTATGACATATGTGACTCCACTCTTCCATAATTAAAAAAATACTTGATTAAGAACCAAGGACAGTACCCATTAAGTGATCAACTACTACATTATGATCACAGGCATCTGAAAGATGCATTTATCCAAAATCCATAGAGTTATTTACAAAATTCCTATTTCCTAGAGTACACTAACTATCCCACTTCCAATATCTCTTCCAGAGTTATGTTCATCAATGAAGGAACAATACCCTTCACATGCATCATGCCTCATAGTTTATGTGCCCCATATTTTAATCCTCACACCCAAGATTCAAAACCTTGCTATTATTCATAAATGTTCCATAATTATAAGACTAATAAATCAAAATGCTTGAATGAGGACTGTGACTTTTGTTCTAGAGGGGGGAATCAAACATAAATGGATGTGGGTGGATTAGGTGCACTAAACTTGCACATAATTTGGAACCTATATGAAATAATTTGGGATTTATGAAGCTATCTAGGTGACCCAGACATATGTGTATAATAATCCATTCATCGTCTTTAATATCTTGATTTTAATGGTCCCCTCATAAAAATACATTTCATCTAACATATATTGAAGTCAAGATTATTTTATATGATGCTACCAGATCTCAGGATCACCTATTCTCATAGAAATTTATAAAGAATTTATCCCACCTAAATCAACATGGGATGATGTTGAATGGAAACTAGATTTATACTATGGGATATTAAATTTTTCTTATAAGGTTTTGAAAAAGGACCCTCTCCCAAGGGGCGATGTTCATTCTGAAAAATGGATGAAGGCCTTCTTAGAGCAACAAGGAGAGGGTCCTAGTTTCCATATCCCAATAGGATTTCCTTCATTGGATAATTACTTAATTCCCAGTAAATTTTATCCTACATTGGAGAAAGTCCTATATGATTAGTGGGTGTATACAGTCAAGTCTAACATCCCTGCAAGAAAATGCTTCACCGGATTCCTAGAAATTTGGTTGAGCACCTACCTATTACAAGTCCACAAACCTAATGGTAGTGTGAGGCTAAGGATGTTTTTATTAGTGGCCAAGTTATAAAAATGAAATAAAATAGTGTTGGTTACCCCTATTTTGGAAAAAAAATATCGATTCATATTGTATGTATACACAAGGAAGGCCCCATGCTAAATATTAGGTCCATTTAAAGTGTTGTGGGGGTGTATTATAACACACATTAGTTATTATTCTATGATGATTTAATTCTTAGTCCCTGAAGATTGGTTTTTTTTCATTAATTTAGATTTTTTCTAGTATTCATCTTGTGTCTCTGATGTATAGTAAATATCTAAAGAATATGAATGTACTAAGAGAGTTTTACTTCTTCTTATATAGTGATCAACCTACCAGAATTTTTATTGAAAACAACCAAGGTGATGATGGCCTAAGTTTATGCATAATCACATTTAGAGAGTGTGTATTGTAAAATTGGATTGATTGTGAGGTCATATGTGGAACATATACTCCATACCAATTTTCTCATCAATTCAGGTGTCTGCAATAGAAAAATGTATCCCCTGCTATGCTTGTTTAGTTTGAGAAACACCCAATAGTGTCCTAGAAATTATGTATCCTCATATATTTAAATGTATCCCAAGAATCAATTAATCTACCTCCCTTATTCACATCTATTGGGTTAATCTTTGTGTATTCCAATTCATGGATCCCTTCTTACCCTCAAGGGGTGTTAATAACAAGTGTCCCTTGAGTGGTATCTAGGATGACTGCTGGAAGAGGCAAGAATGGTAGGAATTATCAACCCATGGGTAATGAAACTAAAGCTCCAAATATTCTAAAAACCCCAAAAATGGGCCATGAAGTAGGCTAGAGTTGAATAGACCGCATCTTTCGATCCAAGGTGGTCTAGTCGTCATCATTGGGAGAGGATTCTAGCTTTGATTACCTAGCCTCCCTTCAGAGTAGAGAGGCCTAAAAGGGAATTAAAATCAAAATATGTTGGGTATTTCTCACAAACATCCATATTAACATTTGATTATGTGAGGAATGAGGTGGTCTGAGTTTGACTAGGAAAAACCTACGACATCAGAGATTTTTTGGTATTTCTTCAAGCTGGAATACATATTCCATAGATTGGTGATATTTTATCTCCCTATAATATTCAATATTATTCCAATCTTACCAATTTGGGGTATTATGTTTAGGATTTAGAGATGTTAGTATATTCGACTAAAGATCATATCCATACCAACTTATCCATACCACAAAGTTGGTAACCGGTATGTTAAGTCGATGTGATGTTGAGGGAGTGACTGACCAATCTAAAGACGAATTGGAAAAGTTCATTGATGTTGGTGATTTAATATTCTTTCTCTTCCATTGAACCTATAATAATTTTTGTGATTATAGGAAGTACTATTAAGGGGAAAATTTGACGTGCAAAAGGAGGCATCATCAGAACTAGCCTCCCTGACATATACTTCAATGGGAACCCTGATCGGGGTTGAGAAGTCTACCCATGATCCTAGGGACTTATCACAAGGTTATATATTGATGGAAAATGATTTGGTGGGGGGCCCTTGACACCTTTTGTATCTTTATTTGAAAATATTGATATGCCCCCCCCCATCGTCTTAGGTGAATAAACGGAGGGAAAAGATGTTGTTTAGACATATTCACCATAGTAAGTCTTCACAATGTAATTTTTGTCCTATAACTCACCTGACATACCATCTAACCATGATTTACCTTTTAAATATATTATTCACTTTCCTCCCTTAGGGGTTCTAGTATTGATCCCTTTATAATTGATAAACACACTCCATATTGGTTATGGACTCTTTTTAAAAATTATACACCCTTGACGGAAAGAGTTTCAGGGTACCAGACTTCATATGTTCTTGTCACTATAGAAGGAAAATAAAAATCTAGTATTGTCAATTATTCATAACATTACATCATATAATAGTGACTAAATATTCTTTTTCACAATATTTTGGTCCCACATCAAGTATTGGAGGACCCTAAAATGACCACTGCTAACCCTATTGATGCCTTTGGAGAAGCTGATCAGGGTATCAGATCAACAGAGGGGGGTATTCCTTCTCATGTAACTATGGTGGAATTAGGAAGAACATAGTTGGGTCCCCAACCTAATGTCCCGCATTTCCTCATGGATGAGTCTTCCATGAGTCTTAGGGAATTGATTCATGAAATGATAACTCATTATATGAAAATTGAATATATGCTTTCACAAATTAATATACCAATATTTTTAGAAGGGTTAGAGGAATTCAATAAGAAGTTATAGGGGGTGAGTATTTGTTTTTTCACAACCAAACTTTATTACTTATGTTTTAATCATAACTACTTGATTCATGCAGCTTTTTCCATGGAAAATATTATTGACTCCATTGATCGTTAGGGTACCAAGTTTCCTCACCCAGATCAAATGAAGGAGGTATTAGTCCCATATCATGATGTATAGAAATCCCATTATCTTTATTCCTTAGGATTTAAGAAAATTGAAAGGATTACATCCCATCTGGAGGTCTTTTTTTAGGTTGTAGAAGTTGTATATACACGGTATACTTCTAATGGAGCTGTTAACCTACCAATGGGTGAGTATTATTAAATACTATGATTATATACCTATTCTTTATATATATTATTTATTAATTTTTAATGATGATTTTCACCTATTATATAGTGACATAAACTTAAACATCTGAGCCTAAGGGAGATTCCATTATGCATATTCATTTAATGATAGAATTCAAAGTTGATACTAATCCAAAAATATTAGAACAAGGTACCTCCTTGAGTGAATTAACACATACGTATTTATATCCCTATAAAAGTGGATATAAATAAGACTTTGAGGAATAGGATTCCTTTCATTCCATGTACTATTTTTTTGTGATACATTTGGAGGTTAATCTCAAATATTCCTCTTGAAGATACACCATCGCAACTTCACTAACTACCAACAATGTTTTCCATTTTGGGGTACAAAATATTTGATTGCTATATGATCCATTGTACCATGAATTTTGTCATCCTACAATGGGAAAATGAGTAAAGATCATGGAAGGATGAGGAGCATAGAGTGGTCCCATTTGAAGATCTTATATCCATTGTATCCTATATGGAGCTTAGACATTCCAAGGAAGTGGAGGATAATCAGAACTGCATTAATGAGAAATATCTTTAGATGGTGTATCTTTAATAAGAATTAGATTCCATGAAGGAAGATATTTTCCAACTCCATCAATCCTTAAAGAGGGTCCTAGAATAGGAAGATATTTCTCTACTACAGAGATAGAGAAACCTCATCATGCTAAGGAATCCATCTCCAGACAACAAACTAGGCTTTGAAAAAATATAGATAAAGCTCAAGATTAAATTCAATATATCAAATACTATATTGAGGAACACCTATGAAACTTGGCATAGAGACTCCAAAATGGGTAATCTCCTCTAAATTTTGATACATGAATAGAAAATATTTTATTCCTTGATCATCTATTTATTTATTAAAACTTATTGAATAACTTTACATTGGAATAGACTCATTAAAATGAATTTCCTATTATCCATATGTATGAATCATAATGAAAGGAATAGAATAATGCTCCGAATTTGTCTTAGATCACATGACCTAGAAATCATAACTTAATTGTTTTTAGGGCCTTACAATTGGACTCACATACTTTGGGACTTTTCCACTAGAAGTGTAAGGTCTTGTAAGACATACCAATGTAGTTGATGTTTTAAGTAAAATAGATTTAACCAATAGTGTGGGAATAATAATCCCTAATGATTTTTGTAGCCCATGAATATCCCAGAATCCCCCTACATTTTTTAAAGATAACTTATAGGCCCTAATTTTGAGTTGTTCAAGTTGTGAGAAACATACTTAGGTAATGACTGTGGACAATGTTTGAAAATTGGTTTCCATTATGGTAATTTCAAGAAACATAGAGATATAGTGGTTTAATCTTAAGGATGACAATTCTACTATTTGACTAGACATGTTTTGTGTCATTCATTATAACGATCCAATTTGAGGTGTATTATGCATAATAAAATAAAGGAGTATGTCGGATTCAATGCCATGACTATCAATAGAGAAGGGAAACCCATGAATTATTGAGTTTCCTCAAGGACATGAAGTATGGATCATAAGAATATGGGTATTTAGAGACATAATGGAGGGAAATTTAGGCTTGATCCTATCATCAGTTGGGTGTCCAGAATCTCATTTTGATGTTGAGTGGATCCCACAAGGATTTCCCTAATCTGATCAAGCTCATGGGAGGTTGTAGGGGGGTTTATATTGTGCCTAGTATAAAATATAGAATTCTGTATCACCATAATGAGTGTTCCTTTTAAGGCCTTGCTGTAATGTCCCATAACCAGATGCCATTTAATGGTTCTCTGATCCTAGTTGTCTGTGAGGACTCAAAAACACATCCTCATACACTGGATCCTATTGAGTAGTATCGAGTGTCAAAGGTGGTATAGTGGGGAGAATATACCCTCATGATCAGAGTAGAACATAAGTGAAATAAATAGATAAATAATGGAAGAATGATAGATAACTGACAATTGAAGGTAATCATACAGACATAATAAATAACCTACGACAACCATAACCAGTATCATATCCAAAATGATGTAATGTCATGTGTCTAAAAAATGAATAGGAAAGAATTTTATGTAATAAATTTAAAAAAATAACAAAAAGACCAAAATTCCATCATCAATAGCATCATGACCCATAGATCAGTCTTGTGCTTCCCCACTCCTATGCTATAAGAAACTAAAGTATTAAACACTAAGAAATTTCCCTTATCCCTACCTATATCTACATAATCACCTTGGGCGCCATTGGTGTCCTAGATAGGGTATGAGATAAACTCAGTAGGTGACTACTAATTGTGTCTATAAATATATATTCAGTACATGTAATATGAAAGTGTGCATATAATAATGATAAGAAGTAATAAATCTATACATGGACATCTTTGGTTTCAAAAGGACACTAGGCTGATAATACCTGCTTCAGCCTAAGCCAAATATTATCTTAACAAGTAACAAGATTAATACACATATATGGACTGTATACATAGTGATGTTTACAGACATATATGTGGATTCTATTACTATCGTAGATCTGAGGCATAACTTAAGCATCCATAAGATATAACGAGAGTATCACTAGTATCAAGGGATGCAATGCCCAGTATCACAAGAATATGGGACTCCATTCCCAGTTTCAATGTAGTAGGGTTTCCATGCTCGAATCATAGTAGAAAAGATCACCATGACCATATCATAAAAAATAGGTTCCCTATGATCATATCACATTATAGGGTCTTTATGCCTGTATCACATTAGTAAGGGTATTCATGCCCAAATCATATATATAAGGTATACCAAGCCCATATTAAATTAGTAAGGGATTTCATTCCCATGTATTATATTCCATAAGGTTCACCATGCCTGAATCATAACATAAATGGTCACTATGCCCATATCATAATAAATAGGGTCTCTATTCCCATATCACATTATAGGGTCACCATGATCGTATCACATAAGGATAAGGGATGCCATGAATGTATCACATTATAGGGTCATCATTCCCATATATCACATTAGAAGAAGGGACTTCATGACCATATAGAATTAATCATAGAGGGAATAATTCTCACTATCATAACAATGATAAATAATCCAACTCTTTAATAAGGGCCTACAATTAATTCATAACTCATTGACATTCATTAATAATATGGATGTAACCAGTGTTCAGTTTAATTAGGTGACAAGGTCATACAAATTACCTCCATTCAATTCATTTTAAATTGGTAAGTTTGTTAGACATGATACACCACTATAATTATCCATTTCATTTATGATAACACAATTTAGAAGTCGAACCAAACACACAAATAGGTGTTTTAGGAATAACACCATGAAGGTAAATTAATTATTTAAAGGGAACACCCAAATGGGTGGATTGAATTGAGGTTGACTACCTCCAACATCTCACAGTATCTATAAGTGTCATTGGGTTCCAAAATAGGGCAACCAATTTAAGATAAATCTATTTTAGGGGCAACGCATAGTGAAAACGGTGTAAAAAACAATGAAACCTATTACAAAACATCATGATATTAAGGGATAATTACTAGAACACCTACCTTATGCCTTCATAAAAGTATTAATCCATTATTAGCCTTTGGTTTGGTCCAAATCAGAATAAAAAGAAAAAACATATGAATGACCTAAAAATAGTTCATATGATCCTCCACATAAATAACTCTTTAAAGAGAAATAAAAATGATTAAAGGAACAAAAATAATAAATATATTACCTATGTTCTTACAATGAGATGAATAAAAATAGAATTAGATTTTGTATTGGAAATTTATCCAAGAACCTAGGTTAGGCAGCTCTCAAAGGGAGAAAAATTGAGGTTGTTGTCTGCTAGAATGAGGAAATAAGAGGATGGGTAAGAGTTAAAAAAATTTAAGGGTAAAAAATTAATTTCACTAAAAAATATAGGTTCTCATGGTTTGGATTCATGTTTGGTCAAACTATGCACCAACTGTGCTCAGGACAATATCCATAGATGGGAGCTTCATGATTTATGATCATGGTTTGGAAAACTGTGCACAAACAATGCAATATGCCTCTGATAAAATTGCAGTGAATTTATATGGGTGTGTGGTCCTAGGTGCATAGTTAGTAAAAATTTTATGCCCTATTATTATCACTATAATACCCACATGGTTAGGATAAATCATGCGGTATGGGCAGCACAACTTCTACTAATTTTTAGGCCTAGTGATTTCTTCTACCATTCGGGGTTTCGGGCTCTGAACAAGCCTTAGAGATCCTATTTTACTTCTTATCCTCATTAGGAATCTATATTAGGTTAAAAAAATAACCAGACTAAAATTTAAAGGATTTTTACCTCACATAAAAAATGGGTTATTACCGTCTTCCCCCCTTAAAATAACTCATCCTCAAGTTTCCTTTTCAAGGGTGTTATAACATCATCTGAGAATAAATCTGGTCACTAAGCACATACATAAGATTTATACTCCAATATCTCATCTTGTACATGGTCGTTAGACCATATCACCCATACTAAAGGGACAGACCATCCTCAGATAATCTTCATGCTCTGATCAATGTTTCATATAGGATACTTCTCAAAATAAGCATCAACATCCATCTCAACATCCACATGATCAAAAGTATGAGATGGTTTGGCATGATAACGGTGAAGTATTGATATGTGGAATATTTTTTGCATGGAATAGTACATATGAGGTAATATAAACTGATATTATATTGTCCCAACTCTATCCTATACCTAAAACGGCCCAACATAATGAGTCAAAATCTTCCCTTGCCTATGTATCCATTTATTCCCATGTATGGGTGATACCTGCAAGAAAACATGATCCCCAACCTCAAACTCTAGAGTTTTTTGATGGTGATCATCATACAATTTCTATCTAGAATGAGTATTAGACATACACTTTATAATTATATATATCTACTTTTAAGTATCCTACATGAGATGTGGACCTGGTAGGACTGTCTCTCCTTCCTCTAACCAGCATAGGGGTGAATGGCATAGCCTAACATATGAGGACTCATATGGATCCATATGAATCATCACCTAATAACTATTAATGTAGATGTAATAAATGAAAGGGGTATGATTTTTTGATGAACTACCAAAATCTAGAATGCATGCTCAGGGCATGCCTCTAACACTTGTATCATCTGTTCTGACTGACCATCAGTCTGAGGGTCAAAATCTATGCTCAAAATCACCTGTGTACCCAAATCTCTCTATAACCCCTACTAGAAAATCGAAGTGAAATGAGTGATACTATTTGAAAATATGGTATAAGGGACCTAATGTATTCATATGATCTCATGAACATACAATATTCCTAACTCATCAACTGAGAAAGTCTCCTAGATAAGAAAAAATGGGGCTACCTTTTTTTGTCGATCCATGACTACCCAAACTGTGTTGTTAACTCAAGGTGCCCTTGGTAATCCAACCATGAAATCCATTGAAACATCTTCCCATTTTCATTTTGGTTTTGGTAACAACTGTAGTAATCTAGTGAGTCACTGGTGTTCTGACTTCACCAACTGATAGGTAAAACACCTAGTGATAAAACTCATTATCTGACATTTCATCCCTAGCTCAAATATTATTAGCACATATCACAGTACATCTTAGAGATACCTAGGTTCACTACCCACTAAGAATCATGTGACTCTCGCATCATCACCACTATAATATATTTAGAAACCTAGATACATCCATGTATATGTAAGATGGAATCTCCATCGATAGACCAAACTAAAGGAAGGTCCTCACCTAAAAGACACCATCATAGGACTAAGCCTTTTGGATATAAAAACTACCACATCTTAAATCTCTCAATAAGGTAAGAGATCATTGATAACGATACAAGTACAAAATATCAATGATATTCCTACACCTCTATGTACATCTCAAAAAATATATCCATAAGCTTCCACTTACTACTGGCCTCCTAAATCATCTATTTATGATTCCTCCTACTTAGAGAAACGACAACAACATTACCCTTACTAGAAATATAAGAAATATCAAGGTTAGATTATTGAAGGTATTAAACCAACCTTTATTTTATAAGATTCAATTCACACTATTTGAAAATATACCTGAGGATATTTTGGTCTATAAACACCACAAAATGATCTATTAGAAGGTAATTCCTCCAATAATGAAATGTGTAAACAATTTCTGCCAACTCAAGATCATGAATTTGGTAATTCCAATCATGAGGCATCAACTAACGAGACCCATATAAAATGAATCAATATTCCTCTTATATTAGGACAACTCCTAGCCCAATACTTGATGCATCATAATAAAATATATAGCTTCTACCCATCACTGGAAGAATTAAGATTGGTGTTGAAGTGAATATCCCTTTTAACTCCTAAAAGGTTGTCTGGAAAGATTATGACCATAAAAACTTCACACCGTTATTATTCAATATTGTAATAGGTGATAATAAAAGTGATAAGTTCTGCATAAAACACCTATAGTAACCATATATCCCTAAGATATGTCAAAGACGTTCTTGGGATGGTCTTAGGTAACCACAACTCCCACCTTCTATGGGTCAACTGGTACTTCTACCTATGAGATAATATAATCCAATAAGTGAACCTTATTAATCCAAAAATGAAATTTACAAAGTTTATCATATAGATGTTTTACTCTTAGTGTATTCTAAATGATATCAAGATGGGTTTCATGGTCACTCTAAGTATAGAAATACACTAAGATTTCATCTACGATGATCACCACAAATGAATCCATATTTGGGTGGAAAACCCTATTTATTAATGCCACAAAAAAATATGGCACCTTTGTAAAACCGAACAGCATAACCAGATACTCATATAAACTGTACCTACCTTGTAAATTTTTATGTGGTATATCTGCAAGTCAAACACGCACCTGATGATAACTTGATATCAGATCAATATTTTAGAATACCATTTATCCTCTAAGCTGGTGTAATATATCATTTATACAAGGTAAGGGTTACTATTTCTTCACAATAAGCTGATTTAATTTCTGGTAATCCACACGTAGCTTGAGGGTTTTTTTGTCTTCTTTGTGAAAATGACTTATGGACCCCAAGGAGAATTATTAATCCATAAAAACCCTTGGACTCTAAATCCTATAGCTTCTACTTGAGCTCCTAGAACTCAATGGTATTCATCCTATAAATAGAAATGGATACTAATGCAGCTATAAGAACTATCATGATAGTAATCTCTAAATAATTCACGTCACAAGAGGGGTCATCATCTGCATAATCCCTTGAACATGTGAAGCTTTGATGGTAACATATGCACTGCATAAGTATAGTTTATAGAACTCTATTTCATAGAAGTCATCATCTGTATGGAGCTTTAGTGGTAACTTTCACGTAGTGTAACTCTGGTTCACGAAGCTCATTTCCATTCACAAAGATCATAATACTTCATGAGTCCTCTATATTTTGTAAAACCAATTGACTTGCCTCTACTAGTTTTGTAAATACCCCCCACCCCCATCCAAATTTTAAGTGGACATGACCTTTCAAATTCTAATAAAAGCTCTAAATTCATGAAACCTGTGAGCAAGATAAGATATGGGATTCCAAAGGTCATAATCTTTTATAAAACTGCCTCCCATGGGTTTTTGAGAACCTCAACCCATGGTGTAGATTCCTTTTTTGAATTTACATGGTCTTCCCATAAGAATAAATCTATTTCTAGTCCTTGGGTTTTTGTGATATAATTATCCTTTACAAAACCAATCACATGGGATCCAAGACTTCTCTTCGAGTCAAGGTCACCCTGTTTCACAAATCATACTCTTTCAAAATACCTCTTACCTTTATGATACCCATGACCTTTGTGAAACTCTAAATTTCATGAATATAATTCTTAGGGACTCTTCATAGTGTCTCCTTTCATCCAATACTCTTTTGTGAAAGTTGAGTGCCCAAGGCCCCTCTACTCATCCAAAACTGGTTCAACCATGGCCCAAATATACATGTGACTAGTACCACCAATGATACTTTTTTATCCTAATCATAGGTACCCTAATTCTTATTTCTCTTAAGTGTGGGAACCCTAATATAAGCCCTCCAAATTACCACTCATCCATGGTAGTGTTTACTCCATTCTCAACCTAAATATGCATGAGAAATGGACACATAAGCCTTAAAGGTGGAATCACCATGGGAAACCATCAATTTTTCTTAGTAGATATTCCTTATGATGGATCTTCTTATTGCCTTGACACAATACCCTATAGGGTATAAGCCCAAACCCATCTGAGTTGCATGATGTAAAACTACCTAGATCCATGTCCTAGTTGTATGATATTAAACCGCATGACAACATACTTAGTATACAACGTTAAACTATAGGCTTACCATGGGTCATGAGAAAGGGATTCTCCATGTGTGATCATCATGGTATGATACCCCCATGTACATCTACTCCAAGCCTGAGCCCCTTAACCCATGGACTCCTACTCTAGGAATTCCATATGTGTAAGCTCCATTTTATCCCTCATTGATGCTCCTTCCGCGACATGAGCATCCTTACCACACAATGTTAAACTACATAAACTATCCCTGTCACATGACCTTAATGTGCAGCATTGAACTACGTGGGTTTTGATCCTTGTTTACTAACATGGTATGTATGACTCCTCCATGAGGTTCAATCCCAACAACCACAAAATCCAAGTGTGAAATCCCCCCTGGGTACACACTACAGTATATCCAAGTGTGAAATATTTCCCTTTGGGACTCACTCCACCAAATAGAAGTATAAAATCTTCACCCCTAGGGACACACTCTATCGAATTCAATTGTGAAATATTCTACCATGGGGAAACACTCCATAGAATTTCATGTGAGAAATCTTCCCCCCTAGGGACACACTCTACCAAATACTGAGTTTGAAATCCCCCCCCCCCCCACCTCAGAGACACACTCAACCACCTAACCTATCCCCATAAGACATTAAAACTATGACTATCTCTACAGTATGTTAAACTTGTGACCTAATTCAAAACCCCTACCCCGTGAAATGAATATGGGATGCCTAAGGTAAAAATTCATGGATTTACTATACCCCTGGTGTCAAAATACCTTGTATCCAAGACAATATTCCTTAGGTTCCATGCTTAACATGCATCGTATAGGAGATACCCTTCAAAAGAGGAAGTATTTAGAGATACCCAACCTACACAACATCCATTAATTTCCATACATGACCAAATTTTCTACTTACTCTAACTAAAGGTTTCTTTCTTATTAAGATGTAAGTAGTATAATTAAATGGTATCCACCACAAGATGGCACCGAGAATGAGTTTCATGATCATGACTTAAATATTTGAGGGAGACCTGACAAGGAAATAAGATCCAAGGAGGAATCTATGGAAGGATTAACCAACATACCATCATCCCCTTTTGATCAAGGATCCAACATCACTAATTAAAAGTGATGGAAGTTTCCCGCCTTTGGAAATCAGTAATGTGGGGCAAGAGATGTGTTCCATTGAGATAATTCATACCCTAGCTGCAAAAGAATAAAAAATAGAAATGGTAAACCTGACATTGAACTCTTCTACTTCAACCATGAGGACTAGTAGCATTAGGAAACCATCAGATTTACATGTCACCAAATCCATATATTATATTCCAAACCCCACTAAGAAAATAATAATCTTATAATGAAACTCTCTTATGACTTGGTGTAGAAAACATTGGGCTTCCTCATTCTGTGAAATTTCTAATATGGACCCCTCCTTTTTTTGAGAAGAATGGATGACTTTGGGGCATTGGGAATAACTTTCATTGTAAATGTATTGGCAGGTGATTTTTCATACTCTATAGGAATCAAGCTATAGGAGGTAGGATACCCAACTCCAATAAGCACAGGGGCAGTGGAAACATTGGTGTGTAAATCCCACATGACTACATTACTACCATTAAAACTAATGCATCTCAAGATACTAGGTTTCCACGTCCCAACTCACCCTCTGAGATCATCCAAAGGAGGGTGATTGACACTCTTGTTCTTTGATTAGAACATGAAGGGTTTATTCCCACTAGGTACATGGCCCTCTAGGATCTTGTGGAATCGATTCCTTGCGGACACCGCTGGCCCCCAAGGGTTGCATAGGGGGTAACCACCCATTGTTTCAGTAGAAAACAACTTTGGGAGCCTCTCCTCAGAGTGCTCATATAACTCACTCCCCTAAATCGAGGAGGTAGGGAATGTTAGAGCCACACCCATTATGGAAATCACTCAGGAGATTCCCATGAGGGCTCTAACTATGACACACCAGTTCTAACACTGACTGATCTCATAGGTCGATGAGTAGATCAAATCTGTTCCTTCTTCATTGATCCCATTCCAGAACACTTAACATCGAAACTAGGGGTAGTCTCAGAATGTTTCCCAATAGGAGGCACCTTATACAGCTCCATTGGCCCCTATCACCATCGGAATACCCGATCATATCCTCACCTCAGGTGAATGGGAATTTGTCTTTTCCAGCCTTGGATTGAGACCCCATCCACCTCTTAGGTAGGTTGTGTTGACTCTCTTGTTTTTTGGTGCCACTGGTAGCCATCACAGGCCAACCCTTAATGAGGAATACCAGGGTGGAGGTCCTCCTTGTACTATTACCAACCAATGCAGAGGTCCTCCCCACACTACCACCAAACAATGATAAGGTCCTCCCCACACCAACACCAACCAATGTGGAGGTCCTCCCTACACCACCACCAACCAGTATGAAGGTCCTACCTATAATAGAAATATACCCTTTCTTAAAGAATCATCCTGGTGAAGGAGGGATAACACCTACTGTGGGGGTTATGTCAACAAAATAGGTCACCACACACATGGAAGGAGACCAAGTCACTCTTAGTAGCTCCCTATTAGATAAGTCTCACGCCATAAGAGGGGGAACCCTGGGAAGAATCATGTCACCATCAACCTCTCAAACTCTGAAGCAAAAAATGACTCAATGAGGGAACCTTCACCCTCACTACCAGAGTTTGAGGAAGAAGCTCATTAACTAAGGCTTATAATTATGGAATTTTAGGTCCACAAGATCCCCATATCTATCCATATTTACCTATAGGTGGAGTATTTTCCTGACTCCTTTTGAGGACTTATGGTGAAACCGTCTCCAAAACCATCAGTTTCCCTCCTTTCCACCTCTACATTAGAAGTTTGTGACATTGTAGGGTCTGGTATGATGCCCACATATGATTTTGAGTGTTATGTTGTACCTAAAATTGATTTCATCCCCCTCACACATGAGAAGGTGGTAAACACCCCATATTATAGTGATATGGCATTGAAGTTGGATTTTCCTCCAAGATAAATTCTAGCATTCAGTGGATGATTGATTCGTGTAATTCCCCCTATCTCGGTGAATTGGTAGAAAAGAAGGTAGGAATCGGTTCCACTAGTATCTGGGCCAACATTTATCAAGGTTTGGGATGACCATGAGTAGGAATGTTCCTCTGGTTATGATCAAGAGCATTTGTGGATCCTCATGGCCATTGACTAACTACTAGTCACATTTTGGCCACTTACAGCTTTGGAAAGTATCATCCCATAGTTCCTCACTGAGTACCAAGTATTTTTTTCTCTATAATTTTTGGGATATTGATAAAACACTATTTTGTTGAATATTTTATTGATAATAAATGATATAATTTCCTCACATTGTGTTAAATATTTTTATTTATAAAATATTTGGGATTTGATCATTCATTTGAAAATTTGGTGAAAATTCCAGTTTTACCCTTTATAGTGCACTATAGTATTTCGAAGATAAATAATTTTTTATTTATTATTTGAATTTTAAATTTTCTAACAGTGTTCCTAACTTAATTGGATATAACTTTTATTCAGGAAACTAGATAAAAAGAATGCATTTGGATGGAGTAATTGGGCCATAAATCCAAAGGTGGGATGGACACGCCAGAATGGAGAAGCTTCTGTATTTCATCCATAACTCCTTCATATGGGCCTGGATTAAGCCCAATTAGAGGATATATAGGAACCATATTCTCACATATGATACTTCTGGAATTCCGTCCAATTCACGCTTTTTTGTGGTCAAATGGGCAGTGCAAGTTGGAATACAATATTTGGCCGAATTTCCACATTCACACTTGAAACCACTTGTAACCTCTCCTCCCCTCCCCTCTATAAATTGGAGTTTTTCTCATTTGGAGGGGTTGGAACATGAATTAGGAAGTTTAGGGCAGAGGAGAAGAGGTTCCAATCCAATTCTCCAAGTAATTCAATAAGGGTAGCTCTTGAAGCAAGGATCCCTTCGTTGAAGCCCTATTCTTCTTCCTCATGTTGTAATGTTTGTGTTTTCTTAATAAACTTCTTTGTTCTTCTTTTATTTATTATATTTTATTCTGTTTTATTTAAATTTATTCTTCTCTTAATCTTCCTATTTGGGCTGTAATTCTTGAGTAGAAGCGTTATTGGGTTATACCCATTATAAACCTTTACAAATGCAATTCGCTTCTACGATGATTACACCACCCATGGAAAAGTAGTTCTTTTTAGTAATCGATCGACCTATATCCTTATTCATTCATTTATTTTGAATCAATGAGATAATTTAATTCACTTAATATGATCCATGAATTGTGTTTTTAAATTGTAATAAACCAAGAAAGCAATTGAACAATTAACACAAAAACACGTGAGGTCGGGATTTTGTGTAAATTGTGAGAGTGCGATCTTAATCGGTAATACAAGACCATACGGGATAAATTTTTAGAGTTAGAATATAATCCCTAAACAAAATTCATCCTCATTTCCAAAATGGATATGTTCCTTAATTGACCACTGACCATAAGCTATCCTTAGAACATCAATCAAAGCAGGGTGTTGCGATTGCATGTTCTGAAGTTAGTCTAAGGTTAAATTCACTTTATCTTTGTGGTAAGGTTAATTCTCATAGGGTTCAGGGGTTAAAAAATTAAGGGATCATAATTAAGTGAATATTAATTTAAATAATAATGATTAATAAATTATTTAATAGGTAGAGTTATATCTATTACGTCTTTTAAATATTGTCTAAAAACATCTTTTTGTTGTGTCATTTTAATCGAACTTCATTTCAAAACTAAAAACAAAAAAAATACAATATTCTTCCAGAAAACTTCTTATAGATTCATAAACTATAACCAACCCCCATCCTTTAAAGTAGTGTTTTTATTCTCTTTTATTTTATTTTTAGAATACCTTTAAAAAGTTGTTTTAAATCTACTTCCTCCTTTGAGAGACGACCTTGGTCAGCCACTCTGCTGCATCTAAGTACCCCAAAATCACATTAATCATTTGAGGGCGCACACGATAGTGCTATTTCAGATATGTTCTATTGCATTCAAAACTATTAGCTAGCCTGTCTAGATATTCATGAGCACCTTGATGTCATCCACTAATAGTACAAGAGGGTTGAGATCACATCGCTCCTAGTAACTCGGTTTCTCGAGTTATATAGTTATCGCCAGACTCTTTAGGAAACCTACATTAAGAGCCTAAATGTTATCTGTTGGGTCATGAAATAGGTGTCTTGATAGGCATAGATCAGATTTTATGAGTAGTATTCTACCCTCCATTTCATCCCTATCTTACAGCAATAACATGACCATTAATCTGACCCACACACCAATAGTGAAGGTTCCTATTTGACTACTATAATAGTTAATGTCATTAGTATTAAATTTTTAGAGGATCAGAGAAATAAGACAACTGACACAAGGCATGATAGGGAAAACCAACCTAAAGGGGTGACACGGTACCAAGAGGACCCTTCATTAGGCATCCACACTCATTAGAAGATACTGAAACTAGGTCTTAAGAGTCATCAAAACGAGATGTTACTATTTTCCCATAGTTACATTGATAGAGGAAAGGGGTCACTGAGCTCATCAGTCCATCTGAGGATGCACCCAAAGAAGATTTAGATCCCATGATAGTCATATCACTTTAGAAGCTAGAGGAATATAAAGTGATCCCTGGAAATCATATTTCCAAGTAGTTCCCATCACCTAATAATGTCATAAGGGACCTAGTTTCTCATCGAGTGGGGTAGAAAGTCTTCCTTGGTCAGGAACCCCAATTTGAACTTTGTGGTATTAAACACCCAAATAGGGAATAAGTCAGGGGTTATAGTAAATGACCAAGATGTTATTCACCCACCTCACCTGAGAAGTGTAATTATCTACCTTAGTATAAAGTTGACATTGTCCCTCGATTCTATAAGCTTGTCAATATATTGGTGACCACAAATCCTTAACAAGATGATATGATATCCATTTTCATCACCCATCTCAGGTATTTGGAAATGAAACAAGTGGAGATTATACCTGAGGGGTATTCATACCCAGCATTGGTAGACCAGTTCAAGTGCCCCCAAAAATCAGTAATCCCATATTTAGACCATTTAATGGGATGGGTAATCCATGAAGCATCTGGCCCATTTTTCCTCAAGGTGTGGACCAATTTTGGGAACTCCAAGACAGCAGGAATCCACCAAGCTATAATTCTTTGTCCATAATCTAAAAGGACCTACATTATTCTAGTAAATTTAGATTCTCATAGGGTCTGTTTTCAGCTGGGAGGATCTTCATAGACAGCTCCTCTATGAGTTCAGATCCACCTTGCACAAGACAAACATCATCGGCCTCTTCAAGAGAAAATAGAGGCATGATGATTGAATTACCAACTTCATTACCTAGTGAAAGGGACTCGTGTACTCTCTTAACATGCCACTTTCTCAAGAGTAGTTATTTACAATGTGCAATGATAACATTAGGAATGATCTAGTCTCTACCCTCATCTCCCTAAACTACCTAGGTGGATTTCTAAAGTTCTTCAAAAAGGCTCAACATGTGGAATAAGACTTGCATTGGACTAAAAAATAGTCACACATATTTCCCCTTCTAACTCCTATAAGAAGACCAGTGAAAGAAGAGACATCCAACATTGTGTACACAGAGGTTCCTGAGCTAGTACACTTATAGGCCCCTTTTTCTAATGATCCTTTCCAAGTGCAGCCTCACCAAGTGTAGCATTTCCAGGCACAACCTCACCAAGAATAGCCTCTCCGATAGGAGAATGTGGCCCCATCCCCCCATCAAGCCTTGGATCCTAGGGTTACTTTCATAGAAAAAAGGAACAAAAAATATTCCATCAGGGATTCATAGGTTCTAGGATATTCTATCTACACCCTGGAAAAAAGGAATCCTAAAGTTGCTAGAATGTAAGAGACCCTAGGAGGTCGGAATCTCTGGTCGTGTCGACCACTAACCAAACCACAAAATCCTCAGACACACGATCAAATAATGCTTCATATTCAAATATTGGAACCAATACCAAGTAGATCATGTCTTATTCATATTGGGCAACTTCCCGGCATAGTTGATGCAGGTCTATGCTAAACCTAATAGTAAAGAAGATTCTGGTCAGTGGTAATATGCTCTTATCTAAAATATTCATAATTGTTATGATTGGTTAGCTCATATGGTAGTCACTCACACCCATGGTATTATCTATGCACTATTGAGCAAGCTAGAACCTCATGTGATTTCCATGCCTCCTATAACCACTTACTCCATGTATGAATTATAACCTTACAAATCTAATAAGATCATATGTCGATGTTATAACAGAAATTGGAGTCCCTTGCTGATGCCAAATCCTTCTCACACCCTTAGAGACTTCATGCCTCCCAGGTTGAGAGATGCACCCAGGGTACACCCAGTTCCAGGTTACTCAACTGATGAGGAGTAAGAATACACCTCTATGAATGTTGTTGAACTAGTGGACCACTTTATAGCACCCGACAGTGGGGAATGATATGAGAAACCCCTATTCATCTTTGGTTGATGTCGATGAAGGAGAGTCAGGGGATATATAGACCATTAGAATGATCTGGCTAGGGATTCAAACTAGGTTATTCATGCTACTAAGATCAGGTAAAATACTTACATAGGGATTAGTAGCCACAACCCTCCTAGTCTACCCCAACAGATCTAAACCCACGGATGACTGTGTTATTTGACCATGAAACTCATCCATGAGTATGTCATGATCAGTTGCATCCATCTAGGGCCCAACCTTATCCAACCATCACATATCCGTCAATTTCTCAGGGTAGAATAGCTAGTTAGTAGAAGAATATTTCCATTACTATTTAGTCCCCTTCAATTCATCCAATGGAATCTACCGCACCCTATATTAAAGATCATACCTCTATAAGAAAAAATATTCCATTGTACAGAAGTAATATGTGATTAATCACCTCTTCATCATACCCGCAATGCTCTTGATTCTCAAGACCCTCTACCTATTGAAGGAAATGCATGAGGCCTGAACTAAAGATATGAAAATCCCTATTATGTTTGAGACGGAGGTAGCTACCGCTAATTCCTACTATGAAGAAGAGGTCAATTGAGAGGAATGTTGTTATATCATTTCAGTTTCTAGAGAAGATTAAGGTGTTGCTATTCAGGAAAACATACACCCACTATATATCACAGGCCAATTTAATAGTGTGAAAATCTGACATTGCCTACTACAAACCAATTATGGGATTAACCTTATCCCGATGCATTCACTCTATATGTAATGTCCTGAAATTTTCATGTGATTTTTTTAAAATTATATAGAATTATTTCAAGACTAGCCACTAAGACGGCATGTGATTCTGAGGCACGGGGTGCCTGAAATTTAATTTTGAACTTTTATGTAGTTCACTTAAGTAAACTTGCGATCGGTTTTTTATAACTTTTGAACCAATGTTTGGATTGAAAATACAACGGAACCATTGAAATCAGAACATCGGGATTCTACTAGAGAGAACTTAACTTCAACCGGTAAGGGTCAGATAGAGAAGTTAATTTTTGTACTTTTCAAAAAATAATAAAATAAATTAGAAAAAATTATTTTATTTTATTTTGCACTGTTGAGCGGTGGATGGCGGCGCTGCGGTGCGGTGACGAGGTGACGACAAGGCGCATTAAATGAGGATTATTAATGGCTCGTTTTGCAAGCATAACGACACAATGTTGTAGTGTAATAAAAAATATGCGACATGTTTATTTTTATTAAACTAATTCATTCGATAGTTAAGGATTAAATGTTGTGGATTCTTTGATGAACTGTCAGTAGAATTCCTCTCCAATGAAGAAAAAAATGCTAGAGAAACCATCACCAATGAAAAATGCTAGAGGATCAAAGCACGGTGAAAAATATCATGGAGAACGAAATCAGATCAAGGGTCGACGATGACTTGGATCATTATTCATCACCTACAATATATCTGAATCCAGGTAGGGGTTTATAATTTCTTTGTGATTGTTGTTCTTTCTTGTTCTTCATTCTAAAACAACAAATATGGAACAACCCACGAACTGGTTAATCCACGGATCGTGTGCTCATACGGGAGGGTTGTTAAATTTGGGGACTTGAATTTTGGGGTAGATTCATGTATTAAATCCAAAACCTCCCCTTTTGATTATACACCTCTAACACGGAGGGCATGGGCTGACACGAACAAGGACTGAGTACCTCCATCTCGCATGTTCTTGTGCGTTCTTTGTGGCCGAACTTTCAAAATGGTTTTAAGGTGAATTAAAGGCCTTTGTAGTGAAGGAAACTCCCCCACTGAGGCTAGAGGCATAGATGGTGTGAATAATGGACCACCGGTGTGGACCCGGTGGTCCGCAGAAGGAACCGCCGGTAGTGGCCCGCGGCGGCGACCACGGGTAGGTGGGGGCGCATTGGGGATAAGTCGCGGCCTATCAGTCAGTGTGGGAGTGGTGCGCCCGACGCACGCCATAGTGGAGCAGTAGGATGGCGTGGCCCATCGTCCGCAATGGTGCGCTGGAGACACGGTGACACTTGGCATTGCATGGAGGAGTGGCCTACATCCGTATGGCTACATTTGGCCAAAGGGGGGTGGCCAGCTTGACTGGCCGCGTGTGCCCACAACCAGACTGGCTAAACTGGTCTGGGCTGCATTGGACCAACCAGGCCGGTCCAGGCTACATTGGACCGGCCAGGTCGGGCCGAGATAGCGACCTGACTGGTTTTTTAATCCAGTCCAACCTAGTTGGACTGGCCGGGGGGAAATGATCGGGTCATCGAGTGGCCTGGGTTAGAATTTGACTGGCCCACCAATATGAGTCGGGATGGATAATTTCAGGTCACTCAGTGACCCAATGGATTAGACCCATGGTCAACCTAGACCGAACCCAATGAGGCCCAATGGGCCAGGCAGACAAGACGGGTAATTCGGGAACCTGGGTCGGGATTGGTCAAGTCGGACCCGACTCAGATGCAACCGGACCCTATTTAAAAAAATGATGATATCTCCAAAACTAAGTGTCTGATTAGCATGTCATTAGTAATTTTGGGACCCTTGCAATGATATGGCCCTTTTGACATACTCTGGTCAGCCTGACCAAGTCGGACTGTGTCGAGATGTGGTCATCCCCTGTTTACAGAAAGAGTAGTAACTAACAAATCGGGCATCTGATTGACACACCATCTACGTCACGAGAACCCTTGAGATGAGGCAGTCCTTCTGAGATACTATACGTGGGTTTTGGAAGAGTTTGGTATATGGATGGTTTGGATTGGACTCGAATCCAACTAAGCCCTTTTTAAAAAAATGCTCATGTCTTACAGACCAGGTGTCTGTTTGATGCGCCGTCTGTTGCTTGGGGAACCTTATGATAAGATGGTTATTTGGGTTACTCTATGTGGAGATTTGTAGCGGTTAATATATGAATGATTTCTTAAGGATCGTATCCTCCTAGAATCAAGTGTGCTAAGTGTGGGAATATAGTGGCTGGATATGACGTGAAGAATGAAGAGCGACCCTTTGTGCATCAGAAGTAGAGAAACCCTTCATGGATTTATAGTAGAATGACCCTTCATGGATCAGCAGTAGAGCATCCCTTTGTGGATTAATAGTAGAGAGACCCTTCATGGATCAATAGTAGATCAAACCTTCTTGGATCAGCATTAGATCAACCCTTCCTGGATTAACAGTAGAGAGACCCTTTATAGATCAGTGGTAGTGCGACCCATCATGGATCATCCATAGAACAACACGTCATGGATCAGCAGCAAAGTGACCCTTCATGGATCAGCAGCAGAGTGACCCTTTGTGGATCAGTATTAGATCCTCTCAATATAATAAGATGATCTAGCTTTATGAATAACCATATTTACTTCTGTACTTAAGTTATATCTTGGTGTGAGTTGTCTTTTAATTTGTGCTATGTGTTTGAGATCTTTCTTGGTGGTATTACCTTTGTGGTATTTCCTTTGTGGTATATCCTTTGTGGTGTTTTACTTTGTGGATTTTTTAGAGACCTTTTGGGGTCTCGTTGTCCCTACTGAGTAATGTTATACTCACCCCTGCACAGCCTTCACCATCACCTATTGTGTCTTTTTTAGATGATGGACAACTTTGACTGGGACTTTGGGGAGCCAGGGAAAGACGGTGCTCAAAGGTGGATCGAAAGATATGGTCTTCTATAGTGACATTCGACAGTGAGTTGTACCTACCCTTTAGGTAGGATCCTTGGAGGACAACCTCTGGAGCTTACACTTCCTTTGTTGTACTTTCTTTTCAATTGGACTTGTATTCTGTCCCATTTACATTCAATTTACACCTTTTACTCTTGGTATTGGTACTTTATGGTGGTTATACTACTTTCTTTTATCTGTGGTTCACTTTCTGAAGTATGGGTTGTGTGTGTGTACAAGTTGAAAGTAAATGTATTCCCTTTTCATGATATGCCTTTTTGGTGATAGTCTCTATCCCCTGGCCTATGAAAGGTGGTCTTGGGGTAGTCACAGCACAGGCCCCGAGGAATGGGTCATGAAAAAGTGGTATCATAGGGCGGTCTGTTCTACCTGAAGAACTAAGAGTCTGTATTTTCAATGGTGGAAATATTTTTAAGTGTCTTGAGTTTGGATTTTAGTACGGGGAGTCCAGTGTTGGTGCAGCGATCGACGTACCCATACACCAGGACCCTGAATTCTATTTTCCAACTCAGTGCATGAAAACACTAGTTGAATGTGTTTTGGAAAAAAAATTCTCTTGATCTCTTTTATTCATCTCACCAAGTATAACTTAACTGATCATGGTCCATCTTTAATTCTCTCAGGATGCCTATAGGTAGACAGTCAGCCAGGATTTCAATAAGGGATCATGATTATGGTCTAATAAGCAATGAGGTGTCAGTGCAGGGACCAGTTCCAGAGATAGCACCTCCATGTGGTGCATGAGAGGCACCACCACCTGTAGAGCAGTTGTTGCTACCAGCTTCTCTAGTAGAGGATGCACACCGACTGAGCATGTTGCATGATTTCCAAAGGCAGAGACCTCTAAGGTTTCGAGGTGAGACATATCCTCAGGCAGTTGAGGATTGGTTGTAGTTGGTGACATAAGTTTTATTCCTGGTAAGGACACCTCCAGACTAGATGGTGGTTCTAGCCACCGGCCTTCTACAGGGCACGACTGGGATATGGTGGAGTTTTAAACTCCATGGGATGACCCCATGATACTATATTGATAGTATAAGGCCCCACAGGCAGTGGACACTAGTATAGGGAGCTATCAGGGGAGCATAGTTTTTTACTCATGCAGCGGAACAGACGGTCGAGGGACCAATGAGACCAAGGCAGAGGCAGAGGATTTAATAGGGTGGTCCGCAGAGAGGTGTACATGGTAGAGGAGTGGGAATAATGATAGGATGTGGGAATAGATATGAGGTACTACCACCACCACCCCCAGGCGGTCCACCATGAGCTCTAGGAGCAGGTGGAAAGGGGTGGGGGCAGCTTCAGTCGATGGAGGCCTATGATTCCAACGTCCCAGTGATGATCGGAGGTACAACCTATGTCTTATCCACCTTATTTTTAGTTCTTATAGACATAGGTTCCAATAACTATTTCCTTTCTACGAACCTTGTTCAAAGCTCAGATATTATGATCGATCCATTGGCTTGATCCTTACGATTAGAGACACTCATGGAAAGGGATTCATCAATCACACATTGGTATCGATAATGTGATCTTACTCTAGAAGGTGAGATATTCGGATGGGATCTCCTAGTATCGGCATTGAGGCCTTATTACATCATTCTTGGTATTGACTACCATAATTTATGCTTAGATTTACTATCTTAGGCACACAGTGTGGTGTATCTGCAGAGATGGGAACCGGTTTCCTTTGTTAGAGAGAAGGAAAAAAGAGCAGCGCGGGATGGACTCACACATAGGAGGGTGCAAGCGATCACTCTTCAGCTAGCTAGCATGACCCTTGATGTGGTTGATGAGATGAGTCCACAGTTTCCTACAGTGGTGGGCGAATATGAGGACATCTTAGTGATGTCGTTTGGCATGACGAATGCCCCAAAAGTGTTCATCGAACTCATGAACATGATCTTCCAGCAGTACTTATACCATTTTGTAGTGGTATTCATTGGTGAAATCTTATTGTATTTAGCATCTGAGGAGGAGCATGTGATACACCTAAGGATGGTTTTATACGCAATCCAAGAGAACTAACTATATAGAAATCTCTCAAAGTGTGAGGTCTGTATACAAATGGTCCATTTCCTTGGACATGTTATCTCAGAGGATGGATTTGCAGTAGATCCAGAAAAGAGTGAGGCGGTGATTGCTTGGGATCCACCCAAAGAGTATTACCGAGGTGTGGGGTTTCCTTGAGTTGTCTGGGTACTATTATAGGTTTTTACCTGACTTCTATAGAATAGAAGAACCCTTGATGGCATTGACCAAGAAGGGGAAACCCTTCGTTTGGACTGAACGATGCCAAATGAGCTTTTAGCAGCTGAGGAGGAGGTTGATGAGTGCTCCTGTCTTGAGGGTGCCGAAGGAGGGCACTGACTATGTGGTGTTCTATGATGCATCAGGAATCGGGATTAGTACTGTCCTGATTCAGGGACAAGCGTTGATTTCTTATGGCTCATGATAGTTGAGATCGCACGAGTAGAGCGATTTGACTCATGAACTTGAGTTTAAAGTGGTATTCTTCGCACTAAAAATGTGGCAACACTACCTGATGGGAAAGTGTTTCATTGTATACTCAGACCACAAGAGTCTGAAGTATATATTTTCTCAGAAGGATCTGGATCTGAGACAGTGGAAATGGTAGGAGATCGAGTTCATAGTTACTTAACAAGGCCTCAGAGCAGTTTTCCTTACTTCAGATATCCTTCATGTATATGGAGGAGATAGATTTTCTTTAGTTTATGGTAGTTTCCCCTCCACTCTTACAGCAAGTCCAGGAGGTGAAACTCAGAGATTCCAGTTGCGAGACTACATGTGCTCAGATATCCACAGGGCATGCTTATAATGGATATTCAAAAAGTGGGGATCACTTCATCCCTTACAGAGGGTGAACCATAGTACCAATGACGTTGTGGGATGAGGTGTTGAGGTAGTTTCATATATCCCCTTTTTAGGTACATCCAGGTGTGGAGAAGATGTACTAAGACCTCCAATGTTAGTATTTGTTTCCAGGGATGAAGAAAGTGGCGGCAGAGTTTGTTCCATGATGCCTCATTTGTCAGCAAGTGAAGGTTGAGTATCAGGTCCCAGCAGGCTTGAAACAGACACTTGAGGTACTAGAGTGGAATTGGGATGTTATATCCATGGAATTCGTGATGGGGTTACCATGCACATCTAGGGGCCATGACTTTATCTAGGTGATCGTTGACCGACTCACCAAGTCGGATCACTTCCTACCCATCTGGGATCAGGGATCGATAGAGGTATTGGGATGCCTCTACATCTAGAAGATAGTGAGGCTTCATGGGGTTCCTTCGATGATCATCTCAGACTGTGATACATAATTTACATCTTGGTTTTGAAAGGGATTGCACGAGGCCTTTAGGACTCAGCTGCGCTTGAGCAAAGCTTTTCACCCCTGGACAGATAGTCAGACGGACCAGACCATACAGACGTTGGAGGACATGCTTTGTGCTTGTGTCCTAGATTTTGGTCGCAATTGGGAGTACCACCTACCACTTATAGAGTTTTTGTACAACAATATATATCACTCCACCATTGGAATGGAACCATTTGAGGCCCTGTACGAGAGACCATGAAGATCCCCTATATAGTAGAAAGACCCAAGGGAGTCAGCACTCATAGGTTCAGAGTTGGTACAGGATACCACTAAAAAGGTAAAGATCATCCAAGATTGGATGATAACTGCACAGAGTAGATAAAAGTCTTATACTGATAAGAGGCGGAGACCCTTTGAGTTTGAGGAGGGAGACCATGTTTTCCTTTGGGTCTTACCCCAATGGGGATTGCAGAGATTTGGTTGGGGCGACAAGTTATCCCTGAGGTTCATTAGACCTTTCCAGATTCTCAACAGAGTTGGAAAGGTGGAATAAATCCTAGATCTTCCCCCACAGATTCACCGGGTGCATAATTTTTTTCACATGTCGCAACTGAGGAGGTACGTTCATGATCCATCGCACGTCATCAACTGTGGTGAGCTGGACATTGATGATGGGGAGACATTTGCGGAGTTCTCGGTGGAGATAGAGGATTGATAGGGGTAGGTCCTTCATGGATAATATATTCCTTTTGTGTGCATTCGGTGGCAGCACGGGAATCTCTAGATGAGCACATGGGAGCGGGAGGCTCATATTCATGCTCAATACCCCCATTTGTTTGATAAGCCTTTGTTTTAGATTTTAGGGATATAAATCCCTAAGGTGGGGAGAATGTAATGTCCCAGAATTTTCGTGTAATTTTTTTTAATTATATGGAATTATTTCGAGACCAGGCACTGATATAGAACGTGATTTTGAGGCCTGGGGTGACCAGAATGTAATTTTGAACTTTTCTTTAATTAACTTAAGTAAACATGCATGAAGATTTTTCTAACTTTTGAACCAGTATTCAGATAAAAAATCCGAGGGTACTGTTGAACTCGGAACACCAGGATTCTCCTAGAAAGGAATTAACTTCAAATGGAAAGGGTCAGACAGAGAAGATAATTTTTGGACTTTTCATAAAATAATAAAATAACTTAGAAATTTTTATTTTATTTTATTTCGCACTGTTGAGCAGCGAACGGTAGCATTGCAGTGTGGCAACGAGGCGGCAATGAGGCACATTAAATAGGTATGATTAATGGCTTGTTGTGAAAGCTTAACCACTATGTTGTTTTATAAATAAAATAGTGTAACGACACAACGTCTCAGTGTAATAGAAATTTTGCGACGTGTTTCTTTTTATTAAACTAACGCATTGGAGAGTTGATAATTAAAAGCTGAGGATTATCTAATGAGCTACTGGTGGAATTCCTCTCCAACGAAGAACAAAAAACACCAGATAAAACCTCACCAATGATTAATGCTAGAGTATCAGAGCATGGCAACAAATCTTGGGGATAACAAGATCGTATCATAGGTCTATGAAGACTTAGATCATCATCCATCGCCTACAACAGATCTGAATCTAAGTAGGGGTTTATGCTTTCTTTATGATTATTGTTCTTTCTCGTTCTTTGTTCTGAAACAACGAACATTGATGAACCCATGAACAGGTTGATTTGTGGATCGTTTGTTCTTGAGGGGGATTGTTAAATTTGAGGACTTGAATTGTAGGGTAGATTCATGTGTAGAAATCCCAAACCTCCCCTTTTGATTATACACCTCTAAGGCGGAGGGCGCGGGCCGACACAAACAAGGCCCAAGTCCCTTAACCTCCTGTATTCTTGTAAGTTATTCATGGAAAAACTTTCAAAATGGTGTAAAGTTGAATTCGATACCTTCATAGTGAAGGAGACACCCCATAGAGGCTGGAGGCATAGACGGCGTGAAGAACGGACCACCGGTGCAGACCCGGTGGTCTGTGGAAGGAATTGTCAGCGCCGGTGGCCGTGGACAGGTGGCGGCACACCATGATGGTGTGTTGGGGATAAGTCTTGTTCCATCGGTTGCGGCGGTCTTCCAAGGGATGCCAGCATGGTCTGATGACAGGCGGGAGCAGCACGCTCAGCGTACACTACGGCGGAGCAGCAGGAGGTTGTGACCCATCGTCCGTAGCAATGCGCTGGAGACGTGGTGCCACCTAGCACCACCTGGAGGAGTGTCCTGCATATGTGAGCCGCATTTGGTTGAAGGGGGTGTCCAACTTGACTGGATGCACGCGCCCCCAACCAGACTGGCCAAACTGGTTAGGGTTGATCCAGGTCGGCCCATCGGTCCAGGTTGGGCTAGCGGTCCAGTTGGTTTTTCAAGCTGTTCCGACCAAGTTGGACTGGGCTGGGGTAAAATGACCGGGTCGTCGAGCGGCCCAGGTCAGAATTTGAAAGGCTTTCCAGTACGGGTTGGGCCAGATAATTTCGAGTTATTGGGTGACCCAGTGGATTGCACCCACAACCAACCTAGTCTGGTCCTAGTGAGGCCCAATCGTCTAGGCAGACAAGACGAGTCATGTGGGACCCTGGGCTGGGATTGGTCGGGTCAGTCCGACCGAGTCAGACTAGACCTAGACGCAACCGAACCCAATTTAAAAAAATGAAAATATCTCTCAAATCGGGCATTTGATTGATGCACTGTCAGTAGCATTGGGAACATGGAAATGAGATGACCCTTTTGACATACTCTAGTCAGCTCAACCAAGTCGGACAGGGATGAGATGTGGTCGGCCCCTGTTAACAAAAAGGGCAGTAACTAATAGACCGAGTGTCTGATTGACGTGTCATCTATGGAACGAGGACCCTTATGATGAGACAGTCTTTTTGAGACACTCTACCTGAGTTTTGGAAGAGGCTGGCATATGTCCATGTTGGATCGGACTCAAATCTAATTGGGCCCTTTTTACAAAAAATCTCATATCTTACAAACCGGGCATCCATTCGACGCGCCTTATATTGCATGGGTACCCTTATGAAAAGACAGTCCTTTGGATTACTCTATCAGGGACTCCATGGAGGTTAAGATATTATGGATTTCTTGAGGAGAATATCCTCCCAGAATCAAGCATGTTAAGTGCTAGAATCCAGTGGTTGGTTGTGATGTTAAGAATGAAGAGTGACCCTTTGTAAATTAGTAGTAAAGCGACCCTTTGTGGATCAGCAGTAGAGACACCCTTCATGGATCAGTAATAGAGAGTACCTTAATGGATCAGAAATAGAGAGACTCTTTGTGGATCAACAGTAGAGTGAACCTTTGTGGATCAACAGTAGTGCGGCCCATCATGGATTAGCTATAGAGCGACATGTCATGGATCAGCATTAGAGCGACCCTTCATGGATCAGCGGCAGAGCGACACATTGGGGATTAACAGTAGATTCTCTCAAAAGAATAATTTGATCTAGCTTTATGACTAATCATATTTAGTTCTATTATTAAGTTATATCCTAGTGTGAGTTATCTTTTACTTTGTGATATGTGTTTGAGATATAGCTTGGTGGTATTACATCTGTGGTATTTCCTTTTTGGTATTTACTGTGTGGTGTTTTCCTTTTTGTATTTCTGAGATAAGTTTGGGGGTCTCAGGGTCCCTACTGAGTAATGTTATACTCACCCCTACACGGGCTTCACCCACCCCTGTTGTGTCTTGTGCAGACGATAGATAGCTTTGACTGGGACTTTGGGTAACTAAGTCCAGATGGTGCTCGAAGGTGGATTGATAGATGTGGTGTGCTATAGTGAAATCCGACAGTGAGTTTTACCTAACCTTTAGGTAGGATACTTGGAGAATGACCTCTGAAGATCGAATTTCCTTTTCTATACTTTCCTTTTAGTTGGGCTTGTATTCTGGCCCCTTTACTTTTAGTTTTTATATTTTACTCTCAGTAGTGGTACTTTGTGGTGGTTATAATACTTTGTTTCCTTTATAGTTTTCTTTCTGTGGTATGGGTTGTGTGTGTGTGTACTAGTTAAAAAGAAATGCCTTCCCTTTTGTGATATTTCTTTTTAGTGCTAGTCACTAGCCCCTGGCCTATGGAAGGCGATCTTGGGGTATTCATGGAATGGGCCCTGAGGGATAGGTTGTGACACCATAAGCTAGGAATTATAGAGGAAGATCTAACTTTCTCCAACCTAAAAATTCAAAGATATAAAATGATTGGGTATAAATCATGTGGAAAGATTTGGTTGAAGAATCAATTCGGTAACTTAGTACCAATAATTGGTAGTCTCATAGGATACTACCTACAATTAATTATTAGTAAGATCGTGGATCCATTTTCATGCATTATTCCCCTCTTTATACCATTATTTCCTCAAGTACTCCCTTGATAGTCAAGTAGGGGTACTCCAATGAGATGAATCCCCCTTTGACTCATGTAAATCCTTCTATCTAGATTATGTCTACTAAAAAAGGGAAGGAAAGTAGGTCTAGACCAATAGGGTTGAATGCATTAATATCCATAATGATATAATGTCCACCATAGATAATCCATGGGTAGACTTTAAATACAACTTCATTCTATAAATTCATTAGTTAGATCCCATAAATCTAGACCTGGGAGGTTGTTTCATTATCTCCATGAAAAAAGGAGTGATCATGGATTACCGCATACTCCTACACGAAATAGGTATGGCTAATATCGAAATCCCCTACTCATGTGAAGTACTGAGAAGTTATCCCCATGGACATTGATACACAATATTACCGCATGTTCCACAAAGCAGGTATGACTCGATGGAGGTCAGCCCATTCTCATTGCTTTGATATTAAGAGTGGACCTCATAGTTAGAAACTGAATGGAATCTGACCAAAAATTTCTATCACCATAGTCTCCATAGAATAGGAACCAATCATCAAGGATTTTATATCTTCTAGATCAAACACTAGCGCTCTAGGTAAACTATCCCAGAAGAGTCACCTCCTTCCAATAATTCCCCTATATCATATGATGGATAGGATTTAGAAGATTACCCTATTCCATTTGAATAGGGTTTCTCCACCCCAATAGATTAGTTAACTTAGGTGTAACTTGGTACTAAGGAAGATCTAAGGATAACAATGATCAATGTAGTCATGTCACTAAAGGAACATCAGCAGTATATCACCTTCCTGAACCAACACCGTGATTTATTCAACTAAATCTATGATGAGATGTTAGGGATATAACCTCAGGTATCTGTTCATTACCTTTGCCTCCCGGCGGGTCATCACAGTTTCAAAAAGCCTCCAAAAAAGATACAACCCTCTCATAGCTCCATGGTTGAGGATGAAGTAGAAAAGATCATTGAATCCAACTTTTTTAGGAATATCTAGTACCCCAAGTGTATTTCCGACATTATCCTAGTTAGGAAGAAAAATTGGAAGATTAGAGTCTACATTGACTGTCAGGATCTTGACATCCATTGCCCGAATGATGATTTACCCCTTCCAGTGATAGAGATGTTAATTTGTTCTACATGTGGGTTCTGGGAACTCTTTTTCATGGATGGATACTTTGGATATAATTAGATCTGGATGTCCCCTAAGGATGATGATTCCACTGCCTTCAGGGTTCCCCAAGGGAATTTTCTCTACTGGGTAGTTCTTTTCATCTTTAATAGTACTAGAGCCACTTACCAATTGTGCATACACCACATTTTTAAGTTTATCTTCATTACATTAATCGATTGTTATGTGGATGATTTTGTGGTCAAATCCCACCAACTTCATGATCATCTCAAATAACTTGAGAAAGTTTTAAACTTCCTTAACTCTTGAAACTTAAAAATGAACCCCCTGAAGTGTGCATTTGGGGTTACCTATTGAAAATTTATCATCTTTGTTGTAAGATATAGAGGAATCGAGATTGACCCAGGGAAGATCAAGGCTATTAAAAAATCTTTACCCAAGAAACCTTCAGGAGTTGCAAGGCCTCTAAATAAACTTATCCTACATACGCCTATTTATCAAAAATCTGGATAGAAAGTGTAAAACCTTATCAAGGATCATGAAAAAAGGAACCATTTACCAGTGGGATGAGAAATATTGAATTTTTTTTAGGATATTAAGTGGTACCTTCTACAGCCTCTGGTTCTAATTCCACCTATCTCAGGGAATCCCTTAGTCCTTTATTTGAACCCTCTATAATGATCTCTTAGTGCCCTTCTAGATTAGAAAAATAACAAGGGTAGGTGAAATAGCCAATAGTATCTTAGACACATGCTCCTCAGTACAAAGATATGATAATCCCCCATAGAGAAGAGGTGATTTGTGCTGGTCTTTATTGCACACAAGTTCTAAAATTATTTAAAAAACCATGAGATATAAATGGCATCCTGAGTAGACCCACTAATGTACATCCTCAATTTCCCCATGCTAATGGGATAATTTTCATGCTGGGAGGTAATCCTACAGCAGTTCAAAATCATGTTTGTTCCGCATAAAGCCGATAAAGGCTAGGAATTAGTATACTTTTTAGCTGAACATCCATCCCCCGAAGAACTTCCCATGGATATTGATTTTATGAATGAGGTTATCCTTTTAGTGAGCCAGGTGGTGCCATGTTAGCGGATTCATTTCGATGGATACTTCTAAATTCGGACCTATAGAAGACTCAATGACCCCAATCTTAATAGGGTACGCATGGGGATCATTTTAATTACTCCACCACAAGATATTTTCCATACTTTTTTCTATTGTTAAAAGGTTGCACCAAAAATGAGGTAGAGTATCATGCCCTTATCATTGGTCTTGAGTTGGACCAAAATATTTATATCCCCTTTTTACATGTGAAGTGAGACTTTGAGCGAGTCATAAAATAAATCGAGGGTGAATACATCATCAAAAAGAAAGATATTTCATCCCTGCTGGAACGTACCCTTCAACTGATGGCCTAGATCCCTATCCATCCAAAAGTGACCCATATCCCTCATCCACAAAATGGTTGAGCTGATACTTTGGAAAGCCTGATTTTTTCTCTTTAAAAACCTTCCCAGGATAATCAGTTCATTCATGTGGCACACTAGAGGGTCATTTCCCCCACCACCTCAGATGATGGTATCTAATAAATGTATTAGATGGCTGCCATTACTTCTGTTCCAAGACCCTCAAATCCTCCCACATTCAAGGTAACGCCCAATTGGATAACTCCCTTTGTTGAGTATCTCTAGCATGGAATTATTCTACCAGACCAGGTTGAGTGTGAGTGAATCTATTGGTGTGCAGTGCAGTTTACTATCCAGGATGGATATAACATTTATCAAGACCCATATAATTGTGGGTTA
Source organism: Viscum album (assembly GCA_963277665.1). Taxonomy (NCBI): domain Eukaryota; kingdom Viridiplantae; phylum Streptophyta; class Magnoliopsida; order Santalales; family Viscaceae; genus Viscum; species Viscum album. The sequence goes on from OY728134.1 coordinate 69,918,532, forward strand.
TATGGAATTATCCTCCATTGAATTCAATTATATGAGATACTTTATGTCATGAAATAGGCTCATTTAAAATCCTATGGAACTCATCAAGAGGGATTGAAGCTCTCCCACCAAATCTAGATGTTGGGATACTTCTGGCCCACTATGGTTCATGACTCCATTAATTTCACCATGAGGTGTCATGCATGTTAGATCCATGCTAACTTTGTTCATCAATAGCCATAGATTCTTCCCAACTCCAAATATTCTTAGCCCTTTGCAGTGTTGGGACTTGACATTGTGGGGCCATACCCACTAGTGAAAACTCGAGGGTGCAGGTTCATTTTGACTGAAACAAACTTATTTTTCAAATGGTTAAAAGTGATTTCCCTCAAGAAAGTCAAAACCTGATCTATTATTAAGTTTTTTAGATCCCACATCATTCATCAGTTTGGGGTACCTCATTCTATTCCCATAGACAATGGAACTAATTTCTAGGACATCAAACTAAAGAAACTGTGCACTAAGTACAATATTCATTCCAACCATAATGCTCACTACCATGTGTAAGAAAATGGATAGATTACGGCATTCAACAAGACCCTCTCTAGAATAATGTAGAATATGGTGGTACATAATAAAAATAGTTTCCCAAAAAACTCCTCAATTCCCTTTGTACCTATCAGAAAAAAACTCAAAAATCCACCCAGGAAACCCCATACTCCCTAGTATAGGAAACATAGGAAATATTAACCATTGAGGTTTAGTTTTCGTCCCTCTGAAGAGTTTTTTATGACCATAGGATGCTATAAAAAATGGTATAATTTTTTATAGATAATTTATAATCCCTTGAGAAAAATAGGATTCGGGTCATACATAACTCAGAGAGGCATCAAAATAGGATGGAAAGAGTGTTCAACAAGAAAGTCCACCTCTACTCCTTCCTCTAGGGAAACATGGTACTAGCTCTCAAAATGATGATGATACCCAGTAGAAAGCCACCCAAATTAGAAGGACCTTACATTAACCATAATTTCTATTCCAATAGAGTGTACTCTTTAATCACTATAGATAAAGAGTGTATCACGCCTCCCACAAAAACCAATTTTCTCAAGTAGTAATTTGTGTGAATGCCCCAATATAATATCTACAAACTTAAACTGGTATTTTTCATAGTCTAATATCTAAAACCTTAAACTAGTAGCTTCCATGGTCCAAGATATATGACCTTAAACTAGTGGTTTCCACGGTCCAAAATCTATTACCATAAACTAGCAGCTACCCTAGTCTTCAGTAATAGTTTTCCAAGATCTAAAACCTTAAACTAATAGCACACCCTATGGCCCGAGCTTCATGACCTTAAACTAAAAGAAACCATACTCCAAGTTGTAGGAATTTAAACTGAAAATTCCAATGTCCTCAGTACATGATGTTAAACTGCAGACTTACCCTATGCAACAGACATAAGATTCCTCACAAACCAAGAATGAGATTACCAAAACCGATTTCCTCATCACGTGAAATTAAACTATATCCTTACCCCATACCAAAATGGAATTACCCATATGATTAGTATGGGATGATTCTATTTCCTCTCCAGATAGTACACTGCCTTTTCTAGCAGTGATCTTCTACCACCCCATGTTTCATAACTAATTGTGGATTGATTCCCATTCCCATGTGATAATTAGTGATTCCTAAACCTATTGTATCTATTCCTATCCATAAGTTATTTAAAAAACTTCCCATTTGGGGGAGGGAATAAATTGCGTTCATCAAAATCAGGCCTTTTGGTCCTGCTAATGGTCCAAACATTAAGACCTTAAACTATGTGCAATTTGTCATAGGATGTTTATGTGGAATGTGGGAAAATATCACCCTCAATTCACATTAGGTATTTACCTATTTCATACCATGAAAATATCCTTAAAGAAAACATTCCCCAGTACTAGCATCATGACTTTAAACTATTCTCCTTACCCTTGGTCCTAGCTGCATGAACCTAAACTATGTAGCTAGCATCCTCTTGTATGACACATAAAAAATGGAATGATTATCCTATACTCATCAAAGAGAACACTGCATCTTCTAGCGTTGGTATTCTACCAAACCGCATTCCAAAACTATGTGTGGATTGATTTACATTCCCATGGGTTATGTAATGATTCCTAAAACTCCCATGTTCATGCCCATCTGCAAATTCATCAACCCCCCCCCCCATTATTCATGTAACCATCGCCCCCAAATACCCCTATGGGCCTCATATTTGGGTATAATCACCAATCACATTCCTCAACTAACCAAAAAGTCGAGACACCCTTATTATCCAACTTGGGGAAGAAAATAATGGGTATATCAATGCATAAGCCTTGTACACATCCTCAATGGTCCAATCTCTATAACATTAAACTAGGAGTCTTGGTTCAAGCCTTATGACCTTAAACTGTGTGTAGCTGTATTGTGGATTTTTTTTTTTTGAATTTTAGATCCTCTTAGGCTCCTTCCATGTCAGGTTTTAACTCTTATGTAACACCCAAGAATCATCAAAGAATATATAGCCCCATAGGTCTAATAATTATGGACTTAAACTATGTGTGTTATCCCCCTTGTGGTCCCCCTTATTCGAATACTTTTCTTTCACCCATAGTGTTTCAGTAAACCAATGCCCCCACTTTATCATCACATCCTCACTTTAGAGGATCTCCATTACCGAAATCAATATTCTACCATGTTGTGTTTTAGAACTACATGTGGATTGATTCCCATTCTCATGGTATATGTAGCAATGCCTAGATCTTATATCCTAGGACAAACATCCACCATCAACTCATTATGGATTCTTTCCTACCTCAGCATCCTAACATCAATGTGGGTATGGTTTGTTAAGTTTTTTGTGTTATATGGTCTCTTTCACCATCCTTTCATGCCAGGTTATTACTCTTTCATGAGTTATTACTCTTTCATTCTACATAAGCCTCCTTAGGACACTCACACCCTATGGTCCAAGATTTATAACCTTAAACTAGTAGCAACCATAGTCCATGTTATACGACTCTAAACTAAAAATCCCAATGTCATCAGCATATGATGTTAAAATGAAACCTTACCCCATACCAAAATGGCATGACTCACATGAACAATGTGATATGTACCAATACTAACATCCTCAGCACACAATGTTAAATTATAGTTATACCCCATACCAAACCAGGATGCCTCACATAGAAAATGTGAGATGAACCAAAACCAATGTAATCAACACATGATTTTAAACTATATCCCTACCCCATACCAAACCAAGATTCACCATATGACTAGTATGGGATAATTTGATGTCCTCTCCAGAGAATACACCACACTTCTGGTGTTGGTCTTCTTCCTAGTCATGTTTTAGAACTATGTGTGACTATATTCCTATTACCATGGGATATGTAGTCACACAAAAATCTCTTATCCTGATTCCATCCCTTCTATCAGCTCGTTCCAAGTTATTACACACTATAGGATAGGCTTAATCCTCTTTTACCATCATAAATTTCATGATTTCATTAATTTAGATCATCTTCATCCTTGCGGTCTAAATAGGATCCCTAACGACAATGGTTCCTGGCCAAACCAGATCACCTATCATCTTAGGCTCATGCCTCTAATGATATTTGGTAATAGATGGAAGCTTCAATGTTTTGAACTCAATAAATATTATATCCCAAATTTATTCACCACATCCTTGACTGGCATAGGTGTGGAACCTATATTTTGAACACGGTCAACACTAATTCATTTCTCATTAGTCCTCCCCTCTTCACTATCCAGATATTTAAATTCATGATCTACCCTCATGGGACTTCCTTGATTCAACCACCTTTTCCCCTTATTGTGTTATAGGAACCCTATATCGCTCCTTGTTTCTTGTATCAAAATGACTCGCGCATTCTTAGGAGTTGGAGGAGTAGTTTCCAAAGCAAGGTTGAGACACATGGGTCCCACTTCTATTGTCCTAACTCTATTACCTTAAGCTAAGATCCCCAAATCCAAGCATCGTGACCTTAAACTGTGTGCAAGTTTTCTCAGAATTTTTGTGTGTTGCATCAGGTATCCTTGGCCCTCAGCTCATGTCATGTTACCTTTCTTCTATTCCATGCACACACTTCTTCAAGACACATCTCTATGTTCCAAAAATTTCATACCCTAAAACCTTAAAATAGGAGTCCAAGTCCAAGAATCGTGACTTTAAACTATGTGCAAGGCACCCCAAGAATGTGTCATGTGGTACCGAGCCTCATTGTCCCTCATTAACTTCAGGTTTCAACTATATCATTCCACACAAGTTCTTTTGGGATACTCACCCATTGTTCCAAGCTCTATGACCTTAAACTAAGAGTCTAGGTCCAAGAATTATGAACATAAACTGTTCAAAACCCCTGTGGTCCAAGCCCCATAACCTTAAACTAGAATTCTAGGTCCAATCATTATGACCTTAAACTATTTAAAAGATCTATGATCCAAACTCTATGACCTAAACTAGGATTCTTGGTTCGAGCATCATGACCTTAAACTCTTTTCAACCGGTCCAACTAAAATGGACTTAAACTTCCAAAGGTAAGATGCATAAATGTCTATTAGGTTGAAAACCCATAGGGAGGCCCTGAAAAAAAGTCGGACTCCCACTTGCATGGTCGCTCTCACAAAAAAGTGAGGTCATAAAAAGAAATAGGTAAAAATCTAGAAGGGACCCACTAGGGACCCTAGAAAAAACTTGGATATGCTCGTTGAACTCTCCAGTTTAGGGAAAAGTTAGATCCAAATATTAATATTACTTTACCTCATAGTCTCCCCTAGGGTATTCCCCCATAGTTTTACCCTATTATGACTTCCATCACCTTGACTGGGTGAGTTTTATCCATATCAGTTAACACATCTTGGTCACAAGATACTAAATTGTGCTATGAATGTCACAACCACACAACATTAAACTATGTGATGCATCTCCCTTACTATATGATGTTAAATTATGTTTCCATACTCCTCATTGAATAATGTAAAACTATGAAGTATCTTAGGACCTCACCTGATAATCCCATTCCCCCTTTAGTGTTGGTCACCTACTACATCAATTATGTTCCTCGACCATCGCTCAGCATCCGAGACAACACTCCCCTTGGAAGACGAGTCTTACCTTTTCCATACAGATACGCCTACCCAATATTCTAAAAAACACAATGGTGTAATTCTAGGATTGTTGAACTCCACTAAAACATTACATCAGTTCATCCCCCATGCTTTTCATATTTCCAAGTTTGGATCCCAATCATCCTTCATGTTTGGTTGAGCCTCCTTGATGGCATGGTGCTTGGCCACATCAGCTCACCGACCATCCTGGGAACAAGATCTGAAATACTTATAACAAAATTATGAGATAGGTCATGTGTGTTGAATATGTTCAGTATTCAGCCCTCATTTTTTGTCCCCATCCTTGTTAAAATGATAATGGATTCTATGTTTCGAACATAGTTATCAGTTATCCTCCATCATCACGCCACCCCCATTTGTGTTCCAAATCCTAGGTGTCTCGATCCACTCTCTTCATCACTCATTTTTCAGGTATAATTAAATGCCCCTAGTATTACCCCATTAATTCAATATCACATTTTGAGAAAAGAAGTAAATTGTGCAGAGATTATCACTCTCTATCCAAAACTTTCTTAGTCAGGATACTCCTGGTGATTAATATATGAGTTTAGACCTTGAGTGTTCATCTCTTGTATGGTACTCTCATATAAATAAGAAATATTTTACCCATCCCTTATTTCCCACACCAAGCATAAATCATATGGGTTTAGGGATTAATATTTAGTATCCTTGTTAATATGATCAGAGTTATAGCAAAGGGAAAGCATTATAAAGAACATAGGGAGTTTAAAATAACTCATCCAAAGTTTGAGAGAGTCATCCACATGTTGGAGCCTATTATTTATTTTAGGATAAAATAAATTTTCTATAGGGTTTATCCCCATTGAACGAGTGTTCGAGATCAGCCATCCTCTATTGAGTTTCCTCTAGAGTCCACTGCCACTCCACCAGTTTGGTTTCCTCCTCCTATGTGTCAGGATAAACTTCTTTGGCCCTAATCCACACTTGATCCTTCTCAGACTGGAACTCATCCACTAGATATGTCTCCTCCACTACCTTATCCTCATCCTCCAATAATTTATCCCTCATTTGGCCAATTATCTCTTCTTGAGCAGTGATGATGGCCACATGCTCTTGCACCTTTGTTTCGTATTTTTCTTCAGAGCATGTGTTCTGATTTGGAATCACTATTTCCATGAAGTTTCCATTGTATTTATTTATGGAATGAAAAATAAAATAGTTCTATATCCAAAAGGGACCTTATTTCCAAAGGTAGGCACTCGTCAAGTTTGAACTCACAATACTTAAGAACATTTATTGGCCGAGAGGATGGGAGATCGGACTCATCACACCCTTTTTGGGCGAATTATTTCCTACTATAGGATTCTCTTATATATTTGAGATATTTTCATGAATCCTTTTAATTAATAAAGTATAACTTAGGTTTCCATTGGAATTTTCAATCAATTATTAGCATGTGTAAAATTTAGAATCATCCGTATATATTATAGGTTCTTCATTAATGGAGACATCTGTATGTATTCAAGGTTATCTATCAATGGTATCCTCTCATATACTATTTAGATATTCTTTTAACCATCGTTATGATGATACTGGTTTTTAATCCACTCATTGGGGAACTCTATAATTTATCATCGTTCAGGGAGATGAAAGTTTGTTTTGATGTTTGGATCATACTCATAAATAGGATACCTATGTATCCTTGTGAAAAAAATCAGAACCCTCTTAGTTTGATGTCGCTTAATGGGAAACATCATTCATTTTAAGGTCATGTGATAAGGACCTAGTTGTATAGTTTAATGTCATGTGGTAAGGACATATAAGAAAAAGGTTATTAGTCAATGTTTGGTGTGGGAATTATGCCTAAGAAGCCTAAGTAACTTATAAAGAATATGGGTTTCCAAGTTGGGTTAGACCCTATTGGTAATATGGCTTAGGAATAATAGGATTGATATGAAGTGTTGGGTTTGAACCTTAGAGAGGCTTCCTACGTATCCCATTTGGATGGGAATCAAATCCCACGTAGTTCGATGAGTCTCATAGGAGAGTTTAGTCCTTTTAGAGAAATGAGTTTTGGATTACTTCCTAAAAAGGATTCTTATTCATGGATGAAATAATATAGAGCTCAGGCCTTAGGAAGGCCTCCTATGTATCCCAATTATTGTGGGAATTAGAGTTACCATAGTTCATTATACCTCGTATGGGTGTATGACCCTTTGAGAGAAATAGGTTGAGGTTTACTCTTAAGTAGGATGCCCTTGTTTAAGGAATTAGGGTTGGATTACTAAAGAGGATATCCAATGAGATCGGGACCTAATGAAGGATTCCTATGTATCCCAATTATGGTGGGAATCAGAGATCTCATAGTTCAAAATTTTAGGTGTTTGTGAAAATTTTGTGATCATGAAAAATCTCTAAGCCCATGTGAGTCATGCTTAGTGTGAGAAACAAGAGGATGTCAAAGATTCAACAAAGGCACATATACACCTTTCCTCCTTCACTGGTGGAAGAGGGCGGGCCTACGGTGGTGAGGGTGTACAAGGTTGAGGTGACCGGGGAAGAGGGTGAGGCGACGAGACTTCCCTTTGTTCTCTTTACATTAGACAAGGGTCCAATGTAAGGAAGTAGTGAAGGTGAAGGAAGTACAGAGGATCAAGACTAAAACCTTATAATTAAAAAGTTATGGGCTTACACTTGGATGGATTCCTTCAAATTGATCATTATAGGGGAAGGATACTTTTCATTTGTTCAAAAGGAAAAGTAGGTGTGAACCATACCTTCTCTATGAGAGACCTGAGGTTCTGGGTTTTAGAGATGAAAAGGGGAGGACAGAACCCAAACCCTAATTCTCCAAACTGGGAACTTCCCAACACTGCTCCTGGGAGAAATATCCATGTGAATACAGATATACAAACCCATATAAACTCCATGAATCCTAACCCCATTTCAAAACAAATGTGGAAAACCTCTGACTGTAGATATACAGACCCAAATAGGAGACACGATGATGCACCTTTCCCAAAGGTTTGATAAGTCAGGAGGTTTTGGTGAAGGCTTAAACTTAGTCCCTTTCAGATAATGGAACCAAGTAAGGAGATACCATGCTATTAATGTTCTTAAAAAGGGTATCTAAGATGATGTGTTGGCCTTGTGTGAAGAAATTTAGCATAGGTACCCCACGTAGGTGTGCCACGTAGGTACCCCACGTAGGTGTGCTGCGTAAGTGTACCACGTAGGCCTTACCGATGACTAAATAAAATTCTCTACATAGGAGAACCAATCCTATGCAAGCTTCAAACTGTGAAATATTTTCAAAACATGTGTATCCCATCTATTTATATCTTCTCATATGTTTTTAGAGATCTACCTAAGACAATTTGAGGGATATGGGTGAAAGATCCATCTAATGGGAGCTTCAAGAAGTCTTTCAACTTTTTAAATCATCAAATGAAAGCACAAGGGTCCTATTTATAGTCAAGGAGGGTTTTGTTTGAAATAAATGTGGTGATGTAGGTCATATTTTCATCCCTTCCGCATAGTTCCTCCGTGTAGATGTACAGAAAGTATCCAAATGCGTAGGTCTGCCGCGCAAGTATGCCACGTAGGTCCTCTAAAATTTTTTATGCCTTTGAGTTCTTCAAAATTCATCTTGAGACTTTTAAATTTTTTAGGGACATCTTCATAGTCTTTTTGTATTACTAAGGAGTATCTACACCTCCCCCACCCCCCACCCCTCAGGATTGGATCCGATTACAAAGAGGGTTGATTCCTGAGGTAAGATTGTGGGAAAAAGACTATGGAGTAATTGTTGAGCAGCACAGGTTTCCAGCGTAGATAGTTCATGTGGGTATGTTTTGTAGATATTTCATGTAGGCATTCCCCGTAGGTCACCAATTTCTATAAATAGGTTTGTTCCTTTGCGATTTTCTTCACCTGGGTTATCAGATTTTCCGCTCTCATTGTGTAGCTTGTTCATCTAGCCTTTTTGCATTATGCTCTCGCATTGGTTCCTTGAAATTTTATCAAGGTGAAACCATTTGAGTGATGGATCTACACGAAAGGAATTCATATAAGGATTTACTCTAGGATGCTTTTCAAAGTATCTATGCAGATGACCTCATCGAAGGACCTACGCGAAGAATTTCCTTTTCCAAATTTTTAGATTTCTTTAAGTTGAAATTTGAATTTTCTTAAGTCAAAATTCCAACCCAATAGGGAAATTTGGTAATTATTTTTTAGGAAATGGCTCACTTGATAACCTCTATTGTGGAATCTAAGTCTCATCAAAACGAGATGATGAAGATTGTCAGACCAGACTATTATGACGCTGTTGAGAGTACTCTTTCTAGACTATGGAAAGGTTTAATTCCATACCAATAGGAATATCCACAAAGTCCTTATCTACACCTGTACAAGCATGGGATTTTACAAGATACCCACATTCCATCCATTAAGAAACATTTTCCAAAGAATTGGTTTCTTAAATACTCTAATTATCATTGCATAAATATTATCGCAAGGGGTATGCCAGTTCATGAGGGAACAGTCCCTTTTGGATTCATTCTACATCATAGTGGTTTTACTCCTGATATTAAAGATCATGTTGTAGAGCCAAGTACATATTGATATGATTCAAACTTTTGTGCTTCTCAAACAGATCAGTCTAATGGTTGGAAGGAAGACTGGGATCTTCATTCTGAAGGAGGTGTTAAACCTGAATGGATGTGGGCGTTTTTGGTACGCCGGAATTGTGAAGAATTCAGAAAAGATCTATTAGATGTTTACATTTATAAATTTGTCTATATGGGACAAACTTATGTTTATAAAAATTATTTCATTTCTAAATCACTGAGCCGACTGATTACACGGAAGAATACGTTCCACTTGACACATGGTGAGGTTGGCATCTGTTTATGGGATATTTACCAAATATATGGGGTCCCCATTCTCAGGAAAATGTATGATGTGTTTATTCTGCCAGTAGAAACATAGGGTGATGTCACCAGAACACCCCTATAGGCTCATGAATTATTCAAAATAGTAAAGAAATTTCCTGAATATAAGAAATATATTCATGCCAGAGTATGGATGGAATCCTTTTTAGAACCAACAATAGAGAAAGGTCCCACCTACGGGTATCCTACTATTTTTCATTCTGTAGATAACCATGGAAGTTCAAGAACATATTGGCCTACATTGGAGAGAGGTGAATACAATCACTGGGGCTATAAGGACAAATATGATATTGATTCAAAGGTACGCTTAGTCGTCTTACTTTCCATGTGGCTAAGTATTTATTTTCTTCCAGTTCATGAGTCTGTGGAAATGTAAGGCTAGGTACTTTTTTTATTATAGACAAATTGGTAGATGGAAAGTATATTGGGTTAGAAACTTCTATATTGGAAAGAATTTATTATTCCCTACTATATTTATACAATGGGAAGGATCTATTTAGACTTGTAGGTCCATTCCAAGTGTTGTGAGGATGGATTTGTAACGACCCGAAATTTTGAATAAATCTTGTTCCCTAATTTCATGTGTTATTTTATTTTATTTTTATACTCAACAAAAATGTTTTATTTGATAAACATGATTATAATTAAAATGAGACTAGTGGGTTTTGACTGTTATATGACCATCGGTCAATATGGCCGCTGTGAACAAAATGTTTTGATTATTGTCTCTAAATATAAGTAATCTTGGTTAATTATTATAGAAAGAAGATTTGATGGCCTCACCTAGTAGTCTTGGACCGATCAAAGCCCATCTAACAGAGCTTGGGAAGGAGGTAGCACCATTGGGCTTTGCTCTGGACCAAATCCAAGCCGAACTTCATCATGTGAAGCTAGAACGGAATCGTCTTCGCGAGAAGTTCAAACTGATAGAAATTACTACTCGGGCAATGTTGACTGAGCCGCCCCAAGATTCTATCACCCTAGCACACCTTACTCTTAGGTCCTATGCTGGTATTATAAGAGGTTATGTAACGAGACCATAACTGCCTTGTGTAATCCTTGCTTTAAATAAAAATTGGGATTTCTTCTTATGATGAAGTTTATGAATTTTCAAATGACCAGATAAAAATAGTATGCATATTTTGATGAATTTTCAAAAGGATATTTTAAAAAAATGTTTATGTAAACCTTAAATAATTTAAAATGTGTAATGATTTTCGAAAAATGGTCTTCTACAATTATGTTCAGTACGAAATTTAGAGACTAATAAGATCAACTTAATTTTTGATGAATAGTAAAATATGAATAGTGATTTTATGATTAGGATTAGTAATGTGTCCAAATGGATTAGTAATCTCACTTAAAGAAAGTATTAATATAATCTAGGTACCTTGATTAAGTAATGTGATTCAATAAAATGGTTAAATAACGGTTTCATAAATTATTATTCAAGTATTAGTTTTTTCGGGTGAATAGTGTTTTTTAATTAAAAATTAAATTAAAAATATTTAGAAAATTATTTTTATAAAATGGATTTCATTTTTGAACTCAGAGCACTGATATTATGTTATGGTAATTTTTGGGGTTTTTTCTGAAAAAATGAATTTTCGGTGAATAGTGTATTTATTTAAAAATAAATTTAAAAATATTTAGAAAATTATTTTTATAAAATGGAGTTCATTTTTGAAATCAGAGCATTGATATTTGGTTAGTGTGAGATTTTGGGATTTTTCTGAGAAAGTTGAATTTTCAGTGAATAGTAAAAATGCAGTTTTAGGGTTTCAGTATGTTTAATGACATCATAACTGTGTCATGATGATGTCATGAGATCTTTTAAGGGTTGGTCGGCCAAGGGTGATGAATTATTGTTTTGGGGGCCCCATGTGGCCTAACTCCATGATAAATGCCAAGGGAGAGCACATGGGTTTGAGAAAAGCACATGTGAGGTGTCCCTTGGCCATTAATGCCTTGTCCCCTCACTTTCCCTATAAATACCAAGCCATCCTCTCATCTATTTCGACTCCTCACTCTCCCCCAACGAAGTTATGGTCTCATTACCTCCCAAGGAGTCCTCCCAAGGTGCCCCCATGCCCTCAAGGTCCCAACCTTTGAGTTTTAAGAGTTACGTTTTAAGGTAAGGGATCTGACCTCTCTCTTTCATTTCAAGTAATCTCTTTTATGTCATTCCTTTTATGCTACATGTTCTTATGTTGGAGGATGTTCTTTTATACTCCTCTTACTGCCCTTTTTGTGTTCATATAATGAGAGATCCCCTCTTACTCTCATTATTTCGTTTTATGATGTTTTAAGTGGCGCCGTTAGGCTGCCGAAATTTTTGTAACGGACTCTTTCTCCCTTCTCATTTTTCAAGATATATTTTCATGTAAAGTATTTCAAGTTCCTTTTTATTATGTTGGGGTATGATCTCTAAATTTATCATACTGATCTTTTATGATCATATTATGAGAGACCCCATTTTATCTCTTCAATTCAGTATTTTGAAGTTTTAAGTGGCGCCGTTAGGCTGCCGAATTTTTAAGTGGTTCTTCACCCTTCTCGTTTTGAAGTTCTACTTTCATGTCAATTCTTTCAAGTTACTTTTTGTTATGTTGGGGTATGATCTCTATATCTATCATACTGGACTCTTATGTTCATATGATGAGAGACCCCATTTGATCTCTTCAATTCAGTATTTTGAAGTTTTAAGTGGCGCCACTAGGCTGCCGAATTTTTAAGTGGTTCTTCACCCTTCTCGTTTTGAAGATCTACTTTCATGTCAATTCCTTCAAGTTCCTTTTTGTTATGTTGGGGTATGATCTCTATATCTATCATACTGGACTCTTATTTTCATATGATGAGAGACCCCATTTGATCTCTTCAATTCAGTATTTTGAAGTTTTAAGTGGCGCCGTTAGGCTGCCGAATTTTTAGGGGATTCTTTCACCCTTCTCATTCTTTTCAAAGTTCTACTTTCATGTCAAGTCTTTCAAGTTCTTTTTTAATTATGTTGGGGAATTATCTCTATATCTATCATACTGAACTCTTATGTTCACATGATGAGAGACCCTATTTGATCTTTTCAAATCATTGTGTTTGAAGTTTAAGTAACGTCGTTAGGCTACCGAACTTTCATAAGAGAAATCTAGTTTTTGTCTTTCTTCCATGTTTTTCATTTAAAATGGTATGTCCTTGAAATTTCATTACCATGATCATGTATCCTTCTTATTTTTTCCATATACTGTTTTATGGGTCATTTATGAATGTTTGACCCATATTCCCTCTCTTTTTAATGTCTTCTAAAACCTCGTAACATAGCCGTTATGCTGCAGAATTTCCGTCTCAAAATGTCTCTCTCTTTTTCTAAAGTTCTTTTATATTATTAAGTGAATACTCAAAGCTCTTTATTCTAAAGGGGTATTCACATATATACCAAAATGTTATATTTTAAATTCTGGGATTTACATACATGAGACCCACCTTCCTTTTCTGTGGGTTTTAAAGTGACGTAAAGATCATGTCTTTAAAGCAGTTTTTAAAACATTGTGATTATGAAATGAAACCCATTTATTTTATGCTATATGGGTTATTTATGAAATGTTTGATGATGATATATGTGGCTCACATTATAATAAAGGCAAATTTAAGGGTGCGCCCTGATAGCGCTCCAATGCATTGGGTAAAGACTTAATCTCTAGAGATGACTATTTTTAACGACGCCATGGTGAATAACCTTGGTAATTTTTAACGACACCTTGAGGATGGACCTTGGTGAAACGAAACGATTTTCAATATTAAATGATGTAGCCACATCTTAAAGTTATGAAAAATGTTATTTTTATTATGATATGCCTCAAGATTTCTTTCTCATGCCTTAAAGTTCTTTTCATGGCCTTATTGAAGTATCTCAAGTTCACATGTAAAATGTTTCTCTTGTTTCCATTACTGGGCTTTCTGCTCACCCTTTCTTTTGATGTATGTCCCCAGGTTATGTGATGCAGTAATGAACCTAGGATGAACATGAGGAGAAGCCTTTAAAGTGTTTTAGAAGAATGATTTATGTTTTCATGTTTTAAGTTCCTGGTTTCCAAGACACTAAACCTTAAAGATCCTCAGTTTTGTATAATGTAATGAAAGTTTATGTGATAAAAAGGCGGGATGCTATAGTTGGTATCAAAGAATGGTTTAGTTATTTGTGGAAATTAGGATATGAAAAATCTAGGAAGAACCCTATATAAAAGTTTAAATATAGGACATCTTCCTGGTATTTTGGTGAGTATTGAGTAAGGGGTTTCCAAGCAAATACATCGCTGTCTAGATACGAGCAGGTAGAGGTGGCTCTGGTACAGATGTACATAGGGGTAAAACCCGAAAACACCACTTTGAGCTAGACTCGAACGGGAACTGGTGCACGACAACGGGCCTTGCTTCACTCTTGGTTACGACACTCCCGGGGGATATGCTTTGGTAAATTCATAAGCTTAGTATGAACCATTATTAAAGGAACAAGGATAAAACAAAATAAGGATTCACATAAGAATATATGATCATGGATAACCTAGATTGGAACCTAGGGGATCACAAGTTAGGAAATACTTTTATTCTACATGTTTATCCTTTTATGCTTAAAGTTTCCTTTTCATGATTATTAGCTAAGTAAATAAGCCCCTAATTATAGTTTCTTTTCTTAGTTAATGGTGGGAAATGGAAGAACATGTCCCAAAAACCAATGTGATAGGAAATGCGACGATTGTCGTATTAATATGACAGAGGTGATTAGGGGATTAAAAGATGATTATTATTTTGGAATACGTTCACTATTTTAGGGACCCTATATGATCGAGGTAAATTGATTACTATGGTATTTTCATTGAGGAGTAAGGTTGACTTATATTTTGAAGAATTGATAAATTTAAGGTGGACTTATAGTAATTTAGGTTACTTATGGGAATGATTAACCTATCTTGGGTAAAATATGTTTAGTTTAGATGTTAGGAGTGGTTGATGTTGTTTGGAGATGAACAATGAAGTTTATTTTGGAAGACTATGTTATCAAATCCTTCTTGTATTTGGGTTTCAATCTTAGTTTGGTTTATTTTGAGGAATCTTAAGGACCATTATTTACGGAATGGTCTATGATGAACTTTGGGTAGTACCATGGAACTTTGAAGATTTAAAAGTAGTTTTCATTCCTATGGGATTCTTTTTGAAGAGTTGTTTTACCTTACCCTTTCTATTTTTGGGATAATGTTTAAAGATAAAAGAAATAGATAGTTAATCTTTTGTGGATTATGTGATTCTATAGAAGATGATTCTTGTGTTTTGATGAGACCAAGTAGTTTTTAATGCTCATAGTTTGGAGAAAAGATTAGTTTTGGGTAGAAACTTATTAAAGGATGAAACTCTAGATGAAGGTAGATATATTTCCTTATGTTTTTGTTCTATGTTGTAAATGAATTCCTCAAAGTTATGAAAAGGAACGTAAAACAAAAATGTTGTTGGTTTACGTTTCCTACTAGGTAATCAAAGACTGCTTGCACACATCATAATTTTGGGATTTTCTGGTGGTTAACTTCCTCCTAATCATGTTTTCTATCACTCTCCTTTAGAACGTGACCCTTTGTTTTCTCCTCCATGTCCATGTTTCCTACATGGAATCCTAGTATGAGTAAACTCGGGTGGCCTTTGTACTTCCTTTTCTTTCTTTTAAAGTAATGGTGTTACTGACTCTTTTTCCGATGTGGGACTTTCAATGAAATTTCAAAACCCAATTTTAAAAATTGCGAGGACGCAATTTCTTAAGGGGGGAAGATTGTAACGACCCGAAATTTTGAATAAATCTTGTTCCCTAATTTCATGTGTTATTTTATTTTATTTTTATACTCAACAAAAATGTTTTATTTGATAAACATGATTATAATTAAAATGAGACCAGTGGGTTTTGACTGTTATATGACCATCGGTCAATATGGCGGTTGTGAACAAAATGTTTTGATTCTTGTCTCTAAATATAAGTAATCTTGGTTAATTATTATAGAAAGAAGATTTGATGGCCTCACCTAGTAGTCTTGGACCGATCGAAGCCCATCTAATAGATCTTGGGAAGGAGGTAGCACCATTGGGCTTTGCTCTGGACCAAATCGAAGCCGAACTTCATCATGTGAAGCTAGAACGGAATCGTCTTCGCGAGAAGTTCAAACTGATAGAAATTACTACTCGGGCAATGTTGACTGAGCCTCCCCAAGATTCTATCACCCTAGAACACCTTACTCTTAGGTCCTATGCTGGTATTATAAGAGGCTATGTAACGAGACTGTAACTGCCTTGTGTAATCCTTGCTTTAAATAAAAATTGGGATTTCTTCTTATGATGAAGTTTATGAATTTTCAAATGACCAGATAAAAATAGTATACATATTTTGATGAATTTTCAAAAGGATATTTTAAAAAAATGTTTATATAAACCTTAAATAATTTAAAATGTGTAATGATTTTCGAAAAATGGTCTTCTACAATTATGTTTAGTACGAAATTTAGAGACTAATAAGATTAACTTAATTTTTGATGAATAGTAAAATATGAATAGTGATTTTATGATTAGGATTAGTAATGTGTCCAAATGTATTAGTAATATCACTTAAATAAAGTATTAATATAATCTAGGCACCTTGATTAAGTAATGTGATTCAATTAAATGGTTAAATAACGGTTTCATAAATTATTATTCAAGTATTAGTTTTTTCAGGTGAATAGTGTTTTTTAATTAAAAATTAAATTAAAAATATTTAGAAAATTATTTTTATAAAATGGATTTCATTTTTGAACTTAGAGCACCGATATTATGTTATGGTAATTTTTGGGGTTTTTTCTGAAAAAATGAATTTTCGGTGAATAGTGTATTTATTTAAAAATAAATTTAAAAATATTTAGAAAATTATTTTTATAAAATGGAGTTCATTTTTGAAATCAGAGCATTGATATTTGGTTAGTGTGAGATTTTTGGATTTTTCTGAGAAAGTTGAATTTTCAGTGAATAGTAAAAATGCAGTTTTAGGGTTTCGGTATGTTTAATGACATCATAACTGTGTCATGATGATGTCATGAGATCTTTTAAGGGTTGGCCGGCCAAGGGTGATGAATTATTGTTTTGGGGTCCCCATGTGGCCTAACTCCATGATAAATGCCAAGGGAGAGCACATGGGTTTGAGAAAAGCACATGTGAGGTGTCCCTTGGCCATTAATGCCTTGTCCCCTCACTTTCCCTATAAATACAAAGCCATCCTCTCATCTATTTCGACTCCTCACTCTCCCCCAACGAAGTTCTGGTCTCATTACCTCCCAAGGAGTCCTCCCAAGGTGACCCCATGCCCTCAAGGTCCCAACCTTTGAGTTTTAAAAGTTACGTTTTAAGGTAAGGGATTCGACCTCTCTCTTTCATTTCAAGTAATCTCTTTTATGTCATTCCTTTTATGCTACATGTTCTTATGTTGGAGGATCTTCTTTTATACTCCTCTTACTGCCCTTTTTGTGTTCATATAATGAGAGATCCCCTCTTACTCTCATTATTTCGTTTTATGAAATTTTAAGTGGCGCCGTTAGGCTGCCGAAATTTTTGTAACGGACTCTTTCTCCCTTCTCATTTTTCAAGATCTATTTTCATGTAAAGTATTTCAAGTTACTTTTTATTATGTTGGGGTATGATATCTAAATTTATCATACTGATTTTTTATGATCATATGATGAGAGACCCCATTTTATCTCTTCAATTCAGTATTTTGAAGTTTTAAGTGGCGCCGTTAGGCTGCCGAATTTTTAAGTGGTTCTTCACCCTTCTCGTTTTGAAGTTCTACTTTCATGTCAATTCTTTCAAGTTCCTTTTTGTTATGATGGGGTATGATCTCTATATCTATCATACTGGACTCTTATGTTCATATGATTAGATACCCCATTTGATCTCTTCAATTCAGTATTTTGAAGTTTTAAGTGGCGCCACTAGGCTGCCGAATTTTTAAGTGGTTCTTCACCCTTCTCGTTTTGAAGATCTACTTTCATGTCAATTCCTTCAAGTTCCTTTTTGTTATGTTGGGGTATGATATCTATATCTATCATACTGGACTCTTATGTTCATATGATGAGAGACCCCATTTGATCTCTTCAATTCAGTATTTTGAAGTTTTAAGTGGCGTCGTTAGGCTGCCGAATTTTTAGGGGATTCTTTCACCCTTCTCATTCTTTTCAAAGTTCTACTTTAATGTCAAGTCTTTCAAGTTCTTTTTTAATTATGTTGGGGCATTATCTCTATATCTATCATACTGAACTCTTATGTTCACATGATGAGAGACCCTATTTGATCTTTTCAAATCATTGTGTTTGAAGTTTAAGTAACGTCGTTAGGCTGCCGAACTTTCATAAGAGAAATCTAATTTTTGTCTTTCTTCCATGTTTTTCATTTCAAATGGTATGTCCTTGAAATTTCATTACCATGATCATGTATCCTTATTATTCTGTCCATCTACTGTTTTATGGGTCATTTATGAATGTTTGACCCATATTCCCTCTCTTTTTAATGTCTTCTAAAACCTCGTAACATAGCCGTTATGCTGCAGAATTTCCGTCTCAAAATGTCTCTCTCTTTTTCTAAAGTTATTTTATATTATTAAGTGAATACTCAAAGCTCTTTATTCTAAAGGGGTATTCACATATATACCAAAATGTTCTATTTTAAATTCTTGGATTTGCATACATGAGACCCACCTTCCTTTTCTGTGGGTTTTAAAGTGACGTAAAGATCATGTCTTTAAAGCAGATTTTAAAACGTTGTGATTATGAAACGAAACCCATTTATTTTATGCTATATGGGTTATTTATGAAATGTTTGATGATGATATATGTGGCTCACATTATAATAAAGGCAAATTTAAGGGTGCGCCCTGATAGCACTCCAATGCATTGGGTAAAGACTTAATCTCTAGAGATGACTATTTTTAACGACGCCATGGTGAATAACCTTGGTAATTTTTAACGACACCTTGAGGATGGACCTTGGTGAAACGAAACGATTGTCAATATTAAATGATGTATCCACATCTTAAAGTTATGAAAAATGTTATTTTTATTATGATATGCCTCAAGATTTCTTTCTCATGCCTTAAAGTTCTTTTCATGGCCTTATTGAAGTATCTCAAGTTCACATGTAAAATGTTTCTCTTGTTTCCATTACTGGGCTTTCTGCTCACCCTTTCTTTTGATGTATGTCCCCAGGTTATGTGATGCAGTAATGAACCTAGGATGAACATGAGTAGAAGCCTTTCAAGTGTTTTAGAAGAATGATTTATGTTTTCATGTTTTAAGTTCCTGGTTTCCAAGACACTAAACCTTAAAGATCCTCAGTTTTGTATAATGTAATGAAAGTTTATGTGATAAAAAGGTGGGATGCTATAGGATTGCAGCACAATTTTCTTCATACTCAGTATTGAATTCTATTAGAGTCCCCAACGGCTGATTCACCCCATTTGTATAGAAAGTTTTTGGTATTCAGCCTCAGAACATGACACCTAATGTAGTGCTAAGTGCATTGAATGCATCAAGAGAATTCATCTTCTTTCCTTTTGGTAACCCACAAACTGTAACATTTATTGATAATGGTAAGGAATAAAATTATGATCTAATAAATTATATGATGGAATTCAGGGATAGTGTATTATCAACCATTATTAATGGTGAAATTATTTGTGAGTATTATGTACCCTATAGGTTTTCTCTCCAGTTTAAATGTCTTCAACAATCAGACACTTTTCCTCCCACATATGTTAGACATGATAAACACCCAATGGTAGCAAGAGAATTTTGGATTTTGATGGCTTTAGAGACATATAAATTATCAATTACGTTACCTCTATCAAATGCCTCAATCGGATTGGAAGCTGGATATGCCAAAGCTTGGGCATCTTCATACCCTCGGGTGGATTTGAAAAAAGGAATATATTAGGTGACGGCCACAATGACTGTTGTGCGTAGAAATTTTGGTAAGAATTCCAAATACAAAGATGATGCAGAGGCTTCAAAAGATTCAAAACCTTCAAAACATCTTCATAGAAGGTATACCAATAAGACTAGGGATAGAGAAACAATAACTACAGCACCAAGTCCATCCATCCGCCGCCATCAGAAAGAGATTCTTATCCCATATGTTGAACTTTTTGAAGAACAAGGGAGGGCTGAAGAGGCTTACTAGTCAGAAGGTGTTGATTTTTATCTACAGCCAACCATAACGAAACTAAATTATGTGCGGCCTTCAGCTATTCAATTTTGGGAGAGATTGACTCATGAACCTAGGGATGCTTGGGAATTCCTTAAAAATGTCCTTCAAATACTAGATGTGGGTGAAATTAAAGAACCTTCTGATTTCAATCTAGATAATAACCTAGCTGAAGTACAGAAGTATATTGTAGATATAGAGACCATTATATATGAAACTAATGAATAAATATCATCCTTTAAATGAGTATCTCGTATGATGGAACTAGGGATACATTAAGGGGTAATTATTAACCCTGAGGAGGAATGGGACATTTATGTTAATAATGAGAACATATTTTTCTTTTATTTTTTCTTAATTATGCTTCTCCATTCACCATCATTAATCTTGATGAGATTGTATTTTTCAGCTTGAATTTAGGGAAGGAACCTCAGGATAGGTTCTTGGGTCACCAAGGTATGGACCTATAGGTTCTTCCATTGACACATTAAATGATCCTCCAAAGTCTCCATAACTTTCTATAGGAGTGAGAATCATGATTGGGGTAATGGAAATAGAAAATACTCATCCATTCCCTCAGTTTTCCCCTACCAAGAGGAGTGTTTCAATTTCTCTGCAAGCTTATGAAAAGAAACTCAAGATATCAATGAGACTAGTCTGATGTGTATGTCGAAGAAGTAAGTATTTATATTTTCCTCTAGAATTATGACTTTCTTGATACAATTTTTTAATCAAATTAATCTTATCATAGGATATGAATCTATCTATTATCTTAAGGGCTTAAGATATGGTCCTTTGATAACATAGAAGGAAACCCCCAGAGAAACACAGGTTCATGTTGATGAATCTTCTACCTTGATAGATAAGACATCAAAAGGTTTAGTTGTACCTGCTCCTGATTCTATTGAGAAATAGAAAAGTCGTGGCAATGTTAAATACATTTCTCTTGAATATTAAATTCTTTTATAATATTATTCTCTTAAAAATATATTAGACTAGTTTCCCCTACCAATGGATCCTGCAATAACCAATGCTGATATTCCTATTGCTCCAGAAGGAAGGAATGAAGATCTTGGGCAATCTGAAGTAGATACTGGTGTTGATCCTAACCTGGAAAGATCTGATGATATTGTACCAGTTTAAGAAATAATGGAAAAAAATGTCAAAAGAGACAATTTGGGAATCAACCAACATTTGTTGGATACCTTAAATGGTGAAAATTCTATAACATTCCAATCCACAGACACTGAAATGATGGATTCCCTTAATCCAAACATTGATATTACATGTTCCATCAAGGATTTTGGGAAATTTCATGAGGAATTACAAGGTCATAAGTTCTAATTATTATATTTTATATACATTATTGTTCTTATTTTACCTAGTAATTCACATCAAAGTTCAACTTATGCAGCTTTTTCTACAGAGAATGTTGTAAAGGATCTTCAAGAATGGGGAATTTCTCTCTATACTTCTTCTACTGAACCTGTAGAAATACTTACTGAGGACCCCATGTTGAGAGATGTTCTAGAGCCTTTAATTATGACAACTGGGTAAACTTAAGAGAATTTCCCTCCTCAAGAAACATCTACTCAAATTGCTGAAGTTGAGAATACTGGGGATGAATCTAATCAAGTGTTTGACTTATTATTAGTTCAATGTTATTGTATGTATAGATCATTCTCTATTTCTTCCATTATTTTAAAACTGACAATGATATTGATTCACCATTTAGGGTTATCATCTCCCATATCTAGATCAGAAGGTGAAGTTTCTATGTTGGATCAGACATTAGTAGAAAGTGAAGCATCCACTATTTTGAGAGAAGTATAAAAAGGCACCTCTTTAAATGGTCTATTTCTAGAGTATATTTTACCCCATGGTAGTGACTCAAATTCAGATTTAGATATACAGTTTTATCTAGGCATGGTGCATAAGAAGACATGGAAACATATATGGAAAATAATTGTTGAGAAGCCTTTGGATGAGTTGTTGTACCATTTTGGAAAACTCTAAACACTATTTTGCATATTGGGATTTGGTGGATTTAATTATCACCCAGTCTACAATGAAATGAAAGAGACCATTCGCCAATGGGATCAAGAACATAAGCTGTGGAAAGATCTTGAAAAGGCTAAAAAACTTATTAATATTGAGAGCTTCCAAGCTACAGTAGTTGAGGTAGAGGCCGACCATTGTAAGAGGTCAATAGAAATTGGACAAAAAATTAAATAATATACAAAGGAACTCATATATCTTCAACAAAAAATGGATGATGTTCATAGAAAACTCGATCACTTAAACCAAACATTGGGAGAAACCCAGTTAGAGGGGATAACTGTCATTTAAACTTCCAAAGAAGCACTTCATCAAGTTAAGGAGGCTGAAGTCTCTCAACTATATCAACTTCAACAAGCAGTTGATAGGGCTCACGAGGTTGGTTAACAGATGAAGATTCATGCTAAGAGTTTTCTTTAACACATAATAGAGAGGCTCCATTATGTGGATGTCCCTTTGATTTTACCATATAAATGAAAGAAATTTTGTCTCTAATCATATATGTCTTCATTCTTGCTTTATGTAATTGTAATATCAAAGGTGATGATGATGATTATTATTTTTTATTATTTTTTTAACATCAATACTTTATGTTAGATAATCATAATTATAATAATAGGAATGGGGATGCTCAGAATTTTTTTATTAAGCCGATGGGACTAATGAGCATAGTTCGATTTTTACTAGGATTATATAGAAAAACCCCACAAAATTTTTAGATTTTGACTTTTTATTGATCAATATTACCTAAACCATACAAAAATATAAGTTTAGTGAGTTGAGACTCGAACTTTTTCCAGAGTTCCCTTTGTGGGTTTTCAATCTGGTGAGTACCATGTCTCTTGTTATTGGCAGTTTATATTCATGCATGTCAGACTAAAAAGTCTAGCGTTTAAGGTTGAATATCTTTGACCATGAATTTTGAAATTATATCCTAAATAAGGATTAGTGGCTAGTAATTTCTCTAATATTATTTAAATACATACAAGGGGAATCTTGATTCATGATCTTTTTTATAGTCACAAAATATAAAAGTTCTATAAATATAAAGAGGGTCCTTTCCAAGAATGAGGTTACCATTATTTGACGAACCCATTTTGGGGGTTGTATTATGTAGGGCTAGTTAGGGGATATGTTTTATAGACAAACAGTGGTATATTTTGACTAACATTCCTATTATGTAGGAAAATTTTATGCAAGGCCACCTAGGGGCATGTACTGCATATGTAAAAAAAGAGATCTCAAGAATTTAACATTTTATTGGTGATAGATAAGGGAAAATAAGATTTGGGTGACTCAAGACCATAGTGGGTGGTTTTTTCAAGGAAATGAATTTTAATAATAAAGGGTTATCTATGCCGACATATGTCATGAATAGGAAAACCACTTCTACCCAAATTTGGTGTATGAGGAATGGTTGAAATTTATCAGAAAGAGGACTTTTTGATATCATGTTATGCAGTTTCAAGTCATGCAGTGAAGACATTATACTGTATAGTTTTAAATTCATGCAGTGAGGACATTGGTTGGCTTTAATTTATCGTCTTTGTCTTTGACCAAAGGTTTTTAGACTCTAGTTTCTTGATAATTTTTCTGGAAACATACTACCATGTTCAAGTATGGAAGGGAAGAATTGTAAACTATGATTTGAGAATTTATGGATCTGAAGAATGATATGGGAAAATGGTTAAAGGAATTAGAGGGAGTCTTTCCTAAGAACAAAGTTACCATTATTTGATGAACCCATTATGGGGGTTGTATTATGCAGGGCCGGCTAGGGAATATGTTGCATAGAAAAATAGTGGCATCTTTTGACTGACAGGAATGTTATGTAGGAAACTTATGCAAGGCCACCTAGGGGAACTTACTATGTAGTCAGGTGAAAGAGATCTCAATAATTTGACATTATATTTCTAAAAACCCAAAGAAAGTTTATGGAGATTTATATTTTCCACAGCACAGAGTTTGGTTTATGGATAAAGGTACTTGAATACAGAAAGAGTATTTCCAATCATTATTTCCAAAGAATCGGGGGAATAGGATTTCTACGAAGGTATGACCCAAATGTAAGAAGTGTGGTATTTGTAGTTTTAGGTCATACAACTATGACCAAAATGGAAATAGTAGATGATATGTGGTCAAATGATCCAAGGTTATTTCATATTGCTTTGAACACATGGAAATGGAAATGTGTAAACCATGGTCTTGAAGACTTTCAAATTGAGAGAAAGGTAATGGGGAAAATATATATGGATGATTGATTTTAGATACATATTATTATATATTGTCATCAAAGTTTGAAGGGGACAAAATACACTTTCACCAAGAACAAAATTACCATTATTTGACCAACCTGTTATGGGGTTGTATTATACAGGGCTGACTAGGGCATAAGATGCATATCCAAACAGTAGCATCTTTTGACTGATAGGCCCATTATGTAGGAAACTTATGAAAGTCCACCTAGTGGAATGTGCTACATAGTCAGGAAAAATAGTTCTCTGATATTAGAAACTATGTCACCAAAAAATTGTAATAAAGATTATGAAGATATGAAAATATTCAATATTAAGAGTGTGAAATACAAAAAGGGGGCAACGCTCAATGCACAATATAAATTTTTGAATTAATATTGGCCTTGAGTTTGGAGTCCTTTACATAGATCTAACTCATATGTAAAATGGGGAAATTTCTTGTTTCCTTGGTGGGCTCTCTAAAGAGATGGCCCAAAATGAAGACTCCCACAAAGATTGTTAATTATATGTGTAAGAGAGATAAAAAATTATCCCATGGATGGGACCAAAATCTAAGGCCTAGATTTCACTAAGTATCTCAACGGGATGAGAATCAATACATATGTAGTTATTTGGGTGTTTTTCATTTTAATTTTGTTCAGCAAGGACATTATATTGTGTAGTTTAGAGTCATGCGGTGAGGACATTGGGTGATTCCGATGTAAAAAATGAATATTTTGGCTGGACTAGAGGATTGAACCTGGGTGTCACTATGTATCTCATATGGATGAGAATCAAGCCATACGTAGTTCTTTGAAACATTCCCTATACAGGTTTCATTCATACACACAAAAAATAAAGGGGGTTTTTTATCGTGGTCGGGCCCAAGATTTGAGATCCAGGAATCTCTACATATCTCATATGGATGAGAATCAATCCAAATGTAGTTATTGAAACAATAATTTCCCATGCTAATTGAGTTTGATGTGGGATATGGGGGATTTTAACACATTCCAAAAGAATGGTTAAACTTAAGACACAAAATTTTATAAAGATTAAACCATGCATCTTGAAAGAGAACTCTGTATAAATCTGGTTCATATACCGGAGGAGAAAAGGGAAATAAAATTTTGTGGTCTTGGATAGGCCCAAGATTGGAGATCTGTGCATCTCTATGTTTACCATTGGAATGAGAATCAAGCCACACATATTTCTTGAAATGATGTCTCTATACAGATCTGATTCAAACATAGGTACAAATGGAACTCATGTGCCACTAAGGAGTATCAATGATGTAAGTGATGTTTGTACATGTAATTTTTTAACATCAAATAAAGAAGACGTTAATTTTACAGTTTAACATCGTGCAATATGGAAAAAGATTATATGCATTTTATCATCGCGTAGCATGGACGCATATGGTTTTTATGCAGTTTAATGTCTTGAAACTAAGACTTTATGTTGTGCAGTTTAGAGTCATGCAGCAAGGACATTATGATGTTCAATTTCACAAAGTAATTGTATAAGAATATTTCATTGGTTGGATTTGTAATAAGTTATCCATACATTGAGATTAGGCAATAAGAACCATTAGAGTAGACCTTATGTATAGAGTAAGGTCCTTCCCACTTTGGTTCGTGTTTTGGAGGTTTCTTTCCTGGTATCATTGGAGTTCTGAGGACCAATACCAATTCTACTTAAAGAAATGAGAGGATACAAACTTTATTGTTAAAAGATCATGTTATTCTGTTCTAATAAACTTATAAATGATTCAGATTATGAAACTCTTTTAATATAATCATTACACCTCATCAAATCATTTCTGATACTTTTCATTTGTAGATAACTGATCACAGATTTCAACTCGGACTGAAGGCAATTGAATTTCAATTGGAAAAAACTGCTTTTGTGCCATACACTAGTGAATATGGAGTTGCCTGAGTGGAATTACAGGTAGTAGTCTGATAATCTCATAAACCATGAAAATGTTTATCAGACCAATATTTCTTATCTTTATTCACCATCTTCTAGAGTATATTTGATAGAGTTTTGTTGAAATATTTTATCTATCCATTTTCCACTACATGATGGTGAGATGAATGGTTGGATTTGATATTGTGCTCCTGATATAACTTCTTTACCTCAAGATAATATAAATTGGTGCCATTGTTTGTCAATATAGTATAAGGTACACCAAATCTGGTGATGATATTAGTTTTAACAAAGCTAGCAATTTTTTTGGATCTGACTTCTTTGAGAGGTATTGCCTCAACCCATTTGGAGAAGAAATCAGTAGCAGTAAGAATATACTTGAACTGCTTAGTTGTAGTTGGAGGATAATGTCCCACTTCATCCATTCCTCGTGTTTAAAATGGCCAGGGGTATTTAGTTGTATGTAATAACTCTAGGGGTTGATGAATGAAGTTGACATGAACTTGGTAGGGATGACATTTCTTAGTGGAATCTGTGCAATCCTGTATCATTGAAGGCCATAAGTATCCAAGCCTTTTTATTTGATCAAAAAGCTTATTCCTAGACTATTGATCACCATAATATTCTTCATGTACTTATTTCATGATAGTTTTGGTTTCTTCTCCGTCAATACACCTAAAGAGGATTCCATTGAAGCCTCATTTATAGAGGATCTTCTGGTGATCTGGGCTATCATAAAGAGTTAAATTGGCCGCTTTTCATAGAATTTGTTCTTTTTCAGCACTATCTGGTGGAAGTAATCCATTTTGAAGGTATTCTATGATGGGTGTCATCCATCTTGTTGTATGACCATACGGCTCGGAAATAGGGTTGATTTCATTAATTTTATATATTCTAGTTTGAATGAAAGGTGAAACCACACAATGATGAGAAATAATGATGATTATATTATCTCAATTTGGATCTGTCAAGGTTGTGGATGCATTATCTAGTGCATCATCTTGGTCATTTTGTGATCGCAGGATATAAGACAATGTTGGATCTAATGGAAATTCAGTCATTAACCCTATGACGTAATTACACAAAGGGATTAACTATTCTTTTATGATAGCATAATCCCCATTGATCTGTTTGATTACCAACTCTGAATCACATTTCACTTTTAGGTGGTTCACTTGTACTTGGAGTGCCAATTCTAGGCCTGTAATGAGAGATTGATATTTTTCCTCATTATTGATACCACCTTCTAATAATAGAAAGGAATATGGAAACACTACCTTTTTGGGGGAGATAAGTACAATTCCTAACCCAACCTTGTTGAGTTTTGGGTTTTCCATTCTATTCCCCATTGGACTTATGAAATCACCATAAAAGTACATTTCCCATGTTTGGGTATTGTCTTGAATAGTGAATATTTCTTCATCAGGAAGTTTAGTATTTAATGATTTATCTTCTACAGATGAGTGTTCAACAAGGAAGTTTGCTAAGGATTGAACTTTTATTTCTTTCTGAGGAAAAAATTAGATATCTAACTATTTCAAAATAACTACCCACTATAACAAACATCCTATAAGAATAAGATAACTAAGGTTAAATTTTAGGGGGTTATTTCGAGATACCAAGTGGACCTCGTTATGTTGCAGGTAGTGCCTCAATTTTTGAACTGCAAAGATTAATGTCAGTCATCACTTCTCGATACTTGAATATCGAGTATCTGTGTCAATCATAGTTCAACTGAGGTAGTAAAGGCTATTTTTATTCCCAATATCATTCTTTTGTGTAAGGAAGGCACCCAGTGATCACTCTATGGATGTCACATAAAGAATAAGTGGCATTCCTTCAACAAGTGGCATTAACACTGGTGGACTCGAGAGATATTTTTTGAGGGTATCAAATGCCTCTTGGCAGTCTTTGGTCCATTGATATGTGACTCTCTTCTTCATTAATCTGGTGAAGGGTAAAAACTTGCCTGTTAAATTGGTGATAAAGTGCTGAATATAATCCAAGTGTCCTTAAAGTCCTCTTAATTATTTCAAATTTAGAGGAGGTGACATACCAAGTATTTCTTTCTTCTTCTCATGATCAACTTCGATTCCATGATGGCGTACAACAAAACTGAGAAATTTTCCTGAGGTTACCCCAAAAGAAAATTTCAAGGGATTCATCTTCAAATTATGTTGCCAAATTTTATTGAATATGGTCTCCAAATCAGTAAAGTGATTGGAAAATTGTCTGGATTTAACTACCAAATATTCCACATAACATTCAACAAATTTTCCTAAGAAGGGTTTGAATATATGGTGCATGGCACATTGATACATTACACCTGCATTCTTTAAGACAACAGGTATTACCTGATAGAAAAGCACACCTTAAGGGGATCTGAAGGCTATAGAATCCTCATCCTCTAGGGCCATTCAGAATTGATTGTACCTAGAGTAGCCATCCATGAAAGAGAGAGCTTTATAGCTGGTTGTTTCATCAATCAAAAGTTTTTTGATCAGAACTAGAAAGTCATCTTTAGGAAAATGTCGGTTAAGATCTATAAAATTAATGAAAACTCTAATTTCCCCATTCTTTTTTTTACTGGTACAATGTTGGCCATCTATTTGGGATATTTAACCTCCTTGAAAAATTTATCCTTGATAAGTTTGTCGACTTCAGCTTCAATTTTAGAGGCATGAGTTGGGTGTGTTCTTCTTACTGCCTGCTTGAATCCTTGATGATTTTCTGGAAAACCCAAGTGATGAGTGGCTACATCAGAATTAAGGCCTGGAATTTCTATATATTTCAAAGAAAATATATCTCAATGTTGCTTTAGAAATGAAGTATACATCTCTTTATCTTCAAAATTCATGGTTGTACTAATTATAGTAGGGCATGGATCTTCTTTTGTACCCAAATTTATTTCTATGAGATCATCTACGATGGTGGATATGCCTTACCCAAATGTTGGAGGATCATCCTTGAGATCTTCTTCTTCCTCTTACTTACATGCCACTTCTTCTATTTCTGCTTGCATAATAGGTTATGAAGCAATACTTTTAAAGCTAGGGGAGGAGTCAGTATTTGAATATCCTAAAGAAGAGGAAACCATCTCTGACCCTTATAATAATGAAGTGTCTTCCGATACTATGACAACTTATTCTAGATTTATTGATAAATCAAAGACTTGCTGAAGTTCATTGGATGAAATGAAGACATATCCATTTAATCTTTCACCATTTCTTGGTAAATCAATAATTTCTCCCATGATGTCAGGATCGATTTCCGCAATTGGCATTATAGAAGTCACTGGATGAGTGCTTGGATTTGGATCTATCATTTAAATTTGATTGATAGAAAACACATAATCTATACTCAGATGTTTTAATGGGTTATATAAGATCTTTTTCAGGACATTCTAAGCATTGATTCTTGTTACCTATTTTTCCATGGAACTCGTTCCCTTTGTGTGATAGAATTATACCTCAATATGTTGAGATTCAGATCTTTTTAATGGATCCTTGTCACCATAGAATGTATCAATTTGACCATTTAAGCAATACTTGAGACATTGGTGATATGACGAAGGAATGGCCACATGTTGATGTATTTAAGGTCTTCTAAGAAGAATGTTGAAGGCAGTGTTCTGGCAAACAATCATAAAATCTGAATTAGATACAAGATATCCAAACTGATTTCTGAGTATATTATCACCCAGAGGTTATTGCTCATTCTTATCATAACCTTTTAATATTAAAGTAAAAGGAGATAAGTCAGATTTAGTAAGTCCCAATTGATGAAGTGTACGGATGAAAATGAGGTTAAATCCTAAGCCATTATCAATGAAATCTCATCGGATGTCTATATCATTAACCCTGCTAGATAGATACAAGGTCCTTATGTGTCCATGTAAAACATTCATCCTCATATTCATCCATAAAAGATATGACTGCATGGAATTCTATAAGATCATTCTCTATATGGTAAACATCAGCAAAAACAACCTCAGTTTCAAACTCTTGAGGACTTTACAAAGCCTCAATAAGTGCTTCTTGCAGATATTTTGATAGATTCAAGGCATCCAATATTGAAAACTTAGCTAGTACTTGGGATAACTATTTCAAAACATCATACTTTTGATCCAGAGGTCTGACCTCTCCGGTATAGAAATGTGGTTGTGTAGGTTCCTTGGAAGTTCATGCTCCTAATGTAGATATACCCAGTGTCAGGGAAGAAGCTGTAAATACTTATTCTTTTGGTAGATTAGACTAACTAGGTCTATCTACTTTCTTATGGAATGATGGTGTGACCTCTAATTGGTACTCCAAGATAATCATGTCATGACCAATCCTGTCATGAGTGGGAGAATTTCCTTATTCTTGTTGAACCCGCAGAAGGTCTTTCCTATGAGTTTCTACCACATATACAGGTTGAGCAAGGGTAGAGTTAAAATAGTGGTTTCTAGCATATCCATATCTTCCCATGTATCCTCAAACTTGGCTTTTTCCTCTAGTTCCCCAGTTAGGTACAGGGAATTCATGATCATTATAACCAGAATCATCATTTTCATAGGGATCCATTAAGTGGATAACATTAATGGAACCAAAGATTAATTCTTTCTCTAATAAATATTTTGATTGACAAGTCAGTTTTGGTTGTGCCATTTGGCAGGGTGGTACACGTGCTTTTTAAACAGATGGCATGAAATCTTCCAAACTCAAGGAAAAATTTGGCCTTGACATGAGCTCTTCCTCTTCTAAATTCTCTTTATCTTTCGGATCACATCGCTTATTTGAGGATTGACCTTTATAGGACTGGTCTTTTGATGAAGATGGATTTTCTATAGCGGGATTAGAAGAAGACACAATCGGTTGTTTCAACTATGTTTGTATAATGGAATGAGTTCGATTGATAATTTTCCTAATCGTCCAATTATCATACTTCTATGAATTTTTTCTTTTGACTTACTTCCATTCACCTTCTTTCTCTAGATCATTAGTATTAATACATGATACTTGGGTTGATGAACTTTTCAATTTCACTTGTCTAGAGTCTACCATTTTTTGCAGGAGGTATTTAAAAACAAAACACTCCTGATTGGGATGCCCCAACATTTTATGAAATGGGAAATAATTTGGAAGATATTAATCTTCTTATTTGTTCGGTTTCCTTGGCCTTGTAAACTGAACCAAATTGTTTTCCAAATCTAAAATGAAGTAATTGGGAACCTATTCATTCCTAAAGTAATAAAAAAATTTCTTTAAATCTTAAAATTGTCTTCACCTTTGATCTTTTTTATCATCTTAATGAGATGGTTTTTTCTTCCAATGCTCAGAAGGTGGAACCCTTCGGTATGATGAATGTTTTGAAGTAGAAGCAATTACAGGTGCTGGTTTGAGTGTGACTGTAGCAGTCTCTGCTTTCCCTATTCTCTTTCTTAGAGATGATGGAATTACATGAGATTTATCTTTAGTTTCCACAATGGAATCCTCCACTTGTTGGGTGATTTAAGAAAGGTATCAAAACCCTCCTATGTATTTTACAGGGATTAGTGGTGTGCATAACTCATCATGCATGTTTTCCACACAAATTAGCAGCAACTCTTCTTAAAGGAGTGCTAAATTTAAGGAATATGTTAACCCTTTCCATAGAGTAATGAAATATAAAACTCTTTCATTCTCTCTTTGTTTTCAATTTGTAAGATCAAAAATTATTGTATTTGGAAGTGTTGAGCTGAATTGGAGAAGTAATTTTTGATGGAGGTCTTCCCATCCAGTAATTGATCGAGACTGCAAACTTATATACCAAACAAATTTTGGCCCCTATAATGATTTCACAAAGAAACTGAACTTTACTACTACTTATTGTTGAGGAGTCCCCATCATGGGATCACAATGAGAAAAAAATGTGTTAAGTGTTGATATAGATCTCTTGAACCATTAAATAATGGAAATGTAGTATTCACAAAGTTTGGTGGAGGATATATCAGATTCACCCATTCAGGGTAAGCTTTATTTTCTAGTTGTAAGGGTGCACTCCATTATTCCATAGCTTACAATCAAGTTTTTAAAGCCTCAATTGTGTTCATAAGAATTTGATGAATATTTGGATGAGCTGGGACCTATACAGGTATAGAAGCTAGAGCTTGAACTAGTGCAACAATCGGAAAAACCACTGGTGGTATTGCTGGTGGTATTTGTCTTGGATAACCCATGTGAACAGGCCTATAAGGATGTTTTTGATCCTACCATGGATTTGTACCCAATGGAGGGAATTCATTATCTGTATATTTAGTTACAACAAATCCTTTTTGATAAGGAGTTCTTACAGGATTTTCAAGTTAATGATCTGCTTGGGGAGCATGTCTCGTAGAAATACCGCTTTGAAGTAACTCTGCATTGAGTCTTTTTAACTCTCTCATATCCTCTTCTTGTTGGG
Source organism: Viscum album (assembly GCA_963277665.1). NCBI lineage: Eukaryota > Viridiplantae > Streptophyta > Magnoliopsida > Santalales > Viscaceae > Viscum > Viscum album. Next base: position 69,951,515 of record OY728134.1, read on the forward strand.
AAAATATTTCTTCAAGTGAAAGAGATTGACCTTATCCAATAGAAAAGTGAGATATGATCTAACCTTTACCTTTATCCTTGTTAGATGTCTTTTGAAGGGGTGGAAGTTGGTTATTTGAAGGAATACCCAGATTCTGAGTAAGCCTGTGATTCCAGGTACGCACACCTCCTTTATTTGCTTTAGTTTGTACTGTATTGTGAATAAGAACTTCATCATCTGACTCCCCCTAATCTGGATTCATTCTCTAGAGGCTCTTCTGTAATGGAATTAATGACATTCACTTATGCATAATGCATTGATGGAATTCTGTCAGTATCTTTGTAAGATCATATCCTTCTATATATTCTATGAGACTTTGTTCTCCTATATAATGAATTCTTAGGAACTATTTGATGAATAGTAATCTGAAGGGAATCCTTGGATAGTTTATTTGTGCATTCACTTTGTGGCTTCTTCCCTAATAGGAAAAAAATTTACTTCCATTGAGGAGGGAATTATAGATGTGAAAAATTCCACAACCCTACAGGATGGGGTTGTTCTTGTTCTTCTTCTTCAAACCTTCTAGCTTTATTTATTGAATTTGAAGGTTGAATTAAAAAAAACCCCAGCCCTGTAGGCTGGGGTATATCTTGAATTGCTATAGTTGAGATTTGTGCAGCTTCTCTTCTAATTTTACGAATTTTGGTCTAAACATTGGTTGGGTGCATTATTCGATAACCATTTAAATCACCTCTTTCAAAAGATTAATGTGCTATTTCATACATTTGCACCATCTGATGGTTGACATCCTCTAAGTAGAAGGACTACTTAATGTTTTTAGATTCTTGATGCAAAATTATCTCAATATATTGCTCTCTTTGGACCTGACTCTGATGAGATCTAGTCGAGTCTTGTTTTTTATCATATCTTTGACTACACACAAAATCTTTTGATTATAGCTTTCCATGGGAAATAAAATTTCATGAGTCCAATTTTGGTGGGCTTTGATGATTTTGGAGCACAGTGAAATGAAATTCTCCATGTGCACCTCATTCTATGATATGAACACCAGATGGGGTATCATAAATTAACTGTTGTAGCCTCTTTAGTGCATTGAGGCATGCACATTGAAGGGTTCCCTTTTGATTCTCAACTTTTGTATGTCAGAAAACTAAAAGGGATGCCAAGTCAATTTGTCATTACAACCCTTCTATTACCTTTACATGACTTTGATATTCATCAAATGGTAATACTTTGGAAATTACAAAGATTTTTCCAGATGTTGAGGCAAATATCATAAATGCAATCTTCTTCCATCAATTCTGGAATGTTGTATTGAGAGGTTACCAAAGGCTGGAACATGACTGGTATTTCACCTTTATCCAGTTGTTTTCTAATATTCAACATATCTTCATCATCCTTTTCAATAGGTTTCTCCACTTGGTCCGACTAGAGTGGACGCTTCTCAATTGTTTTATTACAAACAATGGAATCAAATACTTTTTCCTCTACTATATTAGAAGTCAAATAACCCAAAGGAGGTTTGTAGAATGACCGTATCCTTAGGATATCTTCTGGATGAGAAATTATTTCACTTGTTAGTGATAAGGCATCAAAGATGACTAGTCTTATATTGAAAAGTACCTCGAGATAAGAAGGCTTTATCATTACTACATTGACAATAAGGGAATTATCTTGACAATGTGAAACACTGTTGCAGATAGAACTTTCATAGAGAATGCCATCATGGGAAGGGCCACTATAGTGGATTACAACAAGCAATAAATCCTCTTTCTCCTAGGTATTTTAACCACATGGAGGGTTCCCATGGATCTCATCTGGATATAGGCTCTCTAGATTGACCTAATTTTCATGAATCAAGCCTTTATGATGATGCATCTAATGGGGAACTTCATAATTACTGCTACTACTCCCATAATTTGGTAATGGGAGAGTAATATCTTGATTTTCAACAGATAAATTTCTAAGGGCTTCAAGAATTCTAGAATTAAGAGGAATTAGATCACAGATTGGATCTTGATTTTCCAATTGTACTTAGAAATACTTCTTCTTGGATTCTCTTTTACACGTAGTTGGAGCCACTTGTTTGGAGAAGTGGTTATCATGGATAGGTGTATGTTCCGTCCTTGGAGTGGTCATCAGAATGGGATGATTAGCTCTAATTGGAAAGGGTGTATTTTCCCGATCCAGTTGTCTATATGATATGGGAGATTATTCCCCATAACCCTCCAATAATGGAATAGAGGTATGTATCTATTCTGGGATGTAATGTTGATGAGCCATCCCAAGTGTGGGGATAGAATTATGTGTTTGTTTCCCTAGTACTTCTGAATTTGATGTTATGATACTCTAGTAGGATTCCAGAATATGGGCAGGAATTTTTGTATGCCCTTTCACTATTATTAAAATATGTTTGGTAACTTTAGTAGTTGGAACATGAATATACATTCATTCTGTATCTATAGTAGGTGTATATTCCTGCTCCTTTCCTCCTTTTCCTATTAGTGGATGCTGATAGTACTCATGTATGGGGGTAGAGAGTTGAGTCTACCCCAGGTTTGTCATAGGAGCTTTCAAAATGACTTCTCCAAGTGCTGCCAAATGATACTACTAGAAGGCTTGATGAAATATGGTATGTGTATGTGTCTACTAGTTGTTTTCCTCCAATCATGGTTGATATACATATTTCAATGCTGACAGACGAGACTGCTGGAAGAATTGATGAGTGTAGGTAGGTGTATGTTCCTGCTTACTAGTTTCCACCGTATTTGATTGGAGGGCTCCATTGAATGCAGTCATATGAGCATGCTGACTGAATGATAGTTTGAAAACACATGTATGTTCCTATTCACAGTACTCCACTAGATTTAACTGAAGGTATTGGTGGGTCACTGCCAGATGATTCTACTGGCCAGCAGAATTGGGACAGACGGGTGTATGTGCCCGTTCATTGTTTACCACCAGGTTAGGTTTATGGACTTCTCTGAAGGGGGAAGAGGTAAGGGCCTACTCCCTTTTGTTTGTAAGTTTTCCTCAGTAGTTACTTGTGTACACCCGAGCTTGAGGAACCTAGACCGAACAACCGAAGTCAAAACACCTATCATGTTGGGGGTTCACAGATACAGGATTCGGTAGGTGGTGATTGTTGATGGGAGCCCTTAGGAAGGCCCTTGTATCTTTAATGTGAGGCCATGGGTGACCTATTGATCCACCTACCTATAGTATGGGGTGGACTGGTTGTTGAATTTTGGGGATAAGGACCCGAAACGGTTGAAGATGGTGGTTGGCATCGTCTGCTTCTTGACCATCGTTCATAGCTGACCAGACGATCGAGGGTTGTTGTTAACTTGGAGAGCCTGTCGAGCAGTCTCCAAGGTTGGGATAGTACCATGTTGATGCTATTCCTATACCAGTACATTTGAGACCTAGTGTTGAAGATTTTGGGTTGGTTACAACTTCCTTCCAGTGGATAAGGATCCAGCTTAAGTAGTGGTTGGGGCATTCACAGGTGAAAACATGAAGGAATCCATTTTAAGTGAAGGGAGTTCTGAGAAAACTAAGAAAAACAATGAACTCCATTAAATAAATATCTTTTATATGGATACATGCATGATTTATTCCTTTGTCTAGCCTTCCTTTATCAATTTATAGGGTTTTGACAGATGGTTAACACTATCAACTTGGTTAAGGATTCAGGTCGGGTTCACCATTTTTGTTTCGTATTTTTCCTTGAAATGTGTGTTCTGGTTAGGAATCACTATTTCCAGGCAGTTTCCATTGAATTTATTGATGGAACCAGAAACATCCAATAGTTTTGTATCCAAAAGGGACCTGCTTTCCAAATGTAGGCACTCATCAAGTTTGAACTCATGATACTTAAGAACATGCATTGGTTGAGAGGATGGGAGGTTGGACTCATCACACCCTTTTGGGGGGAATTATTGCTTACTCTGGGACTCTCTTATAGATTTGAGATATTTTCATGCATCCTTATTAATTCACCAAGTATAACATAGGTTTACCTTGGAATTTTCAATCAATTATTATCATGTGTGAAATTTATAATCATCTATATGTATTTTAGGTTCTTCATTAATGGATACATCTGTATGTATTCAAGGTTCTCCGTCAATGGTATCCCCTCATATACTATTTAGATATTATTTTAACCATTGTTATGATGATACAGGTTTTTAAGCCACTTAGTGGGGAACTCTAGAATTTATCATCATCTCGAGAGATGAAAGTTTGTTTTGATGTTGGGATTGTACCCGTAAATGGTCTACCTACGTATCCTTGTGAAAGAAATAATAGCCCTCATAGTTAGGTTCCACTTAATTGGACACATCATACCTTTTAAGGTCATGTGATAAGGACATAGTGATACAATTTAATGTCATGTGGTAAGGACATCTAAGGGAAAGGATCTTAGTCAAGGTTTGGTGTGGGACCGATGCCTAAGCAGCCCAAGGAACTTGGAAAGAATATGGGTTTCCAGGTTGGGTTAGACCGTGTGGGGAATATGGACCATGAAGAATAGGGTTGATTTGAAGTGTTGCGTTTAAACCTCATAGAGGCTTTTTACATATACCATTTGGATGGAAATCAAAGACCACGTAGTTCAATGAGTATCATAGGAGAGCATAGTCCTTTGAGAGAAATGATTTTGGGCTTACTTCTTGAAAAGGATGCATATTCATGGATTAAATAAAATAGATCGTGGGCCTTAGTAAGGCTTCCTATGTATCCCAGTTATGGTGGGAATCAAAGTTCTCATAGTTCATTGTATGTCACAGGTGTGTATATACCTTTAAGATAAATAATTTGAGGATTAATCCTAAGGAGGATCCCCTAGTTTAAGGAATTAGGGTTGGATTCCTAAAGATGATATCCAATGATCTCAAGTCCTGATGAAGGATTCCTACATATCCCAATTATGGTGGGAATCAGAGTTCTCGTAGTTCAAAAATTGTGGTGTTTGTGAAAAAAAAATTATCATTAAAAATCTCTAAGCCCACATGAGTCATGCTTGGTGTGAGAAACAAGAGGATGTAAAAGATTCAACAAAGGAACATACACACCTTTCCTCCTTCGCTGGTGGAAGAGGATGGTCCTGTGATGGCAAGGGTGGATGATGTTGAGCATACTGAGGAAGAGGGTGAGGTGACGAGCCTTCCCTTTGTTCTCTTTATATTAGACAAGGGTCCAATGTAAGGAAAGAGTGGATGTGAAAAAATATATAGAATCAGGACTGAAACCTTCTACTTTAAATGTTAGGGGCTTAAACCAGGATGGATGCCCTAAAATTGGTCATGGTAGGTGAGGGAGACTTTTTATTTGTTCAAAAGGAAAAGTAGGTGTGAACCGTACCTTCCCTACCAGAGACCTGAGGTTTCGGGTTTTAGAGATGAAAAGGGGAGGACAGAACCCAAACCCTAATTCTACAAACTGGGAAATTCCCAAAAATGTTCTTAGGAGAAAGGTCCATGTGACTGTGGATATAAAAACCCACACACATTCCATGAATCCTAACCACATTGAAAAACAAATGTGTGAGACCTATTACTACAGATATACAAACCCAAATAGGAGACACGCTGATGTGTCTTTCCCAAAGGTTTGATAAGTCATGAGGTTTTAGTGGAGGCTTCAACTTAGTCCCTTTCATATAAGGGAACCAAGGAAAGAGATACCCTACCATGAGTGGACTTAAAGGGGGTATCTAATATGATGTGTAGGCCTTGTGTGTAGCTATGCAGCGTAGGTACCCCATGTAGGTGTGTCGTGTAGGTACCCTGTATAGGTGTGTCGTGTAAGTGTACTGCGTGGGCCTTAGTGATGACCGAAGAAAATTCTTAACATAGGGGAACCAGGCCTTTGCAAGATTCAAACTTTGAAATATTTTCAAAAAATACTTATCCCATCTAATTATCTCTTCTCTCGTGTTTTTAGAGAGCTACCTAAGACAATTTTAGGGATCTGGGTGAAAGATCTACGCAATGAGAGCTTCAAGAAGTATTTCAACTTTTTTAGTCATTAAATGAGGAGCCCAAGGGTCCTATTTATAGAAAAATAGGGGGTCTGGTCAAAAGAAATTTGGAAGCGTAGGTCATCCGCACATACCTTCCATGTAGTTCATCCACATAGGTGTATAGAAAGTATCCTGGCACATAGGTCTACCACGCAGGTCTGTCATGCAGGTATGTCGGGTAGGTCCACTAAAATATGTTATGCCTTTGAGTTCTTTGAACTTTTTCTTGAGACTTTTAAATTTAAAAGGGACATTTTCATAGTATTTTTTTCTTACTAATGAGTGTCAATAGACTTTCCTTCTATATAATAAATCTCCTCCTCTACTACTTTAATATCCTTGGTTCATGTAGCCTTCTGTTTGTGTCAAGTGACGTCAAACTCTTTCCACTCCACATGTGCCCGTTCAATGAGGAATTTATGATCTAGTGTATAGAGGCTGCTAGAGTATACCTCACTAGTCCATAGAATGAATAACAAATGGTAGAAAATCCCACCTATTTTGAAAATTTATCCAATAGAGTGCGAGTGTTGAAATTCAGCACAATCCTCTATTCCTTGAGACAGACGACTCAATTCTCCTTAGCAACATCCAAGCCAAAATCCTTAGTTGGAATAGGTTCATACTGAGGGAAGACCACCAACACATCTATGGAAGGGTCATCTGAAGTTAGGTACTTGGGAGGATTGAGCCCTAGGTCTAGGGGGAACACATCCTCGCCTAACCCTTCACCTATAATGGGATCCCCAGTCACCTTCTGTGGGGCTCTCGAGGTAGGCTCAGCCACTATAGCCTTCTCAACTGCCCCTATAAGAGGAAATTATGAGGATTTATTAGCTACAACAGCTGATGATAATGGAACTCCCATGGTAGGAATGGTTATCATAACATCCCTCACTATCTCGGTTGTCAACATGGTTTAAACCTCCTCCATTGAGGCTTCAAATCCAGCACCCGCCTCCTATGGCCCTTTCTTAGTAGGCATAGCCATCACAGAACCCTAAGCTAACCCCATTGTGAGAACAATTTTGACCCCCTCCATCAAGTACCTAGTCACAAAATATTCCTCTGGTTGTACCTCTATGTTTTATCCTACCATCACAGCCTCCCCATCCATTTCTTCTGGGATAGTAGTGCCCGCTGTCGTTGCCTCAACTTCAGGATTTGTTGAATCTAGCATTAACACTGGTAGATGAGCCCCAAATTTTATTTGAACTTCCATTTAAGTATGGGTCATTCATACACCACTTATAGAGGAAAAATGAGAGTTAAATGGGTGAAATGGAGATAAATGTATTAAGATAATGTTATAATCAAACTAGTAACTCAGGAAGATTCACGGGTAACCCCCTGGAGATAGCATTTCCCCAGTAGTTGTCACTGTAGTTTTAGGTGCCACCTTATGTAAGGCCCCAACCTTACACATTACATATTCTAGTTTTTGTTTTGAAATATAATTCACATTTGATGATCTTTTCAGTTTATAGTTTTAGATAATTAGGACAAACTCTTACAAATTAAAACCATACGTTGTAAGTGGACACTTATACTCAATATCTATTTTTTCACCAAATAAAACATGGTTTCTTTATAAAATCTAAATTTTCATATTTTCCTTATCCAAGTCCCTAATCATCCTTTAACCCTTTGAAAAATATTTTAAAACTTGGGATGAGCACAAAATCTCAGTAACCAACATAAAAAGAAAGAAAACCATTCGTCTAGTTAAAAACATGAAAACCTAATTAATGAATGAAATTAAACATTTTTTCATGAATAGACACATTTTTTATTATCAAATAAAAATCATTAAAACCAATATAAATTAATTAAAACTACTTTAGGTGTTTTGGATCATCATATACATAAAAACCTTTCAAAACCATTTCAATTAGAATAACCACACGGCCGACTTTCAAAAATTATTATTACCCAATGCATTGAATATCTTTAATGGGTATCACCCTTAATATAAGCTATATCGGTCTCACTAGTGAGCTATAATGGGGATCATCACTTTGTATAGTCTATATCAAGCTCACTTGTGAGCTATAATGGGGATCAACCCTTTATATAAGATATATTAGGATCACTCATGAGCTATAATAGGGCTCAGCCCTTTATATAATCTATATTGATCTCACCCATTTCATATAATTCTCAAGAACCTTTTCATGTATTAAAATTTTTCATTGTAAAATCCTTTGAAACTCTTTTAATCCCATACAAAAAACACTTTCGTATAAAAATACTCATTTCTTTTAAGAAACCATTTTCAATTCCAAAAACCCAAAAAATAATGAAAGAGGGTTTTTAATTTTAAAAAACCTGTAATATTGAAAAGGAATCTAGAAATTAAATAATATCCATGGTGATGGAAAATTCATTTTCTCTGAGTACATTAAAAATAAAACATTCCTTTAGTCTTTTTTCAAAACGTTCATTATAAAACACTTAAAGAGATTCCTTTTAAAAAAAATTGAATGAAACTAAAAAAATAGACATAAAATGTCTTTTATAATCCTTTAATATCCATATAAATAAATATGTAAAATAATATCAAGAATATTAATATGGAGAATATGATTTTATAATAAAATCTTTAAACTTTCAAGGTGTCTCATACCACTTTAAAAATTTAAATCATAATCTACATAAAATAATAAATTTACCATAACATTAAATAATATGAGTATAGATAAAATATGTATATTAAATTTCATATGATATGTCTATACACCCTATAAAATAATAAAGGTTTATAATATCAATATATTCCTCAATGAAAGGAGATTGAGACAACATCCATTATAAATATCATAACACAGATGTAAAAATTAATAAAATGAATTGAATATGCGTATCCACATAAAACAAGTTTAAATACAACATAATATATTCAAAATTAATTTTATATTTAATATTATCATGATATAATCAAGAAGTATAAGTTTAACCCAAATAATGGAAATTGGGTTAAGAAATTCCCTTACCTTGTATCTTGACTCTATTCGTACTCATAAAAACCTCATATATAGTAATTATAAGTTTATTGTTAATATATAATAGAACTATATTTATATTTATAATACCATATATGATTTAATTAATACATTATATTACTCTTTTATTATTAACTTCATGTTTAAGTTACATTTCAGGTGATATTTTCTTCATTAATCATATGTGTTTTGACTTGTTTATTCTTGATTCTCAAGATTTAATTATTTAAAGAACATAAAACATGATATAAATATCCTATATATTAAATATATAATTATTTATATTAATCTTTAAAGATAAACAAAAAGCACCATTCATGGAGATGGTAAGTCGTACGTACGCATGAACACTATTCTCGTGTTCCTATTGTATTGAAAGAATGAAAGTAACGACATATATATGAATATGTATATATATATAATATCATTAATTATAATTAATATTTCATTTATATAATTTATTTTTACTAAAACAATCCTTAATATATTCCATGTGACATGTGAATGAATCACATTTCTTTGAGGAGGTGGTAATCCATGAGTCCACAAACGAAGTTATCGTATACCCACAATATGGAAAGCATGAAAGTATGTTTAATATAACATTTAAAGAATATTAAATAGGTTATAATATACATATTAAAATGTTATTTAACCATAATAATAGTTTTAAGACCATTCATGGAGGTGGTAATGGAAAAAATAATAAAAACATTATTCACATATGCGATTAACCTGTATAACTTGGACAACAATTTCGTTTCTTTGAATAAGAGGAGGTGATAAATGGAATAGATATGATATATTCCATTTGAAACATAAAACTCCAGTATATACATTATTATAGAGTTATCATGCATTTATGTATGCAGGAGGTGAGAAGAAAGTAGAAGAAGAAAAGAAATTAAGAGAGGTGCTTTGGGAAAATTACCTCTTGAATATCACCTCCTTGAAAGACCCTTTAGGACCTTGGATTTAGTATTTTGGTGAGACCATAAGTACTTGGATGTGGGGAGGGTTAGGATGAGATTTTTTTCAGATATTTTAGTAGATACAAGGCTTTTTGGGTCGAAATTGGGAGGTTAGGGGTGGTATTTATACTTGAGGAGAGGTGGGTTCAAGTGATTAAATTATTGATTATTTTATATTTAAAGCTAACCACTTTGAGGTGGAATTAATTTCAAATAATTATACATTAAATTAATGTCTTTTAGTATGTTTATGGTCTATAAACACTTCAAAAAACCTTTAAATGTTTTATTTTTTATGTATTTTAAGCCTTTACCCTTTTAACTTTAACATGTTTCATTTTTTACCTATACCAAGGTAAATAATATTTTTACCATGGTAACTTTTTTAGAACTAAAAATAAAATTGATATTAAAAAATAATTTGGATCTTATGATTCCAAATATGGAATTCACTTTACTTAATTCAATTCACATAATTTGAAATTTTTTATTTAAAATTAATCCCACCAACATAATGAAAAAGCTGGTTTTTAAAGTGAAAAGTTCAAAAGTTCACAATGTTTTTATATCTAATTTCATTGTAAAATTAATTAAAATTACCTCAATTGTATTTATTTATGTATAATTGAACTAATTATACTTTAAAACAAATTTTAAATATAATTTTACTATATAAATAAATTGGATGAAAACCCAATTTTGAACTAATATTTTGTATTATTCACTATTCACCAAAATATGAAAGTTCTCAGAAAAATACCAAAAAATTACCCTAACCAAATTTTTATATTTTTCTTTAAAATATGAGGTTTAATTTTTCATATATAAATTATTAATGTTTCAAAAATTAGATTTAAAATGGTTTCTCCATCAAAAGGCGGTAAAACTACTTTTTAAAAATATTAGAGCTTTTTATGCTTAAAATTGGATTTATTATTATTTTAAGACTATAGAATATATTGGATGAATTTAAAAACATTTAATAAACATTTTTAAACATAATATATTTATTTACATACATTATCACTGATACAACATCCAGGTAATAACTTTCACTTAAAATAATAATTTTAACATTATATTATTTTTTTGGTATAACACATTCTTGCATACAATGTATGATTCCAAAGAAACTCATTATTGCATGTTGGGTACTCAATAAAACATAGAGACATATTTAAAGGTAAAATTACTATATAATTCATAAATACTAATAAATATGAAAAATCCTTATTCTATAATTACATGGGATGTTACATCCTTCCCTCATTTTAGAAATTACATCCTCGTAATTTTGAATTCAGGATCAAAAACTATGGGTTTTACTTTTCAAAATACCCCTATTGAAATCCCATATTGGAATAAGGATTAATAAAAATTACACTTTAAAATAAAGGGAAGTACGGAGGTTTACTGATATAACACATACTTGGGATCCATGTAGGAAAACATGGATATATAAGAGAAAACTAACCATCATGTTCTGATGGAGAGTGATAGAAAACATGGTAAGGAGAAAGTTAACAATAAAAAAACATTTATCTATGATTGATTAAAAGTTCATTGATTTATTATTAAGAAAAGTAAACGTATAATGTTTTTCATTTCAAAAATACTTTTCTTAGAGGTGTGGAATTCCTTTACTATTTATGAACACAAGGGCATATACTTACTTAATATATTTCTACTTTATAAGAAATATTTCATTCTATTAATATTCCAGAATTATTATGTACATCCTTAAGAATATCCTTAATCATCAAATATCACAAAAACCCTAAAGTTTATCAATACCTTAAAAATGATGTCCAAAATTAAAGTTATACTTTACATTAAACAAATTCCTTATGTAAACATCAACAAAACATATCCTATAAAAAAACCTTAATAAATTATTATCAAATCACTTAAAACCTCATAAGGTGTTTCTAAAACCTTGAACTTGTGGTTATCCTTTGAAAAATAATGACCTCTCTAGAGCTTCCATCACTTCACCAGATGTCTCAACATCAACTGTAATAGTAGAAAAATATTTTCCCATACATTTTTCTTGTTAATCATGATAATTTCCACCCTGAGTAACTTTATTTGAACAAAAATTCACAAAATTTCCCAACTCATTGCATCTAAAGAATCTTACTGTATACTAGTTATTTGTTATCTCATTTTTGGACTCTTCAGGACCCTTTTCCTTACAGTCACAAACCTTGTGACCAAACATACTATATTGGTAACACTTTCCAGATCCTAACATACATTCCTTAAAATGTATTTTACTACACTTGGAATAAGTTTTAGGCTTACCTCTAGAATTCTTAGTTGGATGCTTCTTCATTTATTTCTACATTGACTGTTTCTTACTCTTATCATCATGTTGCATGTAAGTTTCAGCAAACTCTATTTCAACATTCACAGCACAATGAACAACATTTTCATAACTTTTAAATTATATAGAGGCCAAATTTATTCATATACTTGGTTTCAATCTTGGGTAAAATCTACTAATTTTACTATCAATGTCCCAAATAAAATCTGGAACATACCTGGACAATCTTATGAACTTTGATTCATATGTGTAAACTGAATCATCATCCTTTTACTTTAATTCCAATAATTATTTTTCTATCCTAAGCTGAACAACCTTAGGGAAATATTTTTCAAGGAAAATATCCTTAAATTTTTCCCATTCTATGGCATCAAGATCATTTTTCTCTTCAATATTATTAACCAATGACCACCATTGATTATCATTACCTTCAAAGCGATAGATGGAAAGAGTAACCTTTTGATGTTTTGAACATCTCATGGCATCAAATATCTTCTCTAGGGGATTGATTCATCCTTTTACTACCACTGAGTCAGATTATCAATTTAATTATGGGGGTGTTGCCTTATAAAATGTTCCACTGCTGACATGTTCCTCTTTGGTTGATCTAGCTGATCTTGTGCATGGATGCCACTGCCATTAATAGCATATGTCAAATGAGCCATCATAGCAACAAACAGTTCAGTTCTGATTCCAACCACCTCATGATGTTGATTTGAAAGGGTTTTTTTCCTCTCGATGCCTTCCCAAAAGATCTTTCCTATTTCCTCTGTGAAAAAGCATTATGAATAGACATATTTTAAATGAATAAACAAGGTAATATTAAAATACTACATCATTTAAACTTGACCAAAAAGTAAAATATTCTAAGGGTATGCTATTAACACTAACCTAACCTCTAAATTTTTCTAAACCATACTTTGATACTAACTGTAAGGCCCTGGCCTTAAACATTACATATTATAGTATTGTTTGAACTAGAATTCACATTTTATTATCTTTTAATTTTAGAGTTTTAGATAATTAGGACAAACTCTTACAAAGTAAAACCATACATAACAAGTGGAAACTTATGCTATGTATTTATTTTTTTCACCAAATAAAACATTCTAAAAATAAAACATGGTTTCTTTATAAAATCTCAACTCTCAACTTGTAATAATCCTTGACCCCACTCATCCTTTAACCTTGTGAAAAACATTTTATAACTTAGGATGATCACAAAATATCAGTAATGGACAAAAAAAGAAATAAACCCATTAGTATAGGAAAAAACGTGAAAACCTATTTAATTAATGAATCTAAGTATTTTTCCATGAATAAAACAATTTTTTTTTCTCAAAGAAAAATCATTAAAACCAATATAAATAAATTAAAACCCCTTTAGGTGTCTTAGATCATCATATACATAAAACCCTTTCAAAACCATTTCAATTGGAATAATCATACAACCTACTTCCAATAATTATTATTACCCAATGCATTGGATATCTTTAATGGGGATCACCCTTCATATAAGCTATATCGGGATAAACTATGATATAAAATGGGTCTCATCCCTTCTTATAGGCTATATCGGGTTCACCTATGAGCTATAAAGGGGCTCAACCCTTCTTATAAGTTGTATTGGGCTCACTCGTGAGCTATAATGTGGATAAACCCTTTTATTAGTTGTATCAGGATCACTCATTTCATATAATACTCAAGAACCTTTTTTATGTAAAAAACTTTTTCATCATAAAACACTTTTAAAAACTCTTTTAATCCCATATGAAAAACACTTTTGTATAAAAATACCCTTTCATTTTAAGAAACCGTTTTAAATAACAATAACTCAAAAAATGAAATAGGATTTTTAATTTAAGAAAACATGTAATATTTTAAAGTAAACTAGAAATTAAATAATAGTCACAGGGATGGAAAATTCATTGTCACCTAGTATATTAAAAGGAAAACATTTATTTTTTTGTTTTTTAAAATGTTACTTATAAAAAAATTAAAGAGATTCATTTTGAAATTTTTTGAATGAAACTAAAAAAATAGACATAAAATTTCCTTTATAATCCTTTAATATCCATATAAATAAATATGTAAAATAATATCAAGAATATTAATATGGATAAAATGATTTGATAATAAAATATTTAAACATTCAAGGTGTCTCATGCCACTTTGAACATTTAAATCATAATCTCCATCAAATAATAAATTTACCATAACATTAAAAAATATGAGTATTGATAAAATATGGATATGAAATTTCATAGTATATTTATATACACCTTATAAAATAATAAAGGTTCATAACATGAATATATGCCTCAATGAAAGGATATTGAGATGAAATCCCTTATAAATATCATAAAATGGATGTAGAAATTAATAAAATGAAATTAATATGGGTATCATAATAAAAAAAGTTTAAATACAACATAATATATTCAAAATTCATTTCCACATATAATTATCATGACATAATCAAGAAGTATAAGTTTGACCCAAAGAAAAAAAAATTGGGTTAAGAAATTCCCTTACCTTGTGTATTGACTCTATTTGTACTCGGAAAAATATTATGTATAATAATTATAAGTTTATTATTAATATATAACATAACCATATTAATATTTATAATACTATATATGATTTAATTAAGATATTATATTACTTTTTTATTATTAAATCCATGTTTAAGTTACATTTCAGGTGATATTTTCTTTGTAAATCGTACGTGTTTTGAGTTGTTTATTCTTGATTCGCAAGATTTAATTATTTATAGAACATAAAACATGATATAAATATCATATTTATTCAATATATAAGTATTTATAATAATCTTTAAATATAAAATAAAAACACCGTTCATGGAGATGGTAAGTCATACGTACTCATGAATGCTATTTTTGTTTTCATGTCGTATTGGAAGAACGAAAGTAATGAAATATATGTAAATATGTATATATATATATAATATCATTATATTATAATTAATAATTCATTTATATAATATATTTTCACTAAAATAATCCTTAATAAATTTCATGTGATGTGTGAATGAATCACATCGTTTTGAGGAGGCGGTAGTCCACACACGTCTACAAATGAAGTTATCGTATATCCACAATATGGAAAGAATGAAGGTATGTTTAATAGAAAATTTAAATAGTATAAAATAGGTTAAAATATACATATTGAATTATTATTTAACCAGAAAATATTTTTAAGACCAGTCATGAAGGTGATAATGGAAAAATAACAAAAACATTATTCACGGAGGTGATTAACCGATATAACTTGGACAAAAATTTTGTTTCTTTGAATAAGAGGAGGTGAGAAATTGAATGGATATGAGTTATAAAAATAAAAATATATCATATAGATGATTCTGGAGTTATCTTTAATTTATGCATGAAGGAGGTGATAATAAAGTAGAAAAATAAAAGAAATTAAGAGATGTACTTTAGGAAAATTACCTTTTGAATATCACCTCCTTAAAAGACCCTTAAAGACCTTGGATTTTGTATTTTTGTGAGACTAGAATAAATTTTACATGTATATAGTGATTATGAGAGGTTTGGGTGTATATTTTAGGAGCTAAAAGGATTTTTTGATTGAAATGGGGAGATGAGGGGTGGTATTTATACTTGAGGAGAGGTGGGTTCAAGTGATTAAATTATTGGTTATTTTATATTTAAAAGCTAACCACTTTGAGGTGGAATTAATTTCAATGAATTATAATTTAAATTAATGTTTTTCAGGATTATTAGGGTCAATAAAAACCTTAAAAAACCTTTAAATTTTGTATTTTTTAGGTATTTTAAGCCTTTACCCTTTTAACTTTAACATGTTTTATTTTTTACCTATACCGCGGTAAATAATATTTTTACCATGGTAAATTTTTTAGAAATAAAAATAAAATTAAACTTAAAATATAATTTTTACCTTTTGATTAAAAATATGGAATCCGTTTTACCTAATTCAATTCACATAATTGTAAAAATTATATTTAAAATTAATCCTGCTAACACAATGAAAAAACGGGTTTTTAAAGTGAAAAGTTCAAAAGTTCACAATGTTTTTATATCTAATTTAAATATGAAATTGATTCAAATTACCTAAATTGTATTTATTTATGTATAATTTAACTAATTATAATTTAAAATCAATTTAAATTTTAATTTAACTATATAAATAAATTGGACGAAAAAGCAGTTTGGAATTAATATTTTGTATTATTCACTATTCACCAAAATATGAAAGTTCTCAAAAAAATACCAAAAAATTATCCTATACTAATTTTTATATTTATATTTAAAATATGAAGTTTATTTTTTCATATATAAATTATAAATGTGTCAAAAAATATATTTAAAATGGGTTCTCCATCAAAAGATGGTAAAAATGCCTTTTAAAAATATTACAGTTTTTTATGATTAAAACTGGATTTATTTTTATTTTAAACCTATAAAATTTATTATATTAATGTAATAAAATTTAATAAACATGCCTAAACATAATATAGTTATTTATATACATTCTATTTGGTACAATTTATAGGTTATAACTTCCACTTAAAATAATAATATTAACATTATATTATTTTTTGGTATAACACAGTCTTGCATGCAACATTTTATTTTAGAGAAAATCATTGTTTCATGTTGGGTATGCTATCAAAAATAGTGACCTATTTAAAGTTAAAATTACTATATAATTCATAAATATTAATAAATATGAAAATCCTTATTCTATAATTACCAGGTATGTTACACCTCAGCTGACGGTTGGATGCCTGTGGACGCAACATTAGGGAGAGGCCTTGTACTCACCCCTTTAAGGTTTGGGGATCCCTAACCCTCTCTCTGAGGTTCATCATGAACCTCCCCCTCATCTATTCTCATCTATTCCTACACAAGTGAAAAGGGATTTAGGCATAAATTTTGAAGGCGAAGTGATACCTATGAAACATAATATTAGAGGATTTACTTGATAAATGGTAGGATCTACATCTCTAGGAGAATCCCAATAGGAATTACATCCCTAGGAATCCTATTTTAACCCATCTTGTAGAGTTTCGTGCTTATCTAGATCACTTTTCAAGATATCTGGGGATGAGTTCATGCCCAGCATCACCTTCACTTAGTTGTTCAGTGGACATGAAACACCACGAGAGTAGATCAAGTCTTCTAGTTTCTCCATATATTACACCACCTCAGCTCGGGGGATGTGGAAGCCCACCCTTGCATAACCCAACCTAGTGAGTAATATCCATTCTATGTTGAGACAATTCTATATCCCATGAAGAGTGGTGATTTTTCTATGGATTCCCTTACTCTCCTAAGTGTCAGGAAAGGTGACATCACTATGAACATTTTGGTGGCATAGTCACTTCCCCAAACCTTGGATGTGTGCCCTCAAGATTACCCCAGAAGGTATTCCTTCCTCTAGAAACTTCTTTCCCTAGAGCATCGAGCCTATTTGTTCTCACATCCTTGTGACCTCCACTGGTGTAGGGCCATGAATTTATAGTATTATAGCTGTTGATCCACCCACTGGGTCGATTATTCCTCCACAAAAGGCTATGTCTGCCGCTCATCCTTGACCACATGGTTATGGTACATATCCTCCATTATTAACCCAATTGGTTTTCCACCTTAGTATTTCCATTAGGTATACACCCTCCAAACTCTATTAATAATCATGGGTGATCCCATAATTAGTAGTGGGTGATGGAAACTCACTTTAACCCCTTCCATATTCATGAACAAACATGTACCATATCTATCTAAGGACCAAGGGTTGGCACTCATTGCATACCATTTTTTATGCCCTCAAGGTTGGCTATTGGATGCATCAAAACTGCCTCATGAAGTAGTGTGGGTGTACAAATAACATATCAGCTTTCAATCTACCCTCACCACCAATATCTCACCTTGAAAGGCTAGGAGGTACAAACATTGTTTAATGGTTCATGTACCTTCATTGGTCACCATCCCCATGATAAGGGGGATGGTGAAAAATGAAGAGTTCCTCCATACCAATCCTTTCTAGTAAATCAAACAAGCCCAAGTTGAGGGGGATAATCCCATCAATTTTTAGGATAAATGCCAAAAATCCTATACAAAGAAGGGATATGGGGTTCATGTATTAATATCTCCCCATGTATCTGGTGAACCAACCATATAGGAAGTGGAAAGTCCTACACACATGGAAGGTTTACTTCCCCTGACTGATATAGAGGACCACTTTATATAGTTTCTCCAATATTGGTACTTCCAAGTTAATGTGTTTCCCCATATATATAATTGTTTCCATGATGAGGGATCTTTATCTCACCCCAATGTGCACATCCAGCATTGGGAGAATCCATCCATAAATCAACACAGTGATGAACCCTACCATCCTGACCATGGGAGCCTTGGAATTCACATTATCACCCCACAACCATTATTTTATTACCACTAAAATCATATTGTATAAGTGATCCTAGACTTTCTAGAACACCTTGTAAAATTTGTGTAGCCTCCCTGGTAGCTTGTTAACTGGTTCATTGAGAAAATACCAAAAACATTGCTTGAAAGTGACGTCATTCATCCCTAGTTTATGTTCTCTTATCCTCAAAACCAAGAATTGAAACACCATTTCTGTCACGTACGTAACCTATTTTAGGGTTATTTTAAATTTATTTTCCACTCATGATTTGTTTTGGTGGTTTCCAAAGGTTTTATTGAGAATAGGTGAGTTTTCATGAATTGGGCCAAACTGCGAGCCCAATTCCAGATTTAAAAATAAATTTTGTTTCATTTATAACTTTTTCAATTTTTAATATTTTTGACTCATTCCAACTCCTAATTGTTCTCCCCTGATATATTAACCCCAAATTTAAATTTGGGGCCTTTATAAATCCATAAGCATGGGGGATTTTTGTTTTTATTTGAGAATTGGGCCAACCCGAAGGCCCATTTTCCAGTTTTAAATTGTTTCATTAATTTATTAATATCTTATTCATTAAAATGGATTTTTCGGTGATTCCACCTCCCTATCGACCCTAAGAAGCCCAGGCGCGACCCCATTCCCTCCTCCCACAATTTGAAGCTCTCTAGAGTCGCTAAAATAATCTAAACTTTCTGGATTTCAGAAATCGTCCAGATTTTGGAGAGGTAAATTGATCCTTTCATAACTCCTTCTATTCTTAATCTTTTCCCTCCATTCCAATTCCTAAATGACCTAATAATTCTTTTGAGACCATCCCTTGAGTTTTGGCCGTTTTAAATTTCAGATACTAGTGTTTTGGGGAGATTCATTCTAGATTTCTCAAGTAAGTTTGTCCATTTCTTTTCCCCTCTCAAATTGATTAGGGTTTCATTCTATTTTTTTAGGGTTTCCTCCCTTTTTATTGAAGTGAACAATGACCAGTGGGTAGGGGTTCGAACCTAAGGTTTAACCTTGGGTTTTCTTGGTCCAATTTTCTATTTTTAGGTTTGATCTACCCTTCTTGAGGTGCGGCGGTGGTGCGTTTGTGTTTTCGCACAAAGGATTCAATGGTTTCATTTGATTTGGTAGGTGATTACAATGTTGATGCAATATTTGTGTATTAGCATGCTGTATTTATCATATTTTCAGATTTATATAATTTTATTATTGCTACAAAAATTGGTTCTAATGATGTTTCCATTGCAATTGAATTTAAAATGCCAATTTGGTGTGAAATTGGGGGTTTTCCAAAGAAGTGTTTTGTTTGTTTATTTGGGGATGCCCTATAAATACTTAGTTGTTTTTATTGATATGTAATAAGGCATAAAATACTGTTTATAATGTTTATCCCCTTTGGTAATTGCTGCAAAAAAAATGGGTTTTAATTGTGTTTGTAAAGAAAGTGATGTTTTGGTTCCACTTTTGTGTGAAAATGAAGGTTTTACAAAGATAACACTTCTTGTTTAACATGAGGATGACCAAAAATTGATTTGTTGTTTTAATTGATATTTATTGGGCTGCCTTTACTATTTTGGTAACTTACAATTGTGAACATCGTGTACAAGTGGGTTTCTTAAGGGGTTTTGTGTGCAAAACTACACGAGATTTTGTGAAATTGATTTATTCAAATTCAAAGAGTTTGTTGTGTGTTTTAAGTGGTAGAAAATGAGATAGCTACTGTATTTGGTGTATGTGACCATTAGTGGTGTTTTACATTAAAATGGATGTGTGTTAAATCCTGAAATTGTTTGAGCACAAAGGGGGAAGCCCGGGTACCTAGGTGGGGCGGATTTGTACTAGTACGGCTAGTGGACCGGATGGGTTTTGTCCCTGTTTCACTTAGCATTTGGATAACGACAACTCTAACTAAACTATGTGGATGATGATTGGGGACCAATAGGTTATGGGTATGTTCCCTACTAGTGGCTCGTGCACGAGAAAGGATTTTACTATGGTTACATTACACTGAGGTACGAGGTACATGGGGCCTGAGACTATCTAGTGCCTAGGGGTGTTCCCGGTTTTGTTGCTCAGTGGATTTGTGGTATTTGCCCTTGTTTTTGGGTGTCTTTGGAATTATAATGCAGTATCTAATATTCCTATTTAAATGTGTTAACATTCTGAAAGTTTTATCTTGAAAAATGTTTTCAATTTAAAGTTTCATTTTGTGGAATTTTTCACCGCTTTTAATTGCATATTAAAACTGGTTGCTTTTTCACCTTGTATTGCATGCACCTTGGAATCATAGGGTGGTATCCTATTGGGCTTAGGCTCACACCCTACTTACACCCCTTGGGTGTAAGTAGACCTTTTTTTTTACCCAGGTAAAGGAAAGGCTAAGGGTGATGGCGGTTCAGGGTGTTAGTCCTCATCCTTGGGGCGGAGTAGTGGAGACGACTTGGGGGTGATGACCCCTTGTCATGTGGAGTCCATGGGGCTGTTTTGTTTCTGTTCCATTGTGTCATTGGACCTTTTGTATTGAATCTAAACCTATGTATTCCGTTCTGGTTTTTGTTTAAACATCATTTGGTATAAATTTTCAGATTCAGTTTATTGATTGTTTTTAATGGTTTATGACTTCATATTCGGGTAAATCGTTCCCAAACCTAAATAAATGATACCCGGGCACTTGTGCCAGCCCGTGGGGATCGGGAACGCCCTTCGGGTCATGTCACGGGCTGGGTTTGGTGCCGGTTTGGGTGGCGACCAGATTTGGTTCGTGACAATTTCTATGGATATAAACTACTATTTATCCTCACAAACATTCTTTGCAGGGATGAATTCATTGAATATAGCTCTATGGATTGGGATTCCAACAATCTATTAAAGATCTCACAAGCTGATGCCAACCTCTCCATGGTGCATATGAAATGTGTTGGTCCCTATTGACCACATTATCAACAGATTTAGCATGATTTTAAGGTGATGGTAGACATTAAACTATGAGTACCATGCCACCTCATAGATACCAAATATCTTCATCTCTACTTTAAATTCATGAAATTACTGGCACACCCAGTATGCCCATACCCATTCGTCTATGAATTTTCTGCCCTATCACAAGTCTCATTCATCAATCCAGCCTTTAAGATGGTCTATCAGACCTACCTTAAGTATATTATCATACTGAGTGGGAGACACATCTTCATATACGTCCTCCTTTTTGAAATTTTTCATGTGGTTACATAGGGTATGAATGTTAAGGGATGTATATAACCTCATAATGTGGCCCCTAACATCCCTGATCCACAGGTCCTTTCCTAACATGCTTCTAAACCAGCTGGAGGGATCATCTCGATCGGCACTGGGGATGAATACATTTTCCATTGGTCTAAATTTACACAACATTGGCCTATTTCATAATAGGTATTCTTATAGAGCCTCCATCAATAATGTGGTGAGCATGTCATGATCTGACACAATCTAGATGTTATCTTTGGTCATGAGATTATTGGTCATCTCCCTCCAATAATTAGAAAAAATCCTCAACACCTTTGGTTTCCATTTTATCCAATAATTAGGAATTTTTTAGGACTTTTTCATGAAGGTTTTCTTGTAAAGGTTGAGTTTGAAAAAAAAAATAGGATCATGGAATTCTATTCGTGGAAATACAATTTTCAGAAGATAGTAGCTTCATGAGAAGTTAGGATCAAGATCACAAAACACTCATAAAGTTATAAAGTTTAGTGAAAATAGATAATTGGAATGTCTTTAACAAAAATATTTTAGTCCCCTAAGGTACCCCCACCTCTATTTATAGGTGAATGTTTAGTCTGAGTTTTGTGAGTGGGGCTTGAGAATCCTCAATTTTCAGTAGTTTTGCCTCAGAATATGAACCTCCTTTCTCTTATTAGATCCAATTATTAGGAGCATCATTTTATTATTCCAAAATACACATTTCATAGGATGGGTTGAGGAATTAATGTCTAGTTCAAAGTAAATTTGGTCCAAAGCGACCTAAAAATCCACTTAAGGGTCTAGTTTGTGATGGCCAAAAGTTTTGTGAATGGTTGTGGTTCGCAGAATCCCTTGGATGTATAAAGATTTAATGATAACATAAACAGTATATAAGTATTATTCATGAAACTCTATTTTTAAAAATTCATCAGTCGTGTAAATCTTTGATGGTAACCTTCGTACAACATAACTCTGGTTTGCAAAGTTCTTGTCCATTTACAAAGCTCATAATCCTTTGTGAGAGCATTCATATTTCATGAAACCAATTCACTTTCCTCCAATGGACTTATAAATACCCCCCTGAGTCTATATTTTAAGGGGATTCAACCTTTAATATTATAATAAAATATATGAATTCATAAAACCCAGAAGCTTTGTGGGTTAGAGAATAGATGGAATTCCAAAGGTAGCCATCTTTTATGAAACCATCTCTCATGGGTTTCTAAGAAACTCATCCCATGGTGGAGATTCCTTTTGTGAAGGTATATAGACTTTATGTAATAAGAAATCTCTTTATGGATCTTGGGGTTTCATGAGATAACTATCCTTCAAGAAACCAACCCTATGGGAACCAAGAATTAGCTTTGAGATAGGGTCACCATATTTCACAAAACGTACTCTTTTGTGAGACCCATGACCTTTTCAATACCCATGAACTTTGAAAAACCCTAAATTTTTTTAAGCCCATTCCTAGGACCTCTCTATGGTTCCTATTTTCATACAATACCCTTTCACAAAATTTGAGTGCCCATGGCCCCTCTACTCATCCAAAACTTGTTCAACTACACCCCAAATCTTTGTATGACTGGTACCACTGATGTTACATTTTTTTCCTAATCATAGGTACCCTGATGCATTTTTATCCTAAGAATAGGCACCCTAACATTGGTACTTTTGATTTCCACTTCTCCATGGTAGTTTCTACTCTATGTACCACCCAAAGGAACGTGAGCAGTGGACACATAATCCCTAAAGGTGGCATCACCATGAGAACCTGTCAATATATCTTGGTAGAGAGTCCTTGTGATGGATATTCCTCTCACCTTGATATGGTCCCCCACATGGTATAATCCCCAACCACATCTTATTTTCATGACATAAAATTATCTAGCTCCATGTCCTAATCATATGATGTTAAACTACATGACAATGTTCTCATCACGTGACGTTAAACTGTAGCCTTACCTCATGTGATGAGCATGGAATGCCCCATGTGCGATCATCATGGGATGAAACCCCCATGGAAATATACTTTGGGCCTAATCCACTTGACTCATGGAATCCTACTCTGGGTATACCATATGCATAATTCTTATACCATCCCTCATTGATGCTTCTTCTATGACATGATCATCCTTACCTGATGATGTTAAACTGTATGGAGTGGTTCTATAACATGATCTTAAATAGTGGCATCAAACTTCATGGGTTTTGATCCCTATTTACTAATAGTGTATGTAATATGACATTATAAGGTTCAATACCTACAACCACCAAATCCAAGTGTGAAATATTTCCCCTAGGGATACAATCCACCAAATCAAAGTGTGAAATATTTCCCTCGGGGGACACACACCACAAAATCCAAGTACGAAATCTTCCCCTTTGGGGACACACTCCATAAAATCCAAGTGTGAAATATCTCCCTTGGGGACACACTCTATCAAAAAAAATGTGAAATTTTCCCCCTTGGGGGCACAATCCACCAAATCCCAAGTGTAAAATATCTCCCCCCCCCCCTCAAGGACACACTCAACCACCCCTCCTATCCCCACAAGATGTTAAACTTGCGACTGTTGCCACAAGATGTTAATATTGTGACTTGATCTAGAATCATATTCCATGTAAAGAATATGGGATGCTTGAGGTAAAAAACATTGGATTAATTATTCCCCTAGAATAAAACTAACTCATCGTTGACATGATATACCTTAGGTTTCATGCCTAAGATACCTCACATAGAATATTCCCTCCATGTAATGAGGAACCAACATACCATCATCTCGTTTCAATCAAGGAGCCAACATCACCAATTAAAAGTGATGGAAGATGATACCTTTGGAAAGTGAGAATGTAGGGTAAGAGATGTGAATCACTGAGATGTTGTGTTCCTTAGCTGTGAAAGCATTAGAAATAGCCATCTAACATAGGGTCTTTTCTCTTATCCTAACTTACAACCATGAAGTCTTCTCAAGTACCCAATTAAGGCCTGAGTGGTGTGTGAGTACCACTCAGTAGGTCCCCACCAATGGTGTATAAAGTAATATTCAGTCTAATAACAGTGCGTGTATAATTATAATGAATAATATATAAGTTTTAAAGAAAATAGGTTTCATAATTTAGCAATTATCAATAAACCACATTTTCTATCAAGTTCTAAATGATACCCAAACCCATCAAACCCGCTTCGACCCCTACCAGTCGTCTAATACATGTGTCAAATGGGTCATAAATACTATACATGGAATATCATTTCAAGTATCCAAACCATGGTGTAGAATTATATGAGCATCACTCATTTCTGATTTGGACCTCCATGATCAACATATTTACCCTAGTGTAGACCATCATGACCAACACCCATTCCTCAATGTGGAATTCCATGACTAAAATGATTATTATAGTTTGGATCAATATAACTAACACCCATATCCATTTCATAATTAATCAATTTTTAAGTTTTTAACATGATGGTACATTTTTATCACATTAATATATCAAGGGTGCACTAATCCATTTATCATTATTCCTATGGTTTATCACATTTAACTTAATTCCCATAGATAGACCATTTTACTATTTAAGCACCATTACAACCATTTATCACTCCTTTCAATCCATTTAACTACATGGAAATGCCTCTCTAACCATTATCACATTTACCCATTTACAAGCCATAACTCATTTAACTTATTCAAGTTAAGAAAAACCACCCCTTATCCCATTTTAATGTTCTAAACATGGTTCTAATTGGTTTAATCTCATAAGACCTTGAATTTATCATTTAAAAACTTAATTCCCATGTTCAAGGGAATGAAACACCCCATGGGAGGCCTTAGAACTAGTCTAATCATCCTCAATGGATCTAATGGGGATTGTGAGGGTTATTACATATCTTTTAAACACCTAATTCATCATTTCCTATCAATGGATCAAATTCATAGCACAACGGCACAAAATCAGAACCACATACGAATAAATAAACATCAAGACTATAGGATATAACTTATAGACCACCTAACTCAAGCTCATAGGAAACAGATTGCTTAAACACGGCCCTAAAGTCAATCCCAAACCACCCTAAGCACCCAATTTAACAATATTCTAGAAAAAAAAGTTTTTAGGGATTTTAAAGAAGAGAAAATATTCTACTATGATTATCCCAAAAAAAATATAAGAAATGGGAGTGGTAGACTCATCTGAAGCTTCTATTAACAACCAAAAGCACTTAAAAAGACTATTAATTAAAGGATAATTACCCTTCAGATGATTGGGAAGAAAATTTCCACTCCCAAGGCTATTGGAGGGGGAAATATGAAAGAAATCATGCAAGAACTCTTAAAGCCTGGGTGGATGGGAAATTTTCCCTCTATTAATAAGTCACAAGGTTTGGCCACATGATTGGACAGACTATGTGTCAACCATGTAGATCCATCTATCCAATAGGGGGTAGGCCACATGGTTTGGCTAGGCCACCCAAGGGTGATTTGAAAAACCATGCAGTGGTCATGTTCCTACCTCTGTCCAAGGGGCCAGACCACATGGTCTCCTGGGCCATGGAAAACAGTTAACACTAATCGTGTTCCAACCATGTGTCTTGTAATGGATGGATTATTTCCCCTCTTTTCCATTCCCCAAACCCCTAGGAAACCTATGAGACCTATCATACTCTCAAGAATCATTCCATCAACCATTTTAAAAGGTATTAAATCAAAAATTATATTGAAAACATGCCTCATTAACATCAGTATCTTACACCTTCCAAATCTACATCGGTCTAACCAATTTTGTTTTTAAACACATAAATTAAATATTTAATCAAATGGATTCAAAATATTCCAAAAAAAAAATTCAAAACACTTTTAAACTCTCCAAAAACA
Organism: Viscum album; assembly: GCA_963277665.1. Lineage (NCBI taxonomy): Eukaryota > Viridiplantae > Streptophyta > Magnoliopsida > Santalales > Viscaceae > Viscum > Viscum album. The sequence goes on from OY728134.1 coordinate 69,978,373, forward strand.
CTTTTCATGGATCTCAAAATATTTCATATAGAGTTGACAATAAGGAAAAATTGTTATACTATTCTAATTACACTTCAATATCCCCCTTTTTATTTTTTGTATACTCATGTAACACTTTATATATAAAAACTCAACTTCTTATTCAATAGACACAAAATAAAATCCTTTTTCAAAATACAAACATCTCAACACTACACCACTAGTTAGAGTAATATTTTTTATTAAACTCTATACCTCAGTTAAAAGAAAAATTTTATCCAAGTGATAAGATGCTCTCCACCTCAACCTATGTACTCAATACCTCAAAAAACTCCCCTTTATCACAATAAAACACAAGAACTAAATAATAAGTATTTAAATGCAACTCTCCCCCTTTGAAAATACATATTTCAAGTAAATATTTGTGCACTTACTTATCTCCCTTTGATAATATAATCCAAGGTTTAGTGTGGTGCAACCTCTTGAAGCTTTTAATGATGTAGGAGGGGTTGAAAACCCACTTTTAGCCTCAAGAACTAAAATCTATCCTTAGGGATGGCCTTGATAAGAATATCATCCAATTTTTCTCAAGTATGAATAAATTCTAACTTGATGTCTCCATTGGCCCCCCACTCTTTAATAAAATTAAATATGATACCTATATTCTTATACCATGAGTATTTTATAGGTTTTATAAAAATATTTATATCACTTTGATTATCATAATGAATTTTGAGATGTTTTTTAACTTTCACCCTTAAATCATCTAATTACTTTTTTATCCATATCATTTTAGTATAATAACAAGTAGCATCAATATATCTTACCTGTGTAATACTCAGTGTGACTGAGTTTTATTTATTTCAATACTAAGTCATATAAATGTCACCCAAAAGGAAAATTCCATCTAAAGTGGGAAGTTTATCATTACAATCACTTTTCCAATTAGCTTCTGTAAACCTGATCATATTAAAATTATTTCCTATCTTATAAAGTAGTTCATAGCTTGTACTCCCTTTAATATATCTGATATCTATTTTAGTAGTGATAAGATGTGACTTCTTTGGGTCCCTCTAATATCTATCACAGAGATTCACAATATATGCACAATCTGGTCTAGAAGTTATAAGATAAAGTAGACTCACAATCATTCTACTGAATTATTTTTTATTTATACTCTCACCTTTAGTATTTTTAAATAATTTTTGTTTCACTTTAATGGGTGTAGACATTATATTTGACTCCAACATCAAAAATTTCTTCAATATTTCTCTAGAGTACTTATCTTGGTAGAATAAAATAAAATTTTATCCTTGCACGAATTGTAACCCCAAGAAATATCTCTGTTCACCCATCATGTACATCTCAAATTTTTTTCTTCATTTGATTTGAAAACTATCCACATGACTTCTCATGATCACCTAAAAAAATAATATCATCAACATATACAACTATGATAAATATAAATGTCTTCATCTCTTTTATATATAGGTTGTTATCCACTATGAAATTGATGAATTTTAACTCCTTTAAGAAAATATACATACTTGAATAAGAGGACCTTAGGGTTTATTTTAATCCATAAATATATTTATTCAATTTTAAAACTCTTGTGTTATCATCATTAAGAAAAAAAACCATCAGGCTTCTCAATATATACCTATTATTCAATATTTCCATTTAAAAAGGCATATTTGACATTCATTTTATATACTTTAAACTTCCTATAAGCTACCATAAAAAGGAAAATCCCTATAGATTCTAATATTTAAATAGGTGAAAATGTATCTTTAAAGTTAATTCTTAAAATATAGGAATAACCCTTGTAAACAATTTTTTCCTTTTTCCTTGTCAATTCTCCATTTTAATTTAATTTTTTTCTAAATAACCACTTGTTCCGGGTGAAGTTTTTGTAAACGAAACTTGGAAAAAGGCCCCAAGTGGAATTCCTCTAAATCTTAATCATATCCTCATCCATAGCCTCAATACACTCTTTATATTTAAAATATTATTTCATTGATTAAGGTTCAACCTAATAAATAATTTAGTTCAGATTATCATAACACAATCTTCTTCTTGTTGGTTATATTGTACATTTATAATATCATGACCTTCATAGAGTTTATACATGATTATTTTGATATCCAATGATGTTTCCTTCCTCTACATCATTTTTCAACCTTTTATACTTATATTTTCCATCTCAGTATCCTTTTACTCATCACTGATATGATCTAATTCATTTTTTCTGTATATGGTTCATCCCCAATTTGTTTCTCACTAATATGTCTAGAAATCTACTTTTTTGTCTCATCACTTTCTTCAAAAATTAATACATATAGAAAATTATTTATAGGTTTTTTTTAAATAATTTTATCATCATAAAAATCAACCACCTTGTGAATTCTCTTATTATAACTTCTTTATCCTTTCCCATTAGAAAGGTATCCAAGAGAGATACCATCGTCGGCACTTTCATAAAATTTTCCTTGATTTAAGTATTTGATTTTGATAATGAAAAGCATCAAAAGACTCTAAAATAACTCATTGTAGGCTTCATATTATACCAAATTTTATATGAGATAATTTTTTTATTTTGGTCTTAAAAAAAATCGATTTTGAATGTGTACACATTTGTAAAAATATTCTCTACAAAATAACTTTGATCTTTCAAATTTGGAAAGCATTATTCTCCCTATTTGCATAATGTTTCTATTAATTCTCTAAAATACCCATTATATTGAGGTGTATTATGGTTGTTATATTTATTTTTAATCCCATACTTTAAAAGGTAAGATTAAAATTCATTTCTTGTGTGTTCCCTCCAATTATCAGTTTTCAATTTCTTTATATAAATGCAAAGATCTCGTTAAACTTATCTTCTATAAATCTTGAACATATACAATGCTTGTGACTTGTGTTTAATAAATAATACTCTTGTCATTATTGTCTAATAGTTAATGAATTTTATAAAATAAAAGTCACCTATTATGGATTTTTGTCTTATAGATCCACACAAATCTAAGTGAATTAATTCAAGCGGTCTTGTTGATTGTGTCTCCACTCATTTTTTATTCCCTTTAACCATTGTCCCATTTTGAAAGGTTATGAAAACTTGGTATCTATCATATCATTATTAGGAATTATCTATCAAAAAAATTATTTATATATTTTACTCAGAGTCTTTTGACCAATGTGTTCAAGTATTTTATGTCACAGATTGTTTTCTTCTCTAGAATTGAGATAACAAAAATTACCATGGTCTCAATTTTGAAATAAATTCCCACTAGTTATTTCTCCAATTATGATGATCCTTACATATTCAAATTTTTTAATGGGATAAGTTTTATTCTTTAAAATATCCTTTTTACTCTTAGCACATAACTAACTCTCACTCAATAGGTTGTGTTTGATCCCATCAATAAATAGTACCTTCTGTAAATTAATCTTGTGAGACTCCATCACTATTGAGATAGTTAACTTTATTTTTTATGAGATTTTATTTCTAAAAGTCATTGAACCTTCATCATGATATTCATTTCACTTAAAGGGTATCTCCTTCCATGTGTGATAAGAAACCACTATATAGGATCCAAGGCCTTCTCCTATTGCTAGAATTTATAGCTACCTCAATAATCAATGATTTTTGTATCTTACTTCTACTTGATGTATTCCTTTATTTTTATATCTATTGTTATTTATTTGGAAGTATATTCATAAAATGTTATATAAAATAACCTTTTTGGTCACATATTTCATATATATCTTTAATATTATCATAACTATTTTAGAAAAATACACTTGTTGTCCTCTCATAGCCAGTTTTATTTATTCTAGATCTATTGGTCCAACATTTAGAGTATATACCCCTTAATTATAATGATTGTGTCTCTATGGTAGATATATATTATGCTAATATATATATGTGTGTGTGTGTTTTGTGCCTATAGACACCAAAACATCTTCAATATCCTCAAAACCTAATTCTTTTTAAAAGTTATTGAGCTTGTTCTTAGAAATGTACTAATTATTTTGTCATAGAATCAGCCTTCCTTTACTTGGTTTTTTATAATAACTGATTATTTTTACTATTATTAACTCCCTTTGATATAGGATTATTCTTATTAAGGTTTTTCTCAACCTAGGTTTTCCCTATTTATAATTTATGACCTACACTATTAGTTAATAAAGAGTTGACATTTTCAGAAACTACAGCTGCATATTTTACCGGAGCTAATGTATAAGGCTTCTCAATATTTTTTTTGATATTTCAAACTTATATTTAGAAACTTTTTTAAATTCAATATTCATTTTTTCAAGGGTATTTTTATCCTTATGACACCTTTATTTTTCCTATATAATATTTTCCACTTGAGTAGGAAACTTCTTCCCATGTTTATTTATAATTATTTCTTTCTTAGTAACTTTTACTTTGAGAAGTTTTATTTATTTTAATATCCTTCTTAAAGACTTAAGGTTCTTACCACAATATGTGAACAATATAGGCTTCATATTCTTACTCTTATTCTTAACTTCTTGAGTTGTATCCTTTAATTTCAACATGTTCCATAAAGTTTGTGTATCTTCTAGCATATTCTTCCTCTGATTCACTCATTTAGTAAGTGTTTTTATCTTTCACTTTTCTTATCATATTCCTTTTCATTTTATTTGATGTATTCCTTCAACCTTAATAAAATTTCTTATAGCCTTTAGATTTTACTTTAAATTTATCTCTATCCTATTCATCCTCATATTTTGTGTTTTCTTCTTTATTCAACAATCTATAGTAAAGTGTTCAATTCCTATAAACTTAAAACACTTAAGTATAATATTTTATTTACATTTTCCATTTCCATTATTAAGGATTTTAGATATGAGATCCATGAGTTTCTTGTGTTTTTTATCACTCCCATAATCTTCATTTGAGTCACTTGAGGACTCTTCTTTCTCTTCTTTGATTTTCAATTTATTCATGGCTCTAAAATCCATCTCCTCCTTGGATTTTTTTTCTTAAAAATTGGAGATTTTATTATCTCATAATTCAAAATAGTTTTTTTAATTCATCACTAGAAATTTCATGTATTTCTTACAAAGATGATATATTAGGTTCAAAAATATCTTGAAAGTTTCTCATTAATTTTTTAACCACAATTGAATCATATAGATTGTCACCAAAACCTTTGATATGACTGAATATCTCATTCACCATTGTGAAATAATAATCAATATTCTTATCTTAATCCATTAATATGTCTTCAAATTTTTCTCTCCAGATTTATAATTTTTCTTCTTTGATATTGATATTCCCTTCATTCATGTTCTCCAATTTATCCCATATATTTTTAGATGTTTTTAGTTCCATAACATAGGATTTTAATTATTTTTAAAAGGTAATAAAATGTAATTTCTATCCTTCTCATCAATTTAAAGATTTATTTTGTCAACAAATGTCATTAATTTATCTCTTATAGAAGTGGGAAACCCATAATGAAAGAATCTCTCAATTCTAATCCATGTGAGATAAAATATAGTAGCATATGATTCTTCCATCCATGGAAATTCTTTCCATAAAAATAAGGGACACCTCTATTGTTCATGGAACTTTAATTTTTCATGTTGAACTTCAAAAGAGTAAAATATCAGGGGAGACCTCATCTTTGATACTACTTGTATTCCTCAAATTAAATGGTGTACCACTAAGAGGGGTGAATCAATGGTACTTGGTTTTACAAATAATTTACTTTTAAGAAAACTAAACCCATGTGAATTATTAGAGTCATGATACACTTTCAATTTTACTTACTCACCCATATGAAATAATGAAATAAATAAAAAATAGCACATGAGAATTTTTAAAAGGTCCATCCATGATTTGAGAGCCTACTCCTTGATGTGATAAACCTTTGGTTGATCCAAGGATTTTATTTTAACTATAATTTATAGTGATTAAAAATGACTACAATTGGCACATAAGGTTAAAGTATAAATTATCAAATTATCTTTGTAGGAAATTAACATCTGCTTTCCATAGTAAATGCATGGTGTTATTTATACAGGTACCACTGGTTTTTCAAGAAATCATGTTTTATATTGAATGTTAATAAAATCCTTATAAGAACTCTAGATGCGTTGAAATAAAAAAATGGATCATATTATGAAGGAACATAAACTCTCGAATGATCAACAGTAAGAAGAAATAGGTTGACTATCCTTTTAAATTATTTAAAATAATCATCTCATGCATGAGATAAATTATGCATAAAATGATCTACCTCCTTCTCAACAGAAAGTGCATTAATCAATGACAATAGAAATGAATTTTCATAGCCTCTTAAAATGTTTACATATGTAGCATAGATTAATATACTCAAGTTATATCTTCCTTTGATATAGATGATTATCAGATTGGAATAGTATCAGTTTCTCCTCATAATTCTCTAACTAAACATTTCTCATTATTTTTTAAGTTTTAAAATATCAGGTATCGCATGAAACAATTTCCACGAGTTATGGAACGTTAAAATATCTAAGATATCTGGTCTTTAGGTTCATTCACATAAATATGAATAAATTTTTCTTTAAATATATCCTAAAGACTCAGAAATTAAAAACTCCATGTAATATTTGAATATCTCATATGTATCTTCCACAAAAATAATTTTTTTTTAAATTCATTTAAATTCTTCCACATAATCATGAGAATTTGTATGAAATGCCAAGTGACGTGGCACAATAACTTTTGGGTGTAACTCCTCTTTATTTATTTGAATAATATTAGTCTTTAATCAATTTAATCACATTGAATCATAAGTCATTGTGAGCCTCCCATGGTAATCTGGGGTGGTGAGGGTGGTTTGGGGTTTGGGGTGTGGTCATGGGGTCGAGTCCTTGGTCCAACAGTTTATTTGTAATTTCCATTGTAGAATTGTGTGCTATACTTTTGGTTGTATCAATTTTTTAAAAAAAATCATTGTGATGTTTGATCAATGAAGAAGAGTTCGTAAGAATCATCTGAATTAATATTTATTCCTTCTAAATTTATTTTCAAAACTCTAAGATTTCATTTTGTAGACTTTCCAAAATTGAAATTTTTTTTGAACTTTATATAGATAGAAATCAAATATACAGTCTTTTATGAACTCCATGTTGGCTCCAAGCAAATATACATTCATGAAGAATGAACTCTATGTTTAGTTTCATTTCCATTTTTTGATTTCTCTAACTCTATGTTATCATAGATGAACTCTATGTATTCTTCAGACAACTTTACATTAAAAACATAAGGTATATGTGAATTTTAAATTCATACCTTTATCAATTTTCATCTTATATATGAACTCAAAATTCTCTCCAAACAACTCTATATTCCCAACATAGAGTACAGATGAACTCTGCATCCATGACTTTACTAATTTTATACTTCTGGATGAACTATATGTTCACTCCAAACAACTTTGTGTTTCCAAAATAGAGTATATATGAGCTCTAAATTTATACCTTTTTCAATTTTATTCTTTTTGATGAACTCTACATTTTCATATGAACTCTATGATAGCCTTGGAAACTCTACATCGATCCAGGATTAACTAATTTTATTTTTCAACACAAAAATTCTATATTTCATCAAATGGATTCAAAATCTTCTAAAAACACATCAAACCACTTTCAAAATATTTAAAAAACTTTTCAATGATCTCATCGTTTTTTATATAGGGTTGAAAAAAAAGAGAAAACTTCTTCAATGATTCTAATTAAACTTCATTGTCGGCCGAATTCATTCTAAAAAAGGTCTATTAAAATTCCTCATATATTTATCTACTCTTAGAAACCATAAATACCATGTTAAACTTATACTTTCATTAATGTTTAAGATCCAAATTTATAAGATATTTGGAGCATCCCCACTCCTATATTCACATAGGTGAACTATTAGGTATCCTAAGAATTGTGTTTGATTTGTTAACAATAAGAATCATGACCTTGATGATAAAGAACAAAATGGACAAAGTGATGTTTTGAGGATAGTTAAAAATGATCTTGATTGGTTAATGTTGGATTTATTGATAATTAATCCTGAAGTTTATTGTATTGGATTCATTTTCCACAAAAATATAATGGAATCTGGAGGCAATCTGAACGAGTGAATTTATTCTACAAGGATCATGTATGGTCAATAGAAGGACTAAAGAAGTGTTGGAGGCTTGGATAATGTTTTGTTGAACTTTTACAACATAGTAAATACCACATCTTGGTGATGGGAATAGTGGTTTGGGAGTTTCCTAATGTAACATGGGGAAGACCAAAAAGGTCATGAAGAATATGTGGAATGTATTGAAGACTGAGATGGTCATCATGATCATAACGTGGTGACCACGTCATGGAGATCTATGTGTTGAAGTAAAAATAGAAAAAAAATTATCACTACACCTTAGACTAGTCTGTATTGAGTCATAGTTTCACTTTTAAGGCAAAATGAACCCAAAATTACCATGGTGGTGCTCATGGTGAAGGTGTTTTCTTCAAATAATGGAATTTTCTTGTCAAGATTCTATATGATAAGGAAAAAATGACCAATATTTCATGGATCTGGGCATGTTAAAGGTACTTATATCCTATAGATACACTGACCACATCATGTTGTTAAAAGTGAATCCATTTTAGTGTGTGTATCCATAGGAGATGCACAAAATATGGAGGATTTGACTTAGATTACGCATGAACCATTCTTAATTGGTTTAATAAGAATAGGCCTCAAATTTAGGCCATGATTCAAGAATTCTTTTAAGGGATTTTATAGATATTAAAAGGTGGATTAATTAAGAATTGTTTTCCATGCTGGAAGGGGAGATAAGTTAATCCATGAAGTGGTTATAATGGAATATAATTATGGGAATCATGAAGGAAAATAATGGAGAGTTATGGGTGTTTTTTATTATCCATAATGATGTTGATAAGTTTTTGGTTTATTTGGGAAGTATCCCTCATTTTATAATGGATTTACTAGAAGTAGGAAAGGTAGAGACAAAGACCTGCACATATTGAATATTTGAACTTGAAGAGGAATAAAGGTGTTCCAGGTGAGGGGCTAGAAGAAAGAAGAATTTATTGGTATATTTTGAAGACTTTTCCAAAGAAAAGGCAATAATTTTCATGTAACAGAAAAGTAAAGATTATTTCTAATTGCATTATAGAATAAGAGGTGTTGTAATGAGATGTTATTCATAGATTGTGAAGGAGTAGACTTATGGGACTATAACAGGGAATCTATATATACTTTAGGATGAAATACAAGAATTTGAAGCAGGTGAAGGGACCAGTATGTCCATAAACTATGTGGAGATCTTCCTATATTAGTGAGTGAAGGAGAATAAGGATAGTGATACTTGAGAGATAGTGATTCTACCCTAAAATTTGTAAGGTATTGAGCCTGGGAAAGTAGTGACAAACCTCAAACCACTTCTAAATAACAATTATCTTTTAGTGATTTAGTTCATGAAACATTATCGATGCATGATCCTTAGATTTTTCTAGTGAGTATGAACTAAGTAAATTTGGGTGTCCTTAATTACTTTATTAATTCAAACTAAAAGAGGGAAAATGGAATATTAAAGAATATATGGTAAAAATGGGTTGGTCAAGTGAATTGAATAGGGTTGATATCTAAGAAAAATATAATAGAAATGGACCCTCAAAGTTGAGAGGTCAAGATATATTTAGGGTACTGAGGGTTAAATAAAAATTGCTTAAATTGTTTAAGTATTTCATACCCTAATTCACACTCTTTCTCAGGGTAATATCACTCTAAGACCCTATTAAGGGACTAAAAAGTTGTATAAAAATGATATGTTTATTTTTATTAGATTTTTTATTTCTATAACTTGATCTAAAGTTGTTGAATAATAGAATACATCATGAAAACTCCTATGTTTGATAGAAATCATTTCAAAATATAGAAAAAGGGGTTTATTTCCTATAAATAAGATTCACTTGGAGTTTTAAGAGAAGTTTTGGAGGAAGTTATTTTTTTATGAGCCAACATGAAGTTATCTTTGAAATAGATCAAAGAAATATTGAGATTAATGCCTTAAAAAAGGAATTAAAGTGTTCTCTTATAGAATACATATACAAGTAGGTTTCACATGGAAATTTATCTAAATATATTTGTATGAAATTGGAATAACTTTATATAAAATATGATGAAGGGTTCTTTATGTCCACATTTAAGAAGAATAAGAATGATTCCATAAAAAATAATTCTCTCAACAAGGTAAAAAATTCTAAATCTAATGTCATATCTAATTAAAACACGGGTTTATAGAAAGTGTGGAATTTTATACTCTATTACAGAGATGAAAAGTAGATGTGATAAAGAGGTGGAAACAACATCAAGTCTCCAATCAAGGAGGTGTTCATGAAATTGCCAATAGTTTATCCCAATTCTATAAGATAATGTGGAATGATGGGATGTTTTTCATGAAGTTTATTATACAATTATTAAAGATATTTCCTTGGAGAATAAGAGGAAAAATAGAAAATATGTTTCTTTGAAATTTGGTATAAAGAAGATTGGAGAAAAAATGAAAGAAAAAAGAGACATGATTAAAGATATTTCCCAAGAAATATTGAAGAAAATGGATATGAATAAGAAATTCAAGGTAAGCATAATTCCACTCAAGACTAAACTTGAATAAAGAATACAAACCAAGATGGATGATACTTCATGTTTGAAGTAAATGGATTAAAAATTGAAGAAAAAATATGATAATATCATAGAACTTGAGGATAATATGAACACCTCAAATGAGAATATGAAAATCCCTCCAAATACAGCCTCAACGGGAAGAAAGTATCCAAATCTGAGATCTGAAAGAAAAGTAAATCTCTATAAAAAATCAACAATAGATGATCTATAAAATAGGGTTGCATTTAAATTCTAATATTGTGGAAGACTTGGGAACATCATTAGTAGGTGTACCGAGTCCAATAAGACCAAAAATTATATAATATTTCCAGTAATACCAACATCTAAATCAAGGAGAGACCACATGAGTTATGATTATTATGGTAAATACTTTATTTATTCTAACCTCGGTCATATAGAAAGGTATTGAAATTGGAGGAATTCATGGAAGTATAAATATTTCATAAGGATATACTCCACTCCTATGAAATAAAATGAAAGATTATATCCAATAAAAATTATTATTAAGCTATAAAATAGGTTCAATGTGTTGGAGAACAATAATGATCCTCGGTAAAGGGTGTATCATGAACCAAAATCAGTCTACTCACACAAACTCTCTTGGAAGGAATGAAGAAAAATATAAAAGAAAAATAAAGGTGTTATTATAGCTATAAAAATGATTAAAGTAAATTAGATCCCATATAAGATGAATAAATCCATGATGGCACTCATGGCCATCAAGGAAAAGAGATGCCTAAGTGATGATATACATGATTCCAAACACTGTTGAAATGGAATATTTATTCTGACAAGTGTTGTCCCAAATTTGAGTATTAAAAATTAGTGACAAGATATAAAGGATTAGGGAAGTTTTGGTGAAATTTAAAGGCTATTGATCCTTATCAGATATTTTTAAAGCCTATGAAGAGCTAAAGAGGATTGGAGTAAAATTGGTATCATTTATTCAATTTTAAATAAGTGGTACCAAGAGACTCTTTAATTGGTATGATCATAACTACTAAGTGATTTATTTTTTATATACTTACTATTCACTATGGAAGTTATGGAGATCATAGGTTGTTTTTATAAGTGAAAATACTAAAGTTATTACGAGGTTTCATTGGTATTTATGAGTTACATAGACAACCTTGGTGTTGTCTACAAAAAACATTGTTTCCTACACTGAGCTTAGGCTCAGTAGGCTTATAGGATTTGTTGATAGGATAAATGATAATTCAGAGTTTCACACAATAAATTTCTTAATGATTGTGTTTGTTATAGATATTTACTTACGGGGGATTCCATAGTTGGTAAATCCAACTAGAAATGGTTTTCAATTAGTTTCAAATAATTTGGATAATAAATGGGTGGTTGATTCTAAAGTATGAATACAAAGGAGGATGATATAAGATGAGGAAGTCCTCCCTATCCTCAAAGGGGGAGTTAAGGTCATGATGAAACCCTCTTAGTGGTTGAATATAGAGTGGGTGATGATATTTATTAGAATTTATTCCCACACATCAAGGGGATAAAGGTTTTAAGATGAAAGGAGATAACATATTTAAAGTGGGAGATTAAAATTCAAAGGAATATCTCTATATTTAGTGGAATAGTAAGTTCCCTTTTTATTTCATTTATAATAAGGGGTAGGAAATATTGAATATAGGTGTTAGATATTAGCAAAAAAATCTAAATGGGTTATTATGAATCATAAAGGACTGTGTTTTATTTTTTGAAAATAATAAATACAACCTTGATGATAAGGAAGAAAATATCCAAGGTTATTATTGAAGGATTTTTAATAATGAACATGATTTCTTGATGTTGGATTTTTTTACAATACATCCTAAAGGATGTTGTGTTGTATTTATTTTCCACACAAATAAAATGGAGTCCAAAGTTAATCTGATAGTGTGAAGGTATTCTATAAGAAGTCTACATAGTCAAGAGGACCAAAGAAGAGTTGGAGGCATCTTGGATAATGTTATGTTGATGTTTCCCAACATGGAAAGACCATTCCATGGTGATGGGCATGGTGATCTGGGATTTTACCTATGTAATGTAGGGAAAACCATAATTGTAATATAGAATCCATTAAATCTATTTAATATTGAGATTGTCAACACAATCATAAGGTGGTCACCGCATCATAGAGATCTACGTGTTGAAGCAAAAACTACCAAGTTTTTGTCACTACATCATGGACCTAGGCGTGTTGAGTTAAGGTTTCTCCTATGAGACATGGTGAACCCAAAACAAGCATGGTGGTTCCTGTGGTGAAGTTGTTTTCTTCAAATGATAAAAATGGATTATCTGGATTCTATAATAGAAGGGAAAAAGAAAAACAGGTCATGTATCTGGGCATGTTAAAGGACGTTCTAGCTTGGAGATACACAGACTATGTCATGATGTTCAAAGTCAAGTATTATCGGTGGTAATGTCGATAGAAGATGTACAAAATATGGATGATTTGAATAAAATGATACATGAAATGTTATTAATTGGTGTAATAATCATGGTCCTACAATATAGTCCTGGATTCAATCATTAGTTTAAGGGAGTTTATAATGATTCAAAGGTGGATTAATTAAGAATAAATTCCACATTTTTAAGAGAAAGAATTTAAGAAACAAAATAGTTATGGGGGAATATGGTTATGTAAATCTTGGAGGAAAATAACAAAGAGTTATGGGTGGTTTTTATTATCCATAATGATGCTAACAAGCTTCCAATTTGTTTGTTTATGATCCCTCATTTTATAAAGTCTCGACTGGAAGCAAGAAAAACCTAGAAGATAGACTTACAAATATTTTATATCTAAACTCAAAGAGGAAGAAAGGTGTTACAGGAGAGGGGATGAAGAAATAAGAAGGTGTTGGTATCTATTGGAGACTCTTATAGATAATAGAAATGAATTGTTATGCAATATTAACGTTGATAGGAGTTTTACTTTCAATATTGAATAAGAGGTTCTACAACAAGATATAATTCACAGATCGTGAAGTAGTATCCTAGTGGGACTAAAATTGAGCACATATCTATACTTAAGGATTAAAGATAAGAAAATTAAGCTAGTGAAGGGACCTTTATGTCCATAAAATATGTGAAGATATTCTTGAAGCAATTAGAAAAGGATAATAAGGGAATTTATCCTTGGGTGATAATAAGTCGGCCCTAAACTTTGTAAGGTAGTGATCCTAGTAAAGGAGTGACCTAGCCCAAACCTCTTTTGAAGAGTGATGAGATTTTAGTGATTTGGTGCATAAAACGTCATTGATTAATGATACTTGGAGTAGCTTAGTGAGGGATAAGAAAGTAAATTCCCATGTCCCTATTTATATTATGCATGCACACCAAAAGAGGGGAAAGGAATCTTAAATAATACATGGTAACAAAGGGTTGGTCAAGTGAATTAAATCAAATAGATATATAAGAAAAAAAGAATAATAGGTGACCATAAAGGATGATAGATCAAGATATATTTAGGTTAGTGAGAGAAGGATAAAATATTTAAATTTTTTAATCATTTTATACCATGATTCACCCCCCCCCCCCTCAGGGTAGCCACTCTAAGACCCTATTGAGGAGATAACATGAACTAAAAAGAGTATCCATGTTTCGATACTTGTTTTATTTACTTAGTTAATTGAAGTTATAAAATCATACTCCTTTTATCATGGGCACCAAACAACATTTTCCCATAATGTAATATAGTTTTGGTGTTTCCTTCACATGTATGATTTAATTTTGTACATTAAACTTATATATGTGAAGTTATCATGTGTTAATTTGAGGTCCCATCATTGGAGATTTTTTTGATATGGACTTCAAAACCATACTTAATGAATATTTGTGCACCAAATCCCTTGAAATTTCATTTGTTAGTAGATCTTAAAAATTTTGGTTTGATCTAAAAAATTATACAGTTATGATACCATCTTGTATTAACTACCTCATATAGCTATTTATGAGACCAATGTGTCTTTATTTTCCATTATAAGTATTTTTGAATACCATAGCCAACATTACTTCACTATCACAATGTATAGAAGTTGAAAACATTGACATAGGCCACAATTTTAGATCTAATAAAAGAGATCTAATATATTTCACTAATTTTTTGGTAACTTCTAAAGTAATAAACTCATAATACATTATGGAGTCCATTATAAATGTTTGTGTCTTTGATACCCAAGATATTTCTCCACCTCCAAGTGTAAAACCAAACAACTCATAGAAGAGTGATCATCTAGATTAATAGTCCCACTTCCATTGAAAAATCATTCCACCGCCCTTAGGTTTCCATTATAACATATACAGTAATCCATAGTACCCTTAAGATATTTGAGTAATCTTTTAAATATATCCCATTATACATAGCATGGATTACTTGTATACTTTCTCAACATTCCAATAACATATAAAATATTAGGTATTATTTCTATCATGGAATATAAGATACACTTGATAACCCTTTCATGTTCTTGTTAAGTAATAGACCTACCAATAATTGATAGAATCCTACTCCCATAAGCATATGGGGTATAAACTAGTGAAGAATCAATTTTTTCGAACCACTTTAATACCTTTTAAATATAATGATACTAAGAAAGAAAGATAAAATTATTTTTACTAATAATTTTGATTCCAAAAATAGCATTTGTTTCACCTAATTATTTCATATCAAAGTTTCAAGATAAAATATACTTATCATAATTTACTTGATTCATATCAATTCCAAATATTAGCAAGTTATCAACATATAAAAAAATAACCACTCTATGGTAATTATGAAACCTACTATAAACACATTTGTCATCTCAGTTAACTAAAAATACATTAGATAAAATTACTTCATTAAATTTATCATTCCATTGTTTTGGTGCTTATTATAAACCACATAGGGACCCTACTAATTTGAAAAAAATCTTTTCTTTTCCAGGTATTATGAATCCTTCCAGTTGTTCAATATATATTTATTCATCTAACTCTCCATTTAAGAATATTATTTCAACATCCATTTAGTGAATTTCTAAATTATATGTAAAATCTAAAGAAAGATGAATTTTAATTGAATTATTCCTATACACAAGAGTATAATATCAAAATTATTGATTTTTAATGAACCAAATCAGTTCAACATGACACATTACCCAAGATAGCTCTCCATAAGGTGTAAATCAATACAAAAACCAAAACATGCCTCATATATAATAGAAAATAGATAAATCATCAAAGTACATCATGGGAGATGAGGAATAAACAATTATAAGTCATATAATCTAAGATAAAAGGATAAACCCAAAAAATAAACAAATTCAAGACCAAAGCTAAAAACCACATCTACATGTGAACATCTTTCACAACCATCTCAAACCATCAAAAAGGCAACAAAAACTAAGGGAATATGGTGATATATATTATGCCATTCCCTTTACATGTATCCTGCAAAACCAAATCTGTATATGCACAAAGGCATATGAAGGGTATGAGAAAAATGCTCAGTAGGATACCACTATGAATCTATAAAATGTATGTCACCATGAAACTATTTATTATATATCAAAAAAATTATAAATCTATTTCCTTTTAGAAACACTTTATATAAAACATCATCTAGTAAAATGGGAAAAAAACATGAATAATATTATAGAGGGAAAGAACCAAATCATTCATATATTATAAGATAACTAAGTGAGTATTTAAAACATGATACATAAATGAAACCAAGATAATATAATCCAACCCATGAGTTCCATTCCAACAATCCATAATCTAGGATTTAGGAGCTTTATTTACATTAACAATAACCCTAAGGAAGATCACCATGTCTAGCTTAATGGTGTGCAAAAACTATTCTTAAAAACCCTTTAAAAATACATTTCCAAAGCCACCTAAGATGTAATTTCATAAAACAAACCTCATATATTTAAAATAAATGAATTTCATAAATAAAACCAAAGGAGTTTACAATAACACAAGGTAAATCATGGGATAAAACCATTGTATAGAGACACCTGCCTCAATCTACAAGGAGCGGGACAAAGAACAAGGGATTCACCCTAATCCACTGTTGGATGAGAGATGAATTTCCATAACTCCCTTCCTGGAATACACTCAATGTAGAATCTAAGCCAAAGGGTATTGAAAAAATGGTTTAATAAAAGAAAATTAAGTCAAAATACATTTCAAAAATCTCCATTAAGGTCACATTTGGATAGAGTAACTGACCCCAAAATATTGGTCATTGATCAAGCATTTCAAATTTAGAAACCCCCACCACCACACCCCGGTGGCATCCACCATGACTATGGTGTATTCTCTAGGAGATGGACCACCAAAACTTTCCACACCATATTCCCAAAACCAAGGTCTTTTGGCCCAACCATGGGCTCCACCACACCCATGGTGAGGCATGTAGGTCATGGTGTATAGGGAAATCACCACCATGCTCCACTCTAGACCACACCCACCTATAGATATTTTTTCCTATGAATTTCATACAAGAGACACACAATCACACCACGACCTACCCCACAGTCATGGTCTTGTACATTTTTCACCAGAATGGCCAAAAAAAACTATTTTAAGCCATTTTTGACCCCTAACACTTATGAAACTGAAAAGAAAAAGGAGAAAGAGGTTATGTACCTGATTTCACATGTTGGGATGTGACAATTACCCCTACCATAAAGGTTTTTTGCCCCTATAAATCATTAGAGATTCTGAACTCGTAAAAATATAAATTCATTGTTGCCTCGTCAATGATTTCCTCTATCATTTAATGTGGATACTCCTCCTACACTACCATAGTATATGAACAAAAGGAATTATTTTTCCATGTAGAACCTTATCCTGGTTATCCATAATCTGAACTGGTTGTTCAACCACTGATATGTCATGCTCAAGATCAATATCATCCCATTGTATCACATGGGAAGGATTCGATTAATGCCTCCTCAAACGGGAAACAATGAAACATGTCATGAATAGATGTGAAGTGAGAAAAAAATTCTAACTAATAATCCATCTTCCAAGTCATTCAAAAATCTTGAAAGTGATAACAACCCTCAATTCCACCTTTCCATTCTTACCCAGACAAAGATGTCCCAAGAAAGGTGTCACCATGATAAAAACCCGATAACCAACCAAAAACTCTAACGGGAGGTGAAAATGGTCTACATAGGATTTCTGATGAATCAAAGTTGTATCCAATATCTTTTGGGTCAATTACATCTTTTATTTAATCTCTTGTACAAGTCTTAGTCCAACCAAAAATTGTTCTCCCAAATCCAACCAACACAAGGGAGATCTACATGGTCACTCATACAATGCTTCAAAGGGATCCATTTTAATCAAGGTATGATCACTATTTTTATAGGATAACTCAACCAAAGACATATTTTTTTCCTATGAACTATCAAAACCAATAATGCATGCTCAAATCATATCCTCAAGAATCAGAATGGTGTAATTAGTTTGTCTATCCATCTGAGGGTGATACATCATGATTAAATTCAATTGGGTACCCATAACCCCTTATAAACCTTTCTATAACTTAGATATAAATTTTGGGTTCCTATTAGAAACAACCACATAAGTCACTTTATGGAGATTCATGATCTATTAGACATATAGGTGATCGATCTCTTCCACCTTTGTTATCTCTTTAATAGGAAAAAAATGAGTTGATTTTGTAATTAAATTAACAATAACCCAAATCGAATCTCTTCCACTAGGATTATATGGTAAAAAATAGTGAATTACATTGATATCTCGTCCCACTTTCACACTATAATTGGTAAAGGCTGCAACAACCTAGTAGGTCTCTAGTGCTCCGCCTTAATCATTTGATAAGTAAGGCATCATGACACAATGTATGAAATATACCACCTTATCCCTGTACACCAGTACAAACATCTCAAATCATGATACATATTGGTAGTCTCATGGTTTATGGATTAACTAGATCAATTTCCATTATCTATCAACTCTTGTCTCAGAGATATCGGAACAACCAACCTGCTTCAAAAACACAAGACAACATTGGGAGACCAAGAATAGTCACCTGAGGTCTCACCACCATTAAGGATTTTACTAAAACACTGACAATTGATTTATGTTGATTTCCCACACTAAATATAATAATCAAGTGAAAGATTAGATTTTACACAAGATAAGAACACTTTTCCATCAGCCTCCTCCACATGTAAGCTCTTCTCAGTAAAAAAACTCATCAAATACCACTTCTCTACTACTTTCATCAAGGCTTACATCGGTAAAATCCTTATCAATGCACCAGCAACAAAATCCCCTTTACCCTATACATATTAAATATCAAAATCAAAAGTCTAAAGATACTCTAACCAACATTTTTTCAAAATTTTAGGTCTCTTTGGGTGAAAATAGACTTCAAGATTTTATAATTTGAATACACAATAAACCACTCACCAAAGAGATAGTTGAACCAAGTCTTGAGAGAATGCATCACTAAAACCAACCCAAGATCATGGGTAGAATATTTATTCTCATGAGTATGTAGTTGGAAGGAGCCATTGGACACCACTTATTTACCTTACATCAGAACACATTTGAATCTTGTACCTGAGGCATCACAGAAAACATCATATCCCAAACCTGGTTTTAAAAAAACTAGAATTGGATCTGAATTCAATTTCACCTTCAGTTCCTTAAATTATCTTGAAAACTTTTCATTCCATTCGAACTTGACACCCTTATAGGTTAACTCAATCATAAAAGCTACAAACTTAGAGAATTCCTGAACAAAACCTCTTTAATAGCCTGCTAAACCCAAGATACTCCAAATATCAAAAATATTTTTGGGTAATTCTCAATATATAACTTCTTGAATCTTTTAGGATTCACTGAGATTCATATCTCAGCTATAACATGGCCTAGAAACTTTACCTCTTGGATCCAAAACTCATATTTAGAGATATTTCCATACATACAATGTTCATTTAGAGTTATGAGTATGATATCTAGATAATCTCCATGTTTCTCCTCCAGCTTAGAGTACATAAAAATATGATCCACAAAATATTCCAATGAAATATCTAATCCATAAAATCCTTAAACACTACAGGAACATTAGTGAGACCAAACAACATAACCAAATACTCATAATTCCCATACCTACTTCTGAATCCATATTAGGAATATATTTCACTCAGAACCATAATTGATGGTACCCTAAATAAATATTGATCTTAAAAAACCATCTAGTTCCCATTATTTGGTCAAACATATCATCAATCTGAGGAAAATAACACTTATTATTAATAGTCGTATGATTAAACTTTTGTTAATCAATAAAAATATGGAGGCTTACATCTACTTTCTTTGAAAATATAACCATTTAAGCCCAAGGTAACATGATAGGATGAATAAATAATTTTTCCATAAGATATTTGAGCTGAAATTTAATCTCTTTATACTTAGTAGGTGTCGCAAACCAACCCATGTCGACCCTAAACTGGTCACCTGAGATGGTCTACAGCGTGGCCCAAAGGGTGTTCCCAATCCCCATAGGCTAGCAACTAGTTTCGGTCATCAAAACAAATAGGTGGGAATGATTTAATCCAAAAATAAATAACCAAGACCAGATAAATAGAACCAAACATTCCACAATATATAACAACAGAACATAAATAATATAAAAATACCAGCTATAAGATACAACTCAACAAGATGAAAACTAAAATACAGAACTAAAACTGAACAAACAAAATAAACTACCTCCACAAGATCTCCATGTGACCTCTTATTCACCTCCAACCACAAGACTAGAACTGCTCCACAACAAGAACATTCTAGGAAACCTAAACAAAATATAAACCTGTAAAATAGCTCAGGTCTACCAACACCTAGTGGTATTGGTAGGTGGTGAGCTGATAGCCCAATAGGTAACCACCATAAAATCCATGCCATTTATTTCCCAAATACATTTCATTAACAATAGTTTGAAATACATTTATAAAAATATATTTTTATACACACTTTTCATTTTAACACAAGCAACATGCTCCATTTACATCATAATATTAAACAAGGAATGAGAAGGAAAAAAGGAAAGTTGAGCTTTCTCTTTCAAAACATATACTTAGAAATACTTTTTTAACCAATCACACATTCATAGTTTTTCTAAACAACAACCAAAACTAGGTACAAAAAACAAGATTCTACACAATGATGGAAACAGATCTAATAGTACTCATAACAGGAAAACACAGGAAATCCTAGTAAATCATAGGAGAACCAAAACATACTATACATATGACTCATCCTGAAGGAATTCCCTACTCAATGAAGTCATAACACCCTAATGCCCGACCATTTCCCTACCTGGTCTAGTCGAGAGGCCCTATCCCATAGCAATAAACCCTAGTATCCACCTATTATGGGCCACTATCTAGTACAATAACCTAGACTAGTGAAACAATCATTCTCAACAAACCCCTTTTCTATGCTATGTTCCCATGTATATTTTACAAAGGGTTGTTTCATACCATTTAAACAACAATTCATATACATGTTATATACACATCACCCAACTGGAACCACCCCAACCACCTCAAGGGTGGTCCCTTTCCATTAAACATTCATTACATGAGGAAGGTCCCATACCAAGAACCCTCCCATGTCATGGATCAACAACTAGGCAAGGATCCCAACCCAAGAAGGGCTTTCCAAAAGCCATTTAAAAATACCAAATGGGCCTTTAGTTATACTATCCAGGGTACCTTTATCAAATAGAAATAAACACCTTAAAAACCATTTCTAATAATAAGTAATTCCATTTAAACTATGCCTTCGCCAAATGGCCATTAAGTTTCAAACCCACACTCAAACATTCTATACTTTCCAAATGATCCTTTATTTCAAATCCACTTTACCAAAACTAAGTTGAAAACATTCATAATGCAATCAAAGGTGCCAAATGGGATTTCCATAATTTCAAGAAACAATTTTCTTTTTATCAACACCAAACAAGTCATAACCTTCCACACAACTTTGAAACCACCTTAAATCATTTTGGAATCCATGGAAGCATTTACCAAAAGAGAGGGAAAGATGAGATAGGATTTCATTTTATAAAACTACGGTTCATGAAAAGAATCACCCAAAATGTCATCATCATTTGAAGGCCTATCCATGGGTGCACTATATGCATCCATGGATGTTCCCACATCCAATGACATGACACAAGTGGCCTTTTCCCAACCATTTTTAAAGAAACCACACACACGCCTTCTACTAATACAATAAACCATTTCATCAAAAACACAAAGTTCCATAAAACCAACCAATGCAAGGAAAACAAGTTCCATAAAATGTTTCTACAATAAAACACCTCCCAAAAAATTTAACAATACCATTTGAAGATAAAAAAATTATTCAAACTAAATTGGCTAGGCATATTCATGGGCGTAAATAGAGAAACATCTTAAACCCTATTTTTAGTCGAATCTGTCAACAAGAAAACACCACCAAGGATTAAATATGAATATAATAAAGGTGTGAAACATGTTTTAAGAATTAATTAACAAAACTTAAGCATCACATGGATTTAAATTAGAAGAAAGGGCATGGAAACACCTACCTCAACATGTGAGAATGTGACAGAACCTCAAAGAAAGTAAGAACAACACCTCATGGACCAACCGTACACCCTAATCAATGAGAAAAATGAAAAAATCACAACCCTAAGTGTTAGGGTTTGGATAAATTGAATAAAAAACACCCAAGAAGGAATAAAATACAATCAGACTGAAAGAGGAGAGGGTTGTCGATGAGGGAAAGCACAGTCACACTGGAGAAGGTTGGAGGCACTGCGCATGGGGGTTTCGGGCCATACCGGAAGGCCGCCAGACAGGAGAGGATCGTGTCACATTGGGGATATCAGGTTGTTAGGGATGTGTGGTTTCGAATCAAAGGGGATCACTGGTGACAGGGCACACTGGGAGGGGAGCCAGCCGGTGAGGGAGGGGTGATCTAGGATGTTGGTTTGTGCATGCACAAGGGAGGACCAGGGGGCTTGCTGTGTGCATAGAGGAGAAGAGGGGGGGAGACACCCCCTGGGGTTTTCAATTATTTATTTATAATAATATTAATAAAAATAATCATAATAATAACATTAATAATAATTTAATCATAAAAATATTTAAAATGCTTTTAATAATAATTTAATAATAAAAAATTAATATCATTTTTAATAATAATAATAATAATATCATTTAAATAATATAATTACTATTATGTTTTAAACATTTAATAATTTCTATCTTCATAAAAATTTATTTATTTTAAACATTAAGGAACCATACGGGCACCTGGGCCGACCGCACGGTTACCACTAACCGTGCGGTGCCCATGCACCAATCTGAAATCCATCAAAATTATTAAACGTAAAAAAATTTAGACCAGCGCTCAATTCTCACCTTGATGAGGCTAAAAAAGCCAAGAAATAATAAAATAAAATAAGTTTAAAGGTAGGGGTGTAAAAATTATCCCCACCACAAAACTTCCTACCCCTAGAAAGTCATCAATCCAAAAGTTAGTCAAGAATTAGGTCCATGCCTGAACATAACTAGAAGAAACAAGGAATTTCGGGGTGACTATTTATTCCCCAAGTCACACATGACCGATCTAGATGAAACCACAACCCAAAACAAAGAGAGAACACAAGGGGGGTTCTCCCCACCACAAAAACTTAGCTAATACAAAAATTTTAAAACTCAACCAAAAACACCTGGACTTAAATGGGAAATCCATTATGAAAGAAACCTAGAAAAATGGGACCTCGAGAACTAACTCAACCTCTCTACACTATCCAAACAACACCTTCATGCAACCGAGAACTAGGGAACTCTCAACCCGAATTGGACCAATTTTCTTAGCACGAACAGAACAACACTATTATTAGAACTAGAAACTTTCCACACTAGCCAAAAACCCCCAATGCTAGGGGTAACTCTTGAAAAGAAACTCAAACCAAACAAAGAATTGTTACATTATCCATCAATTCCACAAAATATAAATATATCCAAACTAGCACAACTTAAACACTCAAGGAAAACAAATGATTTAAAAGGGCCACTCTTAAATAGGTAAAATTGGTTGGATTATAATTGAACAAGTCCATCATACTTTTACAATGTAACGATGATCTTAAAATGATGGTATAACTTCAACAGTATAAAAAAAAGAACAAAAGACTTTAAATATTCCAATCCTAACATGGAACATAAGACCTGAACTGAGGCTTCACACCACCGATGACTCCTGAATGCGTGTGAGCTTCACCCTGAGACCTGTTGTTGGGGATATATTGGCTGAAACATCTCTTAAAACATAGTTAGTCATTAGAATCCTCTGATCACAATGTCTTTTTCAAGTGGCGCTTCCTACAAAACTTCTCCAAATGACCCAAACAGCCGTAATGATAACACATCTTCTAAGGGGTGCAGTATGACTGATTCGAGTGCCTGAACTGGCCACACTGGTGTTACACACGAGGATGAAAGATTTTGATATAGAAAAAAGTTATATATTGGTTTAGATATGAAAAAAATAGATATGTGTGATTAGATATGAAAAAAATATATGTTTCTTATCTTTGAGAGGGGTTGTTCATGCCTCTATATATATGATAATGTGATAAAGAAGCAGTAGGAGGGTAGGTAAGATGTAACTGCATAGAGATAACTGAGAAGAGGCTAACACTTGTGGTAGATCATGTGAATAGATGATGAAGACAATGTCATGTGATGATGGTGAGAGAATTGTTGATGATGGTGTGCAAAGAGATTCATGATGGTGCCATGTATCGAAATTCCTATTAATTGTAGAGATCAAGCAGTGTGTCCTGGTTGTGGTGATTGGTGGTACATCAAAATGGTACGTTCATGGGTGTGGGTGCATTGTAAAAATACATTCGAGTGAGTATGTAAAAATTTCTTCAGGTGGAAAAATCCTTCAGGTGTTGTGTAAAATTCCTTCAGGTGATAAAAGGAATTCAGGTGAATTATGAGGTGTTTTCGACTACTTCTGTGTGGCTTTAAGATCCACACCAACAATTAGTATCGGTGGAGGTTCGCAGTTTTAACCTGAGAATATTGAGATGTCGCGATGGATTCACATTGAGGAGTTCGTCAAAGATATACAAAGATGAAAACTGTAATGGGTGCGATGAATTATGTTAGTGTCGACATGGATGATTTGATACAAATGAAGATCTGACTAAGGTGGAGATAATGTGACGGATTTGATCATGGTTGAGTTGATGATGGTGGAGCCGAAAATCACGATGAGGCTAATGGTGGGTATGATGTTGGAGTATTCAAATTTTAAATAAAGGTGGATATTGTTGGGATATTTTTTATTTTAAAATTTGAATATGAGAGAGAGAGAAAGGGATAAAATATTTTGATATGAAAAAATAGAGATATGTATGATTTGATATGAAAAATATATATATGCTTCTTATATTTGAGAGGTGAGGTGCACACCTCTCTATATATGGGGATGTGATAAAGAAGCAGTGGGTGAGTCGGCAATATGTAGCCGGCATGAGAGAGAATTGATAAGGGATTTCCGTGTTTGTGATAACTGGTGCAAAAGGATGGGGCAGACAAGATGTAGCTTCCTAGAGATAATTAGGAAGAGGCTACCACATGTGGTAGCTTGTACGAAGAGATGATGAAGACAATGACGTTCGATGATGGTGAGATAATTTTCAATAATGGCATGAAAAGAGATTTATGATGGTGTCATGTATCAAAATTCCTCTTGGTTACAGAGATCAAGCGGTGTGTATTGGTTATGGTGATCGATGGTACATAAAAATGGTACATTCATGGTTTTGGGTGAGTTGTAAAAATACGTTTGGTTGTGGTGTAAAAATCCTTCAGGTGAGTATTTCAAAATTTCTTTTAGTGGAAAAATCATTCGGGTGGTGTGTAAAATTCCTTCGAGTGATAAAAGGACTTTAGGTGAATTATGTGGTGTTTGTCATTGCTTCTTCTTCGACATCGAGCTCCACCCCAATAGGCTTAGAGTGCCCGAACCGGCCACACTGGTGGCACACATGAGGGATGATCTGACGAATTGGAAGCCAAAATTGACGAAGGATATTTTTTTACAAAAAAAAAGTCCCTTTGGAACACCCTGCTCACCAGATGGGGAACCTTCACAAGCAATTGGATATGCTGGATTTCCAACCATTTGTGCTCCTAAGACCAGCTCAGTTAGGAATTCCTCATCTACTAGATTCTAAAAATGATGGCCCTTATAAGGGAGGACCCGTTCCATGATATATGGATGAAGACCCTCGATAAAGATAGAATTCTTCATCAAATCCTATGATGCTACCTTTGGAGAAAAAGACACCAGTTCCTTGAAATGGTCAACATATGCCTTCACCATTCGTTGGCCTTGTTGAATACGCATGATCTATTACCTTTTATTCATTTTAACCTATTCAATTATGAACCATTTGATGAATATGGATTTAAAGACATCCCACGTCAACCTGACTTGAAATTATGGTGTGTAGAATAACTCCCATTCATCCAAATCCAGACCTTCGAACAGACCCAAGATGGAATGAACTTTAACAACCCCAGGCATTCCCAACAACCCAAAGACACTCTCTACTACCTTAAAACCACACCACTACCTATAATGGACCTCTAACACCACGAAGGGAAGGTAACACTTGAAAAGAACCTAAAAATAATCATGATTCATCGGCAACCTTAGGGACTTTTCTGGGTGGCATACTCTGAACAACATGTGGAACACAAAACCAAAACTAGAATCAAGCCAAAGTATAATAAAAAAGAGCACCCCGAACTGATACAGCTAGCCAAAAAGCCAAATAAATATAAACACAATCAAAATCCCTTTTTTTAAATCACTGTTTTCATTTAAGTTTTAACAACTGCCATATCCTAAGGCCATTTTCCAAATACAAAATCCACTTTTCACAATCCAAAAATCCACTCCTTAAGGAAAAACCAATTTTTGAACCCTTTATGTTTCAAAACTCACTCATGGAATCCTATGAATAATCACATGTGTGTCCATCCATTTCCATCTACATATTCTACTAACAAGTGCACGAAAAAGTGCCCCACGCGATTTCTATACATACCCACACACATGTGGTCCTCCATAAAGAATATCGAGGGTCACATCCTTTCTTTCCTCATCAAAATCCAAGAATTTACTAACTTTCCAACCCAAAACGATTCCAATTTTAGAACTCACTTTACCAATTTAAAGCCATTTTAGAGAAAACATTTTCATTCCAAATTCCACTTTCATTTTCAAAAGAACACTTACACCAACTGGAACCAAATGGAACACAACCTACAAATAACTACTAAAATGAGGAACTAGTAGTTATTCTTAACCCGACAACATGGTAGTGATTCATGCCCCATGTAATCATCAATAACTAGGAGAAACTTAAACCATGTACTCAGATTCCACATGGGTTACTACTCCATGTGAGGTCACGATGTGACACCAGATCACCTCTATTGTTATTCCTCAATCCCAAAACAAAAGCAAAAGACTCAAAACCTGGACTACGCCTGGAAACTGAAGGTTCAGAATGAGTAAGGGTTCATAATACCTTTCCCAAACCTACCTCCTAAGTCCCGACCGTCCTAATATCCATCTACCAGACACCCCAAATAACAAGGGCCTCCTCTGATACCATTTTTTCATGAACCAACCCAGGTCAACCCCAGTCACCCGAGCCGGTCTATGGCATGGTCTTAAGGGAGTTCCTAATCTCCACGGGCTGGAAACTAGTATCGGGCATCAAAACAAACATGTGAGAATTATTTAAGCCCAAAATAAATAACCAATACCAGATAAAGAGAACCAAACAATCCACAATAGCTAACAACATAACATAAATAATATAAACAATACCAGCTAAAAGATACAACTCAACAAGCTGAAAACTAAAATATAGAACTGAAACTGAATGAAAAAACTGAACCGATGCCACATGATCTCCCTGTGACCTCTTAGTCACCTCCAACCATAAGACCAAAACCGCTCCACAACGATCACCTTCTAGGAAACCTGAACAAAATCTAAACATGCAAAACATATTGGGTCTTCTGACACTGAGTGGTATAGGTAGGGTGTGAGCTGATAGCCCAGTAGGCAACCACTAGATAATCCATGCTATTTATTTTCCAAATACATCCCATTAACATTAGTTTGAAATAAATTTATAAAAATATATTTTTATACACACTTTTCATGTCTCATCCATGTTCCTATTTTAAGGTATTTTTTTCTCTTCTATTCTTAGCCTAACTTTCTCCCCTAGGTTTTCCCTAGGTGACCCTTGAATTTCTAAGTTTTTGGATATGTTTTGGGTGGCCATAATGGTTCGCATGGTTTGGCCTTACAGTTTAATAAACCATACACAGGTGTCCAAATCATTAAAAATCTTTTGTAAATTCCCATTTTTTCCTTTCGGAATAAACTCTAATACACCCATTTCTTCCCCATTTAGTGCCTAAAATCCATATAAAGCCTCCAATCTATCTCAAACCTCCTTGGAGCTCAATTTTAAAGGGGGTTTTGGTGGATAAACTTCAAACTTTCTCAATTAAGTGAGTTTACTTCTTAGTTCCTTCCTTTCCCTTAGGGTTTCTCCCACTTTTCTTGAAACTCAAAATGTCTAGAAGCTAAGGATTCATACCTAGGGTTTTTTTGAGTTTCTTGGTTTAATATTGTGGTTTTAGGTTCATTTTCACTCCCTCATGGTGCGGTGGTGGTACAATTGAATTTTCGCACAAGTATTTGAGGGTTTTGACACATTTGGTAGGTGATTACATGTGTAAGAATTGTATAATGAGTTAGCTTGCTGGAATTATATTTTTATCATGTTTATCTTTCATTGTGTTTGGTGCAAAAACTATTTTTGGTAGCATTTGTTAAGTAGTTGATTTTTAAGTGGTATTTTTGTGTCAAAATGGGGGTTTTTCATGTGCATTCAATGTTTTACCAATTAAGGTTGTTTTATACTTTATGGAATGGTTTATTAAAGTGTTTTAGTGCTTCCAATTATGGTTTTGTGTAATTTTTATGTTCATTTGGTTTTAAAAGAGGGTTTTTAAGTGGATTTTAAATGAAATTTTTTGTATACTTTGTGAAATTGTTTTATGGAAATTATAAGTACTTATATTGAGTTATAAGAATGGTGAAAAGAATGTTTAGCTACTATTTTGAGTGTGTATGACTAGAACTGGTGTTTTTATGTGTAAATGGAATTTAATAGCATGTGGAACTTGTTTGAGTACATAGAGTGAAACTTGGGTATCAAGGTGGGTAGACGCGTACTAGTATGCTAGTGATCTGAAGTGGTTTTGTCCTTATTTCACTTAGAAAATTTGACGTTGACAACACTAAAAAAACTATAATGATGATTGGGGACCACTAGATTATGGGTATGTTCCCTACTAGTGGATCATGCATGAGAATTAAAATTTGATCTGGTTACTTTTACACTGAGATACGAGGTACTTGGGGCCCACAGCTAGCTAGTACCTTGGGGTGTTCTCGTGAATATTGTATATTGACTATTTAGTATTTACCATTGGATTATGGTGTGTTTGGATGGAAAATTAAGTAGCTTAAATGTTTTATTTAAATGTATTCATTCTTTAATGTTAACCCTTGAAAACTATTTTCCATTAAAAGTTTCACTTTAGAAATTGTTGCTACCATTTATTATTTATAAAAACTTTAAAGATTTTTATCGTATAATGCTTCTCACATGGAATATTTGGGTAGTATCCTATTGGGATTAGGTTCACACACTACTTACACCTTTGGTTGTAAGTATACTATATTATGTTTGATTCAGGTAAGGGCAAGGCCTTTGGAGACGGTGGCTCGGGTTGTTAGTTTCCTTCCATGGTGTGGTGTTGTAGAGATGGCTCATGGGTGATGACCCCTTTGTCGTGTGGTGGTCATTGGGATGTTTTTTCTAATAATTTTGTAGTTTTAGACCTCTTATGTTATGTTTAAAACCTTGTATTTAGTTCTGAATTTTATTTAAGGATTGTTTGGTTGGTAATTTTCATATTCAGTTTATTTATTGTTATTAGTTGTTTTATGTATCCTAACTTGGGTAAACCGTTCCCAAACCATTTTTTATCATACCTAGGAACTTGTTCTAGCCCATGGGGATAGGGAACGCCCATCGGGTCTTTCCCTATACTGGTTTGGATGCCGATTTTAATGGAGACCAGATTCGGTTCGTGAAAAAATGGTATCAAAGGAGGTTGATCTTTTTGGGTCATATCATTATTTTGGGATGAGTCTAGTTAGACAGGAGCTATGAAATTTTAGGCTTAGATCTTTGGTTACGAGTAGGGTTCATGGCAAGTACCTCTCATGAAAAACTTCAAGCCACCACGGTATGTTGGGATTGTTTTCTTGACTTCTCTTCTAGGTGGGACGTGTGGGCTACAGAATGCACATAGACATCGAGTGGGAGTGACGTGGTCATTTATTTCATTATTTTGATGTGTTTGAATTATTTATATTTGATGTAATTGTTGAAACTTTTCATAATTTTTGTATTGATGATTTCATTTGTGACTATTGCCTTGTGTAGCAACATGCCTCCCCAGAAAGCTCCCATGCACCCACGAGAGGACGCCGGAGAGAGTTCTCCCTCACTGATTGATCAAAGGATGGTAGAAGCTGTGGTCAGGGATGTAAAATCCCTAGGATAGAGAGTATCTCTTGATCCTACTCTAGCTAGAGAAGAGGATTCTGGTCCTAGGAAGGAAAAAGCCCAAGATTTCCTAATGAACAAGCCCACTTCTTTCTGAGGTAGCACGGAACCCCAGGAAGCATGGGAGTGGATCGAGAAGATCAAGAACATATTTGAGTTTCTTGACACACCTGAGGAGTTCAGGGTTAAGTGTGCCTCTTTTATATTATAGGGTTTTAGCCATAGGTGGTGGGAATTAGTGCTTCAATCTTGGAAGCATGAACAGATGAGCTGGAAGGACTTCAAGGTTACCTTCAACGACCAGTACTGCCCTGAAGTCTTGGCATATTATAGATCCTGAGATTTTATAGAGCTAGTTCAAGGGATATTTTAGTAATGGATTATGCCAATCATTTTGCTGATCTGGTCCAGTATGCTCTGAAAATGGTCTCCAATGAGCAGATGAAAGCTCAGAAGTTTGATAGGGGTTTTCAGTTAGAGATCTATTCCCAGGTCTTCTTGTTCAAGTTGAAGAATTACACTAAGTTAGTTGATTGGGATTGTATGGTAGATATTTACTATAAGGGGAGGTCTGGTTTCTCTAGGGAAGTGTCAGTGATGAGCACTAGTAGTTCTTCTGAGAAGAAAAGGAAGTGATATGAGTAGGGGAATAAGGGAGGTGGTAGTTTAGGTTAACCTTCCAGGCAGTTTTCTTTAGTGTTGTTTGATGCAAGGTCAGTTGTGTGTCACCTATATGGGGGGCTAGGGTGCACCCGACCAGCATATACCTCTCCTTTGAATCCTTGTTGTCAGTGTGGAGTTATGGTACACTTGCATCATTTTTTCAGGGTGGCACGTCTACTTTAAAGCGGGGTAGGGTTTGTGGATTCCAGGGGAGTGCCATCTCAGTCAAATTCATCGAAAAAGGAGGGATCTCAGTTTGGTGGTTATGGCAACAAGGCTAGATTTTATTATGGGCAGATCCAATTCAATGTAGATCCATAGGTTAGCGGCCATTCTTAGGCAAAGAGTAGGCATCTTCATGATGTGGAGTAGGTGCCAGCGGGATTAGATGTGGGGCCTTTGACAGTTTGAGGTACCGTCTTAATTTAACCTTCTATAGATTCTAATATTTTTTATACTTTTGCTTTTGTTTCATTTATCTCTTCCCATTTTGTGAGCATGCTAAAATTTCCAATTGAGTTGTTACCCGTTGCGATGGAGTTGGTGACGTCGCTGGGTAAGAGGACGGAGCAGGGTCTTAGGTTCCCATCGTGTGCACTTACTGTGTCTAGGGTAGAGATAGAGTGGGACCTCTTGGTCTTGGATATGGTTCTTTTTAACATAATCCTCGGCATGGATTGGTTAGTTCACTTTCAAACACACATCGATTTCTATAGGCGGCGGGTGAGTTTCACAACACCTAATGGCAGCCCTCGGATTTTTTATGAGGAATGGGATCCTCAGTTGAGCTTTACGAGACCTCCGCTCCCAAAATTGGGAAATATTATCTTCCAATTATCTTTGCATGTGCTATAGGATGATGTTCATGCTCCTAAGGTTGGATTAACTCGTGTAGTGGATGAGTTACCATAGGTATTTTCGGATGATTTTTTAGGCTTTCTCCCATAGTGGGATGTGGAGTTCTTGATTGATTTGACACCAAGAACACAAATGATATTGGTTCCCCCATATCATATGTACCCCACTAAGCTGAGGGAATTAAAGATATAGCTGGACGATTTGGGATCCAAAGGATTCATTTTCCCGAGCGTCTCTCCTTGGGCAGCTCCTATCCTCTTTGTGAAGAAGGCCAACGGATCCCTTCGGTTGTGTATTAACTACCAGAAGATAAAAAGGTAACCATTAAGAACAAATATCCCTTTCCCCAAATAGATGAATTTTTTGATCATTTTAAGGGTGCAAAGAGGTTTTCTAAAATAGACTTGCGTTCGGGTTACCACCAACTCAGGGTGAAAGAGGCGGATATCCCAAAGATGAATTTCTGAAGCAGGTAAGGCCACTTTGAGTACTTAGTCATGCCTTTTAGGTTGACAAACACTCCTACAATCTTTATGTCACTCATTAATAGGGTGTTCCAATAGTATCTCAACTCCTTCATTGTGGTATTCATGGACAACATCCTAGTTTAATCTAGATCTGAGGAGGAGCATGATCACTGATTGTAGATTTTGTTGGGCACCTTGTAGGGTCATCGCCTTTATGAAAAGTTTCCCAAGTGCACTTTCTAGATTAGGGAAGTGATGTTTTTGGGTCATGTGATCTCAGATCAGAGGGTTTTAGTGGACCCTAAGAAGATCAGCGCAGTGATGTCATGGGATTAACCGAAAAACATGTTTGATATCAAGAGTTTCCTTGGTCTGGTAGGTAATTACAGGCGGTTTGTTCGGTACTTCTCTCGGCTTGCTTCACCCATGACCACACTCACCTAGAAAAGGGGTGAAGTTTGTATGGGCCCTAGAATATCAGGAATCCTTTTAGGAGGTGAAGTGATGGTTTAATACCACCCCCATTTTGATATTTATAGAATATGGAAAGGGCTATGTGGTGTATTGTGATGCTTTGGGTATGGGTCTTGGGTGTGTGCTTATGTAGGGTGACCACATGGTGGCATATGGCTCTAACCAACTCCGACCACATGAAAATAATTACCTGACCCATGACTTAGAGTTTGCAGCAGTGATGCATGATTTGAAGACTTGGTGTCACTACCTCTTTGGAGAGAAGTTTTTGGTCTGCTTTGATCACAATATCCTAGCATACATCTTCTCGTAGAAGGATCTTAATCTGTGGCAGTAGCATTGGATCGAGTACTTATAGGGGTTCAACTTCAATATCGTATACAACCCAGGAAAGGGTAATGTGGTGGATGCTTCCTTGAGGAAGAGAGTACTAGAACAGGCTTTAAGGAAGTCCAGTGATGAGTGGACTCTGATGGGGCTCTTTACTCAGATGCATGTGGAGACCAAGGAGTATAGTGGAGGTGTGTTCTTGGAGAGCGCTCAGTTGACTCCTTCTCTTTTAGAGTTGATTTAGTAGGATCATCCAGGTGATGAGCTATGTCAGTGGTTGAGGTAGTTTTTTCATGGTAGGAAGACGTCTTTTGATTAGTCTTTATCTCCTGAGGGCATCTTGTGCTTCAAGGGCCGTTCAGTGGTGCCTTTGTCGATGAGGAAGGTGGTGATGCAAGATAGACACCAATCTTAGTGGGTTGTCCATATTTGAGCCACTAAGATGTACTATGGTGTTAATCGGTAGTTCTGGTGTCTAGTTATGATATGATACATAGAGGACTCTATGTCGAGATGTTATGCATGTCAACGGGTAAAAGCAGATCATCAAAGATCCTCTGGTTTTCTCCAGCTGTTATCCATTCCTACCTGGAAGTGGGATGAGGTTGACATGGATTTTATTGTTGTCTTGCCCCATACATCTCAGGGTAAGAATTCCATTTGGGTGGTGATCGATCGTCTGACCAAATCAACCCACTTCATTCCAACTAGAGATACAACTAAAGTGGATGAGTTGGACCGTTTGTATCTTCAGGAGGTGGTAAATATTCATGGTATGCCATCAGCAATTGTCTTAGATATAGAACCCCATTTTACTTCTTGGTTTTGGGAAGGCCTTCAGAAGACCTTGGGGTCTCAAATTAAAATGAGCATGACATACCATCCTCAAACATATGGTCAGACAAAGCAGGTGAATCATATTTTGTAGTACGTGCTTCGTGTATGTGTTTTGGACTTTAAAGGTTCTTGGGATAGCCATTTGGGATTGGAAGAGTTCACTTATAATAATAGTTAGAAATCCTTGATTTTAATGGATTCTTTTGAGGTTCTCTATGGTTGTCCTTATCGGTCCCCTCTATGTTGGGACGAGGTGGGTGAGACATCATTGTTGGGGCCAAGCCTTGTGCAAGAGACTTCTAAGAAGGTCGATTTGATTAATCAACATTTATTTATAGATCATAGTAACCAAAAATCCTATGTTGATCATAGGCATTGAGATCTACAGTTTTCTATGGGTGATCGGGTATTCTTGAAGGTGGTCCCTTGTCTGGGTCATTGTCGTTTGGGAAAGTAGGGCAAACTAACATCGAGATATGTTGGACCTTTTGAGATCACTTTGCACATTGGAAAGGTGGCATACAGGTTAGCTATTCTCTCCCAGTTGGCATCTATCCTTGATGTTTTTCATGTCTCCCAACTGAAGAAGTACAATCTGGATCTGTCTCATGTGCTGGATTGGGAAGAGTTAGAGTTAGAACCTGATTTATCAGTGTTTGAGCAGCCAGTGCGAATAGTGGATTCTCAAAATAAGGTGCTTTAGGGAAAGTATATTCCACTGGTTTGCGTCCTTTGGAAGCATGGGAACTATTTCCATGCTTGGGAGTGGAATTCATGGGTTGATAAAGAGTACCCATTCTTGTTTTTTGATCAGGATTTGGGTTGACTTTCTGGGGTGGAAAGTCATTCTTGGTGGGGAGAATTATTGCGTCCATGTTCCTATTTTAAGGAACTTTTTTCTCTTCTATTCTTGTCCTAACTTTCCCCCTAGGTTTACCCTAGGATCCCCATGAATTTGGAATTTTTTGGACGTGTTTTGGGTGGATATAATGGGACACATAGTTTGGTCGCATGGTTTACTAAATTGTGTGGATAAACCGTGCACAGGTGTCCAGGTCATTAAAAATATTTTTAAATTATCATTTTTTCCTTCCAAAATAAACCATAATTTTCCCATTTCTTCCCCATTTCATGCCTATAATTCATGGACAGACTCAAGTTCTCTCAAGCCTCCTTGGAACTCAACTTTGAAGGGGGGTTTGGTGGAGAAACTTCAAACTTTCTCAAGCAAGTGAGATTCCTTCTTAGTTTGTTCCTTTTTCCTTTGGGTTTCTCCCACTTTTCTTAAATCTCTAAATTTCCAGAAGCTAGGGCTTCATACCTAGGGGTTTTTTTGAGTTTCTTGGTCCAATATTGAGGTTTTAGGTTTATTTTCACTCTCTTGTGGTGTGGTAGTGGTGTTATTGAAGCTTCACACAAGGATTTGAGGGTTTTGACACATTTGGTAGGTGATTCCATGTGTAAGAATTGTAGAATGAGTTAGATTATTGGAATTATATTTTTATCATGTTCCTATTTCATTGTGTTTGGTGTGAAAACTATTTTTGGTATCATTTGTTAAGCGGTTGATTTTTAAGTGGAATTTTTGTGTGAAAATAGGTGTTTTTCATGTGCATTCAATGTTGTATCAATTGGGGTTGTTTTATACTTCATAGAATCGTTTTATTAAAATGTTTTAGTGATACCAATTCTAGTTTAGTGTAATTTTGGTGCGCATTTGGTTTTAAAAGAAGGGTTTTAAGTGGATTTTATGTGCAAATTTTTGGTATACTTTGTGAAATTGTTTTATGGAAATTCTAAGTGCTTTATTGAGTTATAAGAATAGTGAAAAGCATGTTTAGCTACTATTTTGAGTGTGTATGACCAGAACTGGTGTTTTTATTTGTAAATGGAATTTGATATCGTCTGGAACTTGTTTGATCGCATGGAGAGAAACCCAAGTATCTAGGTGGGTGGACGCATACTAGTATGCTAGTGATCTGAAGTGGTTTTTTCCTTGTTTCACTTAGAAATTTTGACGTTGAAAACACTAACAAAACTATAATGATGGTGATTAGGGACCATTAGGTTATGGTTATGTTCCCCACTAGTTTCTCGTGCATGAGAACTATGACAACCCTGCTTTTTATTACACACTTAAACATGATTTACTAAATAAAATTTTCACTTGATACAACATGGAAGATCGATAGGTCTAGTGTCTTTGGGGATTAGGAACATTACATAACAACTTAAAACATAAAATACACAACATATTTATTGAAAACTTCCTTTAAATAACCACAACATTCCCTCGTACTTAGCATTGCATGGGATAACCTGAGGACATACATGTGAAAAGGGTGAGCTATAAAGCCCAGTAAGGGAGTGAACAAGTCATAATATGAAGAATAAAATACATTTTAGGTAATAGGCATATCAATGGATCATAAAATAACATGAACATAAAGGCATGATATATCATGATTATCATAACATGGAAATTTGGTAACAACACTTAATATGGAATTAGCATGAGCCAAGGCTCATTGCACATGGAGCATGAGTAAACCATCATTGCACTTGAATTAGCATGATTAAATCCTCATTGAACTTGAATTAGCATGATTAAATCCTTATTTCACTTGACGTATCATGATACTAATCTTTACCCAATTCATTGGAGCGCTATCAGGGCACACCCTTCTTAAACATTTCATTTCAAGCATAAGTGTGTCACATGGATCATACAATATGGAATCATTCATCATCATTTATTCCATTATAAAGGAATGTGTAATACATACATGAAGATTTATAATCAATAAGTAAATTTTCATAAAGTTGAATACCCTTTATATAGAAATGTGCATGGTATTCACTACACAATGACATTGGCTTGGAAAATTGGTGCAATTTCGACAGCGTAACGACGTGACATAAGAATTCATAAAAATAGTTGATGAGAGAGAAAGGGGTGTCTTCTCATATCTTCATGAAATGGAAAGTAAGGGGTTCATATAGATACATTTCCCAACATATGTAATGGAATTTATATTCATAATACAAAAAAAATTGCTTGAATGTAAATGAGGAGAGAGAAATTCCTTATGGAATTTCAGCATAGTAATGGGTGTACATGGGAGGCATTAATGGGAGAGAAAGGGGTATATCATCATTAAAACATAAATAGGGAAGTATGGGGGAGGTTAAAATCATACCCTAACATTTATAATTGAAAATAAAAGGGCATAACAATATTAAGAAACTTGGATAAAAAGAGGAAGGAAGGAATCCCTTACGAAAATTCAGCAAGGTAACGGGTGTACATGGAAGGCATTTATGATAGAGAAATGGGTCTCTTGTAATTTCAAACATAAGGAGGGGAAAATAAGGTAGGTGATAAATCATACCCCAAAATTTTTAATTGAAAATAAAATGGTATAACAACATAAAGAAATTTGGACAAAAATGAGAAAGTAAGAAATCCTTTACTTGGAAGTGTGATCCCAAAGGCTTGGGAGGGGCTTGAGAGAGGATTATTGGGAGTTTTGGGTGCCTTGGTAGTATTCTAGATATATTAGGGAAGCGTTTGGACGAACTAAAAAGGATTTTAGTGAAGAGGAAGTGGGATCTTGGGAGGGTTTATGTAAGAAAGGAGAGGGAATTCTTTATTATTTAGGTTTGGGACACCACACATTAAACTAATCAAAACTAAAAACCATAACATGGTTTTTGCCCATGGTTTTTTCCAAAGGGGAGTAAAAAACAATATTTTATATTTCCAATGGCTGAACTTCTTAAAATATAAGGCTTTCGTATGTGGAGGTGAGTCACACTCTCAAGGAAAACAATTTAAAAAGATAAAATGTTTTATAAGTCTTGGAAGGTCCACTAAGGCTTTGTAAAATAAATAAAATAAATAAAAAATCACATTATTTTAAGGATAAATCATATATTTTCCGAAAATATAATTTATATTATTTTATTACATCACTATTTGGTCATTATGATGTTATAAAACACATTATATATTTAAACAGTATTTAATTTTTACCCAAAAATTTAACCATCTCAGAAAATTATGAAAAATCCACCGTTGGATAATTTCAACATTATGATTCCAAAAATAATATTTATTTTATCAAAATAATTTTCTAAATATGTAATCTTTACTTTTAAAATAAAAACCAGCATTTATCAAAAATTCATGGGTTTTGACAAAAAACAGCTTTCAAACCTTAATAAAAATTACAATTGTAATCATAAAAATTATATAATAATTTATACTTAATAAAAATTAATTTAATAATAATAATAATTTATTAAAATATTATTTAATTTAAAAATCCATTAATTTATCAAAATATATTCCTTAGTTAAATATTAACTAAAAATACTATTTGTGCTTTAAAAACTATTTACAAAGTAACAACAATAAAATGAATGTATATACAAAAATAATGCACATAATCATAGTGATAAGGTCATCTTACATAACCCCTTATAACACATGCATAGGATCGAAAGTTAAGGTGTGAGATGGTGACAGACTCTTGGGGTGGCTCGGATAACATCGCTTAGGTGGTAATCTCTATCAACTTCCACTTCTCTTGTAAGCGGTTCCGCTCGAGTTTAACATGTTAAATCTCAGCTTGGGATTGGTAAAGTGCAAAGCCAAATTATGCCACCTCCTTTACAAGCTCCGACAAATGGGCTTCGTATGGGGCAAGTCTACTGGATGAGCCCATCACTACCTTTGTCTGAGTAAATTGGATTTTTTTAAAGCCCTATATTTATACTAATCATGTGATCACTATTAAATGGATATATTAGAAATGGTAACAATTCTTAACATTATTTTTAAATCCAAAGACATAAAACCAAGGAAGTTCATATTTTATATAACCATTTTTCATAATAATACATTTAATTAGATCAAGAGGAATTTTTATTGATAAAATTTTGAGTTGTTACAATCTTCCCCCTTAAGAAATTTCTCCCTTGAAATTTCCTTTTCCCACACTAAAACAGATGTAGTTAACTCTGCTTTATCACTTCCTCTTATTTCCATATCGCTTCTTCAAACTTGTGGTTTTTCCACAACACCTTGATCATGGGAATTTTCTTATTTCATAGAACTTTTTCTCTATGATCTAAGATCTTCACTAGTTGCTCCTCGTAAGAAAGATCATCCTCTAACTGTAACACCTATGAAGAGATTACATGTGAAGGGTCTGGTATGTACTTTCTTAAGATAGATACATGAAATACATCATGTAATTTTTCCATGGTAGGTGGAAGTGCTAGTCGATAGGTCATAGCCCTGTCACAGTCAGGAATATCAAAGGGGACAATGTTCCTAAGACTTAACTTACCTTTATTTCCAAACCTCATGACCTTATTCCCCAGAGATATGCGTAGAAATACCATGTCTCCAACTTTGAACTCAAGGTCTCGTCGATGGTTATCTGCATAACTCTTCTGTCGACTTTGGACTTCCTTGATATACTGTTGAATGTTTTTCATCTTCTCCACCATTTCATCAACCATTTCAGGTCCTAGTAGCTTACGCTCACCGAATTCATCCCAACACACCGGTGTTCTGTACCTTTTCCAATAAAGGGATTCATATGGTGTCATTCGGATGCTTGGGTGGAAACTGTTATTGTAGGAGAATTAAACCAGTGAAATATGTTGGTCCTATCCTCCTTTGAAGTCCATAGAACATGATCTTAATATATCTTCCAATGTATGAATAGTTCACTCAGATTGGACATTAGTTTGAGGATGATAGGTCGTACTAAAGTTCAATTCAATGCTTAGAGCATGTTGTAAACTTTTCCAGAACTTCGAGGTGAATCTCGGATCACAATCAGATACAATATATAGTGGTACTCCATGCAACCATACCACTTCTTTGGTGTAAATTCGTGAAATTTTATCCAATGAGAAGTCCTCTCAAATCGTGATAAAGTGATTTGTCTTCGTAAGACGATCCACAATGACCCATATAGCATTGTTTCCTCTAGATGTCCTTGGAATTCTAGTGAAAAATTACAGGGTAATGTTTTCCCACTTCCATGTTGGTATGGGTAGTGGTTGCATCATCCCCTTAGACTTTTCCCTCTCAACCTTCACTTTCTGACATACCAGGCACTTTGATGTATATTCAGCAATCTCCCTTTTCATATTGTCACACCAAAAGTTTTCTCAGAGATCTTGATACATCTTTTTGCTCCCCAGGTGAATAGAGAAGGTTAAGCTATGTGCGTTATTCAAAATCTCCTTCTTTATCTCTAGATCATATGGTACACATAATCATGACCCAAATATCACAATTACATCCTTGTCAACCATGAACTCTAAGGATTTCCCATTTCTGGTAGCTTATACCCTTTTAATAATTTCCACATCCTTTCTTTGATCATCCTTTATTTTTTCCATGAGGGACAGTTGATAAATCATTTGAGAAAGTATTTATAATGTTCCTCCCTTAATGATTCCCATGTCCATACTCTACAAATCTAAGAAGATTGGATCCTTTTCAATTCTCATCATTGATAAGGATGCATGATCCTTTCTACTTAGAGAATCCACCACCTTGTTTGCTTTACTAGGATGGTAGTGGATTGAGAAGTCATAATCCTTGATGAGTTATATCCATATTAATTGGATCGTATTAATCTCTTTTTGTGTGAATATATATTTGAGGCTCTTGTGATCAGTATATATCTCACACTTCTCCCCATAGAGATAATGTCGCTGGGTTTTCAACGCAAAGATCACAGCTACCAACTCCAGATCATGCGTGGGATAGTTTTTCTCATGGATTTTTAGTTACCTTAAGGCGTAGGCTATCACTTTATCATTTTGCGTCAACACAAAACTCAGGCCCTTCTTTGAAGCATCACAAAAATACCACAAAAAGTTATCCACTTGTGGGTAATGTGAGCACAGGCACAGTGATAAGCCTCCTTTTTAACTCCTTAAATCTCTCTTCACATTAATCACTCCAAACAAACTTTAATACCTTCTAAGTTAACTTGGTAAGAGGGTTAGAAAATCATGATAAATTTATCACAAATCTGTGATAATATCTAGCTAACCCCAAGAAGCTATGGATATTTGTTACTGATGTTGGCCTTGGCCATCCCTCAATTGTAGTTGTCTTGGAGAGATCCACAGATATCTCATTGCTTGTGATGATATGACCCAAGAATGAGACCTCATTCAACCAGAACTCACACTTGTTGTACTTTGCATAAAGATTCTCCTTTCTCAAGGTCTCTATTACAGTTCTTATATGCTCTCCATGATCCTCCTTTTTTTGGAGTATATTAGAATATCATCTATAAATACTACCACAAATTTATCGAGGTAATCTCTAAAGTATCTATTCATCAATTACATAAATATTTTTGGATCATTAGTGAGTCTTAAAGGCATTACTATGAATTCATAGTGCTCGTATATTGTATGAAAAGCAGTCTTGGGGGTATCTTCTTTCTTCACCCTTACTTGATAATATCCCGACTGAAAATCCACCTTGGATAAGTATTGTGATCCATGCAGCTGATCGAATAATTCATCAATTCGAGGTAGAGGATGCTTGTTCTTTATCATTATTTTTTTAAGCTCACGATAATCAATGCAAAGGTGCATTGACCCATACTTCTTCTTGATGAAGAGAACTAGTGCACCCTATGGTGAATCACTATGGTGTATAAACCCTTTATCCAGATTCTCCTGTAGTTTTTTCCTCAACTCCACAACAACCATTCTATACAGAGTCTTGGATATTGGCAACGTCCTAGGTATAAGGTCAATTGAGAATTCAACATCTCTTCTAGGATAAAGACTAGGAAATTCTTTAGGAAACACTTCAGAGAATTCTCTCACAATAGGCATGTATTCAAGGATGGTTGCTTCTTTAGACTCAATAATTTGAGCCAGATACGCATTCTCATAGGGTAGTAATATCCATGATTGAGATGATGGTGCTAAAGAATATTCATCTTCTTCCTTTCACTTGTATAGAATCGGGGGTCGATTATCCATATGGAGAGTGATTTCCCTCTCACGACAATTTATGTTGGATCTATATAGGGAAAGATAATCCATTCTAAGAATTGCATCAAATTCCACCAAAGGGAGTATGATGAGGCTCGTCGAGAAGTTCAATCTATCGATTATGACATGGGAGGAGTTATATTCATGGGATGCAATGATTGACCCATTTTTCAAACTCATTGACATCTTTACTTCCATGATTTGTGGTGGTGTTGAAATTGTTCTACTAAAATTTCGGGATACTAAAGAATGTGTAGAAACATAATCAAAAAGTATGTTCGCTATTATTGAATGAATAACCAGCGTACCTGCCACCACTTCATCGTCAGGGTTCACTTCAGCGGTAGTGATGGAAAAATATCACCCTTGTTGCCTTGGAGTTTGTTTTTTTCCTCCGAAAACCCTTGGATTAGGGAACTGATTTGCAAGGTGCCCTAGTTATTTTCATTTTAATCAATGAACAATATGTTGAGGTTCGAACGAAGCATTCCTCTCTTTTATTACAATTGCGGGTTTTTCTTTTCGGTGGTTAATGGCTAGGTGACCTTTTCTTCCACACCTAAAGCATTTCCTCATCCCCTTTAGGCAATTTCCAAGGTGCTTCTTTCCACACCTTTGGAAAGTGGGGTGTTGGATTTTATTAGCACCATTGTATTTATCCATAGGACTACCAGAATTGAATTCCACCTTATGCTTATTATCCCCATGATACCCCTGAGATTCTCTGATCTCTATTTCAACCTTGAGGGAACAACGTACAATTTCCTCATAGTTGTTGATGTCATAGATCTCCAGGTCTTTCTGCAGACTAGGTTTCATCCCACCAAAGAAGTTGTCAACCTTGCATTCGGGGGTAATGACAAAGCTGGAGGCGTGTCGTGAAAGTCTTGTGAAGTTTTCTCATACTCTTCGATGTATTTGTCATCTTTTTTCTTGAGTACAAGTAAGTATCTTTCTATCTTAAGCCGGAGGGTGTGAGAAAAATATTTATCAAAAAATATTTTCCAGAAATCCCTCCATTCCAACACCTCGATATCTTACTCAAGCTTCATATTTTTTATCAATGTCCACTATTGATCGGTTTCACCCTCCATACGATAAGCAGCCAGAAGAACCTTCTCTTGTTTGAAACATTGAAGTATGGAGAAGATCTTCTCAATAGAGTTGATCCATTGTTCGGCAATTGATGGATCAGATGACCCATTAAAAGTAGGAGGCTTTTGTCTCATGAAGCTCTCAATTATGACTTGTTCTTTCTTAGGGGGGGGTTGAGCGTTCCTCTTGACCCATGTTTCTATTCAAATCTTGAGTTAACTGAGATATAATTGTGACAAATTTCGTGATTCCCATTCCCATTGGATTGGGCGTCTCATTAGAACAGTCATCACATTGATCTTCACATCGGTTGTTATCCCAAATCCTCCTATTACCATACATTGGTTGTAATAAAAGTAAAGTTAGGGGTAACACATAAAGGTTAATCTAAATAAAAAAATGTTTGACTTATAAATAGATTTTATTTTCTTAACTTATGAATATATAGCCTTAAATCTATGTTATCCATGATCTACTTCCCAACATTTATTCTTTGGGTTATTTTCTTTAATTCCATTAATAATGGTTCATACTAAGCTTGTGAATTTACCAAAGCATATCCCTCGGGAGTTTCATAACCAATAGTGCATCAAGACCCATTTTCATGTACCAGGATACCCTGAGTCAAGCCCGAAACTCCTTTCTGGAGTTTTCACTCCTAGGTACATCTGTGCCAGAGCCACCTCTACCTGCTCGTATCCAGAGAGGGATGTATTTCCTTGATAAACCACTTACTCAATACTCACCAAAAATTAGTGATGTTTTTATTATACTTATTCTTATCCCTATGTATTTCACTGGAGTTTTCTAATCTTAATCCCAAAAATAACTAAACTTATCCTCTGATACCAACTATGACAACCCTGTTTTTTATTACACACTTAAACATGATTTATTAAATAAACTTTTTACTTGATACAACATGGAAGATCGAGAGGTATAGTGTCTTTTGGGATTATAAACATTACATAAAAACTTAAAACATAAAACACACAACATCTTTATTGAAAACTTCCTTTATATAACCACAACATTCCCTCATACTTAGCATTACATGGTATAACCTAAGGACATACATGTGAAAAGGGTGATCTATAAATCCTAGTAAGGGAGTGAACAAGGCATAACATGAAGAATACAATAAATTTTAGGAAATAGGAATATCAATGATTCATAAAAGAACATGAACATAAAGGCATGATATATCATGATTATCATAACATGGAAATGTGGCAACAACACTTAACATGGAATTAGCATGAGCCAAGGATCATTGCACATGGAGCATGATTAAACCCACATTGCACTTGAATTAACATGATTAAATCCTCATTTAACTTGAATTATCATGAGTAAATCCTCATTTCACTTGACGTATCATGATACTAATCTTTACCCAATGCATTGGAGCGCTATTAGGGCACACCCTTCTTAAACATTTCATTTAAGGCATAAGTGTGCCACATGGATCATACAACATGGAATCATTCATCATCATTTATTCCATTATAAAGGAATTTGGAATAAATACATGAATATTTATAATCAATAAGTAAATGTTC
Organism: Viscum album; assembly: GCA_963277665.1. Taxonomy (NCBI): domain Eukaryota; kingdom Viridiplantae; phylum Streptophyta; class Magnoliopsida; order Santalales; family Viscaceae; genus Viscum; species Viscum album. The sequence goes on from OY728134.1 coordinate 70,023,175, forward strand.
ATAAAGTTGAATACCCTTGATATATAAATGTGCATGGTATTCAATACACAATGACATTGTCTTGGAAAATTGGTGCAATTTCGGTAGCGTAACGACGTGACATAAGAATTCATAAAAATGATTGATGAGAGAGAAAGGGTTTTCTCATAATATCTTCATGAAATTTAAAGTAATGGGTTCATATAGATACATCTCCCAACATATGTAATGGAATTTATATTCATAATACAAAAGAATTGCTTGAATGTAAATGGGGAGAGAGAAATTCCTTACGGAATTTCAGTATAGTAATGGGTGTACATGGGAGGCATTAATGAGAGAGAAAGGGGTATATAATCATTAAACCATAAATAGGAAAGTATGGTGGAGGTTAAAATCATACCCTAACATTTATAATTGAAAATAAAAGGGCATAACAATATTAAGAAACTTGGATAAAAAGAGAAAGGAAGGAATCCCTTACGGAAATTCAGCAAGGTAACTGGTGTACATGGAAGGCATTTATGATAGAGAAATAGGACTTTCATAATTTCAAACATAAGGAGGGGAAAATAAGGGAGGTGATAAATCATACCCCAAAATTTTTAATTGAAAATCAAAGGGTATAACAACATAAAGAAATTTGGACAAAAATGAGAATGTAAGAAATCCTTTACTTGGAAGTGTGATCCCAAAGGCTTGGGAGGGGCTTGAGAGAGGCTTATTGGGAGTTTGAGGTGCCTTGGGAGCATTATAGATATATTAAGGAAGAGTTTGGACGAACTCAAAAGGATTTGAGTGAAGAGGAAGTGGGATCTTGGGAGGGTTTATATAGGAAAGGAGAGGGAATTCTTTATTATTTAGGTTTGGGACACCACACATTAAACTAATCAAAAATAAAAACCATAACATGGTTTTTTCCCATGGTTTTTTCCAAAGGGGAGTGGAAAACAATATTTTATATGTCCAATGGCCGAACTTCTTAAAATATTAGGCTTGCTTATGTGGAGGTGAGTCACACTCTCAAGGAAAATAATTTAAAAAGATAAAATGTTTTATAAGTCTTGGAGGGTCCACTAAGGATTTGTAAAATAAATAAAATAAATATAAATCACATTATTTCAAGGATAAAACATATATTTTCTGAAAATATCATTTATAGTATTTTATTACATCACTATTTGGTCATTATGATGTTATAAAACACGTTATATATTTAAATGGTATTTAATTTTTACCCAAAAATTTAACCTTCTTAGAAAATTATGAAAAATTAACCGTTGGATAATTTTGACATTATGATTTCAAAAATAATATTGATTTTATCAAAATAATTTTCTAAATATGTGAATTTTTACTTTTAAAATAAAAACCGACATTTATCGAAAATTCATGGGTTTTGACAAAAAACAGCTTTCAAACCTTAATAAAAATTACAATTGTAATCATAAAAATTATAAAATAATTTATACTTAATAAAAATTAATTTAATAATAATAATAATTTATTAAAAATTTATTTAATTTAAAAATCCATTAATTTATCAAAATAGATTCCTTAGTTAAATATTAACTAAAAATACTATTTGTGATTTAAAAACTATTTACAAAGTAACAATAATAAAATGAACGTATATACAAACATAATTCACATAATCATAGTGATAAGGTCTTGTTACATAACCCCTTATAACACCTTCATAGGATCGAAAGGTAAGGTGTGTAATGGTGACAGACTCTTGGAGTGGCTCGGATAACATCGCTCGGGTGGTAATCTCTATCAAATTTCACTTCTCCCGTAAGTGGTTCCGCTCGAGTTTAACGTGTTGAATCTCCACTTGGGATTGGTAAAGATCGAAGCCTAATTATGCCACCTCCTTTCCAAGCTCTGAAAAATGGGATTCGTACGGGGAAAGTCTACTGGATGAGGCCATCACTTCCTTTGTCTGAGTAAATTGGATTTTTTTAAAGCCCTATATTTATACTAATCATGAGATCACTGTTCAATGGCTATATTAGCAATGGTAACAATTCTTAACATTATTTTTAAATCCAAAAATATAAAACCAAGGAATTTCATATTTTATTTAACCATTTTTCATAATAATACATTTAATTAGATCAAGAGGAATTTTTATTGATAAAAGTTTGAGTTGTTACAATCTTCCCCCCTTAAGAAATTTATCCCTTGAAATTTCCTTTTCCCACACTAAAATAGATGTAGGAAACTCTACTTCATCACTTCCTCTGATTTCCATGTCGCTTCTTCAAACTTGTGGTTTTTCCACAACACCTTGATCATGGGCATTTTCTTATTTCATAGAACTTTTTCTCTATGATCTAAGATCTTCACTAGTTGCTCCTCGTAAGACAGATCATCCTCTAACTGTAATACCTATTAAGAGATTACATGTGAAGGGTCTGGTATGTACTTTCTTAAGATAGATACATGAAAGACATCATGTACTTTGGCCATGGTAGGTGGAAGTTCTAGTCGATAGGTCACAGCCCTGACACAGTCAGGAATCTCAAAGGGGTCGATGTTCCTAGGACTTAACTTCCCTTTATTTCTAAAACTCAAGACCTTATTCCATAGAGATATGCGTAGAAATACCATGTATCCAACTTTGAACTCAAGGTCTCGTCGATGGTTATCTGCATAACTCTTCTGTCAACTTTAGGCTGCCTTGATATGCTGTTGAATGGTTTTAATATTCTCCACCATTTCTTCAACTATTTCAGGTCCTAGCAGCTTACACTCACCGAATTCATCCCAACACACTGGTGTTCTATACCTTTTCCAATAAATGGATTCATATGGTGTCATTCGGATACTCAGGTGGAAACTGTTATTGTAAGATAATTAAACCAGTGAAATATGTTGGTCCCATCCTCCTTTGAATTCCATATAAAATGATCTTAATATATCTTCCAATGTATGAATAGTTCGCTCAGATTGGCCATTATTTTGAGGATGATAAGTCATTCTAAAGTTCAATTCAATACTTAGAGCATGTTGGAGACTTTTCTAGAACTTCGAGGTGAATCTCTGATCACAATTAAATACAATATATAGTGGTACTCCATGCAGCCATACCACTTCTTTGGTGTAAATTCGTGAAAGTTTATCCAATGAGAAGTCCTCTCAAATCATGATAAAGTGATTTGTCTTCGTAAGACGATCCACAATGACTCATATAGCATTGTTTCCTCTAGATTTCCTTGGAAGTCTAGTGACAAAGTCCATAGTAATGTTTTCCCACTTCCATGTTGGTATGGGTAGTGGTTGCATCATCCCCTTAGACTTTTGCCTCTCAACCTTCACTTGCTGACATACCAGGCACTTTGATGTATATTCGGCAATCTCCCTTTTCATATTGTCACACCAAAAGTTTTCTCAGAGATCTCGATACATCTTTGTACTCCCCATGTGAATAGAGAAGGTTAAGCTATGTGCATTATTCAAAATCTCCTTGTTTATCTTTGGATCATATGGTACACATAATCGTGACCCAAATCTCACAATTACATCCTTTTCAACCATGAACTCTGAGGATTTCCCATTTCTGGTATCTTATACCCTTTTAATAATTTCCACATCCTTTCTTTGAGCATCCTTTATTTTTTCCATGAGGGACGGTTGATAAATCATTTGAGAAAGTATTTATAATGTTCCTCCCTTAATGATTCCCATGTCCATCCTCTACAAATATAATAAGATTGGATCCTTTTCCATTCTTGTCATTGATAAGGATACATGATCCTTTCTACTTAGAGCATCCACCACCTTGTTTGCTTTACCGGGATGGTAGTGGATTGAGAAGTCATAATCCTTGATGATTTATATCCATCTTCGTTGGCTTGTATTAGGATATTTTTGTGTGAATATATATTTGAGGCTCTTGTGATCAGTATATATCTCACACTTCTCTCCATAGAGATAATGTCGCTGGATTTTCAACACAAAGATCATAGCTTCCAACTCCAGATCATGCGTGGGATAGTTTTTCTCATGGATTTTTAGTTACCTTAAGGTGTAGGATATCAATTTATCATTCTGCGTCAACACAAAACTCAGGCCCTTCTTCGAAGCATCACAAAATACCACAAAAAGTTATCCACTTGTGGGTAATGTGAGCACAGGAGTAGTGATAAGCCTCCTTTTTAACTCCTTGAATCTCTCTTCACATTCATCACTCCAAACAAACTTTACTCCCTTCAAACTTATCTTGGTAAGAGGGTTGGAAAATCATGATAAATTTCTCACAAATCTGTGATAATATCTAGCTAACCCCAAGAAGCTATGGATATTTGTTACCGATGTTAGCCTCATCCATCCCTCAATTACAGTTGTCTTGGAGATATCCACAAATATCCCATTGCTTGTGATGATATGACCCAAGAATGAGACCTCATTCAACCAGAACTCACACTTGTTTTACTTTTCATAAAGCTTCTCTTTTCACAGGGTCTCTATTACAGTTCTTATATGCTCTTCATGATCCTCCTTTTTTTGGAGTATATTAGAATATCATCTATAAAGACTACCACAAATTTGTCGAGGTAATCTCTAAAGTATCTATTCATCAAGTCCATAAAGATTGTTGGAGAATTAGTGAGTCCGAAAGGCGTTACCATGAATTCATAGTACCCGTATCTTGTACGAAAAGCAGTCTTGGGGGTATCTTCCTTCTTCACCCTTACCTGATAATATACCGACTGCAAATCCACATTGGAGAAGTATTGTGATCCACGCAGCTGATCGAATAATTCATCAATTCGAGATAGAGGATACTTGTTCTTTATCATTATTTTGTTAATCTCACAATAATCAATGCAAAGGTGCATTGACCCATACTTCTTCTTGATAAAGAGAACTAGTGCACCCCATGGTGAAGAACTTGGGTGTATAAACCCTTTATCCAGATTCTCCTGTAGTTTTTTCATCAACTCCACAACAACCATTCTATACGGAGTCTTGGATATTGGCAACGTCCCAGGTATAAGGTCAATTGAGAATTCAATATCTCTTCTAGGATAAAGACTAGGAAATTCCTTAGGAAGCACTTCAGATAATTCTTTCACAATAGGCATGTCTTCAAGGATGGTTGCTTCTTTAGACTCAGTAATCTGAGCCAGATACGCATGCTCATAGGGTAGTAATATCCATGCTTGAGATAATGGTGCTAAATAATATTCATCTTCCTCCTTTCACTTGTATAGAATCGGGGGTTGATTCTCCATATGGAGAGTGATTTCCCTCTCACGACAATTTATGTTGGATCTATATAGGGAAAGCTAATCCATGCCAAGAATTGCATCAAATTCCACCAGAGGGAGTATGATGAGGTTCATAGAGAAGTTAAATCTATCGATTATGATAGGGGGATTTATATTCCTGGGATGCAATGATTGACCCATTTTTCAAACTCACTGACATCCTTACTTCCATGATTTGTGGTGGTGTTGAGATTGTTCTACTAAAATTTAGGGATACAAAAGAATGTGTAGAACCATAGTCAAAAAGTATGTTTGCTATTATTAAATGAATAACCAGTGTACCTGTCACCACTTCATCGTCAGGGTTCACTTCAGTGGTAGTGATGGCAAAATATCGCCCTTGTTGCCTTGGAGTTTGTTTTCTGCCTCTGAAAACCCTTGGATTAGGGAACTGATTTTCAAGGTGCCCTAGTTCTTTCTAGTTGAAGCAATGAACAATATTTTGAGGTTCGAATGGAGCATTCCTCTCCTTTGTTGCAGTTGTGGGTTTTTCTTTTCAGCGGTTAATGGCTAGGTGGCCTTTTCTTCCACACCTAAAGCATTTCCTCATCCCCTTTAGGCAATTTCCAAGGTGCTTCTTTCCACACCTTTGGAAAGTGGGGTGTTGGATTTTATTAGCACCATTGTATTTATCCATCGGACTACCAGAATTGAATTCCACCTTATGATTATTATCCCCATGATACCCCTGAGATCCTCCGATATCTATTTCAACCTTGAGGGAACAACGTACAATTTCCTCATAGTTATCGAAGTCACGGATCTCCAGGTCTTTCTGTAAACTAGGTTTCATCCCACCAAAGAAGCGGTCAACCTTGCATTCGGGGGTAACAACAAATATGGAGGCGTATTGTGAAAGCCTTGTGAAGTTTTCCCCGTACTCTTCGATGTATTCATCATCTTTTTTCTTGAGGACAAGTAAGTATCCTTCCATCTTAATCCGGAGGGTGCAAGAAAAATATTTATCAAAAAATATTTTCCAGAAATCCCTCCATTCCAACACCTCGATCTCTTCCTCAAGCTTCATATTTTTTATCAATGTCCACTATTGATCGGATTCACCCTCCATATGATAAGTATCCAAAAGAACCTTCTCTTGTTTGAAACATTGAAGGATGGAGAAGATCTTTTCAATAGATTTGATCCATTGTTCGACAATTAATGGATCGTATGATCCATTAAAAGTAGGAGGCTTTTGTCTCATGAAGCTCTCAATTATGACTTGTTCTTTCTTGGGGGGGGGGGGTTGAGTGTTCCTCTTGACCCATGTTTCTATTAAAATCTTGAGTTAACTGAGAGATAATTATGACAAAGTTCGTGATTCACATTCCCATTGGATTAGGCATCTCATTAGAATAGTCATCACATTGATCTTCACATCGGTTGTTATCCCGAGTCCTCCTATTACCAGACATTGGTTGTAATAAAAGTAAAGTTAGGGGTAACACAAAAAGGTTAATACAAATAAAAAAAATATATGACTTATAAATATCTTTTATTTTCTTAACTTATGAATATATAGGCTTAAATCTATGTTATCCATGATCTACTTCCCAACATTTATTCTTAGGGTTATTTTCTTTAATTCCCTTAATAATGGTTCATAATAAGCTTGTGAATTTACAAAAGCATATCCCTAGGGAGTGTTATAACCAAGAGTGAATCAAGGCCCATTTTCATGTACCAGGATACCCTGAGTCAAGCTCAAAACTCCTTGCTGGAGTTTTCACTCCTAGGTACATCTATGCCAGAGCCACCTCTACCTGCTCGTATCCAGACAGGGATGTATTTCCTTGATAAACCACTTACTCTGTACTCACCAAAAATTAAGGATGTTTTTATTATACTTATTCTTATCCCTAAGTCTTTCACTAGAGTTTTCTAATCTTAATCCCAAAAATAACTAAACTTATCCTCTGATACCAACTATGACAACCCTGCTTTTTATTACACACTTAAACATGATTTATTAAATAAACTCTTTACTTGATACAACATGGAAGATCGAGAGGTATAGTGTATTTTGGGATTAGGAACATTACATAAAAACTTAAAACATAAAACACACAACATATTTATTGAAAAATTCCTTTATATAACCACAGCATTCCCTCATACTTAGCATTGCATGGGATAACCTAAGGACATAAATGTGAAAAGGGTGATCTATAAAGCCCAGTAAGGGAGTGAAAAAGGCATAACATGAATAATACAATACATGTTAGGAAATAGGAATATCAATGAATCATAAAATAACATGAACATAAAGGCATGATATATCATGATTATCATAACATGGAAATGTGGCAACAACACTTAACATGGAATTAGCATGAGCCAAGGCTCATTGCACATGGAGCATGAGTAAACCCTCATTGCACTTGAATTAGCATGATTAAATCCTAATTGAACTTGAATTATCATGAGTAAATCCTCATTTCACTTGATGTATCATGATATTAATCTTTACCCAATGCATTGGAGCGCTATCAGGGCACACCCTTCTTAAACATTTCATTTCAGGCATAAGTGTGCCACATGGATCATACAACATGGAATCATTCATCATAATTTATTCCATTATAAAGGGATGTTGAATACATACATGAATATTTATAATCAATAAGTAAATGTGCATAAATTTTAATACCCTTGATATAGAAATGTGCATGGTATTCACTACACAATGACATTGGCTTGGAAAATTGGTGCAATTTCGGCAGCGTAACGACGTGACATAAGAATTCATAAAAATGGTTGATGAGAGAGAAAGGGGTGTCTAATCATATCTTCATGAAATGGAAAATAAGGGGTTCATATATATATGTCCCAACATATGTAATGGAATTTCTATTCATAATACAAAAGAATTTCTTGAATGTAAATGAGGAGAGAGAAATTCCTTACGGAATTTCAGCATAGTAATGGGTGTACATGGGAGGCATTAATGAGAGAGAAATGGGTATATCATCATTCAAACATAAATAGGGAATTATGGGGGAGTTTAAAATAATACCCTAAAATTTATAATTGAAAATAAAATGGCATAACAATATTAAGAAACTTGGACAAAAAGAGGAAGGAAGGAATCCCTTACGAAAATTTGGCATGGTAACGGGTGTACATGAGAGCCATTTATGAGAGAGAAATAGGTATCTAATAATTCAAAAAATAAGGAGGGGAAAATAAGGGAGTTTAAAAAACATACCCCAAAATTTTTAATTGAAGGTAAAAGGGTATAACAACATAATGAAATTTGGACAAAAATGAGAAACTAAGAAATCCCTTACTTGGAAGTGTGATCTCAAAGGCTTGATAGGGGCTTGAGAGAGGATTCTTGGGAGCTTGGGGCACCTTATGAGGATTTTATAGAGATTATGGAAGATGTTGGATTAACTCCAAAGTCTTTGAGTGAAGAGGAAGTGGGAGCTTGGGTGGATTTATATAGGAAATGAGAGGGAATTCTTTATTATTTAGGTTTGGGACATCGCACATTAAACTAATCAAAACCACAAACCAACCCATGGTTTTTGACCATTTTTTTTCAAAGGGGAGAAAAAAATAGTCTTTTATAAGGCCAATATCCTAACTTCTTAAAATATTAGGCTTTCTTATGTGGAGGTGACTCACACTCTCAAGGAAAACAATTTTAAAAGATAAAATGTTTTATAAGTCTTGGAGGGTCCAGTAAGGCTTTGTAAAATAAATAAAATAAATATAAAATCACATTATTTTAAGGATAAAACATATATTGTCTGAACATATCATTTATATTATTTTATTACATCACTATTAGTTCATTATGATGTCATAAAACACATTATATATTTAAACGGTGTTTAATTTTTACCCAAAAATTCAACTGTCTCGGAAAATTATGAAAAATTCACCATTGGATAATTTCGAGGTCCTGATTCCAAAAATAATATTAATTTTATCCAAATAATTTTCTAAATATTTGAATTTTCACTTTTAAAATAAAAATCGGCATTTATCGGAAATTCATGGGTTTTGACAAAAACACCTTTCAAACCTTAATAAAAATTACAATTGTATTCATAAAAATTATACGATAATTTATAATTAATAAAAGGTAATTTAATAATAATATTTTATTAAAATATTATTTAATTCAAAAATCCATTAATTTATCAAAATAGATTCCTTAGTTGAATATTAACTAAAAATACTATTTGTGCTTTAAAAACTATTTACAAAGTAATAATAATAAAATGAATGTATATACAAAAATAATATACATAATCATAGTGCTAAGGTATTGTTACATAACCCCTTATAACACCCGCATATAACCGAAGAGTAATGTGTTTGATGGTGAAAGACTCTTGGGGTGACTCGGATAACATTGTCCGGGTGGTAATCTCTATCAACTTCCACTTCTCCCGTAGGTAGTTTCGCTCGAGTTTAACGTGTTGAAGCTCAGCTTGGGCTTGGTCAAGATCGAATCCCAAAGATGTCACCTCCTTTACAAGCTCCAACAAATGGGATTCATATGGGGAAAGTCTAATGGATGAGTCCATCACTTATTTTGTTTGAGTAAATTGGATTTGTTAAAGCCCTATATTTATACTAATCATGTGATCACTGTTCAATGACTATATTAGCAATGGTAACAATTATTAATGGTATTTTGAAATCTGAAAACATAAAACCAATGAATTTCATATTTTATATAACCATTTTTCATAATAATACATTTAATTATATCAAGATGAGTTTTTATTGATAAAAGTTTGTGTCGTTGCAAAAACGGATATTTGATCTGGTTACTTTTACACTGAGATATGAGGTGCTTAGGGCCCATAGCTAGCTAGTACCTAGGGGTGTTCCAATGAATAGTTCTCATTTACCATTTGGTATTTACCATTTTATTATGGTGTGTTTGTTTGTAAATTTTAGTGGATTACATGTTTTATTTAAATGTATTCATTCTTTAATGTTAACCCTTGAAAACTTTTTTCCATTAAAAGTTGCACTTTAGAAATTGTTGCTACCATTTCTTGTTTATAAAAACTTGCAAGATTTTTATATTATAATGATTTTTGACATGGAATATTTGGGTGGTATCCTATTAGGATTAGTTTTACACCATAATTACACCTTTGGGTGTAAGTAGACTTTATCGTGTTTGATTCAGGTAAGGGAAAGGCCTTTGGAGACGGTGGCTCAGGTTTTTAGTTTTTCTTCCATGGTGTTGTGTTGTGGAGATGGATTATGGGTGATAAACCCTTATCATGTGGTGGTCCTTGGGCTATTTTTTCTAAAAAATTTGTATTTTTGTACCTCTTGTGTCATGTTTAAAACCTTTTATTCAGTTATGAATTTTATTTAAGGATTCTTTGGTTGGTAATTTTTAGATTTAGTTTATTTATTGTTATTGGTTGTTTTATGTATCCCAACTCGAGTAAACCATTTCCAAACCATTATTTAACATACTCGAGCACTTTTTCCAGCCCACGGGGATAGGGAACACCCTTCGGACCTTTCCATGGACTGGGTTGGGTGTTGGTTTTAATGGTGACCAGATTCGGTTCGTGACATTTCATTTCAAAACAAACAACATGCTTCATTGCCCTTATAATTTAAAATAAGGAACAAGAAGGAAAAAAGGAAAGTTGAGATTTCTATTTCAAAACATCTACTTAGAAATCCTTTTTTTAACCAATCACACATTTAAAGTTTTTCCAAATAATAACCAAAACCAGGTACAAAGAACAAGATTCTGCACAACTATCGCAACAGCTCTAATAGTACTCATACTGGGAAAACACGGGAAATCCTAGGAACTCGGAGGAGAACCAGAACATACTATACATGTGACTCATCCAGAAGGCATGCCCTACTCAATGATGTCATAACGCCCTAATGCTCGATCATCATCCTACCTGGCTAGATTGAGGGGCCTGATCCCATAGCAATAAACTCGAGTATCCACCTGCAATGGGCCACTAGCTAGTACAATAACCTAGACTAGGGTAGCTATTGTTCTCAGTAAACCCCTTTGTTATGCTAGGTTCCCATGTATATTTCACAAGGGGGTGTGCCATACCATTCAAACAATAAGTCACATACATGCTATATACACATCACCCAACTAGCACCACCCCGCCCACCTCAAGGGTGGTCCCTTGCAATCAAACATTCATTAAACAAGGGAGGTCCCATACCGAGGACCCTCCCATATCACAAATCCATTTCAAAATTCCAAATAGTCCTTTAGTTCTACTCATCCAAGTCACCTTTATTAAAGAGAAAGAAACACCTTAAAACTATTTCCAATAATAAGAAATTTCATTTCCACTATGCCTTCACCAAACGACCTTTAGGTTTCAAACCCACACTCAAAATTGTCACACTTTCCAAACATTCTTTATTTCAAATCCACTTTACCAAAACTAAGTTGAAAATGTACATAATGCACTCAAAGGTGCCAAACAGTCTTTCCACCATTTCAAGAAACAATTTTCTTTTTATCAACACCAAACAAGTCATAACCTTCCACACAACTTCGAAACCACCTTAAATCATTTTGGAATCCATGAAAGTATTTACCAAAAGATAGGGAAAGATAATATAGGAGTTCATTTTAGAATATCAAGGTTCAAGAAAAGAACCACTCCAACAGTCATCATAATTTGAAGGCCCATCCATGGGTAAACTCCATGCATCCATAGATGTTCCCACATCCAATGGCATGACACAAGTGGCATTTTCCCAACCATTTTTAAAGAAACCACGCACACACCTTCCACTAATATAATAAACCATTTCATCAAAAACACCATGTTCCATAAAACCAACCAGCGCAAGGAAAACAAGTTCCATAAAATGTTTCTACAAGTAAAAACCACTCAAAACATCCAAAAATACCATTTGAAGATAAATACATTTATTCAAACCAAATTGGATAGGCATATTCATGGGAATAAATAGAGAAACATCTTAAAAAATATTTTTAGTCTACTTTTTCAACAAGAAAACACCACCAAGGATTAAATGTAAATACAATAAAGGTGTGAAACATGTTTTAAGAATTAATTAACAAAACTCAAGAATCACATGGATTGAAATTGGAATAAAGGGCATGGAAACACCTACCTCAACATATGCGAACATGATGGAACCTCAAAGGAAGGAATAAAAACACCCCATGGACTAACTACACACCCTAATCAATAAGAAAAATGCACAAATCACAACCCGGGGAGTTAAGGTTTTACTAAATTGAAGAAAAAACACCCAAGAAGCAATGAAATACAATCAGAATAAAATAGGAGATGGTTTCCAGTGTGGGGAATCATGGATGCACTAGAGTAGGGCGGAGGCGCAGCGCAGGGGGGTTTTAGGCCATGCTAGAAGGCCGCTAGACATGAGAGGGTCGCGGGTAGGGGTTCACGCTGGGGAGGTCGGGCCGCCTAGGATGTGTGGAACTGGAGCAGAGGGGGTCATCAAGGATAGGGCGTGCTGGGAGGGTAGATGACTAGCGAGGGAAGGTGGGGATTTAGGTCATTCATTTGTGCGTGCACAAGGGAGGTTCGGGGGGGCTCGTTGCACGCATAGAGGAAAAGGGGGTTCACTACGGGAAAAAAGGGCATTTGCGACGGGTTATTTGCGACGGGAATAAATCCCGTCGCAAATAGTCATGTAAAAACCTTATTTGCGACGGGGTTATTTGCCCGTCGCAAATAAGTAGCCTTTTGCGACGGGACAACTTTCCCCGTCGCAAAAGGACTGGCGCGGTTTGCGCGCCAAATCGCGGGAAACTTATTTGCGACGGGGGAATATTCCCGTCGCAAATAACCGGCGGCGGTAAAAGGTATTTGCGACGGGAATATTCCCCCGTCGCAAATAGTATGTCGGCAGGTGGTTATTTGCGACGGGACCCGTCGCAAATAACTATTTACCCGTTGACCGTAATAAATGTTGGCTAAGGTATTTGCGACGGGTACCGTCGCAAATAATACTATTTGCGACGGGCATCCCGTCGCAAATGGGCCCGTTGCAAATAATCTAACCTATAAATACCCCCATCCGTTTTTTTTCATTTCATTCTCATTCTCTATCTTCTCCTTCTCTCAAAATTATATTTCTAGAGTTCAGTTTTTTTCCAGTTTAATTTTTTTCTCCGGAGCTGATATTAAAGTTTTGAAGAATGATCAGAGCAGATCAATTTTCAAGGTATTTATGTTCATTTTAATTTAATATTTATTTTTAATTTTTTATTAGTTTCAATTATTCTTAATTAGTTGTAATTTAATTATGTTTACATTGTTTTATTACTTAATAAATTTAAATTATTAGTATTGTTCATAGTTAATGGTAATTAGGAATAATTAGTAATAATTTTTAATAATTAAGAATAAATATTAATAATTAGTAATAAATACCAATAATTAGGAATAATAACATTATTACATTTTTAGTCTATTTTATTATTAATATTAAAATAATATAATTTTTTATATATATACAATTCTCTTTTCATCTGTGTGTTTGCTGTCTTCACATGTATTATTTGTATGTGGAGATAGAAAACGCACAGATGAAAGGAGAATTGTATATAAATTAGAAAATTATATTATTTTAATATTAATAATAAAATATATTAATAATGTTATTATTTGTAATTATTGGTAATTATTCCTAATTATTGATAATTATTCATTTAATTACTAATAATTAGGAACAATTATCAATAATTATCTATAATTAAGAATAATTAGTAATAATTAGTAATAATTACCAATAATTACTAATAATTAGTAATAATTATCAATAATTAGTAATAATTACCAATAATTAGTAATAATTACCAATAAGTAGTAATAATTACCAATAATTAGTAATACTTACCAATAATTTGGAATAATTACCAATAATTAACAATAATTAGTAATAATTAGTAATAATTACCAATAATTACCAATAATTAGTAATAATTAGTAATAATTACCAATAATTACCAATAATTAGTAATAATTAGTAATAATTAGGAATAATTCGTAATAATTAGTAATAATTAGTAATAATTAGTAATAATTAGTAATAATTAGTAATAATTAGTAATAATTAGTAATAATTAGTAATAATTAGTAATAATTAGTAATAATTAGTAATAATTAGTAATAATTAGGAATAATTAGTAATAATTAGGAATAATTACCCATAATTACCAATAATTACCAATAATTACCAATAATTACCAATAATTACCAATAATTAGGAATAATTAGCAATAATTACCAAAAATTACCAAAAATTAGGAAAAATTAGGAAAAATTAGGAATAATTACCAATAATTAGGAATAATTACCAATAATTAGTAATAATTAGTAATAATTAGTAATAATTAACAATAATTAGTATTAATTACCAATAATTAGTAATAATTACCTATAATTAGTATTAATTACCAATAATTAGGAATAATTACCAATAATTAGTAATAATTAGTAATAATTACCAATAATTAGTAATAATTAGTAATAATTACCAATAATTAGTAATAATTACCAATAATTACCAATAATTAGTAATAATTACCAATAATTACCAATAATTAGTAATAATTAACAATACTTACCAATAATTAACAATAATTGCCAATAATTACCAATAATTGCCAATAATTAGTAATAATTGCCAATAATTAGTAATAATTGCCAATAATTACCAATAATTGGTAATAATTACTAATAATTCCCTATAATTAGTAATAATTAATAATAAATATTAATAATTACCAATAATTAGTAATAATTATCAATAATTAGTAATAATTACTCATAATTAGTAATAATTACTAATAATTAGTAATAATTACTAATAATTAGTAATAATTACTAATAATTAGTAATAATTACTAATAATTAGTAATAATTACTAATAATTAGTAATAATTACTAATAATTAGTAATAATTAGTAATAATTAACAATAATTAACAATAATTAACAATAATTACTAATAATTAGTAATAATTAGTAATAATTAGGAATAATTAGTATTAATTACCAATAATTAGTATTAATTAACAATAATTAGTAATAATTACCAATAATTAGTAATAATTACCAATAATTAGTAATAATTATTATTAATTACCATTAATTAGTATTAATTATCAATAATTAGTATTAATTACCAATAATTAGTATTAATTACCAATAATTAGTAATAATTACCAATAATTAGTAATAATTAACAATATTTACCAATAATTACCAATAATTACCAATAATTACCAATAATTAGTAATAAGTACCAATAATTACCAATAATTGGTATTAATTACCAATAATTGGTAATAATTACCAATAATTGGTAATAATTAACAATAA
Source organism: Viscum album (assembly GCA_963277665.1). Classification (NCBI taxonomy): domain Eukaryota; kingdom Viridiplantae; phylum Streptophyta; class Magnoliopsida; order Santalales; family Viscaceae; genus Viscum; species Viscum album. The sequence goes on from OY728134.1 coordinate 70,038,793, forward strand.
TTAGTAATAATTAGTAATAATTACCAATAATTAGTAATAATTAGTAATAATTAGTAATAATTACCAATAATTAGTAATAATTACCAATAATTAGTAATAATTACCAATAATTAGTAATAATTACCAATAATTAGTAATAATTACCAATAATTAGTAATAATTAACAATAATTAGTAATAATTACCAATAATTAGTATTAATTGCCAATAATTAGTATTAATTACCAATAATTAGTATTAATTACCAATAATTAGTATTAATTACCAATAATTAGTATTAATTACCAATAATTAGTAATAATTACCAATAATTAGTAATAATTACCAATAATTACCAATAATTAGTAATAATTAGTAATAATTACCAATAATTACCAATAATTACCAATACTTACCAATAATTACCAATACTTACCAATAATTACCAATAATTACCAATAATTAGTAATAATTACCAATAATTAGTAATAATTACCAATAATTAGTAATAATTACCAATAATTAGTAATAATTACCAATAATTAGTAATAATTACCAATAATTAGTAATAATTACCAATAATTACCAATAATTACCAATAATTACCAATAATTAGAAATAATTACCAATAATTAGAAATAATTACCAATAATTTGGAATAATTACCAATATTTACGAATAATAACATTAGTACATTATTTGTATATTTTATTATTAATATTAAAATAATATAATTTTCTATATTATATACAATTCTCTTTTCATCTGTGTGTTTTCTGTCTCCACATGTAATATTCGCATTCTTTTTCAAAATTATCAACCTACTCGTCAATGGAGAGGTGAAAGTGAATGCAAATATTACATGTGGAGACAGAATGTTAAACACACAGATGAAAGAGAATTGTATATAATATAAAAAATTATGTTATTTTAATATTAATAATAAAATATACTAATAATGTAATAATGTTATTATTATATAATTAATGTTTATGAAAAAATTATATTAGTATTATTAAAATAATAAAAAATCAATATAATATTAAAATTATCAATATTTGTAACACGTTTTGCTTTATTCTCAATATATTCAATCTTTACTTGAGTGATTTTTCTAACAAATTATTCAAAACCAGTAATGCTTTTATATTTTATAGAGAAATATGGAACAACGAGGTCGTCAATAAGCATTATTAGGTGACCGCATATGGATAAATCAACGTAGAAATCCAAACGGTTCTGGTTTAAATCCAGTATATGTTAAGGGTGTGGAGATTTTTTTATCATTTGCGGCATCAAATTCAGAATTTGTTTCAGAAGGAAAAATAAAATTCCCTTGCAGAAAATGTACATTGAGAACGTTTGACACGTTTGACAAAGTGGGAGAACATCTCTTGCGTTTTGGTTTTCAACCAGATTATGTTTTTTGGTATCAACACGGTGAACGCAGTTCCAGAGCAGGTGATACCAACTTGATTCCGGATCCATCCTGGTTTCAAGATTTAGTACATGATGTTGCAGGTTCATCTGTTCAACATACAGAAACTCCAGCTGATATAGCTTCAAATCCTGAGTTGGCACCGTCTGAATTTTATGAGTTGTTGAAATCTGCTGAGGATGCATTATATCCTAGCTGCAAGATGAGCAAATTAGAAGCAGTTGCAAAATTTATGGCTATCAAATCAGATAACGGAATGTCAAACACCTGTTTTGACCAGATATTTTCTTTGTTGAAAACACTGTTACCCGAAGGAAATGTTTTACCTGCAAATTACTATGAGAGTAAGAGGCTGGTTCGAAATTTGGGACTTACTTGTCAGAAGATTCATGCATGTTCAAATGACTGCATTTTATATTCTGGGGAAAATGAGTCATTGGATAGTTGTCCTACATGTGGGCAACTGAGATATAAAGAAGGACAACACGGGAAGTCTGGTTTGATTCCTGTAAAACAGTTGAGATATTTTCCGCTTACATCCAGACTTCAGCGTTTATTCATGTCTAAGAATACAGCGACAATGATGTCATGGCATAAAGAGAATATTTCAACCGATAAAAGCTTGAATCATCCAGCCGATGGTGATTCATGGAAACATTTTGATAGAGTGCATCCATCCTTTGCTTTAGAAGCTAGAAATGTTCGACTGGGCCTTTCCACTGATGGTTTCTGTCCGTTTGGATCTTATGGTAGTCAATATTCATGTTGGCCTGTTTTTTTAACTCCGTACAATTTACCTCCATGGATGTTGATGAAGGAGCCATATATCTTTTTGACTTTACTAATTCCAGGACATCCGAAGAAAAATATTGATGTTTATTTGAAGCCATTGATTGATGAATTAAATTTATTGTGGAGTACTGGTGTCAGTACATATGATGTTGCAACGAAACAGAATTTCATACTAAGAGCAGCATTGATGTGGACAATAAGTGACTTCCCGGCTTATGGGATGTTATCTGGCTGGAGTACACATGGTCAGAAATCATGTCCTTACTGTATGGGAGAGAACAAATCATTTATGCTCATTCATGGAAAGAAACCTTGTTATTTTGACTGTCATCGCAGATTTCTTCCAGCTGATCATCCTTTTCGCAGAAACAGATCTCATTTCAGAAAAGGAACAGTTGAAAGGGATGGACCTCCAAAAATGCTATCAGGTTAGGAGTTAAAATCAGTTGTATTTTCATTACCTCCCATAACTTTTGGTCCCATAATAAATCAACAGAAAATTTCTGGTTTTGGGAAAGAACACAATTGGATTAAACGTAGCATATTTTGGGATTTGCCATATTGGTATGATCTGTTGGTCCGACACATGTTAGATGTCATGCATATTGAGAAGAACTGTTTTGATAATTTGTTTCATACAGTTTTGGATATGCCAGGAAAGAGCAAAGACAATGTAAATGCACGTTTAGATCTTGCCCAAATTTGCAGGCGTCCAGAATTGGAACTATTTGAGAATGTCAGAACAGAAAGGTTACTGAAACCAAAAGAAGCTTATACACTGTCTAAAGAAAACCGTTTATTATTTTGTCAGTGGATTGCAGATTTGAGACTTCCAGATGGTTGTGCTTCTAATTTGGGTAGATGTGTAAAGAATGGTCATATTACTAGATTAAAAAGTCATGATTGTCATGTTATAATGGAGAGACTTCTACCCATTGGATTAAGAGGTCTGTTGAATTCTGTGATTTGGGATTCCATAACAGACATGTCTCATTTTTTTCGGGAAATTTGTGCGGCTACGGCAGATTATGATGCTCTAGGAAAACTTGAAAAAGATGTTGTTGTAATTATATGTAAACTGGAAAAAATATTTCCGCCGTCTTTCTTCGACTCAATGGAACATTTGATGTTACATTTTCCATATGAAGCCAAATGTGGAGGTCCGGTACAGTTTCGATGGATATACCCATTTGAAAGATGCATGCAAAAATTGAAAAGAAAAGTACGTAACAAAGCATCTGTTGAAGGATCTATTGCAGAAGATTATTTGCAAGAGGAAATATCTTTTTTCTGCTCCCATTATTTTGAATCTGAGTATCCTTCAAAACACAACCGAATGGGACGGAACGAGAGGAATATTGATGAAATCGACAATCAATTATCTATTTTCAACCAGTCAGAGCTTGGTTTTGGTGGAGTTTATGAACGCTGGCTTTCAGATGATGAACATCAGAGAGCTCATACGTATGTTCTGCTCAACTGTGAAGAGATGACATCAGTTATACTGTAAGTGTTTATATCACTTATTCTATCATTTATGTTACAGTAAATAACTTTGGTTTTTATAGGTTGTATGATAATCATATCAAGAAACAAATTCCACAAATTACAGCAGCTGCTCTCGAAGAACGTCGACTGAAAAATTTCTCTCAGTGGTTTCAAATACTGGTAACATAAATTCTTTATCTTTTAGCAACTCATTCAATGTATATTTTGCTATATTGATAATTATTTCACAAATTTTCAGGTGTCTCGACATGCTGATAAAATTGACAAATGGCTGTGTGTATTGAGTAACCCACCTTCCAAACTTGTTAAAACTTATAATGCATATGTGGTGAATGGATTTCGATTCCACACACATGCATATGGGGAATCGAAAAAAACAATGAACAGTGGAGTTAGCTTGAGAGGATCTCATCATCGAGAAAATGAAGTTGACTTTTATGGCATACTTGATGAAATCATTGAACTCTGTTATCTTGGACAACATTACATAACCATGTTCAAATGTCGGTGGTTGGATACAGAGAGAGGCGTGCGTGTTCATCCGACTCATGGAATCATCGATATTAAATGTAAAAGTGTTCTCGCAGTAAATGAACCATTCTTATTGGCTCAACAGGCATATCAAGTTTATTATGCAAAGTACTGTGCAACATCAAGAGACTTGACTGATTGGTGGAGTATAATAAAAATAAAAATTCGAGACAATCAGTTTAGTCAAAGTGAATGTGCTTTCACTGATGTGCAAAGAATTGAAGTTTTTCAAGAGAGTACTCAAAATCAATCTTTTTTACAAAGAGACATGAGTATCGATGACGACACCCCACATTTAAGAGTCGGTGATGACGATGATGTTAATGACGTCACATATGAATTTGAAATGGTAAGAGATGAAACAACTGTAACTCGAATGGATATCGATGATGTTGAGGAGGAATATGAAGATGACATTGACATATATGAAGATGATGATGAAGATGAACACTGATAGCATTCCATGGTATTTATATACAATCATAATATGTATATATGTATATATGTATATATAATAGTAATTATCAATTATTTGCTAACATTAACATTTTCTGTTTCAGATGGATGAGGCCACATTTCGTGAGTTGGCGGATGCTGACCTGACTTTCGATGCGGATGCGTTGCTGACAGATGACCCTCAGCCTGCAGGCGCTCCAGGGAGTACGCGGAGGGGGCGCGGTCTTGCACGATTGATGATTCCTGACCCCGTCCCCGAGCGACGTCCACGTCTTGGGTTTGATCCACGCACACGGAGGTGTGATAACCTGTGTGATAACCTGTGGATTTGACTAAGATTTCATTAATCTATTCACATAATAAATGTTTATTATTTTTTCAGTTTTCCACATATAGTAGTCGGACAGGGCAGCGCTATTTTGCGCAACTATTTCTCTCAGCCGTGGACCACATGGGAGCAGATTCCCATTGATGTGCAGCAGGCCATGTTCGGCCATTGGTTGGTACGTACGTAAATAAATAATTTTTATTTTGAAAATTATTTCATTTCTAACTTGATATTTTGATTTATTTGTAGGGTTTATGGTATCCGACCGAGGATACCATGCGTGACGCCATCCACGAGGCATGGGAGGTGGCCATGCGTGATCGCCTTCGTCAGTTTTTGCACAATTTAAGAAAAGCTGCGATGAAGAAAGCAGGAGTGTCAGATTTTGAGGAGTCATGTAGAGCACACCGACCAGAGTATATTTCATCCCATGTATGGGATGGATTATGTGCGCACTGGTTGAGTGGTGCCTTTCAGAGGAGATCATCGGTGGGGAGGCAGAATCGGAGGAGACAGGAGGTGACTCATCGAGCTGGGAGTCGTTCTTTCAGTACTCATAGACAGCATCTGGTACGTACATTATTTATAAATATTTTATATAACTATAAATATTAACAGTTTATTTTTTATTCTTATAGGCTGTCGAGCACCCCGATATTACAGAGTACGACGTATATCGGAGGATGTATAGTGATCCTGCTACTGGGGAGCTCAGAGGTGATCGTCAGCATCACATCGTGGTCAGTATTATTTGTTTTCAAGTTTAAAAATTAACTACATATAATATATTCACAATTTTAATTTTAAATTGCAACTATAGGAGTCATATGAGGCCACAGCGTCACAGGCCCGGCCTGAGAGTCAGGCCGAGTCATCAGATCAGACCACTGCCCGTCAGTTTGATGAGGCGGCATGGATGCAGGCCACCCAGTATGCCTTCGAGAAGGGTCGGGTAGTTGGTATCAGCTCTCGACTGACTCCCGGAGATTATTATGGCAGTGTTGCGATGTCGGCGTCCAGCTCGAGAGGAGCTCGTGCTTCTTCTTCTACTGCACAGTATGAGGATCAGTTGCGATCTCAGACTGCACAGATAGAGAGTCTCCGATAGGAGCAGGAGCAGATGCGTCAGCAGCATGAGGAGGAGCGTCGACGCCAGCAGCAGTTGTACGAGGAGCAGACGAGTCGGTGGCAGCAGCAGCATCAGGAGCAGATGGAGTACATGCGCCGACTCACTCATGCTTTAGGGATGGAGTTTCCTCCACCACCATCTGCAGATCCCCCACCTCCCCCCCTCCCCCCCCCCCTCCTTCAGATTAGAGTTTGTATTTATGTTATAAAATTTGGGAAATCAAATTTTTTTTTTTTCTATTCTTAGTTTTTGTCTCATTATAAAATATTAATAATATTATATTTTTAAATAACAATATTAATATGAATAATAATATTATTTATATTTTATAATATTAAAATATATATATATTAAAATTTTATAATATTATAATTTAATTATATTTTTTGTAATACTTGAATTATTTTAATATTTGAATGTAAAATAATTTATTATTTTTATATTAATTAAAATAACTTATTAATATTTTTTTTATTTATGAATTATAATTCTAATATTATTATATTAATTAAATCATTTATTAATATTCTATTATTTTTTATTTTTGAATTATAATTCTATTATTATTATATTAATTAAAATAATTAATTATTTTTATTTGTGAATTATAATTCTATTATTATATTAATTAAAATAATTTATTAATAATTTATTTTTTTATTTTTTTTATAGTATTTGCGACGGGATACTATGCCCGTCGCAAATACTGGTATTATTAATAGTTTTTTATTTTTTTTAAAAAAATATTATTTGCGACGGGTCTCGTCGCAAATACTATAAATCATATTTGCGACGGGATACTATACCCGTCGCAAATACTAGTATTATTAATAGTTTTTTATTTTTTTTAAAAAATCGTTTTTGCGACGGTACCGTCAGAAAAGGTATTTGCGACGGGTCCCGTCGCAGAAACCATTTTAAAAGTTTTTTACAAAAAAACGGAATACTATTTGCGACGGGGAGAATGACCGTTGCAAAAAAAGGCTTTAGCGATGGGCCCGTCGCAAATAAGTGTTGTTGCGACGGCGTTTTCAGCAACGGGCTATTTACGACGGGCCCCCGTCGCAAAAGGCCATTTGCGACGGGATCCCGTCGCAAATGCCCCGTCGCAAATACCTGTTTTTCTAGTAGTGGGTGACACCCCCCTAGGGTTTTCATTTTTTTGTTTATAATAATAATACTAATAAAAATAATCATCATTATCATCATCATAATAATAATCATAATAATAACATTAATAAAAATTTAATCATAAAAATATTGAGAATGCTTTTAATAGCAATTTAATAATAAAAATATTAATAGCATTTTTAATAATATTATTATTATCATTTAAATAATATTATTAATATTATGTTTTAAACATTTACTAATTTTTATCTTCATAAAAATTTATTTATTTTAAACATTAGAGAACTACATGGGCACCTGGGCTAACAGCATGGTTACCGCCTACCGTGAGGTGCCCGTGCATCGGTCTGAAATCCGTAAAAATTATTAAACATCAAAAAATTTAGACCAACACTCAACCCACACCTTGACAAGGCTAACCGAAGGCAAAAAAATAATAAAATAAAATAATTTTAAAGTTTAAGGTGTGATATTAGGTTTTATATGATAAGATGGAATATAGATGGTATTTTTTTCCCAAAAGCAAGTTGATAGAAAACTCAACTTCCCTTTGGGGAGGTAAACTAAAAAAATCAATAGGAAAAAACTCAAGGTATTAATCCAATACAAAAGAAAGTTAACTAATAAAGCACTAGTCGGATACATCAAGAAACATCTTTTACAACTTTCATGATATCATTTCAACCTTAGAAACAAATGGCCCCACTCTTCCAAATCTAGGATCCCACTCACCCTGAAAGGCATGATTAATCCCATTAGAAGATAAAAACTGAACCTGATGATGAAACCAGTAGATATGGTCATTAAATCTAACCATCCAGTCTATGATAATGATGAGGTCAAATATATCAATATAAATAATGAGAAAATCCCACATGAAATTGTGGTCAACGATCATGACATAGATCTTAGAACATTTTAATATTTGTTCCTTCCTCCTTCCCAAGGGAGTGGAAAGATCCATCATGAAAGGCATAATATATGAGCATAAAACCAACACATCAATAAACTTAGATGATATAAAATAATGATATGTAATGATATAAAATAAATCTAGTATTATCATGATGAAATAATTATTGTACCACTCATAGTAGTAGGCCCTTCTTGAAATTCCTTTGGTGTATAATTTTCTGCATAAAGACGTCCAGTCTCAACTCATCCCTAAAATTTATTCACTACACGGGTGTCCACATTTTCATGAGAATGAGATACACTACCCTTCATCATGTTATAATAGGCATGAGATCTCTTGGTAAGAGTGGCCCCAGCTCTACTACCCTGGGATACTCTTCTGCAAAAATGATGAAGATGAACAGGTTGTCCACAATGATGGAAAGTCCTGGGTTCCACCATACAGTCAGGCTTAGTATGGCCAGGTTTCCCACACTGATAGAAAACTGCATGGTGTTGTCCTAAGGAATCCCCAAAAACTACCCGTAACATAAACTGAGCACCCTTACTTTGATTTCTCTGTTATCCAGACAACACAATTTGTTTACCTCCCACTGTAGTAGAAGCTCCACCTAAACTCATCTTCCCAGCTAAGTTTGCCCCAGCCATAACTTATTTATCAACCACCTTATAAACATTCATTAGGAACAAGAGGATCAACATCAGCCAAATATCATACCTCAAAATTATCTCAAACCTCCGATCTTTAAGGTGGTCATTAGAAACAATCTCAGGTGATATGTGAAATAACTCATCAAAATAGGTAACATACTCTATAATTGAATGCTCCCCTTTCTCAAAGTTCAAATATTCATGAGTCTTCACCACTCGCAACATTTAAGGATAAAACTATTGATGAAAGAACTTTTTTAAAGAGATCTATGTAAGGTGCTTGTGTAACATAGCTTGCACAATTGAGTCCCACCATTTTCTTCCTAATTCTTCAATCATATAAGTGGAGAAACTCACCTTTTAGTTCTATAGATTCTTTAAGAAATGTAATATCCTCTCAATTCGTTCAATCCACTCTTGGGATTCTTGAGGTACCTTGTCACCATGGAAGATAGTTGGATTCTTCTTGGTATATTTTAATCCATGATCCATTGTTCATCCTTAGTTTCCAATGCCTATTTGACTTAGTGTTTGGATTGTGTGGATAACTGATTCCATCAATGAGGATTCTACTGGAGGTTTCACTTGTAGAACTTGTATCATAACTTCTCATCCCGGATTCAGAAGATATCTTTTAGGAGGAATTATCTATCAAACACAGTATATAATACTGGATTAGAGAAAATTTCAATAATCTACATTAAGGAAATTAAATATTAATAATCTAAGGCATCAACATATTCAATAGAAAAAAAAAACATGAAAATGTTTATTTATATAAACAACAAAATTTTGGTTCATCTAAATAACCCAAAACCAAGCTTAAAGCTTGTGAAAAACCCTTTTACCACCTAGGTAACTCAGAGTCAGATATGAAAGTGAGCTAGCCAGGCACCCATAAACACCTACTACTTGAATTCTAACGGTCTTAACTCATGTCTACCATAAACCAAAACCCAAGCAGTATCACCATAATTCTAGTTAGGTATTCCCTCTAATACTATTTTTTAATGAACCAACTTGGGTTGGCATGATAAATCACCCAAGATAGATCACCATAAGGTGTAAATCAACATAAAAACCAAAACATGTCTCATGGATACCAAAAAGAGATAAATCGTCAAACTATGTCATGGAAGAAGAGGGATAAAAAATTATGAGACATAAAATCCAATCCAAAAGGATAAACCTAAAAACAAAAAAAAATCAAGAACAAATCCAAAAATCACATCTACATGTGAACATATATTACCACCATCCCAACCCATCATAAAGGAAACAAAAAACAAGGGAATTCAGAGCACTACATTGCACCCTTCTCTTTACCTATATCCTGTAAAATAAAATTTTCATATTCCTAAAGAAATATGTTGGGTGTGAGGAAAACACCCAGTAGGATACCACCATGAATCTATACAATGTCTGTCACCATGCAACCATTGGTTATGGCATTAAAAACAAAACAATTTTATAAATATATTTCATTTTAAAAACACTTTACATAAAAAATAATTTAGTAAAATGAGAAAGCAACATGAATGAAAATATAGAGGGAAAGAAACAAAGCATTCATATCTTAGAAGATAACCAAGTAAGAATTTAAAACATGATACATTAATGAAACCAATATAATATAATCCAACCTGGGAGTTCCATGTCCATGATCTATAATCTTGGATTTGTAAGCGCCATATCCTTGAGCAATAACCCAAATCAAGATCACCATGTCCAACTCAAAGGGATGTAAAAACTATTTTTAAAGTAAAACCCAGTTAAAAATCCATTTCACAATCCACCCAAGATGTAATTTCATAAAACAACATTCATATATTTCAAATCAATAAATTTCATAAATCAAATGATAGTAATTTATAAGAACATAAGGAAAATCAAGGGATAGAACCATTATATAGAGACACCTACCTCAAGAAAAAAGAAAAAATTATTGTATCTAAAATATGTAATGGGAAATGAATAGATCTAGTCCTCATGAACCTCAATATATAAGTGGAAAGCCAATGAATAATGGATTTTCCCTAATCCACTATTGTATGAGAGAGTAATGCCCAAAACTCCCTTCCTAGAATACACTAGATCTGGAATTTGAGAAAAAGGGGAATGGAAAATAGTTTAATAGAAGAAAATTGAGTCAAGAGATGTTTCAAAACCCTCCATTAAGGTTTCATGTGGCTATAGTAACCTCCATAAAAATATCAAGCATCAATAAAGCATTTCAAATTATGAAACTCCCACCACCATGTCTGTGTGGCATCAACCATAGTCATGATAGATTCACCAGGAGATAAACCACAAGCATTGGCCACACCTTAGCCCTAAAACCTAGGCCATTTTAGCTTGTCCAGAGGCACCACCATGCCTATGGTGAGGCTTGTAGGCCATGGCACACAGAGTGACCAACAATTAACTCCACCCTAGTCCACTCCCACCACTAGTCATTTTGGATTGGTTGTTTCACATAGGAGACACACCAGCACACCATGGCCACCCCCACAACCATGATTATGTCTGTTTTCTACCATAATTCCAAAAAACTATTTTTTTTAAGACACTGTGTACCCCCCCCCCCCAACACTTTTGAAACTAAAATACAAAGAAAAAAGGGGCTTCATACCTAATTTCACATTTCGGGGTGTGACACGATTCCTTTCTTTTGAGAAAACCCCTTGGATACCAATCTAACTTTATATTTTTCAATTGTATCACTGATTTTTCATTTCTTTGTAAAAATAAATTTATAACTTATAAATTGTAAATCCATAGTAAAATCAACTAATATCCAAGTATTGTTCTTAGTTATTGAGTCCATTTCATCATTTATAATTTTCTACTAAAGAGATGAATCAGAAGATGTCTTAACTTCTTTGACTGTTTTTAGATCGAACTCTGTATTGAGAAGAACTAGAGTTTGTGTAGTAGTACTATCATTAGTTCCTTATAATAATTACATAAGGAAATAAAATATATATGTCTTGGGTGTTTGAGGTTGTTTACTTTTGTGAACCTCCTCATCCATATCTCCTTGAGATACTCATTTATTCTTTCTAGATTCAACAACTTGGACTTGCTTAAGTAAATAGATAAACCTAAGTTCATCAGTGATAGAATATCTTGATCTAATAATTGTGTTAACAAATATTAAATCATTTGATTCTACAACCATGAATCTATAAGTTTTTGAATTCTCCATATATATAAGAAATATTCTATGAACACCTATTTTTTGAAACTTTTACCTTTTGGGTTTAGGTAGTCTTACAATTGTGTGGCAACCAAAACCCTTTAAATAATTAAGGTTTGGTTTTAAACGCTTACATAATTTATATGGGGTCATAGCCTTCCCTTTTTTAGGAACATTATTTACGATTTAACATATAGTTAATGACACCTCTTCCAAAAATACCCATGATAGACCCAAGATAAACATAATAGAATTAATAATTCCCCTTAATGTTCTATTATTTCTCTTAGCTACACCATTCCATTGAGGTTTATAGGGATATTTCACCTCATTTATGATCATTGGGGATTCAAATAATGCACTATAATATTCTCCTTCCCTATCAAATCTCGGAAATTTAATTATAATCTCACATTGGGTTTCAACCTCATTTAAATTTATCCAAAACTTTCTCTTTATAATATAATAGATAGGCATGGAAAAACTATAAGAATATTCAATAAAATTTTCAAAGTATATTTTATTACCTATAGTGGGTGTAGCATGAAAATCACATACATCACGCTATATTGATTCTAAAAAATTAGTTTTCCTTTCTAAAGTTATAAATGGTATCCTAAATATTTTATTTTTCACGTAAGTCGCACATTTATGATCATTTCTGTCCATGTAAGGTAATAATTTCATTTTGGATATGTTATGAATTTTCTTATGATTTATGTGGACTAAAACATTATGTCATAAATAAAAAATTCTAGCAAGTAAATATAAACAATATTTATAGTTAATTTTAATACTAAATCATACAAGTGACCCTTTTTAAGAACTATCTCACCATTGGAAAGAATAAAGTTATATGACTCAAATATAAGATTGAACCCATGCTTGTTTAACAAGCTCCTTGAAACTAAGTCCCTATGAAATTTGGGCATTACGTACAAGACATCATTTAAAGTGAGGATCTTTCCTGAGGTAAACTCAAGATTAACCATTCCCTTCCCTTATACATTTATACCTATGGATTTTCCCATGTATAATGACATCCCATATTTGATTAATTACATCCTCTTAAGGAGTGATTTTTTGTTGCACAAGTGTCATGTAGCTCTGGAATTGATCTACCAAAAAGAGTTATCCTCGATCACATTTACTTCAAAGATCATGGCCACAAAGTTCTTCTTTGAACTGTTATTTTCATATTTCTTCTTACAAAGATGAAAATCCCATTCAAAGTGTCCCGACATGACACATAAATATTATAACCCTTTCTTCTTATTGAATTATACCTTTCCTTTTGAAGAATTTTTTGGACATTTTCACTCCTTTGAGGATCAATATGGACTGACTCCCTCCTCTATGAAGACCTTGGATTTTTTATCCTTTGGTGAATTTATCTCCTTGTTATATTTATATTCCTCCTCAATTTGTAAGTAGTTGAGTAACTCATTAAGGGAAATATCTTCCTTCTTATGTCTTAAATAATGTTCAACATTCTTCCAAGGAGGAAGGATTCTATCTATGATTGATGTGACAATGATGACATCATCCATGTTCATTTTTTTTGCTTTAGATGTTGTAAAATACATTAAATTTTATAGAATTTCTCTATGATGTATCTATTATCATCACTTTTGTATTAAATGAACTTTCTTACTCGGAATTTTTTTCCTATCACGTCCTCAATGATTTACTTTTTCTCCAAAAAATCTTATATCTCATTTTCCACCGAGAGATGTTGGTGAGTGTTGAAGAGATCATCGGATAATACGTTGAGTATGTTTCCTCGACACATGAGATCTTCATTTTCCCATTTTTGCCTCAGGTTGGAAATTTGTAATGTCTCTTTGAATTTAGAGGGATTTGGAGTTGAGAGCACATGCACCACTTTAAGAGTCGCAAGAATCAAGCTCGTCCTCTTTTTCCACCACTTGAAATTGTTTCCATCAAATTTATCCACCTTTATCACGTTGTTGAGCATTTTCATATCGATGTTGACCGAATCTACTCTTAAGATTCTTAGTTATATTGGTGGGTAATGGTATGAAGTTTTCTTATAAGAAAGTAGATAGATCCCACTGAGGCACGTTACGATGTCTCTCTCCTTAAGAGTAGATTCATCCCCATAAAATTAATAGTATAGTGGGTTAAAAACGAATCTGATTTAGGATACAACGGTGCATTGATACTCTATACTTATACTTAGTAGAGAGTATCTCTTGAATAGTCCATGGAATCAAGAGATTAATTAAAGAAATTTATTGTTGTGCACCAACAAAGAGACTTTGATGTTTGTAGAAGACTTGAGGGGAATATCAATCTTGGAGAGGCATTGGAGTGCTTAGGAATGGATTTAATTTAGTTATATTTCCATCCAATGGAGAAATCATATTATAGGCATTGGATTACCCTTTGGATAAGGTATCATGCTTCTTGGAATTGGGTGGACACCTATCTCGGAAATTTATTCCTTATCTGAATCAATATTGTATGTTGGATCTTACTCGATCGAATAAGTGGCTTAGATCACACCCACTAGTGAACGGACATGTTTGTGAGATCATGCTTGATCTGATCAATGATCAATATCATACACGTTTGATGAACTAGGTTAACCCACCTGGCATACTCATTTAATCCTAGGCCCAAATCAGCACAACCCACTGATCCATCGAGAAAAATAAAGGTGCCTTTAAACACCTCACACCGACATGGCGTGTGAGGTGAAAAGTGTGTTGTCGAAGCACCACATTGCACAATCACACACGCGCACACATGATTTTTTATTCATACTTTATCATTTTAAATAATGATAAATGTGTTCCCTTTAATAAAGGAGACCTCACACCAACCCACCTTCTTACGCAAAATTTCAACAAATCTTTTTCTTTAAAAATCATAAATAAAAACAATTTTAATTTTTTTTTAAACCTTTAAATTCAATATGGACAAGAGAAGTGGGATGTGACATTACTACTTGTTTTTAATGTATGAGATGTTAAAGTTTATAAATTATCCATTCTTCTGATGCTTATCTTTGAAATGGGTGTGTTAAGATGTCGGTTTTTAATAAAAGGGGGTTTGGGCTCTTGAAGTGGAAGGATTGATAAGAGGCTTAGCTGAACGGGGGCTAAAAACTACCATCGGTAAGCTAGTGGAGTTGTTGTAGGTCTACAGGTTTCTGCAAACCCCACTAGTGGGCTAGTGGTGCTGGAAAAACCCAGGTTGTTCTGTCAGGCACAACAGCCCACCAATAAGGCTCACCGGCTAGCTGGTGTGCACAGTCTGAGGGTGCATTAAATGCACCCCATGGGTTTTGAATGACACTCATTTTCCCAATTCTGAACTTAAAGGCCCTATTCTGAATTTGAGAGCTCTCATCTTGATTGTTGGTCACTCTCATTCACCACCCCTTGATTCTTCAAGCTTAGTCCAATCCAGTGGCGCTTAATCGGTGAGTTTACTCTAGATATATTCCAAATCCTTTTTCCTATTTGAGAGATGAGCATGGATCTATGTTGGTTTCATGAATTCCATGAAGATCCAATGGTGAATTCTCCCTTTCTTCATAGATTGGTGGCGAATCTAGCGTGTTAACAGTGTTTCTTGATCAAATCAAGATCCACCATTGACAACAGACATTCTACGGGTGTGTGTTTATGAATCATCCTCCTAGACATCTTCTTGATGACATATTGATGATAGAACCTTAATCCATTGATGATTCCTTGGTAGATTGGCGGAGGATTCGACGTGTCAGCAACACCCCCCCCCCCTCTGACCGAAGATAAAACTCTCAAGAAAGGTAGATGTTTCCAAGTAAGTCATCGTGAATTGATCATCTCAAAACTCTCTTCTTCTTGAATCTCTTTTTTTGTTGACGGGGTGTTGATGGATTGATGTTTGTTGGATAGACCTGAGGCGCTCTTCTAGAATCGATGACAAATTCACGATCTATTCTTCGAACAACAACGAATCTCGTGAATTAGCCTCCCTTCCTTCAACATACCTCGGAATTGATTCTGTTGACGGGCTCAGTAATGTATGTGATTATAGAATCACCTTCTTGACATGGAATCGTCTTGATTCTTTATTCTAAACCTCCTTTTTAACCAACTATAACTCGATTTAGGCATCCTTCTCGTGTGAGCTTGTTCTCCGTGGGTGTGAGACGTGGTTCAATATTCGTTTTCTTAATGAACCATGGAGTTCCTCAACAACCTTGAGGTAGGAAGTTCCTTACCATTTTTGATTCTCTTGTATACTCTTGTTGCCTTGATGTATTGGCATGGCTTGTTGTTCATGATTGATGGTGATTGCTTGTGGGTGTGGGTGTTGTCATGATACCTGTATATGATCCTTGTTTCCATGAGCATTGCTAGAGTAGCTTGTTAGCATGCTTGATGTTGATCACATGTTATTATATGTCTGTTAATATATGCTCATGATGACGTGATATGTTTATCTTATTATATTCTTCTCTGTTATGTGTGTTACCACGCCATTGGAAGTTGTTCTAGGTATTCATGACAGGTGACTGTCGTTGTATGGTTACCCCATGTAGAGGGAGTGTGCACGACGTGTGACGATAACGACAGTGATCCCTTACACAGGGTAAGAGCATGATAACCTTGTGGCCCGACCCAAAACTCGATATCTTGCGAATATCGAGTGGACATGTCGGAACTTGATGTCTTGTGGATACCGAGTACAAGTTCACTAGTCAACCTTATGGCCTGACTTGAGACTCGAAGCATTGAGGATACATGGTAGCATGTCGACACCCTTATGCTTAGTTCTTGATTACTTTCGACATCTTTGTTCATTCTTCTGGCATGGAGTCCTAGCAAGTACAGCCGGAGATCGTGGTGGCTTGGTTGACACACGGATGCTCGACACATGATTATTATGTTTGCTTGCACATTTATTATTATCATGACATACACATGTTATACATGTGCATATTTGTTAAGGACACGTTGGTGGCGTCCTACTGGGGTTTATTACTCACACTCTGCATGAGCATCTTGATGTGAGTGCATACTTCATGTATAGAGATCCAAATAAGGGCAAGGGGCTGGATGCAGAGAGTTGAACAGAGGAGCATGAAGCTAGTGGCGGATCCGGGATAAACACCGAAAGATTCCATAGAGTTTTTATTTATTATTCTGTTTTTCATTATTACTTTGGTTTGACTTGCCACATAGGGAGTCTGTTTATTTATGCGTTCTATGACATGTGTCTAATCTGACATTATATTCTTCTGCCTTGTTTACTTCGTGATGTTTGTTTTTATTTATTATTATTATTTGTGCAATGACGTGATACTGAGGGCATTGTCTTCTCATTGACACCATTCAGACCCTCATTGTTAATTGGCAGCATCTTGTGCACGGAGGAGACGCGCATGAGGTTATGTAAATCTCCAGCTCGGACTCGGTGGTTTGGGTCATGACATTATCAGGGAAACTGAAGATTGAGACCCCAAATGTGTAATGGAAAAATCCTAGTTTAGTGGAAGTATATAGATTTTTAAAACTGCATTTGCATCAATGTATCACAAAAATAACTAAAAATATAAAATTTCTGTTATTCAATTTTTATTTTTATTTCATGCAATATCAGGAGCAGTTGAACTCACGCTTTGGGCGGCGAGCGAGGGAACCGTCTTGTTCATCATCAGCGGTAGGGATGACAACGGGTCGGGTACCCGTGAAATTTAAGATACCCGAACTCTAACTCGTTTATTTTTACATAACTCTAACCATAATCCTAACCTGTTTATTTTTTTAAATCCAATACCGCAACTCTACCTTATTTAACTACATAACTATTTTAATTACGTGATTAAAAAATCAAATATTTAAATTTTATTTATAAAATTAGAATAAGCATATAAAAAAATCAAGTAAATATATTTTATAATCGCGCTTTATTTAATAACATATCGGCAATATAATATGAACGGAACTGCAAATAAATAAATATTTTTTTATAATTGTAATGTCATTTAAAAATTTATTATTAATTAATTGATAATAATTTGTATAATGGTGTTCATGTTTATGGTACCCTAAAATTAATACCCTAACTCCTTCCATTTATCAATCATGTTTTACTCTACTCTTATAAATATCCCTTTAACCGATATTCTAATTCTATTTAATCGGACTGAATAAGGTGTGGTGCACGGTTAACAGGTATGGTATCCATTGTCAGTCCTAAGACCATCTCCAACCCAGCGGCAAAAACGCCATTTTGAAGTAATAATGCAGTCCAACCCATCGCTATAACTGGCGTCAAAATGAAGATTTGCTACAGCGAAACGCCATATTTGGCGCTACATTGTAGCTGGGCTATCCGATTTTTTTTTACTTTTCACTCATTTTTTGTTTTTAAATAGTTTAATATAATTTGTTGAATAAAATTAATAGTAAAAAATATATATAAATAGGAATATTCATAGAATATTCTTTTTAAAGTGTGAAAAATGAATTTAATGGATTGGAGTGAATTTGCTTCAAAACAACGTTCAGGGTGGGAGTTCCCTAAGACGCGGGGCACACATTATTAAATTTATGAAAATTAGCCGTCTGGTTTTATTGCATAAATAAATTGTAAATAATAAATAAATATCGAGGTGACAGACTAAGAGAGAAGCTGAAAGGAGACTAGTCTACTTTTTTACGTTACACGCATCCAAAGCCGGGCGGACATGAAGGAGCAAGAGGATGATAAGGAGCGGCGGAGGGTTGGCGGCTTCACCGGCGATTAATCACCGGGGAAGGAAGGCCGCGAACAGGGCGTGCATGGGGCTGGAGGAGCCGGAAATTCGGAGCTTCCAATGCTGAAAAAAGAGAGGGAGGGATGGAAAAGCGGGAGATTCTGAGCGCCTCGGAGCTCGCAGCTCTGGTTCCGATGCAGAATCTGCTCTGACCAAACCCAATCTCCTTTTCACAGGCTTCGTTTGCTAGATTTTTGTGTTGAAATTTTCGCCAGCTGCACGATCTCCTTTCATCCCCGACTGGTTCTTATACTGCAGCTGGATTTAGAGAGAGAGAAAGAGAGATTGGCGGAGGGATGTTTTGGCGCTGTTTTGAGACTTGAGTGTGAGTGTTTGAGAGAGATAGAGACAGAGGAAGACTCGCAGTAGGATTTCGAGACTTTGTTGATAGAAGGGGGAGAGAGACAGAGATAGAGAGACAGAGACAGAGAGAGCGGGGGGTGAATTGCGTTGATTTGTTGTGTAGATGAAGGGGATTCCCTCTTCCCACGAGTTTGAACTGCAGGAGCTTTTTGATACTGCAGAAATCTCACCGGATTTGTGGGAATCCATAAAGCAAAGCTGCTTCGCGGACGCTGAGCCTACTTCTGTACTGGAAGCCACCGAAAGCCCAAGTTCCCCCGCTTCTCACTCGACATCTATCGGCGGCGACGTCGCCGGAGCTTCCACTGGCATGACTCCAGCAGCTCCGGCGAAACGGCCACAAGACACGAGCAGCGGCTCCACTCTGGTCGTCGAATCCAGCATCGACACATTTATTCAGCCCACCGCCGGAGCCATCTGTGTTGGAGGCGGCGGCTATGACGGGGAGAAATGTTGGCCGGGAATGGCGATGGAAGGTTGGGGGAGCGTATCGCCGACCCAGGACCCGTCAGTTATTCCATGGATTGTCACGAGAGATTTGGAAGTGGATTCGGCCGTACCAGCGTCCGCCGGAGATAATCGGAATCCTTTTCCGTGTTTCACCGACGGCGGTAGCTTCAGCTTTCCTCTTCCTCCCGACTTTTCCCTCGTTGGCAATTTGAAGATCCCTTCCTGTCCCCAAAACCCAATGTTTTCACCATGGCTCTGCAATGTGCTGCCCCAGCAAACAGTGGATTCCGTTGACGAGAAGGTTCCGATTTTCCATCCCCATTTGCTTGCAAATCACCAGCTCATTGACAATCCCCCAATCCCGCCTTACCTCTTGCCTCTTCCATCTCCCAAACGCCCCAACCCCAGCGGACAAAATGTGCCAAGAAACAGTGCCATTACCAGGCTAAAACCCATCTTGGATTTGGATCAGGTTTCACCTGAGCTGCGGCCACCACTGGATCAGCAGTTTCACGGGTTTCCTCATCAGTCTCTTCCTCAGCATCTCCGGCGATCTGTAATAGACCGGCTGTTAACATCTGCAGAGATGCTAGAGAAAGGGAATTTAGTTCTCGCCCAAGGGATATTGGCGCGGCTCAATCATCTGCTCTCTTCAGCTGGGAACCCTTTTGAAAGGGCTGCTTTCTGCCTCAAGGAGGCCCTGCAACTTCTGCTGCGCATGAGCATCAGTAACTTTTCTTCACACCCTTCCCAGTTTAGTCTGGTTCATAAGATCAGGGCTTACAAATTATTCTCGGAAATTTCACCGATCCCCCAATTTTCCAATTTCACTTGCATTCAAGCCATAATTGAAGCTGTTGAAGGGTTAGACCGAATCCACATTGTAGATTTTGACATTGGGTATGGTGGCCAATGGGCTTCCCTTATGCAGGAACTTGGCCTGAGAAAATGTGAACCATTTTGTCTTAAAATCACTGCTTTTGTCTCTCCCATCATCCATGATGAGCTGGAACTGAGCCTAACTCGCCAAAATTTGAACCATTTTGCTAGTGAAATCAACATGGTATTTGAGTTTGAATTCATCACTCTCGATTCCTTAAGCTCCGCTTCCTCGTCTCTTCCTCTCTTGGAGAATGAGGCAATTGCAGTAAATCTCCCAGTTGGTTCCTCATCAAACTGCTCGTTCCCGCTTCTTCTGGCCCTCAGGTTTGCAAAGCAGCTTTCCCCGAAGATCATAGTCTCAATGGATAGAGGCTATCACGGATCAGATCTCTCATTTCCCCATTATATTCGACATGTTTTTCAGTCTTACTGGACTCTGCTTGAATCTCTGGATGCTGTTAATTTGAACATGGATGATCTGTGCAAGATTGAAAAATTCCTGCTTGTTCCCAACATTGAGAAAATCGTGCTGGGTCATCACCTTTGGTTCCATGAAAAGGAGAACTCCTGGAGGGCTATCTTCATGTCTGCTGGCCTCTCACCATTGATGTTCAGTAACTTTAATGAGTCTCAAGCTGAGTGCGTGGTGAAACGCTATCCTGTTCGTGGATTCCATGTTGAGAAGAGACATTCATCGCTGGTTCTCTGTTGGCAGCAGAAGGAGCTCATCTCAGTTTCGACCTGGAGGTTCTGATTGCTCTCTTCCATCATAACGGTGTCTCACAAATTTTATGCTTTACTTTCATTTTTATGTTACATGGAAGAATCTAAGAACTGTTTTAATGCAACTCTCTTTGTTATCGGCACAAGTGATTTGCACTAATCCTCTGTGCTACTGGGTTTTTTATTGCTTCTATCTAAGATGATGATTATTGTTGATTATTTCTGTTCCACATTTAATCATAATTGCATGTTTCATTCTTTTTTCTGAAAGAGAGGTCCAGAAACCGCACCTCTAAATGGGGCCGGGTGCTTTATTTATAGGGAAACCAATACAAGAGATGAAAGGGAGATTTGAAATTTAAAACACATGGGATAAGGTTGACCCATTCAAACCTAACCTAAATATCTAAATGTCTAAAATACCACTCCCCCTCAAGCTAGCTTTACCTAGCTAGGACACATGATAAAACAAAACAAAGAAAAGACTCCTAATACCCCCTCCCCCCCTCAAGCTGGACATACCTAGCTTGGTACATAAAAAAGAGACTAAAATAACAAAAAGAAGCTCATCCTCGTATGCGTCGTCCGCTTGTTTTGCTCTGACCTTTGTCGTGTGAACTCCCCATAATGGAAATGATTGAGAAATAACTGTTGGCGTTGCTGAATATGGACCAAATGATGAACTCCCATGTTGTTGACGACCATTGATTGAAGATGCTGGATGAAATGGCGATCGATGAGCGGCCTCAAAACGGTTAGGTGAAGCGGTGCCCATCTTGAGGATCTCAGAAGGCTAGGTGAAACGACGCCCATTTTGCGAACCCAAAAGATCGGGTGAAACGGCGCCTATATAATGGATCCAAGAAGGCTGTGTGAATGGCGCCCAAATAACGGACCCAAAAGGCTAGGTGGAATGACGTCTGGATAGCAGATCCAAAAAGGCTGGGTAGAATGACGTTTGACTTGCGGACCCAAAAGACTGGGTGGTCGTCAACAGTGTTGGTGCAGGGATGTGCCTGCAAGGATGCAGCAGGCAGCAGTGGAGAGACCCGGCAGTTCGGAGATCTTGAATGTGCAGCAGAAGGGTCCGGCAATAAAGGACACGCCTTTGGAAAGAGGTGGGTGACATGGTTGATCATCAAGGCAGGGGGGGCACAACAGCAACAAGAGGCCACAGCTGCGGACGCAGCACAGTAGGAGGGGCGATAATGGTGCAGATCAGCCTCTAGAGGGGAGTGCGTGGTTGGAGGTGTGCGCCTAGGGCGGTTTGCTGCGCCTGGAGGGTGGAGGGGCGGCAGCAGAAGGCACGCGCAGCACTGGGGGTCGTCGCAGCTAGAGAAGGTGGGCGGCGTGATGGGCGGGGGATGGCGCCGCAACAGGATGGTGGTGGGGGGGTGGGGCAGTGTGATAGGAGGCTAACGACGCAGGGGGGGCAGCATAGCAGGGGACGGCCTTGCAGTGGGTTTTGGAAGAGCAGGAGTGCCAATTCTGGAGCAGATCAGGCATGCGCTGGTCAGATGTGTGTCTGGGAAGAGAGCATTGCCAGGGAAGAGATTGGCAAGGGGGCTGCACATGGGGCTGATGAGGCTGGGTGAGGGGCAGCGGCAAATGGCTAGGGCCCTGCCCCTGCCCCCCTGTGGGAAATTTTCTACGTTTTTTTTTTAGCAGAAAAGAGGGGGAGAGAAGGATTAGGGTTGGAATGCACTCTGGTACCATGTAGAAAGAGAGACCCACAAACCGTACCTCTAAATGAGTTCGGGTGCTTTATTCACAGGGAAACCAATACAAGAGATGCAAGAGAGATTTGAAATTTAAAATACATGAGATAAGGTTGATCCATTCAAACCAAACCTAAATATCTAAATATCTAAAATACTTATCACTTTTCAATGGAAATGGAAAGCGTTTTGGGAAATAATATTTGTGAAACTCCTGCAGGAACTCATTCTGTTTATGAATTTTCCTTCTACGTTGCTTTGATTCATTCCCCTCGTCCATCTTTGTTATTCCATATTTTTCTTATGGTTTGTTTGGATGGTAGTCATAAGGCATAGATATCAGGCTCATTTTGTGCTGTTACTGTTTATTAATCAGCGCATCCATTGTTTTTGCACTGGCCTTTTGCCCCCCCCCCCCCCATTTCAATACCTTCTTAAAAGCCAAAAAAAGTCCCATACACCAAAATCTCTTGTAAAATAGATGTTTTGTTTTGCAGATTTTCTCATTTTCTGAAATTGTATTCCATGCATGCATACTCCCAAAACCCAGAAAAACAATTCACAACACTGCAATTAGGTGAATTTGATCCGACATCGCTCCTCAACAATCTGTTTTTTGCGTTTCTTCTTTTCAATTCGAGCCTTTGCACAAGCTTTTTAGGAGACACAATGAGCATTTGGTCTATTTGCATTAACAGTTCCGTTTAGCATCCAATACTTAAGTTATTTCTCTTGTTTAATGTATGATGAATATAATATAAAAAGGTTTTTTTGACACTTATTACTTCTGTGTGACTGTTTTTAGACTGGTTATTGAAAAACTATTTTTTGTTCTTATATAAATGATTTTATTCAGGAATTCGAGTGTTTTTGTTTTTTCAAAAATGACACAAACCACTTATTTTTTTAAAAACACTTATAATAAGTGATGAGTACTGTAATTACTTATTGTCAAGTGGCATCAGATGCAACCATAAATATATGGAAGAAATCACATCCATAAATACAATGAGGTGAAGTTCAAATCTTATTGGTCAACAGAATATGATCAGGAATTATAACGCAACAATGAACCATGAATTATTTTAACATAAATTCATCTATTTTCAACGAAAATGTTTTGAAACTCTGTTAGCACGACAGTCCCTCTCTGTTAAGCAATTTCAAGGGCTCAAATTCTTTTGATGGTGCTTATGATGAGTGCTTATGTTTAAGTGTGAGTATTGTTATAAGTGACAAGTGTTGCAAGTGATTTTAAAAGTTGAGGCCGAAGCCTCAGTTTGTTCGGAGAAAGGGGCTACAATACAAAGAAAAGCAGAAAACATACAATGCAGGGATGTACTCGGTGAGACTCGAACTCGAGACCTCGCCGAGATCCACAGGGGCAGCTACCACTGAGCTGCGTCCTGTGGGCAATGTTGCGAGTGATTTTAAATACTTGGTTATCAAACAAATCCGAAGTTTTTTATTCATGAAGATTGGGAAGGATAAGGTTTTTCCCCCAACACGGATTTAGGTTTGCACATCAAATCAACAAAAACCAGCCAACTCCTCACCATACCCATCAAAATCAAATTGTGGGTCTCCGTGTTGATGGTTGGTTTTGAAACTGTACTAGGCCCACTCTGCCTTTGTGAACAAGAAAGATGCAAAGTTTCCAGTTCAATTGGGGAATCTTCAGATTTGACAAGGTTGGTGGTTATTTGTGTCTAAACTTTCAGTTTGGTCGTCCAGTCTTCTTGGAAGAAAGCACATTTACATATTTATATATTTGGTTATAAAATCAATTTGGTGGTTCTAGTTATCTCATTTCAATTGAGCTGAACATAATCCCAGGACAGTAAAGTTTCCCCATCAAGTGGCTATTCCATGTTTGGTATGAAGGATGAAGGATGTTTTTCTCATGAAAAGGGATTGTTAAGTTGGTAGTGTGTTTGGATGCATGGAAAAAGTACGATTTCTGCTTTTCTTGTATCACTATTCCTTCATACCGAACATGACCTTAGTGTTCCCATTAGAATTGGGTTTTCTCTGGCATCCATGTCTGGCTTACACCCTTTTTTGACTGGTAGCTTTCATTTTGGTAGGCATGTTGGCCCCAAGCTATCTGTTCTTTTGTGTTGTTGTTTGCATTTTTGCTGTCTTTTCTGGTGAATCCAAATGAAATATGAGGGCGATGGGTGGTGGTTGTGGCACATATTTTGAAAGATACTTTAGCGTTTGTGTTATTTCCAATCTTTCCTATCACAGATATTATATCAATACTTTAGTTGGTAGGTGGAGCTGCGAGTGCTGTATTCTTATTATTTTATGATGGGGTTGGTTTTTATATGAATAAAGGAGCGGCCGCAAAGGGGGAAAAAGAGAGACGTGTGACTGGTTGAGCTCTCACAAGCTCTGATACTTTTTAGTTGAGTTCTCTCTTTTAGTTGACCACTTTTGTTTGGAGCTTTAGTGTCCATTGTGTGTTTATTTTGGCACTTCAAATGTACTTTCAGTATTTTTCTTCCCATTTTATATATTTGATGCATACTTGACATGTATCCACTATCTAGTGATCATGAAGTAGATGATAGACGTAACTTTGAAATTTGGATGTGGTAAGTTTACTGTGTCTTCAAAGGTGGATGTGTTACATTATTATATAAGATCGATTACATTTGCCGCCATGAAACACAATGTAAGAAAACAAATTGCAGTAAACTTGCATGTCCACGGAGCTTTAGTGTCTGTTGTGTGTTTATTTTGGCACTTCAAATACACTTTCAATATTTTTCTTCCCATTTTATATATTTGGTGCATACCTGATATGTATCCACTATCTAGTGATCATGAAGTAGATGATAGACATAACTTTGAAATTTGGATCGTGTTTAGTTCACTGTGTCTTCGAAGGTGGATGTGTTACATTAGTATATAAGATCGATTACATTCGCCACCGTGGAGCATAATGCAAGAAAACAAATTGTAGTAAACTTGCATGTCCAGGGACTTGAACTCGCGACCTGCCCCCTCACCCCCCTAAACCCTTACAATCACTATTCTCGTATAATTGATTCATGAATTGTGGTTTGAAAATCATTTCATTGGTTTATATTACATTTGGTTTGATTAAATGGTGTTAAATATGCCAATATATAATTTATTAGTTTTGGATAAATGTATTCCTTTGATGAATTTCACATCATTAAACTAAATAAAAAACCATTCAAGCTCATGGGACGATTCATTTTATGTTTCCTTATGTTTTGGATCATGGATGCTCATTGTACCCTCTCTTTTCATTTCCCCCCTATAACTAGGGTATAGTTTGTCTAGGTCATGGATGAACTACTATGATTAAGAATCCACATTACCACATAAACAATTGTCTTGGAATTCTATTGTACTGCAATTGGTTTTGACATAATGAAATGTATCAATCGACGAAATGTTTCTTTGACATAAGTTAATGAAGTTGACTTGTTTAACCCTACAAAATTTCAAAAACCATTGCAATTCTATTGCTCACTCTAAAACAATTGTTGCTTAACAATAAAATTAAATATGTTAAGAAAAATGGGATAAAAGCGCTGATTAGAACTATGGGTCGAAACCTTTGTTGTACATGAATTGCGATGTCGATCAAAGGTGGAAATGATGGCGAATGAATGCCAACATGCAATCACAATGTAAAGAAAAAAGAAATAGAGACAAGAAGTAAATATATTCTAAAAAGTTCTCATTCCATTATCTTGTTGACACATATATAGGCTACTTTAAACATTAAGGGTCCAAATCAATCAATATTTTCCATGAAAGATCCAACCAAGACTGTTAACATGAGATACGACCTTGGGGATGAATGCCCATGAGAATTAATAACCATAGGAATAGATCTCCATGAGAATCACCACCCATGGAAATTGTGACAATCCACAATTATTTTATAACACTTTTCATTGGATGTCATTAATTTCATGAAATATTGTTCATCCTTTTAAAAGTTTTTGTCTGAAACAAAAAATAAATATTTTTCATGTCAGATTTGATATTGTCTCGTTAAAAACCTTATCAAGGAAATTTAGTGGGAAAAAACTCAGATGGAGGAAAAATGCACAACATTCCTGACCCTTTTTATCAAATCATGATAAATATTATAGTTTTTCATCTTAATTTTATAAACCAACTTCTCAAATGTTGCAGCTGGTAACACCTTTGTGAATAAATCTTTAAGATTAACACATGATCTAATTTGCTAGATATTTATCTCACGATTCTTGTGAAGTTCATGCTTAAAAGCAAATTTCGGTGAGATATTTTGTTTTCCTACAACCTATGATATACCTACCTTTCAATTGTGTTATACAAGATGCATTATCCTCATACAAAGTAATGAGAATATCATTATTCATAGTTAATCCACAACTTTTTTGGATATAATGAATAATTAATCTCAGCCAAACATATTCTTAACTCGCCTCATTAATTGCAATCAACTCAATATGATTTGAGGAAATCATGAAAATGAATTATTATCTTTAGAATGCCATGATATGGTCATTCCATCATATGTGAATAAATATCCTAGTTGAGATACGACTTTATGTAGATTACACAAATATCCCACAACCAATCAATTTTGGTTTTGATTTTTTAGAATAAAATAACTCTTGATCAATAGATCCTTTAAGGTATTGTAATATCTATTTGATACCATTCTAATATCTTTGTGTAGGAGATGAATTGTACATGGCTAGTAAATTCACTGAAAATGATATGTCTGACCTTGTATTATTTGTGAGGTATATTAGCGTCTATATAACACTAAGATATGGTACTTTAGGTCCAAGAAGTTTTGCATTATTCTTTTATGGTCTAAAAGGATTTTTTTTATCATAATCAAGAGATCGTACAACCGTTGGCATACTTAATATATGTAATCAGTCCATATAAAACCTTTGTAGGACTTTTTCAACATATATTATTATAGAGGTACAACTGCCAACGACAGCTCACACACGCTACAAGAATTTATAAAGCAACCTGCTGGCTCGGGGATGCGACCCTGAGACCACGCCCCAACCGACTGCGGTGGGCAAGGACTTTTTCAACATACCTTGATTCATGAATAATGATTCCATCTTCCAGATATTCAATTTTGTAATCCACGAAAGAACTTTATCTTTTCAAAGTCTTTCATTTCAAATTCTTTTTTTAAATATTTCACTGCCTTGGAAAGCGTTTTTAGAGTTCCATTGATATTTAAAACATTCAAATATATTATAATGATAAAAAATTCAGATTCGGTCCTCTTTATGAAACACATTAACTGAGTGGGTTACTCTATCCAAATCCATCATGTGGATTCACTCAACTCTTCCTCTAGTATCTTAATGGTTAGGGTTTCCCAGCTAAATGTAACCCAAAGAAAACACCAAGAACAAGACACTTAACAGTTACATGCACCTCATTGTTTTCTTTCCTTACACAATATAATCTAGGGGCACCCAACTTTGGTACGACCAACTCGGTTGGATAGTCGAGGTCTCGACAAGTGATGTTTTTGAAGGAATCCATCACTTAGTTTTTTAAAGGGGATTTATGTTGCAAAAAACATCGGGAGCAACAGAGCAAAGAACAGATCACAGAAAAGTAGAAGGAAAAAAAGAACAAAGACATAAGGATTTACGTGGTTCGACAATAATCTCTACGCCCACAGAGAGGCAGAAAATCACTATAATTCGGGAGCACAATTTACATGAGTTTCTCACACCCACACTAGCCTAACCCGAAATGAGCTAATGTAGAGGTCAAAGCACTATTTCACCAACCATCAGAAAGTCCGCTGTGCTACAGTGAAAGACGGCTGTAAGTCCGCATCACTACGATGAAAAGCGATCACCCAAGTCAAAAGTGCTACAGTGATGCCGTTGGAAGTCCAATGAGCTACAGTGAATGTTGGCTGGAGGTCCGCGCCGCTACAGTGCCTTGTCGGTACCAGTTAATCAACTCTACTACAGTGGTTAGAGTTGCTACAGCCCCCCCCCCCCAAATATTTGGACCGGGGGTCTTTGGCCCCCGGACCCCCAGAGCAAAGGCGTGTTGCCCCTGCAACCCCCTACGTGCTCACCGCAGAGCTCGACCTGCGAAATTTTCAGGCTGGTGCGCAGTACGGGCCACAAGCATTCAACCCAACCGGATTAGGCTACACCAATCCAACAATTTAATCTCACAATCTTATCTCATGTTATCCCCTTTACATGTAGGCATGCTTATAAGGATATAGTTTGGAATCTTATTTCTTTCATCAAATCAAGATATTCAAACCATATTAATGTGTAACTCTTTACACAACTTGTTGGTCGGAGTGCACAACTCAAGAGCGGGGTGAATTGAGTTTCCAATTAATTTTTTTTATTTAAAACGATTTAAAATCTAAATCCCTCAATTTTAAAAAAACGTCCAATTAACTAAAATAGTAGAGTTATATATTTTGATCTTTCAAAAGGTTTCTTAGAAGTTTGATCACAATTTAACCGAAACAAGTTTTAAAACTCTCTTTACTTTTGAAACAGTTTTACTTGAAACAAACACTGTATATAAAACATAAATTAAAGCTAACTATCAAATTAACGTTTTGTTATATAGTTTAGAAAACAGATGCAATTTTGTTTTGAAAACAGAGTAAATAAAAACAGATAAAAACATAGCAGAAAAAAAGGGGTTTAGTCTCAAGCCGAGATTTAATCCCCCTCACTTGGCAATCACCCACTGCCAAGCAGTTTATTTTAAATAAACTGATCCACAACCTGTATCGGGTTTTATACAATAGCACACAAGGCTGTCTAGGCTACACAATGCTTATTCCACAATTCTACATGGGAGAAATGAATGATAACAACCATACACAGGCAGTCCAGGCTACACAGTCTTCCACAATTATTCATGGGAGTATAGATGAAGAAATAAGGGAGATAGTGTCTCGCACTCTCCACTTTAGTATAGGAGTTGATGCTAAAGAATAAACAAAGTACAACACACACAACTCAAAAGTAAATAAAACAAAGTAAGAGAAAGAAATAATTATGTACAACTGAGTGTGTTGTTCTGCAGAAGATTCTTCTCCACTCATTGTCTTCTTTCAATTTGGAATTGATGCGTGAAGACGTCGAGTTGTTCTCAGATGTGTCGTCAAAGTTCTGGTGAGAACAGGGTGTCACAGACGTTCAAAACAAAGTATATGTCCTTCGTTTTCATTCAGGAAAAATTATGATGTCTCTGAGTCATGCGTGCATGTTTTTTCTCTTATTGTATGGTGTTCTTTGTTTTCATTCAGGAAAAATTTCGATGTCTCTGAGTCACACGTGCATGTTTTTTTATCTTATTGTATCGCGCACTCGGTTTCTTTTCTTCTGTCTTTGATCGTCCTTTTAAAAAGAAGTGCTCTCTAAAAATAGCCATTGAGAAATCATCATGAAGATCCTCACACTTTGGTAGGAAATCTGGGTTCCATAAATGCTTCTGATCGATATTTAATTCTGCACAGAAAAGTGGTTGGATCAATAATTTTAATAATATAATAAAATAATACTTATCTTTAGATACGATCGATTTAAAGTTGTCACATCAACATCCACGGTTAGTTCCATACTTTGCCGATTCTTTGATATGTCGTACGGTCGATCACTTGTTCTTGAGGTCGATCATTTTGTTCTTGCGATCGATCACCTTATACTTGAAGTCGATCCTTTTCTCTTACAGTCGATCCAATACTTTTCCAATATCGATACTACTGACCACAATCGCTTCACTTTCTCTTATGGTTGGTTCCATACTTTTTTAGATGTCCATTTTCACATATGGTCGATAGGGAATGATTGTGCAGTTGATCCATTGCTTGGTGATTTCTTACACACTCGTGGTTTCTTTTATAAGGCCTTGCAGTCGATAGTTTGTTCGTGCGATCGATCCAGTTAATATTGCGGTCGATCTGTTAGGCATACAATCAATCTATGTGATAAAACACAATTTATTGAATATTTTATTGATAATAAATGACATAATTTTCTCACAGTGTGTTAAATATGTTTATTTATAAAATATTTGGGATTAGATCATTTATTTGAAAATTTGTTGAAAATTTCAACTTTTCTCTTTAAAATTCACTATAGTATTTTAAACATAAATATTTTTATGTATATTATTTGAACTTAAAATTTTGAAAATGTTTTCCTAACTTAATGAGAGACAACTTTCATTCAGGACATATGAGCTAAATCGTGCATTTGAATAGACTAAATGGGTCATGAAGTCAAAGATGGACTTGACTCGCCAGATTGTAAACTACTTTAGTATTTGGGTCATAACTTCTTCATACGTGTTTGGATTGGTCCCAAATTTGGAGGGGGGCTCGATAACCCAATTTCACACAACTAATACTTCTGGAAGTACAACTGATTCACAGGTTTTGGTGGTCAAGAAGGCGGTAAAATTTGTCTTAAAATATTTGACCGAATTTCCCCATTCACACTTGAAACCACTTATAAACCTAGCATCCCCTCCATTCTATAAATATGTAATTTTATCATTTAGAGGCTTTGGGGAATGTATTAGGAGATTTAAGGAAGAGTATAATTGGTTTCACTCCATTTCTCCAGGAATTTCAAGAGGAAAATCTCTTGAAGCTAGGATCCCTTCATCAAAGCCTTCTTCTTCTTCTTTACTTGATAATGTTTTTGTTCAAGCAATAAAATTCTTAGTTACCCTTATTTTTCTTCTATTTTCTTATATTTTATTCTTATCTACTCATAATATTTGGTCTAGAAATCAAGAGTAGAAATGTGATTAAGTTATACCCTTTCCATGACCTTTGCGAATGCAAAACGTTTCTACGATGACTACACCACCCATGAAAGAGTAGTTCTTTTTAGTAATCGATCTACCTCTTAACTTCTTCATTTATTTATTTTGAATAAATGAGATACTGTAATTAACATAATATGATCCATGAATTGTGTTTTTAAATTAGAATAAAATAAGCAAGAAATTGAACAATTAACACAAAAACACATGAGGTCGAGATTTGTGTAAATTGTGAGAGTGCAATCTTAGTCGGTAAAACAAAACCACATGGGATAAATTTGTAGAGTTAAAATATAATCCCTAAAATCAATTAATCATTATTTATATAATTGATTTATGCCCCAATTTACCACTGACCATAAGCTATACTTAGAATGAAAATCAATGAAGGGTGTTGCGATTACATGTTCTGCAGCTAGCCTAGAGTTGAGCTCTTTTCATCTTTATGGTAAAGTTAATTCTTGCAGGGTTCAAGGATTAAAAAATTAGGGGATTATAATTAAGTGGATGTTAATTTAAATTATAATGATTAATAAGTAATTGAAGAGGTAGAGTTAGATCGATTACACCTTCTAAAAATATTAAAAAAAACATCTTTTTGCTGTGTTTTATTAATTGAATCCCATTTAAAAAAATGCAATCTTCTTCCAGCATACTTTTTCTTCTTTTATAAATGATAAAACCCCCATCCTTTTAATTAGTGTGTTTATATTATATTATTTTCAAAATTCCTTTAATAAGTTGTTTTAATTACTGTCTCTTTGAGAGACGACCTTGGTTAGCCACTCTACTGCACCTAAGCCCCAAAAATCACACATCATTTGAAAGCACCCACGACAGTGTCTTTCACTATGCCTTTGTGAAAAACCTTGATTTATGTGGTCACTTGATACAATGTGTGATCATTCAGTTCTTTTTTATGGTCACTTGGTTCCTTATTACAGTCGCTTGGTTTCTTCTTATGGTTGCATGGTTCCTTTTTTATATACTTTCCATGATTGATTAGGTGGTCGTGCGATCGATCACATATGTCATGTAGTCAATTACATGTACCGTTCGGTCGATTCCAGACATAGCGAAATTTTCATTCTTTCCCAAAAAATGATTTTTCTTTCATAAAAAATAAAATGAATTATAAATAACATAAACATGATTTTTGATTATTAAAATAAGGAATTTTTGGACTAAGCCAATAATCTCCCCCTTTTTGATGATCACAAATCATGATATAAATAATTATCTAAAGAATTAATGATTGGGAATTAAAAATTATAATTTGTTGTAGTTCACTCATATGAAATGATTTATTCATGCTGTGTTTATTCCATATATACTTTATTCCCCCTTTGAGATTATAAAAAAGAAGTCATAAAAGTTTAAAGAGTAAATAAGCAATAAACAAAAAAATAAAGGACATAAAATAATAAAAAGAACACAGAGAAACATGAATAAACTGATATTTCATTAAATGTTCAAAAAGGTTTACATAATACCTATAATAGTCTAATCAGAATCAGAATCATCAGACTTTGGATAGGTAGAAGAGTCAAAGGGATCCTTCCCTTTTCTAAGAACAAGACAAGGAGCATGAGTTGTTTGAGGAATTATAGGAGGTCCTGGAATAGAAATTTCTTTGGAAATGGGTCTAATTTGTCCAAGAGCTCAAAAGACTAAGAGAGAAAAATGAACTGTATGAGGTATAGGTGAGGTAGAGGTTGGTAAAGATAAAGAAACAGTTGAGGCTTGGGCAGGAGAAGTAGAGGTGCAAGGTAACAGAAGAGCGGGAGGTTCCAAAACAGGGGCATTAACAACATACATGTATGGATCTAAAATCCTTATGATATCAACCACGAATCTTGTTTCTTATTCCATCACATGAAGAAACCCATATTTCTTTTACATGAATTGATTTATTAGAGGATTCATACACTATCTCTTCTTGAAAAAGTTTCTCATGAATATCTTTTGGAGAATGAGGAGTAACCAATAGCTTCAATAGATCTTCAATAATGTCATGTCTCACCGGTCTCTCTGAAATAGGAGTAGCATGAAGACTTGAATCAACTGATTCTTATTTCCTTAAAACAATAACAATAACAAATCCTTTAGTATTTCCTCCTGGATCATCATCATCATCAACATCATCATCCTTATCACCCTTACTATCCTTATTAGCCTCATTGTCATCTTTTTCATCCTTCTTTCCATCAACTTTAGGAGTATATACATTCATGTCAATAAGGGGTTTTCTAGAGGGGGTTCTTAATTAGAAAGAGAGTAATAAAAAATGGGATCTCCCCCTATCTAAAACAAAGGCGGACTCTCCATAACAATATGATCCATATCCTTGTCACTTTATGATTCCGTAAGAGTTGGTCCAAACATTATGGATTTGGGAACTCCCCCCTAGGGAGGTATATATTCTCTTACCAATTCAACCAACAAAGGTACTTATGGTTCTATTTTAGCTTCAACTTTAACTTCATGAAACCTTTTAACTTAATGAGAAAAAGATACTTCTTCTTTCATGGGTTCTTCTATAAAGATCCCAACCCCAGTAGCCCAAAGTTAGTGATTATTTTATTACATTGGCATAAGATACAAGAAATTTCATCCAAAAAAGCCAAATAGTTTAGCAGTCTTGGTAAACTAGATACATGTTTGAAATTCACATTACATTTTAAAACATAAAATACACAAAGAATTCCATTATTTCCCCTTAGTGTATCCCTGTATATCAATCACAAAACAATTCCTCGTATCCTGGGGGAAAATGAAACATAAGAAAGGGGTGAGATCAAATGATTAGTAAGGGTAAGTGTACAGTGGAAGTTATGAATAAATAATTCATAAATAATATGGAAAGGTAAATAACTGAAACACATTCCATTTAATCAATAACTTGAGCATAATATGACATGAATAAAAGATGATCAAATATTGCCATATAAATAATCACATGATAGTGAAACTTAACCATGGATATTCTACTAATCAAATAATCACATGGAATATCAATAACTGAATTCATAATGATGAAATTCATAATGCGGGACATCATAGACATCCCGTTAAGGCTTCACCCAAGACACCATACATAAACAGATAAGACATCAGCCAATACCCGAACTAGTTTGTCTCATGAGACCTATCGATGCATCAAGGAGCTATAGCGGGCCCTAACCACCAATCACTAAGTCCAATTCATTCCTCATATGAATAAATAATAAAATTAAATCAACACCACTTAACAAAATCAATAACTTTCTATATTAGAAGAACTAGTTATACGAAATATCAATTCTTTCCCCAGTCAAACTGATTATAAACCATCCAAGAAATATGATGAATGGTAAAATTAGAGTACATCCTCAACATAAGATTCAACAAAGGATGTTGACATAGATGAAAATACTTTAAAGAGAATACTAGAATATTTTTTTAGGAAAATACCCTTCTTAATTTGAAAATAACTTTTAAAATAAAAAAAATTGCTCACATAATAAAGAAATCATTTTCTTTGAAAATAACTTTGTAAAAATTTAAAGTAAGCTTCAATTATTTAAGGATACATGACAACATGAAATTCCATTCATTCCGTATATGTTAAAAATAACATTCTTTTCACACTTTTGTAAGAAAATTCATAAAGTATCTTCTTTGGTAAACAAAGGAAAGATTCCTTTTTAATTTTTTTTAGAAAAGTAAAAAAGGGATAAAAAAACTTTAAACAATCATTTGGGAATATTAAAATCATTTTTGAAAAATATTTTTAGAAAACATGGACATGGGAGAGAAATATTCCATAGTGAAAACTTAACAATCTCGAATTATGATGAGATTGTGAAATAAACCCTTATCATTTTGTAATCAGTTGATCCATATGCCCCATGAAAGAATTTTTTTTAAAAAACTTTAAACATCATTAGAATAAACAAATTCACGATATAAAATGCCAAAGAGGAATTATATACACCTTAGAAAATAATATAGGTGAATAACATCAAAATGTGTCCAAATGAAAGGAAATTGAGACGAAGTACCTTACAAAGATCATATCATTGAAGTGAGCATTAATGAAATGAATTGATTATGGGTATCAAATATAAATCCACATAAAACAAGTGAAAATAAAACATAAGATAATCAAAAGTCATTTCACACATAATATTTTCATGACATAATCAATGAGGTAGAAGTTTAACCCAATAAATGAAAATCGAGTTAAGAAATCCCTAACCTTGCACTTTCCTTTAATTGAACATACTTTAACCTTTTGTATAATAGTTTAAAGCATGTTATTAATTTATATCAGAACCATATTCATATTTATGATATCATATATGATCCTTTTATATCATTCTATCACCCATATGTTAATAATATTTTGTTATTACCTTTTTTTGGGTGTTAACTGCTTTGTTTTCCTCAGCATGTTTTGTTGTGTAAGTCTCGATTCTTGTGTATAGGTTATAGTTACATAATCTATAGAATTATATTAAGGCCATAGATATAATATTTATTCATTATTTATATTTTTATAACCAATCTTGAATGTTGAACATAGAAAATGAATCATATCACGTCACGAAGACGGTAGGTCGTACATACACACGAGCGACGATATGATTCCATTAATGGGTCAAAAGGTAAGAAAGTGGTGACATATTAAATTTTAATAATCAATATAATGTCATAATTATTATATATATCCATTATTTCCATCATTATAACCATCATTGTAAAGTGGTGATGAAAAACAAATTACACCGCTACGTGGAGACGACAAGTCGTACGTATGCACATGCGATGCTTTCATTTTTTCACAGGATTGATAAAAGGTAGAATATAGTTGTTTCATTATCATAATAAAATATAATTATATATATTATAGTATATTTATTATTTTATAATGGAAATAATACCTGAAGAGGAAGTAGAAGAAGAAATAAACTTGAAAGAGTCGATAAATAAAATCACCTCTTCTTTGGTGAACTTCCTTTATATATCTTCTTAGGGACACTAGGGTTGGTATTTTGAGAAGAAAAAAACCTCCATAAATTGGATAAGGAATTTGGGAAGAGAAATGAGTAGGGTTTGGTTAAGCTATATGGCTCAAAGTGGTGTAGAGAACTGAAGGAAGGCGGGTCCTTTTATAATTGAAGTAAAGGGCACTTTAGGAATTTCTTAAAATATTAAATTAATATAAATTAATTTCAATTCCAAATGGATCCAAACCTATTAATTTCAAATATAAGATGATTATGGGTTGAAATACCCTCATACAATAAAATTTAGATAAGTTTTGACTAAATTTCTACCCTTATCTTTTGGTTTTAACCTTTATTTAACATCTTTAACTCTTACCATGACAACATGGGTTTTTGATCTTTGAGGGTTGATATAGTTATTATAAAATAAGAAAAAAAACCATAAAAAGGTCATGGATGGAATTTTAAATATTATCCCAATCAGTTGGGCAAATTTAACTTTTTTAGGAATTTTATATCATTTAATAAAATATTATCGACTATAAAATATTCATAATGTCAATTTTAAGAACTATTCATTAATTTAAATTTAATAATATCAAGATAAAAATTATAATTAAAAACAAATATTTATTACATCCTTAACATGTCATGGTCATCTATAAAATTTATTGACCATATTAATTAGCTCAAATTATATTTATTTTAATACTTCTAATATCATTTATTTTATTTTCCCATTAATTAAATAATTACTGTATCATCGTTGTGAAATATTTTAAGATAACTATTTCTTCACTAAAAATTAAAATTAAATTACCACGATATAGATAAATATTTTATATTTAAAAATAATATATATTCAAATATATATTTTGGATAACACCATATTAAAAATGTTATAGTTATTAAAATCATGAATGTGACATCTTTGACTTTTCATTAAATAAAATATTATAAACATCATAATCTCATTCAAATGACCATAAACAGTCATATAACCAAACCTTAAATGATTATTAACGAACGTTACTCATCCGATAAAATTTGGGCAAGTGTTGGGGTCATTTTATAGTTCTTATCATTTTATTTTTAACATAAATTACCCTATTTACCCTTTACCATGGTAACAAAAATTACTAAAGTTACTATTCATATTGCTAAAAAATAAAAGAGACCTATGTAAGGACCTTATTTTTTTCTCAGGTATGGATCCTTTAAATTTCAGCCAAATTCTTTATTTTGGACCTAATAAGGATGCCTAATGAGTTAACAAAGGTCTCAAGGGTGACCGGGCCTTGTTCAGAGCCCCAAACCCATCTTTTTGGGAGAACTGGGCCTGGTACATAGTTCTTAGTAAACCATGAAGGGAGTCTGCATTGTTAGAGAAAACCGTATGGGTGGCATGTTTTTTCGGACAGAGCCTTACCACATAGTTGGTGCACAGTTTCCCTAACCGTGCGGCCAAACCATGTGAGTGCCCATCTTCTCCAAGTACTCGTGCATGGTTTGCACACAGTTTGGAAAACTATGTGGCCAAACCATACACAAGATATTTTTGGGTAATTTTACATTTTTACCCTTAATGATCTAATTAAGCCACTCCTTCCCTAACCTGATCCCTAGTGAGATTAACCTCCATTCCTCTCATTTTGGAGCCTTTTGAAGGCCTAACCTAGGGATCAAGAGTTATCCTTCATCCAAGATCCATTCAAGCTTCCGTTCATTATGTTGGATGCACAACAGTAAGTACTCGAGTCCTTTTGAGCCATTCTTCATCTCTCCTTCTCTCGACCTAGTTATCGAGGTGTGAGCATTTTTACCTTTTTCTCAGATCTACTCTGT
Source organism: Viscum album (assembly GCA_963277665.1). Classification (NCBI taxonomy): domain Eukaryota; kingdom Viridiplantae; phylum Streptophyta; class Magnoliopsida; order Santalales; family Viscaceae; genus Viscum; species Viscum album. The sequence continues at coordinate 70,077,447 of OY728134.1, forward strand.
TCCAAGATGAATTAGAGGCTAATACTGGAGTAGGAGAGTCGTACAGGCATAAGATGGGTGGTCTATAACTTATCCCTCAAGATCGTTGATTTGGAAATTATGTGTGGGGCCCACCAATTTAATCGGGTTCTATTTATTGAATTTATATTCCATACTTATAATCATTAGAACTGTATGGTTATGCTATTTCCAAATATGTGATTAGTTGTTAGTGGTTACACCCACAACTCCATCCATTCCATGTAGGATGTTTTTCCATAATTATCGTTTTAGTGTTTTGACATGTTTGAGCCGTCGTTCAGGTGTGCCTTGGATTGACCTTTATAAGGCCAATCTTTTCTATATTAAATGTCCTGATTTAAATTGTGAATTACATAATGGAAATTACCATGTATGCTCACCACTTGACCCGCCTAAGGTAAGTGCTTCAATTTGATAATAAAATGTGAAATGGAAATTGGAAAGTATACTAAGTATATGACTTGGAATTTTTAAATGTAATTGATTAATAGGTTGCCTGTCCATAAAACCATTTACCATGTTAATGGAAGGTAGAAGAGTGAACCTTGATTTATGAAAATTCCTTAAATGGATTAAATGAATGGTTTCATGCTACTTGGAATTGTCACACTAATGAAAGGCAAGGATTGAACCAAATGGACTTATTGATTAATTATGACTAGATTAAATGGTTGCATGCTCAATTAGCCTTATCAAACTAATGAAAGGTAATGGATTGAAACTTATGAATTATATACGACTTTATTATCCAAATAAGAGTGGCCTGACTTGATCTCGTCTTGGATTCCCGAGGGAGTGCCTTGAGCACTCGAGGAGACCATTCTGAATTCAAGGATACAACTTTCTTAGGTTGAGATCCACCTAGAAACCGATCCTTGTATAACTATGGATGCCCAATATGACATCGTAGGATCCCTCATGTAGTACTATAGGATTCCTTGGATATAATCCTTGGACCCAACATTGACAAGTAGGTTCCACTACGAGAAAACCGCCGCTAAACAGCAAAAAAAAATTTATTTATTTATTTATTTATTTATTTTTTTTTTAATTTTATTCAATGATTAGCGGCGGTTTCGGTAAAACCGCCGCGAAATGAAATGAAAAAATAAGAAAACACGAGAAACCCCAAAATCACTAAAACGACCATAAATTTTGATCCGGGCGTCCATTGAAGCACCACGACCAGTCAAATCGAAGCTCATGAAGAGATCTAGAGGCGCATATAATCAAAACCGTGAGACGGTCTAAGGTGCAGATGATATTAGAGTTATAAGAAAGTTAAAAAAAGTACTTCAACTTCAAACGGCCATAACTTTCGCTCCGGGTGTCCGTTTGGGCTCTACCACATATCAAATCGAAGCCAGCGAAGAGAGCTACGCACCAAGTTGACACAAGCTATCTTTGTCGTGTTTTTCGACCCCAAAAACCCCTCTGAAGGCCTCCAAAACCCTGTTTCCGTCACCGGTGTCCCGTCAAACTTGTCTTCAAACAGACCTAACTTTCGATCCGCGCGTCAGTTCGGCCTCCTCCACCTGCCAGATCATAGCTCGTTCCATGAGCTTCAGTTTGACTGGTTGCGGCACCCACATGCACTCCTAGATCATATGTTATGGCCTTTTTAGTGGGTATTGAGTTTGTTATGTTTTTCAATGCCTCGTTTCAAGCACCCGTTCCCCGTCAGCTTTTTTTTAAATGGTCGTAACTTCCGATCCGCCTGTCCATTCGGACTCTTTCACCTTTCAGGTTGAAGATCATTTTAGGATCTTTGATTTGACAGGTCACGGATCTAAAACGGAATCTCGGATCATAACTTATCTCCGTTAATGTGAGTCCAATGTTTTTGTCTCTTTATGACCGTTTTGACGGGTTTTAACGGTAACTCCATTTATTACTGTTTATTTGGGTTTCCATGACTTGTTATCTTTATCAATGGATTTTTGTGGGTTTTTATGATGATTATGTTGAATTATTAAGGAGTTTTCCAGAGTTGTCACGAGTTTTCATGCGTTCTCATTCTTTCTAATGCCTCATTCTTCATATGCTTCTCCATCATTTTTCACGCGTTTTCATGATTTTTCATCCCTTATCACGTCTTTTCATACCTTTTCATGTGTTTCCTTTATTATTTATTATTTATTATTTATAATATACTTTAATTTATTTATTATATATTATTTGTAACTGATTATTTATTATTTATTATTTATTATTTATTATTTATTCTTTATATTTATTAATTATTTATGTTTATTTATTATTTATTATTTATTATTTATTATTTATTATTTATTATTTATATTTATTTATTAGTTATTTATATTTAATTATTATTTATTATTTATATTTATTTATTATTTATTATTTATATTTATTTATTATTTATTATTTATATTTATTTATTATTTGTTATTTATATTTATTTATTATTTATTATTTATTATTTATTATTTATTATTTATTATTTATTATTTATTATTTATTATTTACTATTTATTATTTATTATTTATTATTTATCTTTATTTATTATTTATTATTTATTATTTATATTTATTTATTAGTTATTTATATTTAATTATTAATTATTAATTATTATTTATTAATTATTAATTATTATTTATTATTTATTATTTATTATTTATTATTTATTATTTACTATTTATTATTTATTATTTATTATTTATTATTTATTATTTATTATTTATCTTTATTTATTATTTATTATTTATTATTATTTATTTATATTTATTTATTATTTATTATTTATATTTATATATTATATATTATTTATTATTTATTATTCATTATTCATTATTGATTATTGATTATTGATTATTTATTATATATTATATATTATATATTATATATTATATATTATTTACTATTTATTATTTACTATTTACTATTTATTATTTACTATTTATTATTTATCTTTATTTATTATTTATTATTTATTATTTACTATTTACTATTTATTATTTATTATTTATTATTTATTATTTATTATTTATTATTTATCTTTATTTATTATTTATTATTTTCTTATTTATTATTTATATTTATTTATTATTTATTATTTATCTTTATCTTTATTATTTATTATTTATTATTTATATTTATTTATTATTTATTATTTATTATTTATTATTTATTATTTATATTTATTTATTTATTTATTATTTATATTTATTTATTATTTATTATTTATTATTTATTATTTATTATTTATATTTATATTTATTTATTATTTATATTTATTTATTATTTATTATTTATTATTTATTATTTATATTTATTTATTATTTATATTTATTTATTATTTATTATTTATATTTATTTATTATTTATTATTTATTATTTATTATTTATCATTTATCATTTATTATTTATTATTTATTATTTATTATTTATTAATTATCTTTATTTATTATTTATATTTATATTTATTTATTATTTATATTTATTTATTATTTATTATTTATATTTATTTATTATTTATTATTTATATTTATTTATTATTTATTATTTATATTTATTTATTATTTATTATTTATTATTCATTATTCATTATTGATGATTGATTATTGATTATTGATTATTGATTATTGATTATTTATTATTTATTATTTATTATTTATTATTTATTATTGACTATTTATTATTTATTATTTATTATTTACAATTTATTATTTATTATTTGTTATTTGTTACTTATTATTTATTATTTATCTTTATTTATTATTTATTATTTATTATTTATTATTTATTATTTATGATTTATGATTTATGATTTATGATTTATTATTTACTATTTATTATTTATTATTTATTATTTATTATTTATTATTTATCTTTATTTATTATTTATTATTTATTATTTATTATTTATTATTTATATTTATTTATTATTTATTATTTATATTTATTTATTATTTATTATTTATTATTTATATTTATTTATTATTTATTATTTATTATTTATTATTTATCATTTATTATTTATTATTTATTATTTATTATTTATTATTTACTATTTACTATTTACTATTTACTATTTATTATTTATTATTTATCTTTATTTATTATTTATTATTTATTATTATTTATTTATATTTATTTATATTTATTATTTATATTTATTTATTATTTATTATTTATTATTTATTATTCATTATTGATTATTGATTATTGATTATTTATTATTGATTATTGATTATTGATTATTGATTATTGATTATTGATTATTGATTATTTATTATTTATTATTTACTATTTACTATTTATTATTTATTATTTATTATTTATTATTTATTATTTATTATTTATCTTTATTTATTATTTATTATTTATTATTTATTATTTATTATTTATTATTTATTATTATCGAGTTTATATCTATTATTTATGTATTATTTGTTTTTTCAATTAATATATATAAGTATATTAATTTCTGTTTATTAACCACATGGTGAGCTTGCTGGAGTGGTAAAGTCTTTGGAAAATATGCAAGAGGTTAGGGGTTCAAATCTCACCAAACGCAGGATTTCTTTATATGGGCATGCATGGGCATGCATGTGCATGTGCATGGGATGTGCATGCATGGATAAATAAAGTAAATAAAATAATATGAAATAAATAAATAAATAAATAAATAAATAAAATAAAATAAAATAAATACGAAATAAAATAAAATAAATAAATACGAAATAAAAAAATAAATAATAAATACAATAAATAAATAAAATAAATAAATAAAATAAATACGAAATAAAATAAATAAAATAAATAAATAAAATAAAATAAATAAAATAAATAAAAAAAATAAATACGAAATAAAATAAATACGAAATAAAATAAATATGAAATAAAATAAATAAAATAAATAAATACGAAAAATAAATAAAATAAATAAAATAAATAAATAAAATAAATAAATAAATAAAATAAATAAAATAAATAAATACGAAATAAATAAATAAATAAATATATAAATAAATATGAAATAAAATAAATATGAAATAAAATAAATAAAATAAATAAATACGAAAAATAAATAAGAAAAATAAATAAAATAAATAAATAAAATAAATAAATAAATAAAATAAATAAAATAAATAAAATAAATAAAATAAATAAATATGAAATAAATAAATAAATATATAAAATTAAAAAAAATTAAAAAAAATAACAAAAATAAAAAAAAAATAAAAAAATAAAAAAACCACCGTGAAACGTTCTGCGACGGTTTTGAAAACCGCCGCGAATAGTTTCCCGATGCACGATTTAGCGGCGGTTTTTGAAAACCACCGCTAATCGATTTAGCGGCGGTTTAAACCGCCGCGAAACGAAAAAAAACCGCCGCTAAATGCCTTTTTTGCCATAGTGTTCCATGATTAAAGCACATTGGGCCCGATCATTACTTAGCCCCGTTTTACCTTGGATTAACTCCTTGTAATCGATATGTGTCATATTATGGAATGCCTTGAATATACTCCTTGGATCCATCATTGAAAAGTAGGTGACATAGTTAAAGACCGTCGAGCCCAGTTATTGCTTAGCCCCATTTTACCTTGGATGAACTCCTTGGACTCAGTAGGCATCTTATTGTGGAATGCCTTGGACTATTCTCCTTGGATTACACTCTTACCCTTAGCCAGACTATAGTCATTACTGAGTTGGCGACCCTTGAGGTCTACGTTACCTTGGTTATTACCTTGGAACTTCACTATTAAATATCATTACAAGTTTCCTAGTTACACCTTGGAACATTCACTATTGATAACATGTGACTTATTTATAAACTAGTAACAATCAAATAATGAACTGGTTAAATATTCAGACACTAGATGAGGGCTGAAGCTGGTACTTGGGTATTTAGTTACATTCTACTGCTTTACTTTACATAAGTATGCATGCACACTGTTACATTTCCATTACATGGGCCAGATTTTATAGACACTGTTGGTGGTGGCCCACTGAGATTTATCTCACATCCTCTCCAAGTTCCGTTTGGTACCCAGGGTAGATTACATGTATGCAGGTGTTGATAAATGGAAGCATAATGCTTCAGACCCTTGATTTTTTACTATGCTAGGATGGAGCTGGTAGTAGATGACCAAGCTCAGGCTTGGGATGCTTGGGATATTTTATGCATTTCATTTTTTTACATTGGGTTTTTCATATATTCTTGCTAATTTGTATCCATGTTTTCCAGCTTACTAGATACATAACATATCATCATCATTTTTTTATATTTTTATAGTTATTTTAGTTATTTTTATCCTTGTCTATTTCCATTGTGCCTTATAGCTAACTATATTTCTTCTTCTATTTACCTATGTTTGTATTTATCCACTATGATATACTCTGGTAATGAGGGCATAGTCTCCCCACAAACACACCCTAGGTCCTCGCTGCTAGTTAGCAACCTCTACCGTTTGGGGAGATGCGCTTGAGGCCATGTGGACCACTGAGATTGGGGCACCTATTAAGCGGAATCCGGGTCCAGGATGCCACAAAATGGTATTAGAGGGTTTCGTTTCTTTCTTTACTATTTGGAGATAATAGATTGGATATTAGGAATGCTATGGGACTTGGTCATAAGCCGTTCCTGGGCATCACAACCCCAAGTTTGGGGTAAAATCCAAGTGACCAAAAATATAATTTTTGTTCTATTTTTCCTATTATAATTGACATTATTTCACCATTGGGTAATGCACATGTTGTTTTGTGGTTATTATTATTACTCTGATTAAGGATTTCTTCCATCCTTGACCTAATGATATGAGGGAAAGGAGCATTGTTACATACATCATTATAGGCACCTAGAATTCGCATGTCATGCATATTTCCATGCCATATAGGTTCATTTCACAAATTGCAATGCTTGATATGGATGTGTTTGTTGAATGATGCTATGATAGTTAGATTATGATTGTATCAATCTTGGTTGTGATTGAATGATTTCCTATCTCAATTCATGAGGTCTATGGGACATCGTGTGTTGGGATGATTAATTTACCGAGTTGATCCATTACAATATAAACAAATGGGTTTAATTTTCAGTGATAAGGTATATGGTCACTAATTCACTGAGAATGGATAACCATTATAAAGTAAAAAACATGACTTCTAAAATGAAATGGTTGCACGTACTTATCCCACATTTTCACTTTTATGAAAGGTAAATGAGTGAACCTGGTAATTAAATGTAAAATGAAATGAAACTTATACTTGAGAACTTACCGATACCTGACCATCTAAGTAGGTAGTTGGGGTAGTATACCTTGTTTAGTGAGTTTTCTTATGTTTAGATTCCGTTAGTGATGCTACGGTAGGCCAATAGTTCTCCTAGTGATAGGAAACTTTCCCTCGATGTTTCTTATCAAGGGAATGACAACTAGAGTACCCATTTTGATAGATCCATGGTGTGTCATCAGTGTGAACGATAGGGGAACATGAAGCCTCATTATGATAGAGACCCAATGGAGTGATGGGATTGCGGTTGTATGGGGACTCTTCATAGATTCTATAGGACCTTTCCAATAGCTTCGAGTGGAAAAGGATCAATTTCAGCTCCCCCTTCAGGAGTGGGTTCTTTTATGCCACATCAAGCGGGGAGTTGGAATAGCACTGGCAGGATTGATTGAGGAGGAGGTCATGGTCATGGTAGCCAGACCCTGATCACTGACAATGCCAACCAAGCAGTTATGATCATGGTAGTCCAACTATTGCATAGGGTTGTGGATCAGGCCAGTTGTATACACTATAGTCGATACTTGAGGATCAGGCTACAAAACCATCTATAGTACAAGGTACTATTCTAGTGGAATCTATTATAGTATCTTATTTATTTAATACAGGTGATTCAAACTCTTTTATCTATATATCCATTTTGGAAAGTCTTAGACTAGAGTTACAATATTAATGTGGTGTAATGACCCTAGATACACCGTTAGGAGTGCGGTCAGAGGGCATACACCAATGTAGGGTCTATCCCCTTGAGGTAGGTAGTTACCCTTTCTTATGGAACCTCTTCATTATTGAGATGATATGATTCGATTCAATTATTGGTATAGATTGGTTCATTCAGTATCATGCTTTTGTAGATTGCTATCACCACAAGGTATCATTTACATCACTAGAGAGAAGCATTTGTCTATATAAGGCTGAGTGGGATGTCCAGGCTGGTAGAGTGGGACTAGAGCATCATGGTCTAGGTTGAGTGACATCCCAGATTGAAAATATATTCATGGAGGATCAAGGTTTATGTCAATATTATTTCCCTCTAGTGGTATATCATTTCAGGGATGTATTTCCTAATGATTTTTCTAGCTTACCTCCTTAGAGAGAGGTAGAGTTTACGATCGAGCATGTTCGAGGAGTACATCTAGTGTCCATTATTCTATACAGGATAGAACCTACAAATATTTAGGAGCTCAAGATATAGTTAGAGGATTTATATTCCAAAGTTTTTATATGGTTCAGTACATCCTCTTGGGGTTCGCCCGTGCTTTTCACCAAGAAGGAGAATGAAAGATTACATCTATGCGTGGATTATAGAAGGTTGAACTAGATCATGGTCAAGAACTAGTATCCACTTGCTCTAATAGATGATCTCTTTGACCAACAACAAGAAGCTAGGGTCTTCTCTAAGATCAACCCAAGGTCAAGATATCACCAAGTGCGAGTAAGGCCATCAAACATAACTCTTACAACTTTCCATAGCATCTATGGTCTGTATGAGTACCTTGTTATGATGTTTGGTCTTATGAATGCACCTACCATTTTCATGGATCTAATGAATAGGGTTTTCCATCCCTATCTCAATTCTTTTGTTGTGGTCTTTGTGGATGACATCTTGGTGTATTCTCATACTCATAACGACCATGCTAAACACCTTGAGATTGTTCTGAGTACACTGATAGAGAATCATATTTATGCCAAGATTTCTAAGTTCCACTATTGGATTGACAATGTTCACTTATTTTTCATATTATATTGGAATCAGGAGTATCTGTTTGACCTAGAAAAGGTAAGTGTTGTAGTTTCCTGGGAGAAACCCAAGAATGTATTTGATATATGAAGTTTCTTGGGTAAATCTAGATATTAGAGACATTTCATATAGGAATTATCATTCCTTACATCACTTTTCACCGATCTTACAAATGAGGGTGTCAAGTTCCTATGGTCAGAAGCGTGTGATAAATCCATTCAAGACCAGAAAGGGAGGACTATCTCAACACCTATTCTGATTATGCCAGAGCCTATTATAGGTTATATCATCTTCTGTGATGCATCAAGAATTATCCTAGGAGTAGTGCTGATGTAGGAGGATAGAGTCATTGCATACAGATCTTGGTAGTTGAGGCCTCATGAGAGAAACTAACTGACACATGACCTTGATCTACCAGACGTTGTCTATGCCTTACGTTGCTAGAGAAACTATCTATTAGGCCATTGCTTTATGGTGTACACATATAACAAGATCCTCAAATATATATTTTCACAATGTGACTTGAACCTCAAATAGGTAAGATGGGTCGAATACCCACAACTCTTTGATTTTGAGATTGCCTATATGCTTGGGAAAGGCAATTTAGTCATTGATGTATTGAATAAAAAAATTTAGACACATGCTGTATAAGAAGCCAATGATGAATGGAAGTTAATGGAACTCTTTTCTAAGCTACATCTTGTGTTTCATGATAGTCACAAGTTTTATTACCTCTTATCCTTGATAGTTACCTCTTCCCTTATTAAGAAGGAAAATGGTATATAATTTTTAGATCATAAGGGATTGGTTCTTCGTGAGAGTATATCAGGAGATAACCTAACTATGGACTGGTCTGTGGAAAAAGATGACATCCTGAGCATACATGAATCTGCTTAGGTTCCTACATATATGAGAGAGGATTTGATGCAAGAGTCCCACACTTCTCAGTGGGAATTTCATCCTGACATCTCTAAAATTTTTCGAGATATGCGATTCCATTATTGGTGGTCTGGGATAAAATGCCAGATAACTAGATTTATCACTAGGTGTTTCACCTGTCAGCAGGTGAAGGCGAAGCACTAGAGACTTGAAGGATTATTACATCCACTTATAGTACTAGAATGTAAATGAAAAGATGTTTCCATGGATTTTATATTCAGGTTACCTAGGCCGCCTAGAGGTAGCAACACCATATCGGTTTTCATTGAAAGACTGATGAAAGTGGCTCAATTAATTCCTATTTGGGAGACTTTATCAGTTGATGAGCTTAAGTTACTATATATATATGAGATCATATGACTGTATGAGGTCCCTCGTACTATCATTTTAGATAGGGACACTCATTTCATGTCACGATTCTGGTAGGGATTGTAGAAGGCTATGGGAGCACATGTTCTTCTAAGCACAAATTTTCACCCTTAGACCGATGGAAAATTGAAATGGACAATACAAGTTCTAGAGGATATGATCTGAGCATGTTTCCTTGATTTCAATGGTTCTTGGGAGAAGAATATCCCTCTCATTAAGTTTACCTATAATAATAGATTTTAGGCGACAATTTAGATGGCTCCTTTTGAGGCCTTATATGGTAGGTTGTGCCGTTAATCCCTATGCTGGCTATAGGTAGGTGAGGAATCCCTACCAGGTCCTTATCTCATACATGAGACTTAGAGTAGGTTCATCTAATAAAGAAGCATATGACTACTGCTCAGTCTAAATATAAATCTTATGATAATAACCACTAACAACCTCTGTAATTTGAGGTCAAGGATCTTGTTTTCCTTCAGGTATCGCCCAGGCTAGGGCATAGATGGTTACAGAAGCAAGGGAAGCTGTCACCTCATTATATAGGGTTGTTTTAGATTATAGAGAGAGTCGGGATGATAACTTATTGGTTGATACTAGCCTAGAGGTACCATGCCATGCATGATGTCTTCCATGTTTTACAGCTTCACCAATATCATACCGACCCATCTCATACCTTTAATCCCGAGGAAGTTGAGTTAGATGTCGATGCCACCTTTCAGGAGTATCCAGTACACATCGTTGACTAGATCATGAAGTCTCTCTGAGGATGGTTTTTCCCTCTAGTACAGGTGCTATGGAAACATGACCATGTGCATGATAAGACTTGGGAGTGGGAGGCTGATGTACGTGCCCAGTTTCCAGAGTTGTTCTCAGACAATGTTCCACCACCCTTGGAAGGTGAACTTGGGGACGAGTTATTTTAAGGGGGAAGACCGTAAGAACTTGGTTTTCACTCAAGTATGGATCCTTTAAATTTCGGTCTAATTATTTATTTTGGACCTAATAAGGATATCGAATGAGTTAGCAAAGGTCTCAAGGGTTTTTGGAGCTTGTTTGGAGCCCAAAAACCATCTTTTAGGGAGAATTGGACCTGGTGTATGGTTTGTAGTAAACCGTGCGGGGAGGCCGCATTGTTAGAGAAAACCGTGCAGGTGACATGATTTTTCAGATAGAGCCTTACCGCATGGTTGGTGCATGGTTTACCTAACCATGCGACCTAACCATGTGAGTGCCCCTTTTCTCCAGGTACACACGCATGGTTTTCACACAGTTTGGTAAACTATGCAACCAAACCATGCATAGGATAATTTTTGGGTAATTTTAAATTTTTATCCTTAATGATCTAATTAAGACCCTCCTTATTCCCTAATTCAATCCCTAGCAGTATTAAACTCCATTTATCTCATTTTGGAGCTTTTTGAAGGCCAAACCTAGGGATCAAGAGATCTCCTTCATCCGAGATCTATTCGAGCTTCTGTTCATCACGTTGGATGCACAATGGTAAGTACTTGAGTCCTTTTGAGTCGTTCTTCATCTCTCTTGATCTCGACCTAGTTATTGAGGTGTGATCATTTTTACCTTTTTCTCAGATATACTCTATTCCAAGATGAATTAGAGGTTAATACCAGATGATGAGATTCATACAAGCCTAAGGTGGGTGGTCTATAACTCATCCCTCATGTTTGTTGATTTTGGAAATTATGTGCGGGGACTGCTGATTTCATCTAGTGTCGTTTGTTAAATTTATATGCCATGATTATAATAATTATAACCACATGGTTATGATATTTCCAAATATGTGATTTTTTGTTAGTGGTTACATCCACAACTCCATACATACCATGTAGGAAGTTTTTCCATAATTATCGTTTTAGTGTTTTGACACATTTGAGCTACTATTTGGGAGTGCCTTGGCTTGAAATTTATAATGGTAATATTTTTTATATTAAATAGATTTATTTAAATTGAGAATTTCATAATGGAAATTACCATGTATGCTCACCACTTGAGCTGCCTAAGGCAAGTGCTTCAATTTGATAATAAAATGTGAAATGGAAATTGGAAAGCATACTAAGTATATGACTTGTAATTTTTAAATGTAATTGAATAATAGGTTGCATGTCCACAACACCCATTACCATGTTAATAGAAGGTACCAGAGTGAACCTTGATTTATGAAAATTCCTTAAATAGATTAAATGAATGGTTACATGCTACTTGGCCTTGTCACACTAATGAAAGGAAAGGATTGAACCAAATGGACTTATTGATTGATTATGACTTGATTACATGGTTTCATGATCAATTAGACTTGTCACACTAATTAAAGGTAATGTCTTGAACCTTATGAATTATATATGACTTCATTATCAAAATAGGAGTGGCCTCACTCAAGATCGCCTTGGATCCCCGAGGGAGTGCCTTGAGCACTCGAGGACCCCATTATGAATTCAATGATACGACTTTCTTAGGTTGAGTCCAACCTAGAACTCGATCCCTATCTAACTATGGATTCTTAGTATGACACTGTAGGATCTCTCATGTAGTAATTACTATAGGATGTCTTGGATAAAATACTTGGATCCAGTATTGAAAAGTAGGTTCCTTGGTTAAATCCCATTAGACCCAGTCATTACTTAGCCAAATTTTACCTTGGATAAACTCTTTAGACACGGTAGGTATATTATTATGGAATTCCTTGGATACACTCCTTGGATCCAACATTGACAAGTAAGTTCCATGGTTAAAACCCATCGGGCCCAATCATTGCTTAGCCCCATTTTACCTTGGATGAACTCTTTGGACTCGGTAAGCGTCTTATTGTGTAACGCCTTGGACTATGATCCTTAGATTAAACTCTTAACCTTAACAAGACTACAATCATTACTGAGTTGGTGACCCTTGAGGTCTACATTTCCTTGGTCATTACCTTGGAACTTAACTATTAAATATCATTAAAGGTTGCCTAGTTACACCTTGGAACCTTCACTATTACTAACATGCGACTTATTTATAAATTATTAACAATGAAATAATGAACTGGTTACATGTTCATACACTAGTCGAGGACTAAAGTAGGTACTTGGGTATTTAGTTACGTTTTACTTATTTACTTTACATATGCATACTTTCACATTGTTATATTTCCATTACATGGGCCGAATGTTATAGACACCATTGGTGGTGTCCCACCGAAATTTATCTCACACCTTCTCTGAGTGACATTTGGTATCTGGGGAAGATTACATGTATGCAGGTGTTGATAAAGGGAAATGTAATGCTTCAGACACTTGATTTCTTACTGTGCTAGGATTGAGCTGGTAACAGATGACCGAGCTGAGGCTCAGGATGCTTGGGATAGTTATATATTTATTTTTTATACATTTGGTTTTTAATATATGATTTATACTTTATATTTATGTTTTCCAACTTACTAGATACATAACATATCATCATCAGTTGTTTTATATTTCTCTAGTTATTTCAGTTATTGTTATCCTTGTATATTTTCATCGTTCCTTCTGTTGAATTATATTGATTCTACTATTTACCTTTATTTTTATTTATAAATTTTCTATAATTTGGTAATTAGGGAATAGTCTCCCCATATACACACCCTAGTCCCTCACTGCTAGTCGGTAGCCTCTGACATTTGGGGAGATGCGCTTGAGGCTATGTGGCCCACCGAGCTTGGGGAACCTATTAAGTGGAATCTGGGTCCGGAACACCACAAAATATTTAATAAATTTGGACTTTATGAATCCAAATATTTAATATATTTTTCAAAATTTAAAACAAATAAGTTTCAGAATTTAATTTAAAATTAATCCCTCAAAACGCAATGAAAAACAGTTTTCTTGAAAAATGCATTTTTAAGCCTAAAAATGTACTTATACCAAGATAAGGTATAAAGATGATTAAAATTTAATTAATTAGTTTATATCTAACTAAAGAGTAATTAATTTAATTTTATATCAAATTAAAATAATAGAGGAAAATTTAATATAAATAAAATGATAGTTTTATAAAAAATCTATATTTTTCACTATTCACTAGAAAAACAATCTTCTCAGAAAATTACCAAAAAATCAAGACAAGTTAATTTTAATATGATTATTCCAAAAATTTTATTAGTTTTATAAAATAAAATTTATAAAAGTTCCAGAAATTGATTATAATATTTACTCTTAAAAAGAAAGAAAAACATTTTTGAATAATAAATGACTTTACAAAAAATTAAGGGATTATTCATAAATAATTAATTAATAAATTAAAAACACATTGTAATATTATATATTTCATAATTTAGTTAATACTATTCATTCCTACCCTTTTAGCAGCTAGGTTATAATGATCACATTTAAATAATAATATTTTGGGGTTCGTTTAGGCTCTATGTTGCATGCAATGTAAGCTATCAAATAAATTAAATTTATTTAAAAAGATACATACTATAAAATCTTATAGTGTGACACTATCTAATTAGGAAATTCATGGACACAAGTACTTTCCAGGATTTACTTAAAATCTCTTATGGATTTCTCAACCATATTAACAACTTGAGAGTCATCCTCATCAGAGGAGTAATCAGTATCAATGATTCCATCTAGTTATAAACCAAGGTCAATCAAATATCTTGGACTATAGGGATGAGATATTGGATTGAAATTATCATAAAACTTATCCTCATCATCTATTAAAATCCTTTTCCAAGTATTGAAACTGATCTTTATCCTTTTACAGGTAGTCTGATTCAGAAAAACGCCACTCATAAGCATAATTCTTTCCACTTCAAAAGGGATCAAATTCTCCTGTTCTAGAAAAATAGAGATGAAATTAAGATATAGAAGAGAGTTAAATCTTGAAGAGGATTTGGTTAACTCTCCCATATGTCTCATTAAGAAATGAGGTAATCTTTTCCATTGTACTACACTCTGGTAATGAGGGAATAATCTTGATTTGATAGATTAACCATTTAATGATTTTAATCATGTAGTGACACAAGGGAAATGATAATACACATTTAATATATTTATGAAACCCAAATAATATATTTTAAATTGAATAACTAAATAGAATAATTAATAAAATTATAACTTAAATATACTTATAAAACTATTTATAATAAATTAAAAGGAATGTTAAACAAATTATATTTTTTTAAAAAAGTTAATAAAAAATTCATGTTTGATATAACTTAATCTCTTATAATTTAATGAATTTATGAAAATGTCAGAAAACTTATGTTCTATTACAATAAATTCAAGAGTGACATCCCCATTTTGGAAATGATCTCTCAAAAAGTGATTATGTATATCAATATGTTTTGTTCTAGAATGAGACATAGTATTTATAGAAATGTTTATTGCACTTTTATTGTCAAAATTTATAGGGAAATGTCTAAATTGATATCCATAGTCTAATAATGTGTGTTTCATCCATAGAATCCATGCACAACAACTACCTGCAACTATTTACCTAACTTTAGTAGTAGATAATGAAACCAAATTCTATTTCTCACTAAAACATAAAACTAAATACTTTACCGAAAGGTTTCATGTTGTAGAAGTGTTTTTATATCTATATTAAAACCACCAAAATCAGTATTCAAAAAACTAACTAATTCAAATTCATATCATTTAGGGTAAAACAATCCAAAATTAGATGTATTCTTAAGGTATTTAAAAATACTTTTAACAAAATTTAAATGAGATTATTTTTGATTTTATTGAAAACATGCACAAATACACACACTAAATATAATATCAGGTTGGATAGTAGTTAAGTATAGTAAACTTCCAATCATACCTCTATAAGTGGTTTAATCCACTGCCTTTCTAGCTTTATCAAGATCTAGTTTACAGATTATACTCATGGGAGTATCACTACCTTTAGTACCATATATACCAAAAAATTTTAAAATATATTTTTTGTATTTTATTTGATTTTAAATTATTCCTTATTTGTTTTGAGAAATTTTAAAACCAAAGAAATATTTTAACTCACCAATCAAACTCATTTCAAATTCATTTTTCATTATTTTGGAAAATTCAATACACAAGGAGTTTTTGGATGATCTGAAAATAATATCATAAAAATATATTTTTACTACTAAAACATATTTTGAAGTTATTTTTATAAATAAAGTAGGTTCAACAAAACCTTTTGTAAAACTCTTTGAAATTAAAAAAGTTTTGAGCCTATCATACCAAGCTCTAGGATCTTATTTTAAACTAGACAAAGTTTTTGTTAATTTAAAAACATGATTTTGAAAATGAGGTTTTTGAAATATATGAGGTTGTTCAAAAAATACATCCTCAATTATATAATCATTTAGGAATTCACTCTTTTTATCCATTTGATATAGTTTAAAATTAAGATGTGCATCATATTAAAGTAGTATTCTGATGGCCTAAAGTCTAGCTATTAGTGAAAAGATTTCCTCACAGTTAATACCTTCCTATTAAATATATACTTCTACAAAAAATATAGATTTGTTTCTAATTATAGTGTCTAACTCATCTACCTTATTCCTAAACACCCACTTAGTGACAATGGTTAGTAAGTCTTTGGTTATTTCCATTAGTTTCCTGACTTTGTTCCTCTCAAATAGATTCAATTTTTCTTTCATTTCCATTACCCAAAATTTACCATCTATTGCTTCTATGACGTTCTTAGGTTTAAGCTATGACAAAAAGGCTTGATGTTCAACTTGATTTCAAAGATAAGATCTAGTTTGTATTCCTATATCTAGTTATCCTGCTATGGCATCTAAGGGATAGTCTATATGAGTCCTAACAGTTTTAGGAATATAACTATTTTATACTTAATTTTATTTTATAGACTGGGGTTCAAATAGTTCTTTATAACTAGTTGATTTCTATAAAATAGGTTTGATATAATTATCACTAGATTTGGAATTAATATCTATATTTTAAAGGTCATCCTCAAGGTTTTCTAAAGAGGTCTTAGGTTTACATGGATATGTTTCATCAAACTTGACATGTACAAATTATTCCAAAATTTTGGTCCTTTTATTGAACACCTTGTATGATTTAATTTATTTTGAATAAACAATAAAAATTCCATCATCACTTTTGGATGAATTTTTCCCTAAATTCTTCTTTTTATTGAGTATAAAGAACTTTTAATGAAAAAATCTTAAGTAATTAACTTTTGATTTTCTACAATTCTGTAACTCATAAAGTTTTTTATTTAAAAGAGGTATAAATAAAACCTTATTAATAATATATCAAGTTGTATTCACGATCTCTTTTTAAAAATAAACAAGAAGTTCATACTCATTAAGCATGGTCCGGACAATCTCTTGAAGAGTTTTGTTTCTTCTTTCCACTACATCATTCTACTGTGGGGTCCTAGGAGAATAAAATTTGTGACTATAGCTATGTTGTGAGCATAGAAATTCAAAGTCCTGATTTTCAAACTCATGAACATGGTCACTTATTAAGGTCTGAGTAGAAAGTCCACTATGTTTTTTTATAGATTTTTTATATTTGTAAAAATAGGAATAAACTTCACTTATGTGATCTAGAAAGAATACCCAAGTGTATCTAGAAAAGTAATCTACTAGAATATAACCATAATGATTCCCATTTAATATATTAACTCTAGAGGGTCTAAAAAATTCTATGTGAACCAACTCTAGCAGTTTAGAAGTTGAAACTTATTTCTTTGGTTTGAAAGAGACCTTATACCGCTTCCCCTTTTGACACAAGTTAAAAAAATAGTCTTTTGTTAATTCGAGTTTAGGAATATCCTTAACCAATACTTTCCTAGTTAGATTCATAAGTGAGTAAAGTTTACAATGGCCTAGTCTCCTATAACAAAGACAAGGATCTTTATGAAAGACACCTAAACAATAAATATTTTTAGAAAATAATGAATCCAAACCAACAACATAAACATGTCATTCTGTAAAGCAGTAAAAACTCAAGCATTCTTGGAAGCATAAATTTTGAAACAATTATTTTCAAATTTAACATGATAAACATCATCAAATAAATATGAGATGCTAAGAATATTATATTTTAAGTCATCTATAAACCAAAAATTATAAATCAAAATAGTAAAAGAATTACCGATTTGACTAAGTTTAATTATTTTTCCTTTGGCGCTGTCTCTAAAAATGATATTTCCACCATCTAATTTGACAAGGTACTTAAAGATTTAGTAGTCCCCAGTTATGTTTATGGAACATACACTGTCTAGATACCATAATTTTTACTAGTAATCTTTAAGCAGGTTTACTATAATAAAGTTTAAACAAGAAATGATTTTGGTACCATATTTTATTGGGTCAAAAAATGTTAGTGATAAAATACTTAGGAATACAAATTTGTTTAACTAGTTTGATATAAATAAGCTTTAGAATTTTTGGAAATAAAAACTTTATTAGGTTTAGAAGAATAAAATTTATTTGTAGAAATAGAATAATTAGAACTAGGAATAAATTTGTACTTATAAATCTTCTTATGACCAGGTTGGTAGCCAATCCCAGTGGTTTACTTAGGTGTGGTTTATTTTCCAATAATCTTAGTAAGATTTTATCTAACATTTGTAAATCTTTCTAGATCCTTTCTTAGTTTCTCATTAGACATTTTTATTTCATTTTTTTCCTTTAATAATTGATAGTTTTTATTATTTTTTATAGAAAAATCATTTTTGAAATGAACAGATAGAGAACGTTGCTTCTTTAAACTTTTGTATTTATCTTTAAGTTCATTAAATGTTTCCTCTATCATATTACAGTACTCAAATAGATCCCCAATTATCATGTTTTCATCATCGTTTTCATTCTTAGGAATATTTGAAAAATGAACAGGATATATTGAAATAGTATTTAGTACCTCAAATGTGTTTTTCATGCAACACATGTTAGCTCTATCATTTTTATATTCTCTATTCGAGTCAAAGTCACTCGAACTATCTTTAGAAATGAACCATGTGGAATTCATAGACTTTTTGTATCATTTTTATTTTCATCATACTTTTTCTTATATTTAAGCTTGGGACATTCAACATTGATGTGTGTAATGACCCCAAATCTAATAACATGGAGCTGGGGTCTTTATAATTGATATTAGAGGAAGTTTAGTAGAAACCTTGAGAGATAGATTTAGGAAAAATTAGATTGGGGAACATAAACCTATGATAGACATTGAAGATAAGTATAGAATACCATCCTAATGTTTTGGTAAGGTAGAGATTATGTGGTTTTCCTAGAAATACACCATTTTCTGGATAGTATAAGTGAGTGTGGTTCTAGAATATATGTAACTAGGGTTAATAAATCCAAAAAGGTAACATTGAACTTAACTTGATCATCACCTGATGAATGAAAATGAGCCTTACTCTACACCTGGTTTTACACTCCTAGGGGATATTTTTAGGATAATTCACATTTTCTTTACAAACCATTATGAAGGATTTGAATAAATGATGACAATGAATGACCTAGGTTAAACCTGATGTGTATTACTTTAAAAATAAGGAATAATGATATAGACATCCTATAAATGAATATATAGTTTTCCACTATAATTATTATTGATCACACTATGATTTTTGGTTTTAATCAATGGATGTAACCTGAAGTAATCATGTTAGCATTGAATATGAATAGAAATTTGGTGACTATGAGAAACCAAATGGGATGATAATAGTAGTGAAAGATATCCTGATTATTCATAATCAGTTATACTAAAATATGATTAACAAACTATACCTTAACCAACTCCAATACTCACCAAATATGAGAAGGATGAAGTTAACTAAGAGATCGAGTGATAGAGACCATGGAGGAAAGAAGGCTCAATTTCTTTCATGTCAGAAATTTGGAAAGAGACACCCAGGAAAGTGTCTAAAAGGAATGATAAAATGTTTTATGTTTATAAAAGAAGGGCATAAATCAATGAATTATTGAGGAAAAATGAAAAGTATTATTGAAGGAAATAAATTTCATCATAGGGATCTATTTATAACTCATTGTGTTAAATGTGGGGAACCTAGGAATTATCTGAGTCAATTCCCACTTCTAAAGGTTAACCCCTAGACCAAGGAAGGATCTATATTGAAATAAAAAAGATGAATTATTTATGTATTGGTATTCAAAAATTAAATTATATAATTTTTTTACCAATTGTATTTTGGTTATAAGAATTATGAATCGTCTAAGGATTGTGTAAAATTTTAGAAGGATTTATATATTCATTATCTTAAGAGTTATGGATACCATTATGTGTTTATAAGTTTAAGTTTTATCATAATTTCAAAGTCTTGTCCTCTGAGCGGTGTCTTCCCAAGCTCCCGCGGTGGCTAGGGTTCCACCTCCTCCCCTTTTTCCCCTTCCCCCTCCAGCCTGGATTGGCTTGGCATTGCGTCTTCATGCATAACGTGTTTGGGTTCTGAGGTTCGCTTCTCCATCTTTTGCTCTCGGTGGCATTAGATCAGTGGTGTTCCGACCTGTGGCTTGGCGTGCTCGTGCCTTCCGATGATGACATCTGTTCGACGAAGTCTCTGCTCCAGTGTTCTCCATTGGCCATGTCTATTCAGATCTGTCGGATCGGTTCCTCTAGCACCGAATGTGTTCCATCTCGGTTCTTCCCTGCATCCTGGTGTCGCCCCAAGTGGTTCCGGTGGGTTTTCGTGGGGCGCTGCATTGTTCTTCAGTTCCGGAGAGGGGAGGTTTTTTAATCTTGATGATGTGTGTTTTCTGTAGGGTTTATTCTTGATTGCTTCTGGATGTGATGTTGGTTTTTTGGTTTGGATTTGGATCTGGATTTTTGGTTTGTATTTGGACTGTTTCGGCATTGCTGTGGCGGCGTGTTCCAACAATGGTGGAGCTTAAAGGATGGTTGTATGGTTTTGAATGAGGATTGTCTTTGAAGTGTATTCTTAAAGAGGAAAGAGGAGAAATGGTGGAGTTTAAGAGGAGTTTGTACTGGGTTTTTCTGATCCAGTGGTTGAAGATGAATTTTTATATTGAGTTGAGTTACTGAAGGGACTGGTTGGAGAGGCACAATTGAAGAAGGGACTGGTTGGTCTCTTCCTAATGTTGGATTGATTCCTATGATATGTAATTGTCTGATTTTGGTTGGGACTACTTGTTGGGTTTGGGAAATATGTTCTCCCTCATCCATTTCCTTGTTTACTGCACTTTTTATTTCTCTTTAATAAATGGTTAGAGGTTTTGCCTCTCACTGACTTTCCTGGGTAATTTCAAAGTCTTAAAAACCCCTTTTGAATATTTTTTTGATAGTAATATAAAATGATTAAGGATATTTTTGGAAAAAATTTATGGGAATACAACCAATTGGTTTAGTATATGTTTAAGTAAAAATGTTATTTAAGAAATAATGCACTTACTTTTCATAGGAATAATTTTAAAGGTTTTGGTAACATTTGGGTTTATCTTATCTTTGATAATAAGGTAATTAGGGGTTATTACACTTTGATAATGTATAAGAATTATATTAATATTGTTTTATAAAAAAGACAACCCACATACTGGGTGATAACCCATCGCGTTTGACAATTCCATGGGGCTTGAACCCACAATTGAAGGATGACAAGGGTTTAACACCTACAACTAGCCAACATGATGTCCTAGTTAATATGTCATTATTTTTAGTTAAAAAATTTAAAAAATAAATATTAATGATGAACCAATGGTGTTACTATTGAGGTTTAGACATTAATGTATTATATTGGATAACTTATTATAACCATACTGGTTTTGGAAAATAGTTAGGGATATATGAAAAGAATTTTCACTCTTTTATGGATCTTATGATTAGTTAAAAGGTAATTTTAGTGATTCACGCATAAAAAATTTATTTTTGAATATTCATTTCTTGGAGTAAGAAATGAATTGGAAATTTATTAAAGTATAAACAAAGGATGAAATTTTTATTATTAAATAGAAATGTATGAAGTAAGTACATTTCATTATATTATTAGACTATAAGAGAACTCATCAACTTTAGGAAAAGGATATTGAAACAAAATTTTTATCTTATTGATATAAAACCCATACTATGATACTTGATTAATTAAAACATAGTATTAGGAAAGTTCGGGATCTAAACCACAAAGATGGTGAATTTAGTTTAATTATAATTTCAAAATATTTAATTTTATATCTTGGAGAAATAGATGAGAAAAGACTTGTTTAATTGATTTAAAGAAAGAAAAGTGAAAACAAAGCAGCATATTGATTGGTTTGTGAAAACAGATCTTAAGAAGCATGAAAACCTTTTGTAATTTCTAGGTTCAAGTGCAATTGGATTTAATAGATTAATTAATTAATAATTGGTGTTAGAGTTGAAATGAGAAGGTTACAATGATCATCGTATCTAATCCTTAATGTGGAAATACCCTCTTTCCATTGGTTCGGTAATTTAGGGTGTTGATGAATCAAGTTTATCTCAATACCATGTTTAAACCCGATTTTCCCTAAAATTGAAAATGGTAATGCCATCTTTTAGGGCAGTCAATTGGAAAATCTAAATGTTCCTTTTTGGTTTGAATATAGATGGTCATGATAAAAGAAAAAGTAAGGGATTGGAAGTTGAAGAATGAAATTATGAAAACCAAAGACATGAATTATAAAAATAATTAAATCCAACGAAACCTTCCCCCTTCAGTTACATCACTATATCATTTGCGGGTTTACCCCCTCATCCTAGTGATAAGATAATAAGAGGGAAGGGGAGAATAAAATAAATGCATAAAGAAAAGAAAGAAAGACTCGAAAAGGGTGCAACAGATTCGTGCCAAGCCTTGAACTCTAGAAAAATCCAAATTTCTTAAAGAAACAACCGGCACCTCAATTTATAGGCTTCAATTGGGTTCTTCTTGACCTTGATCAAAATGTGTACTTGAACTACATGTCGTGTAATGCTGATCCACTTTTTATGAGTCTGCATGATGTGTGCACGTATCTTGGCCAAGATTTTGGAATTTTGACCCCTTAAACGACGTGTACTTGGGTTACACATCCTGTACTCCTTATTTGTGTT
The DNA here is from genome assembly GCA_963277665.1 of Viscum album. NCBI lineage: Eukaryota > Viridiplantae > Streptophyta > Magnoliopsida > Santalales > Viscaceae > Viscum > Viscum album. The sequence goes on from OY728134.1 coordinate 70,100,812, forward strand.
GTCTCTACATCTGGGAGAATCTTGCGAAAATATCATTCATAAATTTGTAGTTTGAATTCTATCACGTCGTGTACTAAAGGTACACGACCTGTACTTGTCATTCACAACATGTATGCATGTCACGACCTATCTAGTGGCATGTTACAAACTGAAACTATATATTGTGTACTCTCAGTACATGATATGTACCAGTTTTGCTCTAAAATTTCTAGCTTCCTTCTCTCTCAAAAATCTGGTGTCGCGCCGCGAGTGAAGCTCATGGAGCAATGTTTCTTTTAGCTCCATTTTCCACTACTTTTCGTTAATTTTTCAAATATTCAATGTTTCCTTACATAAAACATAAACCAAGTCAAAATGATCACAACTTGGAAAGATTAATCAATTAAATACACAAATTCATTTACTAAAACACCTTAAAATATATGCATGAAATACAATTATCACATATTAAACTCATGTTAGATGAATCAAATGGTCTTTTAAATCATCACAGATTTATGGTTTTTAGGTCCTTAAATTTCCATTGATCATTCACTTTCTTGTGATCAATGACCTCTATCACTCTCTATAATTATTTATTCTTTTCTTCCATGTCTATATCTTCACTTTAAACCAATTTTATTCTACTTAGAAACCTAGTTATGTGTTATTTCATATGACCTCCTTTCTCTATTATTAAGAGGATATTTTATTAACCCTTTTTACGACATGGGTTTTCAAAAAAGGAATTTTGAAATACCAAACCATTGATTTCTGAGTGCAAGATCAAACTGAGAGGATTCAATTTATTTAAGGTGGGTATAATGAAACAACCCAAAATTAAAAAATAAGAACATTGTATTCAATAGTGTATGATACATGCAACACCAAGCTTAAACAACCCACAAAATATATTTCTTTAAATTCAATCTCTTCGATAGCTTGCGGAACACGCAACCCCGAGTCTAAATGAACTGCAATATAATATACCATTATAACCTAGAAATTAAATTGGGGCTTATGAATAATAATAACTAAATTATGAAAATTATGGCAATATATTTATTAGAAATAAAATAATAATCATTTAAAATAAAAATAAACGTTTTTTGGAAAAGTTGTATTTTTTCTAAAAGACGGTTTAATCATGCTTTGTACACATGATTTAAAATTAAATTTTAACACTTTTAAAAAATTTATTTAATAAAATTAAATTAATTTTTGAAATATTAATATAAAAATTATCTCAGAGGGAATTTTTGTGATTTTTCTAAAATATTTCATTTTTCGATGAATAGTAAAAAATACTGCTTTTTATTGGAAAGTGCCTTTTCATTTAAATAACTCACAAGGTTAAATTAAATTTTAAATTGGTTTTAAAGTAAAAATAGTTAAATTATATTACAATTTAACTCTTTCAAGTTATTTGAATCAATTTCATGTTGAATTTTTATTTTAAAACCTTATATACTTATAAGAATATTCTCTTCGAAAACCCGTTTTTTCATCAGATTTGTGGGTATAATTTTAAGTTGGATTCTCCCAATTTTATTAATTTAATTTGGAAAAATGGGTTAAATATTTGGAATAATCATTATTTATATTATCTAATATTTTCAACTTATTTTTTGACCATTATGAATAGTAAAACCAGTACAAATTAATTATAGTGATTAAGGTAAAAACTGATTTACTGGGGGGTTAAAATAAGAAGATAAAGGTTAAAATGGATTAAAAACTTGTCCAAAACCCATTTTTTGGACATATTTAGATATTATCACATATAATATTCTACAATGAACAATTTTTTAGGCTTTATTCATGATAAAAACATGGGTGTAATTGAATCTTTTCAAAAATTCCATGTGTGTCCTCTCCCCCACTTATAAACGGTCACCCCTCTCCTCCCATATTAGAACTTATAAATCCATTTGGTTTATCCAATAACTGATAAAATAATTTTATAAATAATCTCACAACATCCTAGATACCTTGGTTTGATAAAAAATCCAATATAGGAAGGCTTTTGGTGAAAACATAAAGAAGGTGTCCGAAGAAGAGGTAACGTTCTTAAACGAGTGTTTTTATTTTGTTTCCTATTACACCTAATTAAAATATTATTATAACATTATTATAATAACCTAAGTATCTTAAATATAATTATATTTTATTGTGTTAATGGAATTTCCTATATCCATATCCTCTTCTATCAAATGGGATTCAAAACTGTCGATCATGTGTACGACAGACTACCGCCTCGTGAACCGATGTAATTCGTTTTCCATCACCACCCTTCAATGATGGATATAATTATGGATTTAACACATTTATATGATATTTATGATATTTTTATACTTATTTAATTATAATATAACATATAAATTCTTACTTTAATTTGATTTAAAATACGATAATGTCGCTTGTGTGTATGGCAGACTACCGCCTCACGAAGAGATGTGATTCTTTTTTCTCTTACAATTTAAATGGAATGTAATAAGGATTAATTTAATGAATATATGAGATATTTATTACATAATATTTATTTTGTAAAATTAAAATATCATACACTTTCTTACCCTTTCACCCGTTAAGGAAATGATAACGTCACTCGAGTGTATGTACGACCTACCGTCTCCACGAACCGATGTGATCCATTATCCATATTCAAATTTCAATAATGATTATAAAAATGTATCTAATTAAAAAAAATTAAATTTATAACATTAATATAATTATTTATATGATGTATCAATATCCTATACCCAAGAACCGAAACCCTCATTACATAACACGCATGAGAAAACAAGGCAATTAAGACTCGAAATAAAATAATGAAAGATTAATAATGAACGGGGGATAAGATGTTATAATAGGATAATATATGATATAATAAATATGAATATGGTTTCTATTATAAATTAATAAAATTATTAAAACCATTATACAAGTGTTTAAAACATTTTCAACCAAAAGGAAGCGTGAGGTAAGAGACTTCATCTCAATTTCCCTTTATTGAGTCATATTGTAATGTTATACACCTAATTTATTTTATATGGTGGATATAATTTACATTTTAAATGAAATATTATGAATCATTCATACTTCATGGTATTTTAAGTTTCAATTTGAATTATTTCATCCAATGGTATTTGAATTGAAACTTACCAAGTGGTAAATAATTTCATAGGTCAATTTCTTTTCATGGGTTATATCACTTATTCAATGTATTTTATATTATTATATTATGTAAGTAATGAATTTTTCATATATTAAATTTAATTTCTACTTATTTTATTCTGATTTTTATTTGATACACATAATTTATTCATTGATTAATTCTCACTTCAATATATCTGATCATTGTAGGGGACTTCGTCTCAATTTCCCTTTATTGAGGCATATTGTAATGTTATACACCTAATTTCTTTTATATGATGGATATAATACCAATTTTATATATAATATCATGAATCATTCATAATTTATGATATTTTAAGTTTTAATTTTAATAATTTCATTCAAGGTGATTTTACTTGAAAATTACCAAGTGGTAAATAGTTTTACAACTCAATTCTTTTTATTGGGTTATATTACTTCTTCATTATCATTGATATTATTAGATTAAGTGTATAATGAATTTTTAATATTTTATGTTTTATTTCCACTTTTTTTATGTGGATTTATATTTGATACACATAATCAATTCATTGATTAATTCTCATTTCAATGTTATGATCATTGTAAGGGACTTCGTCTTAATTTCCCTTCATTGAGGCATATTGTAATTTTTTGAACCTATTTTATCTTATATGGTGGATACACTACCCCTTTTACATTTAATATCACAAATAATTAATAATTCATGGTATTTTACATTTCAATTTTAATTATTTCATCCTAGGGTATTTGACTTGAAAATTACCTAGTGGTAAAGAATTTCATACCACAATTTCTTTTCATTGTGTTATATTACTTCTTCATTATCATTGATATTCTTAAATTATGTGAGTAATTAATTTTTAATATATTATATTTTATTTCCTCTTGTTTTATGTGGATTTAAATTTGATACACATAATCAATTCATTGATTAATTCACACTTCAACGTTATGATCATTATAAGGGATTTCATCTCAATTTCCATTTCATTAAGATATATTTGTTAATATGAAACTATTCACTTTTTGTGGTGTATATAACAAAATTTTATGTATTTAACATGAATACATATTTATTTATGATTTTTTTTCAAGTTTATTCTTCAATGGGTTACAATTTAAAAGTTACCAAAGAGGTAAACATTATTGTGCACCCTCACTTTCTTTTGTGATTGTTTACTTTCTATTGAAACAATCACTTTATTATGACCATTTTTCATTAGACATTATATTTATATTAAATATCCATATTATTGTATGATAGATATGATTATTCCTTAAACCATATACCATTTTTACATGCAGTGTTTAATTTGAAAGTTATTTTATTAACTTTGAAAATATTTATAAATACGCATCCTTTAATCAATATGGATATTTCATAATAAGGAATATAGATTCATGAGTTAAATTGATTATTCAATATACGAGGAATGATTTGGACATACAGATATGGGTAGGTCCTGATTATAAATATCCCCTTGATGCATCAATAGTCTCATGATACGAATTAGTTAGATAACCTTATTTAAATGGTTTTCTAGTGTATACCTATCCATCAGTTTTAAACTATCTTAAGAAAGGTATTGAAAGTTGAGGTAACATGATGCCTAAGATCATGACATCTAATAATTTAAGATTTCCTTCATTGAGAATTCAGTTATTATTATCCATGATATTTTCACAATGATATTATCTCTGAATTCATTTTATTCTTAGTTTATTGATTAAATGAAATGTATTTTCAGTTATTTACCTTAATATATCGATTAAACCTTATTCAGTTATGATATTAATTTTATTGATTAACTGGAATGTGTTTTAAGTTATTTACCTTTCCATATTGATTATGCTAGTAAAATTATTTAAATAGAATGTGTGTTTATTTATTTACCTTTCCCTACCTATTATTATTGGTTAATGATAGATTTTTCTATACTTAACCCTTATTAAGTATTTTATCACACCCATATTTTGTTTCCTTTCCTAGGAATCTAGGAAGTTTACTAAGAATTATATGAAAGGATATTCAAGAAGGAATAATGACACTCTCAGATTTTTTTTTCAAATATAATACGGGAATCATGTATGTATCTAGTTTACCAATACTAATAAACTATTATGTCCTTCAGTATGTGATTCCTTGTATTTTATGTGAATGTAATGATGTAATACACCGACTCTGGTTTACTGGTGTTAGGGTTGTTACAATATTCCCTTTTATTTTTTTACTCATAATAGGTTATCTCATTAATAGAATCATCACTTTTCCACTCTTTCCTCCAATTTTCACTATTTCTATACTTACCTCTCTAATTTGGATTCTTAAAGAATTTATTCTTCTTATAGAATTTCTTAAATCATATGGCTAGGTGATCCATTTCCTTATCACTATCTGAAGGTGATTCATCATCACTTGAACTATCATCTTTGATCTTTTCTTTTATCTTTGAGTCATTTGAATTAAAGGCTACTAATTTACGATTTAGTTCATCATATTCTTCTTAATTCACTTTGAGTTCCTCCTTATACATCATAAGATTTCTGATAAGATCTTTTACTAGTAATTAGCTAATGTCACAGGGTTATTTTATATAAAAAAAGGTTCCTCTCCACCTATCAGGTAGACATATCAAAAGTAGAATCACTTGATCTTTATTTAGTATTTTTTACCAATTCATGCATTGTGTTCATTATCTCATTAAACCATAGATAAATATAAAAAATGGATTTATCAGGTTTCATTTTGAATGTATCATATTTAATGGTATAATTATTTAAGCATATATCTTAAACATTTTAGGTTCCCTCATGAGATATAATGAGAGTATCCCAAATTTAAAAAGCATTAGAACAAGTAGATATTCTGTTCAATTCATCTTATACTAAAGCACAATATATTTCATTCATAGATTTATAGTTACTTTTATAAGCGGACTTAGTGTTACCACTCCATTTAACTCTAGAATCTTTGGTTTTTTCATATTTTCCCTTGATAATGGTCCAAATATCAAATATCATGCCCTCTATATAAATTTTCATCTTTATATTCCATTAAGAATAATTAGTTCCATTAAAATAAGGTGGCTAGTTAGTTGCAGTTCCTCCTTACCTATTATTATCCATAAAGATAGGAATTTAGAATTGATAGAAATTTTTGATCTTTAGATAAAACTAGACCACAGTAAAAAGTATTTTGAAAAGCCTTTGATGCCAAATGTTTGTCAGAGTGGAAAACTCAAGAAGGGGGTGAATTGAGGTTCCAATTAAAATTTACTTTTAAAATGATTTAAAATATAAATCCCCAATTTTATAAAATATTCCAAATTAACTAAATAGTAGAGTTATATAATTTTATCTTTCAAAATGTTTCTTAGAAGTTCGATCACAACTCATCTAAAACAAGTTTTTAAACTCTCTCAACTTTTGAAATAGTTTTAATTGAAACAAACACCATATATAAAGAAAAATTTAATTATAACTATCAAAGTAATGTTTTTTATATATTTTATAAAATACATGTGTATATTTTTTGAAAATAGAGTAAAAAAAAAGATAAAAACACAATGTAAATAAAAAAGGGGTCCGACCTCAAGTTGAGACTTAATCCCCTCTATTTGGAAATCACTCACTACCAAATAGTTTATTTTAAATAAACCGATCCAAAACCCAGATTGGGTTTTAAAAAACTATACACAAGGCTACCTAGGCTACAAAGATCCTCTTCTATAGTTCTATATGGGAGAAATAATTGATAACAACTGTATGTAGGAAATCCAGTCTACACAACCTCTTCTATAGTTCTTCATGGGAGTATAGATGAAGAAATAAGGGAGGGAGTTTCTTTCACTCTCAAATTCAGTATAGGAGTTGGGGCTAAATAATAAATATATTACAACAAACACATCTCAAAAGTAAATAAAATAGAGTAAGAGAAAGAAAAAATTATATAAAACAGAGTATGTTGTTATGTTATTATATAGAATATTATTCTCTAATAATTGTCATATTTTGATTTGGAATTGATGTGTGAAGACATCAAGTTGTTCTCAAATGGATTTTCAAAGTTCTATTGAGAATAGGGTGTCACAAACATTCAAAATAGCTGATATGTTCTTTGTTTTCATTTGGGAAGAATTCCATTATCTCTGAATCACTCATGCATGCTTTTTTCTATTATTGTATCATACACACTATTTCTTTTTATATATATTCAGTCATCCTTTTAGAAAGAAACACTCTCCAAAAATAGCTATTGAGAAATCATTATGAATATCCTCATACTTTGGTAGGAAATTCGGGTTTAATAAATTCTTTTAAATGACATTTAATTATTCACAAAAAAAGTGCTTGGATCAATAAGTTTAATAATATAATAAAATAATACTTAACTTTAGACATGGTTGATTTAAATTTTCCACATCATCACCCACAATCACTTCTATACTTTTCTGATTCTTTGATATGTTTTATAGTCGATCACTTATTCTTTCAGTTGATCATTTGTTCTTGTAGTCGATCACTTTGTTCTTATGGTTTATCACTTTGTTCTTATAGTCGATCACCTTATAATTGCGGTCGATCCTTTTGTATTATAGTCAGTTCAATAATTTTTTAGTCTTGATACTACTGAACACAATCACTTTACTTGGTCTTGTGGTTTATTTCATACTTTTTTAGATTTTCACTTTCACATACATTTAATAGGGAATGATCATGAGGTTGATCTATCACTTGGTGATTTCTTATGGACTCATGGTTTCTTTCATAAGGCCCCATGGTCAATACTTTTTTCCTATGAATGATCTAGCTAATATTTTGGTTGATCTATTAGGTGTGCGGTAAATCTATTCCTTTGTGAAAAACCTTGATTTCTATGGTCGGTTGATATAATGTGTGGTCATTCGTCTCTTCTTACAGTCACTTGGTTCCTTTTTATTGTCTCTTTGTTCCTTATTATGGTCTCTTGGATCATTTTTCATATATTTTTCATGGTTGATCAATTGGTCACATGGTTGATCAAATATGCAGTGCGGTCGATTATAGACTTAGTGAAATTTTCATTATTTCCCAGAACATGAATTTTATTTCATAAAACATAAAATGGATTAGAAATTGCATAAAAATGTTTGGTTATTATTAAAATAAGAAATTGTTGGACTAATCCAACACAACTCATAACTTATGTTACTAACCCAAATTAAAACCCAACTATATTTATGCATATATGAATGAATATAATGCATAAAGTACATAAAACCCTTTCATGTAAAGGATTATAATTATATGAAATCAATAATCCACACATGAGTAATCTTGATAGTCAAACCTCACTTTTATTGATAAGGAATAAACCTCTAGGATAGTGAGAAGGTCGATCCAAATTCCTTCTACCCAGGGATACTTTACTTAAGAGAGATCTCAATTCCATCATAATTCTAACACCTAATATATATAAATCATAATTAAATACTTAATTCAAGCTCATAACCCAAAAAAATCTGAAGTCAATATAGAAGAAAACTAAATCCATTATCATACCTAGCATGTAACTAATTAGATTAATCTATGAAAAACTAGAAGGAATTTAACAATTTAAACTAAATCATACACATATTTACATCAATGAGGGGGAAAGGGACTAAATTAAAAAGAAATAAAGAATACACATATACTAATAATATAAATAAATTATAGCTATGAATAATAAACAAGGTACTAGACTAAATAAATTAAAAATTCAAATATCTAAACATGAGATACACTATTCATGAATAATTCATAAATAAAGCAATTATAAACACTATATAAATTTCTAATTCATTATAGACAACCCATAATTAAATAAATATAATAATTTTATATTTATTACATTATTAACTCTTTCATATTATTTATTAAATGAAATTTACATTAAATATATTATATTAAATAAAATATAAACAATTTATATTTCAATTTCTATTATATAACCTATTTATATAATCAAAATATCATATATTAATTAATATTTAAACCCTGATAAAATTAATCACCAAAACTCCTTTTGATATGGTTTAAATAATTTCTAAAATAAGGCCTTTAATTTGAAAATTTTAAATTAATTAATTATGATCAATTTATAATTAAATATAAACAATTCTATATTTGGCCTTATTTTATAATTTATAAACACTTTATAAATTACCTTATAATTTCTATATAAGCCATTTATATAAATATTATAATTCATGCCATATAATTTATAAATGGTATTTAAATATTAATATTTAATACTTATGGATATTTATTCTATAAATGTTTCATAAACATTTGTTTAAGTAATTATTTGATATTAGGTAGAGAGGATTACAAACTAAAAATAACACACACACACACACACACACACACCCAGACACCCCAGTGTGTCAAGCCTCATCCCCCCACACAAGGAATAATAAGCACCCACTAGACCTATTTTATTACATGGAGTGACCCAAATTCCCATATTCTAGATTGCCCGAAGGCCCAACTGATTGTGGCCCAAGAGAGAAGCTGCATCACACTAAGTCACTAGTCTTCTATCGCGCTTCCCCCTTGTCAGAAATAATCACACCGTATCACCCATTTTAAGGTCCTTCCCCCTCCCAAGAAGGTAGGGACACCATTGTTCCACATCTAAAATCCATGTGAGATAAAGGTCGATTGATAGGATGAAACACATCCATCGCTCTTTTGAGCTTCCCAATCAATGATACCTGCATGGTGCCATGCTGCACTGCCTACCAAGTTGTGTTATGTTGTCCGACTGATTCCACTGAGTTGATCATCACATGGTAGGTCACCCCTATATCTCACCTCAAAATTATAGGTGGGTATATGGATGATTGATAGGCACCAATGCACTCATTACTCTTTTGAGCCGCCCACCCAGTATCACTTGCATGTTGACATATTGCATTTCCTACTTGTCACACTACACTATCTATATGGTCCCACCATTATTCTTGTTTTATAATCTTGTGCATGATCATATCATGGGACCATATTTTTTTTCTTCATAAATGACCTATTAAATTTCGTCTCAAAGGGGGGGGGGGTCTAATATTTGAACCCTGGTCTAATGTGGAATTATATGGAAACTTTACCACTCAGGTAAGCCCCCAACCACATGTTTAATTAATTATAAACATTTTATTATTAATTATTTTTTAAACACTTACAAATCAGTAAATATCTCAAAATACATTTTTCTATAATTTATAAAAAACTGATAGATTATATAATTCAATTCATAATTAAATTTTAGTAAAAATAATTTTTTCCATATTAGTCATTTTTAACGAAATCCTAATTCCTATTACGACCAATAATAGGCTCACGTAGGATTAAAAACACGACATAATGACCTACATGAGATTACACAAGTGAAAGATCCTCATAATATTAATTTCATGTGAAGTGATATTGTGTAAGGTTAAATCATGAAGTGGCTTATGATAATATCTTATGTAAGAATAAAATGGTGCTCACATTATATTAAAAAGGTTTTCTATAAGAATAAATAGTGCTACTTTTATCTATTACATGTAAAGTGAAGTAAGCACTTGAGTGAGATTAAAAAAATCCTCACATAACATTAATTTAGCATAGAGGACCCTATGTAGGAATAATTCACACTATAGGCTGTAAACCCTTATGATATAATGTCCTACCTAGAATTACCACAATATTTGTGTGATATTAAAAAAGTGTATGTATATGAATAAATGAAACAACACATGGTCCCTTGTAGGATTAATATAATGACAACTTACAACATGCAACTAACGTAAGATGAGACTAGAACCTACATACAATTAATCATGAACACAATAGGTCTATGTACTATTAATTTATATAAGATTCGTTATGCACATCAAAAACTATATAGTATTAAAATCAATAGACTTTTAAATATCACCTATATCGCAAAGACACTGCGATGCTCTATTTTGTCGTAGTGTGAAATTCTTCATTTTAAGCACATGATTTAAAGAATAAAATGGAATGAAACTACTCTGATACTACTATTAGGTTTCTTAAGATCCAATTATACTCATTAAACATAGTAAAAGTAATTAAGAAACTATAAAATTTAGATCAAAAATATGTGAGATGCCTGAAATCATATAAACTGAAAAATAAAAAAAACTAGCGTACCTTACACTGAGGTTGTTGCTGCTCCATATTTATTCCAAATAATTGATTAAGATCACTAATGAGGAAGATAAAATACATCCTTTATTTTTGGTATATCCATGAGTCAAAAAAAATCACTCATCACATAGAAAATATCATATACACACCCATGATATGCTAGTATTTCACTCCATCAAAGGGTAAGGGAGAAAGAGAGATATGGGAATGGGATAGATACTTCCAATGATTTTCATCGAGGAAATAATTATTATATGAGATTCACATAGGACCATGTAATAACATTATGGGGTTGGGGGTGGTGAATTAGGTTTGATTTATTTTACTAGTTTCTTAATCTCTTAAAACTTTTACCCTTTTAAACTCCTCTCAATATCCAAACCTCTGTTACCTATTAGGATATCAAAGAATCTCTTACCAAATATTCCAAAACCACATGAAATTCTGAATATAATGTGAATATCATCACATAATATTTTTACAAGGTTCATATCCATCGCGAGAAACCTACTCCTTGATGTGAACAATTATTCTCCCTGATCAAAGATTCCACACTAATAATATTATCATCAATTAAAAGTGGTGTATATAGAGATTATTTTAAACCCATAATGTATCCTACACTTATATAGTATCCCACTGTGCTTCCCAAAATTCTAATGGATTTAAATCCTCCCACTGATTTATAAAACTTCCTTCTAACCTATTGAAATGGATCTTTAGTCTGCACAGGATGCTACTACATAACCATGAAATGATCTAATTCCTCAATACATAGTCTTCAACTACCTTGTAATAGTCTTCTATGATGTATAAAACTTATTCTATGCTACACAAACTTGATTCCATATCTTGTTCAAAATTCGATCACTTGTTTATCTCAACTTAGTCTTCAAGGATCTCAACTGCCAATAAATAATCAGAAGAGATTCATGCACATCGGCCTTCCTCAATTATTCTTCTTCTTCTTCTTATTTCTTCTCACTATTTTAGACGCCCTCAATATAGAGTATCACATGTTTTCTTCTTATTCTCCCTCTACTTTTCCAAAATGGATATGATCAATAGAATCTCATTAGCTTCTTCTTCTCCCTTAATACCTAGAATGTTCTTCTTCTTCAACTCTGTATCAGCTCACTCTTATCTTATTTGAGAGTCTCACTTTTTCTTAGAGATATAGTTTTCTCTCTATTCTTCTCAAATTCTATATCCTCAGATCATCAATATATTTTTATATATTAATAATATAGAAAGTCTCCATCAATTATTTTTTGTGTCTAGATCTTCTCTCACTTTTTCCTCAACATTTTCATGTGGATGTTCTCCCAAGATCATGAATATCCCTTTTTCATTAACCACTTGTATCCAAAGAAATTATAGGAATACCCTTTACTCATTTTATCGTCATTTTATCCTATTGAATAATTATTCCTTCAATTCAGTTAGCAGGCACAAAAAGCTTCTTTTCAAAAAAAATCCACAAAAATCCACAATTAAACATCCTCTATCATTGTATGAAAATCATAAAACCATAACTATCATGTCATGTCTCTTTACTTCACGATGTGAGTGTAATTGGAATACCATTTGGATTCAGACTAAGTCTCTAACTCTCAAATTTCATTTCATCTTGATATCATCAATTTAAAACATGAATCACAAACCCATTTGTGATATTTAATTCACTATAGATTAGTTTGAGCATCAAAAAATTTTCATTTTTATAATCATTTATTCCATAATATCTTTATTTATGATTTATTAATCTTCTCATAATTTCCTACACATTTGACATTTTTATCACCAATTAGAAGATAATCATCCTCATTGATTAATATTAAATAAAAAATCCAATTTTTGATATTTAAAACACTTTAGAACAACATGAACATCATCAGATTTATTTCATAGAATATTTCCTTCAGCTTTGATCACTAATATTGATTTTCAAATTTCCATATTTGAAAATCCTATATTAATGGAACAATGATCTACTCATCCAATTTTCCTTTAATCTTCTTTAAATCAAATATTGAATCATGTATTGAAGAAAAATAACAATTATTTAATCTTTATTAACATCTTGAACATCATATGATATAATTTTATTCTTTAGAATAATTATTCTAGAAATACCAGTCTTTTCATTTTTAAAAAGTCTGAAAATTTTACTAAATGTTGAACCTTACAAACTGAGTGAACCTTATAGAATTCATAGTGAACCTTAAAAAGTTCCAAATAGACTTAAAACCTTTGAAAATAAACCTTAAAAACATTAAAATTGAACATTAAAAAGTTACAATTAACCGTACAAAGTGCCTTATATAACCTTATAATATCCAAGAATTTTCCATTTTTCAGAATCCAGTTTAGAGACAAACTTATGAAGAACCAAAATGAATCTTATGAAGTTTTTATTTTTTCCATTTTTCTACATTTGGGTGAACCTTAATGAGATTTCATGACTTATCCATTTATCATCCCAAACATATTTTTTTAAATTCCTTTAAATCACTCAAGAATAGCTTCAATTCATTCCATGTCATCTCCAACACTTTTAAAGTATTTTACTTCATTTAATTACTTAATTTTGAGTATTTACATATATTACAACTACCTAAATATTCTAGCTTCAATATAATTCACTCTATACTTCATCCAACTTATTTTAACCATTAAATATATTCACATTCATTATTGATAACACCAGGATGGGTTCTCCACAACTCCAACTATCATTTCTTAAAACTTTGAACTTCATTTAATTTGTTCTCTAATAATTACTTTACAAGTTATTTTATTGTTTGTTCATCATCTAGATTCTCATTCCATTGAAACAGTTGTAGATACTACTTCTCCCTTTAACAACAATTATATTGGTTTACATGAAGTTAACAACACTTATCTTGGTCTCCATGAAGTTAAAAACACTAGTCTTGGTTTCCATGAAGTTAACAACAATTTTCTTGGTTTCTATGAAGTTAATCTCAATAATAATCATATTTTTATAGTTTTTACTTAGAATCTATCTAGTTAGGTATTCCAATAAAACAAATTCACTTTTATTTACCCATCAATATATGGGTAGCCTCTTCACTCTTCATTATTGGGTGGATTATTCTTCCATCACCCAATACCCCAAGTCATATATATTTTCATGCTCATTAAAACAAATTCCTATTGACAACAAATATAATTAACACAAACCTTTGGGCATTTCAATCTCCCCTTTATGTTTGTTATCGATACCATTAACCGATTCATAGAAACTAATGTCAATATAATCTTATTTTCTCCAAGGAGTGTTCATTATCCCCCATATTGAAAATAAATGAAAATGTTTTTATGTAAGGGAAAATACTTCTCCCACTTACTCTTATTAATTTGAAAATAAAATCTTATCCCTTTTTGATCTCCAACTTTATTTGTTCTCCCCCTTGGTGAGAGAATCAGTAAATTACACATGAGAGGAGGGTGTAACCATATTGTTCTTAGAAAAGTTCCATTAATTAATCAAATATAAGTCTATGTGGGACATTTTGGGTATATAAAACAATATTGGTCAATTTATACAATGAATATTTCTATATAATTTAACAATGTGATACTAACTTAGACTTCACTTCTAAGGGGTTATACAAATAGATTTTCATGAAATTTTGTGATATTGCACTAAAATTTTAAAAAAACATAAATAATATTCATTTTAAAGTTTATTTTCTCCATTTTTTGTTTTGAAATTACCCCTTTATAACTATAATTATCATATATCAAAAAAAAAAATGGTAAAAGTGATCAACATACCTCAAAATTTAATTTTGTAAAGTCTGCCCAGAATTTTAAATTTAACAAAGAGATTTTAAAACTCTAGAAGATTCACTTTATTAGTTTCCCCTTAAGGGATGCTATTAAATATAATTCAATATGGTTGGTTTTACTAAAAAATATCCTTTAAGAATTTATGATATTAGTTGATGTCTAATACCAATTGAGATGTTCCAAATTATGTGTTTCAAGGAGACAACATGATAACAATTGAAATTGTACATGACAGATTTTTATTCTTACTGTATAAACATTATAGTATTCACTAGTTATCCTTTTTCATTATTCACCTATAATTCCCAGTAAAATATAGCACAAGTATACAAGTATGATAATAACACGAGTCTCCTTCATCTTAGTAATGAGACAAATAAGGATGAGACTTAAATCTCAACCCAAAAACTTCTTTCTTTGTATCTCTAAAGCATTGATAACTCTTCATTCTATATTAAACCTTGATCCTAAAAATCTATGTATCTTTGAACATCATGGTTTAATTTTCCTCTTGATCATTATTCTTAGTTATAATAACCTTATTTACTTCAGTAAGAAATGCACAATTATTATTTTTATCTTACTCCATATTCTTGGAAAATTCCAATCAAGTTGGAAAAATTGTTAAAAATTATTTTTTTACATGGTTAGCTATTTTGTGGGAGGAATCACTTTTATTAGTGATAGTTATTGTATTTGGAATCAATGGTGATTTTCCTTTTTCTTCTAATAATTTTTTTCTAGCAAACCAATTCATACACTTAATATAAACGTGTCCAACCTATATGAACCTTCCAAACATATCTTCAACAATATTTAATTTTACCTTATTGTATAGCCTCTCAAGTAATTCTTTAGGGATATATTGAACTAATAAACTAATACTCATATCCCTTTCTTGGATTGATTCTATTTTAAATTCTAGATTTCTTCCTTTAGCATTGACATTCATAGAAAAATTGAAATGGTCCATGATGTGTCCTTTTCTACCACAATAGAAGCATATTCTCTTTGTTAATTTGAAATACTTATGAATATTATTCTTTGGTAAACCTTTTTCAATAGTCTTATTTTGTTTTTCCCATAAGTAAGACTTAATTTATTTTATCACATGTTTATTTTTTTGTGGCCTTGTTTTCACATAAACATAAGAGTTATGTTGAGGTTGTTTGTATCAATAAACTTCTTCACCATGACTAACTTTTTTGTAGTACTAATAGAAGTTTTACAAGTATTAAAATATGTTATTAATAGATATATCTCACTCTTTCTATAGTCTGTTTTATACTAGTAGGTTTTATTTTAGATTCAACTATAACCCTCTAAATATAGGCCTTATATAATTCCTACACATTTACATGTTGTTCCAATAATCAAAGAACTTATACCAAAATTGTTAACAACACAAGAAGTTGCCAACAATTATTCTTATTTTTTATTTAGGAGTTTTATATCCATATTTTATTACTTTTACACCTTTCTAGTTTCAGGAAAATACACTACTATTTTGGGATTTATTTGGGGAGATACTCTTCTTGGATATGCCCACATCCACCCTTGACAAATTGGTGAGTTTTTCAAAAAATATTCCTACCCAAATTTCGTCAAAATTTAAATTGATATTTTCACTAACTATTGTACCAGAGTCAGTACACATAGATTTATCTGGATCCTAGGTTACCTTTCTCTGAGATCTTATTGTGGGTTGATCAGGAGATGATATCAAACTCTACTTGACATATACATCAGTCTTATTAGAGGAAATAATCCTTTTAGAAAATTTTGTGGAAACACATCTCTTCTAAAAATATTGTAAGGATTATTTATGGGTGATTTTTAGATTTTTCATCTTCACATCCAACTCAAGACATTTCATATTAAGAATTTACTTTTTGTCTTCAAGAATTTTCACCTATTATTCAAATTATCTTTTCTATTTTTGAATCTGATATTTATGCATCTGACTTGCCTCTAATAAATAATTTTAAAAAAATTATATTACTTTATTTTAATTATAGTTGCGCAACCATGACATTCATAGAGGTTTTGTGTATTTTTTCTTATACATGGATCAGTTTTGTAAAAACAACCTCACTCAAAACATTCTAATAAACATCTATTTTCAATTATTCATCCATCAGGGAAATGCTTTCATTGAAAAGTAAAAAAGATTCTTCCTTATCTTTAACAAGTTTTGTGATAGTGTTAAATATGTTTACTTTTTAATTAATTAATCTTCCATTATATTATATTCCAACTCCTACTATGACCTATCATCATGTAGTCCCTTGATATATGAAAATATGTGAGCGACAATATGACGACCCATATCTTTTATACAATTTATTTCATGATTTATTACATAAAGATACACATAATAAAATCCTAGAAAATCGAGAGGCCTGGTGTCTTTGGGAAATTATGTGACACCCTAATATTTTAAACAAACACTATGTTCAATAGCATATATAACACACAACACCAAGCTTAAAGGAACCATTAAATATTATCATTTAAATATGGATGTTATAACCTAGCCATTGAATTGAAAGGTATGAATATGATTAACCACATTATGAAATATATATAGAATACATACTCAATATAAATGTATTGATTAATTCTTAGGAAATAAATACTTAATTTTTTAGCAAAGACATTTTATTCTTTAAAATACATTTCTTTAAAAATGTTTTTTATTTATTTTTGTGGGAAAATAATATGATTAATTTTTATAACTTCAAAAAAATTTATTTGAGAAAAAAAACTTCATTTTTGAAATTATCATATTAAAATTAACTTACTATGAAATTTTGAGATTTTTCTAAAATGATTGATTTTTTAGTAAATAGTGAAAAATATAGATTTTTTAAATAATTTCATTACTTCAAGTAATTTAGAAGTTAAATTATATTTTATATTTTATATTTAAGATACATGTTATCTATTTAATTTATAATAATATAATTAATTCTATTTTAATCTGTAAAATTCATGATTTTGATATAAGTTAATTTTTATGCTTAAAAATACATTTTTCTAAAAAACTGCATTTCATTGCATTTTATGCATTTATATTAAAATAAATTTCTTGAAATTATAGAGATTGAATCTAGATAAATTTATACCATATTTTTAATTAGGAGGTTAAAATTTAGTAAATAGGTCCCTTTTATTTTTGGTCATTATGAATAGTAACCATGATAAATATTTGTCACCTTAGTAAGAGTAAAATAGATAAAATATGGTTAAAACCATGAGATAGGGTCTCAAAATCAAACCAAAATTTGAATTTATCCTATTATATGGGTGAAGTTCATCC